>CM073770.1:76263921-77463921 GCA_037158775.1 Hetaerina titia
AACTAGATGGGCTGAGCGATGGGCTACAGAAGATGGAGTTCCTGATTCAAATCAGATTAATATGCACGGGACGCCCTCGGGTGACCCCAAACTGTGCTATTCTTCTAGGCAACAGATGTTCCCATACCATGACATGGTAAAAATCACCTGAACATATGTAAAATAATCAGCCTTTCGGTGCGCATTACGTCCCTTCATTTCAAAAACACCCTTAAAGGGAAAGAGGTCCCTTCCAGTCGCGCTTCCCTCTCCCCACGAAGCTTGAGGCAAGTTGTCGACGGCGTCGAATACTCGACCGTGCGACGAAATGAGTGGGCGGAGAGACATCGCCGAGGAGACATGGGGAAGACAAGACGAGAGGAAACCCCGAGTGGGGGAGGAGGGTAGAGAAGAAGAGAGAAGTAAGGGGGGGAAAAAGGGGGCCATTAAAAAGGAAATGGACTAACGAGCGCGGAAGCGAGAAGACAGAGGAGTCAAGTCCTCCCCGGAGCTGGTTGGATAGGAGGAACGGAGCGAATCTCAACCAGGGGCCCAGTTGTCGGGCACCCACGAGGAAAAAAAATATAAGAACTCATTCCCCGCAGTTTTGAGTCTTCCCCTCTTTTCTGGTTAAAAAAAAAAAAAGACGGAAGACGTTATGCACATTAAGCACGCAACTTAAAAGCTATACGGAGATTCCCTTTACTTCCCTCATTAAAGGGCTGGCAGGGAAAAAAATGAAAGGGACGTGGTTGGGCCGGGATGAGTCCTGGCAGCAGGAACAAACAATTAGCGCAAAAAAATAAAACAAACTGCTTTAATGGTATTCTGCGTGGGAATAAGTAGGCCAGATATAAAAAAAACAAACACTTATTAAAACATTTATCGTCAACACTCCGCCAGAATGGTGCGAAATTAAAGGACCGCAGACGAAAATAGCGAAACAAAAACGCGGCTATACACAAATGCTATCTTCCAGTCTTCAAACATACGTCTTAGGATAATTTTTGAATTTCATAAGCCGCCAAACCAATCTATGATTATAAACTGAAACGAATTGAGTCGCGTCATTTTTGGGGGACTTTCTGCCCAGCGATGAAATACATGTATTACATGAGAATTTCATTGTCAATGAAAGAAGTTCAACTGAGCTGAGCAAATATCCGTGAGTCATCAGCCTGCAGGGCGAATTCGTGTTATTTACTTCAGGACAATTTTGGTGGATTTAAAAGAAACATTATGGATTATGTTCAGCATTCCATCAATGATGTATTCCGAAGAGAGCAATCATACAATTTTTATAGAAGGTTAAGTTCAATTTCATGATTACTGCGGTAGACCATGAGGTACCATGATATGGCTAAGTGTAAACAGAACATCGTATTAATTCGCTCCCACGTAACCGAAACACCCGCTATCCCCAACTTTCCGACGCCGTAAGGTCTAAAACAATGAAATCACTCATGTAATGGCAAGGAGGAATATTTGTTATGAAACTGAGCCCACCTGACTCCAAAGTGAAACAACAGTTTTCGAAAAGTCGTGAATTTAAGCATATCTTTACACTTCCTGAATTACCAAATTGAAACAATATTTCCAAAAATGGATAGTACGCGTACGAATGCGAATTTTGATATGTCAGTTGTTGCGAGAGGCGCACGAAGTGTCAATTTGAGCCATCAATGACGAGAAGATCATTAGGAACAATTAAGTTATTTTCAACGTGATAGAAGTTGAAATGCAACCTGTCGTCGACGTTAGCGCAGTTCTGATAACTAACGGCAGTGATACAGTTATATGCACGTCTCGATCAACGAGCATGTGTGTCACTTCAACTGTTCCCCACAATTTGAACGCGAATGCCATCGAAAATAAATCATCTAAATTCGGGAATCGATCCCCGGAAAATATTTACTCTCCATCGAGCGAGGTGGCCCTCATACCATTACGATCCATCAAATATGCGCACGACGGGATCACTTTGAGAATCATATGTGCAGTGAAAAAAAGTGGAAGACGAGACACGATTCGGAGAAGAGAACTGTTTCAACAGATTATTAATATTATATTTGGATAGGCTGCCCTACTTCCGCCAGCTCAGAACTGGAGTATTTATCTGCACAGGTGCTACCACCCGAAGCTGCAAGCGACTCCCTAACCTCGAGCCAATACGACTGGGACGCCAAAACAATACGGCACGCTATCATGGCGCAACACTTGCAGGAGTCAGGGATTGCACCCTCTTGGTTACGTGTGGATCATAAATACGTACGCAGGGTGCGGTAATATAACTTCCTTTTTTAAAGAGGTTCTGCTTTATAAAAAAAGGAATTTATGTTGCCGCACCCTGTATTTACAACAACTCATTTCCCTCACACGCCGGCGCGCGATTCCGCCGACGAAGTTTCTTCGCCCGGCGAAGGGGTGAGCAAAAGGAGGGAAAAAAATCTCGCTCCGCCCTCATGACTGAATGAAGAAGGCGGCGGCCCTCACCTCGCCCCCGGGAGTTATTTCCAAAAGCGTAAACAACCGTCGAGACACAATGCTTCCGAAAAACCATTCCCCTCGCCCCACCACCCCCTCCCCCATTCTGCCCCAATGACTCCGCCCAACCGCGCCACCCCTTTCCACCTCCTATTCCGAACCAGGCGAGCCCGCCCGCACGCTCTTTCTCGGACCCCGAGACCAAAATCCCACAAATACCCCGGGTCTCCCGTAAAAGAGTCGAGAAAGAGAGAGAGAGAGAGGGAAAAAAAACAGAAAAATATCCACGGAAGAACAACCTCGGGGGTTCCCCTGCATCTCTCCCGGGTATTTATCCGCCCGTCTCGCTCCGGATTTCTTCTAACCGAGGTTATCCCGCGGAAATTGCGCCCCCACCCTGCGCCGCGCAGGACGTCGAAAATAGGACTAGGGAGATCGCGGGAGATGGGGGAGAGAGAGAGAGGGAGGGAGAACGACGGAGGGGGAATGGGGGAAATAAAAAGAAAGGGGGGCCTCTGACCTCGCCGGCCGCGCAATGAGGAACATAAATCATTTCACGCGAACATTTTTGATGAGGTCCCGTGGAGCGGTGGACCCAATTCCCTCTGCCACCCCCTTTATCTCCGCCCCCCCTTCTCTGCATTCCCTCATCTTCCCACATCTCTTCAACAACACCCCCTCTTTCCCCACCCACATCCTTCGAATTGGCGGGGGAGTCCGAGCACTTCAAAGTGACTGGAGGGGGAAACGGCTCCCGAATTTTTCGGCTCCCTGCTCCCCGGTGAGGGAAATTTGACAAGACAGACCATAATTGCCCCAGGGTTATTTGCGTGAGGAAAGACAAGTTACCACAGCAGTGATGAGATGCGTTTTACGCTCGACGGGGTGGCATTCCTTCGGGTCAAGTGAATGAGTCAGTCCTGAAGACCCGTGTGTCATTTGCCCACGCATCATCGAGCTCTGAAGCTAAGCTACACTCGGTTCACTCTTTGAAAGGAAGAATAAATGACCGACGAAAATTTGGGGGTCTAAATTGAAATACACCCTCCCCGCATTTGGGTGAACGACCCTTTAATCCAATCACCTCCTCCTTGGAGAGAAGTCTCAGCATCAGCAGGAGTTGCGCAAACACACAATACTTGACATGTGCGATTGATTCCTTTCGACATTTATCAGCATACTAACTCACTGTTAAATTTCAAATGGCAGACATTTAATTAATCATAAACGACTGCACAAATTTCAAGGGACCGAAACATCCAGAGAACTGACCGGTCACGTACATTGGTACAGGTACGGGCGTGCTTTAAATTTTCTCTAGTGACCCAAGAAACACTATTTTCGAACCTACCCCTTTCCACTTCACGGGTGGAACGTTTGCATCTCCGCTTTACCTTTACCAGTTGATGCGGTTCGACCTGTTAATTCAAGAATTTTGCACGATTCGCTCCACGGGCACAACCCTTAAATCTCCGCGTCCCAGAATGGACCTTCACACATCCCTCGACCGCCGCACTGCCCTCCTCACAGGCGTTCCCCTTCGATGGTCCTCGTCTCGTTCTCCTCTCCCCTCTCTCTCTCTTTCCGAGGCATCCATCATCGCCGTTCTTAATCCTCCTCCTCGCCCCTTACATTCCGTCCTTCATCCGAAGGCATCATTCAACGGTTCTTAATGAGTTATAATTAAAACTGGCCGGGAAGGATTGGTATGGGGACAGTGGAAATTGATGACCGTGAGAAGCATCGAGACACATCAACGTTGCGGAGGCGTTGAAATGTCCCACTCGATCAATCGTGGTGGTCCCATTGCGTAAACCATTGCCATCAAATGACACGAAACATCTGAGGAACGGTCCTCCCCACGAAGATTTTTCTATGGAAATGGGATATCATTTGCATTTATCATCGACTTTAAGATACCGTACGGATAGTGATCGTCGACATTTTATTCTTCAGGTCATAAACGTACGAGAGGAATCGTCGTTCACCATCCATTGAGAGAGATTTTCATTTGGTCGCGAAGCGAAGAACATGAGTCAATACGATTATTTTTCGCTTAATTTATATAGACTTGTAATTCCTGTCATTGTGCTCACGATTTTTACGCGAAGCAGAATATTCGTTCATCTAAGCTATCCAGGTTATGGAAACCTTACCCGATGACAAACCCAAAAACACTTCTCCGACGATTCCTGCAAAGATTACCAAGTAGTTTCATAGTTATTTCCTTCAATTTACCCATGTGACCGCGACCAATATAATGTTGTGAAGCAATTATTCCCTCTGACGAAACAAAACTATCACGATATACATTTTCGCAAATCCTACAAGAATATTTCGCACGTGGAATGACAATTAGATTTTTCTAACGTATTTTTGAAAAATATCGTTCGTTCAATTGTAAAATTTACTTATACCTGTGGGTGTTACGTCGATTCAATCCGACTTTACTATATGCGTCCTATTAAAAACTTTGAAAAATCAACTACTGAGCAGCACTGTCATCTTTTCACATTAAGACGAAATTTCCCAAGTTAAGGCTTGTACAGATAACTTTCTGTACGAGGAAGAGTAAAAAAAAAAACATCAGACCTACTAAACGAAAAAAAGTGAATGGTAGAAAGAAGAATATTTAAGGAGTTTATCAAATTTCGAATACGGATGAATCAAAATAAAATGGTACATTTATCACCAGACAAATAGTGTCCTCGGTGCAATTTTTTCAACATAAAATTTTTGGCAAAGGTGTGTTTAAACGCGTCAACATTCGTAGAGGCTTACAAAAGAAGTTCCACGACCCGGGAAACAAAAGGCTAGCGGCAGGTTCAACGTGAAATTGAGCCAAATGCACCTGCAGGGAGGGTTACAAAAATAAAAAAAGGAGAAGACAACTACCTCGTGGCAGAATATTTGACACGCCTATAATTAGTGACTACTCGGAATTCGTGTTGCAAGGCGGAGCATTAGTAAACCACTGCTACCGAAATAGCGGACCTCTCTGAGCCACCTCAGCCAGCCAACGCCTTCCACGAATGTTCAGAAAACGGATCGCTCTATCTTCGCTTGAAAATTGAATGAAGTGGCAAATATAGTTCCTAAACGACCGATTACTCTCCAAATCACATTTGAATCCAGTCCTTATCATTACTATAATTGAGTCACCGGAATTAAAATTAAATACATAGAGAAATTAAAAGTATTCTTCGGGTTTAATATTCAAGTTTAGTCAAATGGCCAAAGAAATTAAGATAATCTTTTAAAGATATAATTTCATTTGGATACAGTGACACTGGCATATAAAAAAATATCCAAACCAAATTTTTGTCATTAGAAGTCCTAAATAGGCGTAGCCATTATCACTTGTTATCTTTTGACATTCTTAGGAATAGAAGGCAGCAATACTCCGGTATCTACCTATCTAGATTTTCTAATTTTGCATTCCTTCATATTTTGTTGCGTTAAGGACATACACATTATTGTTTGTCCAAATTCCACTTTTAAAATACTTCGTAAGACATCCTTTTAATGTTTCTGCACGAAATCATTTTCATCCATGAATAATAGTTGCCTTAGTGGTAATTAATGGCAAATTTACAACTAGACGACTCCACTCTATAACTATTAGGTAAGGATGAACTTTTACATTTTTCAAATGGTATTCAAAACCCATATCGAGTTCACTACGCAATAGCCGTTGCTGGTCAACTTGACGAGCATTTATTCAGATTTACATGATGTTATTGAATACCAGCATGGCAAAGTATGTGCGTTTCTATAATATACCAATGCACACCAGAAAAATAAATTGACGAGTCTAGAAACAAGTATTTATTAATATTTAAAAAAAAATAATAATTTTCACATTAAAATTGAATTACCCCAACAATTAGTGCTCAAAGCATATCGCCTAACACAAATCTTAATGGTTAAAAGCTGATAATTAGGTTTTGGAATTTTTCGGCGGACGACAACAGGTAAAGTCTTCGAAATGGGAACCCTACATTATTGCTGGTTAAAAAATAAATTTACCCAAAGCCATTGGCAAAATCACTAATTTAGCTACGGAAAAATTAAATTGAAAACGTGAATGAGGAAAGAGCTAGGCTCGCGGCATAACCGAAGGCGACGGTTTTATTATATGCTCGTAAGACGCCTCTCACACCCTACCTTTCATCGAGCTTCAAATTATTTCAGTACTAAATATAGTTCACGAACTCCGTGGAATTTAATGTTGAGGTTATCTGGCCAAACACTTACTAACCACGATACAGAAAAGAATCGGAACGACATCAGGTGCGAGCTGAAGGAGCCATTCCCCGCCGCCCTGGCGACGGGGTCTATATTTAAGTCCACGAGAGATGGGAAGTTTTGTCAAATAAGATTGATGAGGGATGCGGCGGCGGCCGGAGAAGCGAAGTGGGTCAGCTCGCGGAAATCGAGTGTTATGAGGGAAAAAAGGATGCCAGCCAAACCAGCCCACCACCGCCAACAGGATGAGGGGTGCCGCACGAGAAATACACGAGTGGGGGAGGGGCAGAGAGAGGAACGGAATCGGGTCGAGCGCGTCACGGCTTGTCGTATTACGGGAGAGCGGGATATAAAAGCGGGGCAAATCGATAGGAGAACGGATCCCCAATGCACCCGCCGCGTGTGCCGCACCGAGAGCGCTCGCCCGCCGTCCCTTTTCATCGTGGCGTCTCTTGCTCGCTTCCGAGAGAAGCTCACGGAAGTTGAAGACGTGCCTCTTCGGCATGGACGGGAAGAGTCGCCGAGAAATCCGCGCGCCCTTGGTCGAGATCGCGACTTGCAGCCTTTTCTAATTCCGAGGGCTGCACTTCGCCAGCCGCTGCTACTCCGACACGCCCGTCGCCCCGCCAACGGTGTGACAATGAGAGCAGCCGGAGTAGACGGGTACCTGGATACTTTTTCGTGTCGGACCAGGACAGGGGAGAACCGGGGGGGAGAGAGGAGGCAATCACTCAGGGGAGGACATAAGCTCGAAAATAGTAACGTGGGATGAGTTGCTTCCAAACTGCGGGCGAGCAAACAAGTCGAAAGACTTCAAATGAAAAATACCTCCCTCTTGACTGTGACTTTAGGAGAATGACATACTAGCTCATCATACCTGTCGCCTTCCAATTAAAATATTCCACCGACTGGAAATAACTTTGATCATGGGACGTTCGGGACTAGAGGGATGTGAGAAGGAGAGTAGACAAAAAGAAAGAAAATAGCATTTTGATCACCAGAGAACAAATAAATACGTCCGATTCGCGAGTGTTGCGAAAGGAGGAAGGTGATTCATCAATATCTCTCACCCATCCATATATACCCCCAATAATCAATAGACGCTGTTTTCAAAGTGCAGACGACAAACCTTTGGTCCAAACTGAAATATTTTCCGGTCGCGTGATACCCATTTTAGTTATCTGACAATTGACAAAAACAAGTATGGATTATAGCCACCAAGAAGGCTAAGCAAGGGCTAAGATACGTCCCTAGAAGTAAATTTTTACTTAGGTGGAAACCGCTGATAACGTGACGGACGGGAATTATTTCAACCCGTTAACATCGATCACGTTTCTCAAAATGAAATGGAAATGCTAGACGTCGGTAAAAAAAATAAGAATTTCAACTGTCATAAGATTTTCGACAAAATGAATTACAGCACTTAACCAAGCTTAACTGCGGAAAAGACTTAACTTCAAGCCATCATATTAATATGACGGGATAATAAGGCACCGTTCCCAGACTCTCTTGGCTGAATCTTTGGGACAATGACGGATGGCTTTTGCGGCGGGGAGAGAGATATTTCCCCGGCCGACCCCTCAGTTGCACTCGGGCAAATATTTTGATTCTCTTTGGCGAACGGTGTCAGTTACGAACTTTCGACTTTCGTCAGGAGCTGGGAACGACGTCCAGTTAAAATAATAGGACGAACAGGAGTCTTAGGCCTTCGTGAGACACTCGCTCCCCCTATCGGGAGCGGTGCCATGCGAACTTCCATTCCGGCGCCCTTGGACGATCGGGGGGGGGATGTCCGGAGACAACTTTGCCCTGGCGCCCACAACGAGTTATGGGAGCAGTGGCCAAAAACAAGGAAGAAAAACTACCCTCCCCCACCACCCGGCTACTCCCCAGGGAAAGCAGTTCGTTGGGTAATCAAGTTCAGCTAATAATCTAAATGCAAATCGAAACTTTATTGACTTTCGTCCGGCGCCTTCCCCTCAAGGTCGCCTCCCCTTCGTGGCGCCGGCCAGACACCCCCCCACGACACCGCTCCCCAGGTGGCGGCGCCATGGGCAACCGCCCACTTCGCCTGGATGAAAATGTCCACCATGGTAGGGGTTCTAGCTGAAATTTACGAGTGGAAATACATAATAATATCGCGGAAAACTGTCTGAGGTGGAACTCTGTAAAAGACGAAAACCTGTGAAATTCGTAAGTACAGGAAATGTAAAACATAATCAATGTTTTATTCTCAAATAACCCCCTCTGAAAGAAGGAAACCGTGAACATAGGACGGAAACCAAAACGTAGCAAAACATAGCTTGTAATGTTGGCGTCTTTGGATTAGTTGAATCTGAATCCGATGAAGGCCGGAATAATATTTCAGAATTGCAGTGATTTTAAAAATGTACTTTTACCCCCATCGTACTACGGTGGGAGAGATCATGTCAGTAAAATTAGAGAGATCAAGAGTAGAACAGATAGATTTAAGATGTCAGTTTTGTCACGAATAATAAGGGATTAGAATAACATTGTCCGACCGCGGTAGGGTCATATTCGGGTCAAAATTAGATGTGTGTATTCACCCCCTGCCACACACCCTAGCGGTGGCTTGCAGAATACTAAAATATCTTAATAGCGACCTCATTTTTTTATGCTTTCAAATCTTCGTGGGGACGTCCATATCCTATTATTCCAACTGTCTAAACCCACACATTCACGGAAATCACGCAGTGACCTCCGATTCCGCCTTTGGCAGTTTTTACTGCAAGAGTAGGTTGTCAGTCATTCGAGCGCCCTCAAAGAGATTTAATCGGAGACAAGGCATTAACAAGTAAAATTACAACTTGAAAAAATGTAACTACTATGCATTAATTCACCGGTTTTTAAGAGCCTTACGCGAGTGCTTTCGACGATTCGTGATTCGGTATTCCGCACCGTCGACGTTTCCGTTCCGCGGTCAAAGGTAAGGCTCGCTAAAGAGCGCTTAACAGGGCAATGCTCGAATTTGAACATCGCACGGCAGGTCATACCGAACAAAAAATATATCAATGCATAGAATTTGGATTTCTAAGGAGATTAGCATTTCATATCGCAACGATTTGATTCGGCCAGCACGCATATTGATCATGTTTACAGCGAGGATATTACATCCCCAGATATAACCCATTGTCGCATTGTACAAACCAATACCAACGTACCAACCCAACTGGATCCAGAAGTACGATTCTTACATTTCTCGACATACCCAGTACATTGATCGATTGCACCCTCAACTCGACGCCTTCTTGGAAGGCCGAAATAGACTAGGGAATAAAAGTGGTTTCAGATTTCGATTCCCTTCGTAGCTGTATACTTTTACGCACATGCATACGTGGTATAGTAATAAACGGCGTTACTTTCCCCAAGAATGCACATACCACGGCGAATCGCGTCGTAACAATGAAAATTATGCGGAAAAGTACGCTGATCCCTCTTCCTATCTTAAAAGTTGTGAAATATTTACGCTTAACCCAAGTACCGCTCTCCTTTTATTCAGAGGGCCGACACGGGGACACGAAATATGTATTTACGCGCAGAACACATGCGCATCACAAGAGACACGGCACTCTTGGTGACGGTGAGGCGTCGAAGTCGATATATCGCAATAGCGCACGGCCCCAGGAGAGCGGTACTTCGGAAACTGGCTAGACGTACAGCCTTGGGGACCCCGAGGAAAAAGACGACAAACCGCTCGCCCATCTCCATCATGCAACCAACCTCCCTCCCCACCCGTCTCGTGCCGAGCCCTTAAAACCCCTCACGCCACCGCGGCGAAAGCCCACCTCAACGTGCCGGGATCGGAAGTGAAAGAGAGAGAAACCACACCAACAATTCACCACAACCACGGACGCGACCGCGGACGGTGTGTCGCAGATGCAGCACAATGAGCAGAAGAAATGCACGTCCCCTACCACTGCCGCCCCCAAAGGACTCCTCCGCCCACGCTCCCCCCCCGCCGCCACAAACGCCCGCCACCTCCTCCTCCCGCGTAGATGTTTACGCGACGACGTGTGGGACGGCGAGTTCAAACAAGAAACACAGGCGTGAAATGGAAGGAAAGGGGGGAGCAGAGGGAGAGAGAGAGGAAGAGGGGGGGCCCTGACCCCGCATCGGAGTACGAGGCCCTCAAGGAGAGAGGGGAAAGAGAGGAGAAGAGGAGGCGGTGGGTGCCTCGCGACACTCCGCCGTGATGACGACGATGATGTCATTCCCGGGCGGGAGATCACGAATGCGGATATCGAACCGACCGGGGCTGCGGTGCGGAGGAGTCCCGGCGGGGAGGGTCGGGGAGATGGAACGGGTGGGTGCTAAGGGATCCCGGCAGAGGTGGGGACGTAGAAGGGTACGGACTACCCCCACTCCCTTCCTACAACATCTGCGACTCCCACGTAGATTGGCACCCACCCACCGAAACTATGATCCCACTTCGGCTACCCACTCCCCGGGCTTCACAAGGGGGGACTGCTGGATTTAACGGTAAACCTAAAAAGTTGTACCGGCTCCAGGGTTTTAGACGTGCTCCCCTGGCTTTGACTACACAAGGAGACATGTTACGGGATATTATCAAATCGAGTATTTCCTAAGTCGTAGTTCCTTAAAATCATCATACTACTACAAGGTGTTACCGCACAGTGCCTAGATGACTTCCGAAAAATTATCTTTCCCTCCGGTCAGAATCACCATTGCGCGTACGTTATATAGTGGCACCCTGGGTGTGGAGGATGATGGAAAAAGTTATACAGACGAAAAGGAAAACAAATTTCGAAGTTCACGGCATGGTAGGGTAAGAGAGAAGTTTCCTGGTGGAAATTTGAAGACAGGGAAAGGACATGCAGGGCATATTGAGCTAAGCGGCAATAGAATGTCGAAGAGATTGTGATCGAAGGGGAATGTGACGTCAACGAGGAGGAGTTAAGAAGAGAATAGGCACGTTGGACAGAATAAAGGGAGGCAGGAAATATGGGGCAATGAAGATTTACTGTCATACAGGTTTTAGACCAGTTATTTATTGCCATGTTGGTTGGGACTAAGAAATATAGCAGAGTTTAGTTATTGGATCCATTGATGACCTAATTTGAGTAATTGGATCCATTAATAACCTATCTTGACCGGTGCACTACTTTTAATAAAAATCAGGAAGACCATAGTCCCCTAGAGATTCGAGGAAGCAAAAATTGTGAGCCATTGTTATTATCGCAGAGATTAGTTCAATAATAAGTTTCAGTCGGCTTTTCCTATTCCTTGGAAACTGCCTCACCTTAACCGGTAGATTACCAATGATTATAACAACCAAAGTGATAGTGGTGAAAATTGTTTTCAGCATACCGATCAGTTACACAATTTCTTGTAAAAAAAACTTACGTATACGTACTCCAAAGGTTAAGTAGACGCCTCAGTTAAGTCGTCCATTGCTTTCAATTATAACTCCCAAATTTCCTAATCACAGCATGATAATCCCCTGGAGAGAACTCGCCAACATTTTGCAACAATACGTCCAATTAAGATGCAAAAAACGATAATATTTTCTGAAGCGCATCTGTTTCCTGACGAAAATACTCCAATCAGCGTTTTAAAGCAGCATGGGTTACACAAGTTCTTGCAAAAAAAACTTACGTATACGTACTCCAAAGGTTAAGTAGACGCCTCAGTTAAGTCGTCCATTGCTTTCAATTATAACTCCCAAATTTCCTAATCACAGCATGATAATCCCCTGGAGAGAACTCGCCAACATTTTGCAACAATGCGTCCAATTAAGATGCAAAAAACGATAATATTTTCTTAAGCGCATCCGTTTCCTGACGAAAATACTCCAATCAGCGTTTTAAAGCAGCATGGGGTCCAGCGTCAAAAATGACCCGGGGAGAAAAATTGCTCGAGTGGTACATTGAGTTGAAGCTGAGAAAGCATGGCCACTTTCAAGGATTTCTTAATTTTGTTTCACCATCGTCACCGTGGCTTGCCACGAACATTAGGTCGCCAAATTACTTTTGCCAATCAAAAAATTCTAGCGATATGACACCCAGAAGATCAAATATTCCACTCCAGAGCTACTCTGGTGAGTGTCAAATGACAAGTCCAATCGCAGAAATAACAGAAGATCCTCTGGGACGAGAACGTCAACGTCCGCCTCTTGTTAAGTCCAGACTACAAGCAGCCAATTATTCCAGAGAGTGAACTCAAAGGGATACCGAGAGAAACGCGATGGGAACCACTAAACAAGTTCCCCAATACGGAGCAGGCTTTGATCAAAACCCCACTGATGCTCCCTCCGGAAACATCCATCTGTCTGCTTCTTCTGCCTTACATGCGTACACACCACTCGACTCAAACGAGGGTGAGTATTGATTTCGAATACCAACTGCCGCTAGCCGCCGAAAATGAGAGCATTCTTTCATTTCACTAACCTTCAGGATTTACACAATGTCCAATTGACGCAACGTACTGTATGGTAACCACCACTAGCAACCTGTCCGTACGTTGAGCTAGAGGAGAAACCAGAACAGTAGAGAGAGTGCAAATTGGGACATTATTTTTGTTTCCAATAAATTGTTTAAAAATTCCAACCACCCAAAAAACAATTCAATTTCCTTTCTACATAACTATTGCTTTCAATTATTACCTCCTACACGTCGTGCCCACTCAAAGAGCTCTCCACAATGCACCTCAAATAGGGATCGGGGTACTGCTGAAAGATATTGGTTGTCTCCATGACGTGAACCCAGTTCTGGCGATAAGAGAAGCCAGTACAATAACCACCGCACCATCTCGATCCTCGTAACTAATCACATATACCAATTTAAAGTCCTTGTAAACATTTTCATCACTTGAACAATGAAAGTTAAAGAGCCTATTCGTAAAATATTATTTAAGAAAGGCATGCCTGGCGTTGGAATACATCCTGTCACACACCCTAGCAGTTGATCCTATGGTACAATACCATGTTCATGTAGAACTACTCTTAAATTCGGCCCGATGTCGCGTGTGCCAACTAGCAAAATCGCATTTTAAAAGTATCTCGGCCTTGTGCTGAGCACGTTATTGTTCGAGCGATTAAGTTCTCAAACAAAAACAGCCATCAAGCAAACCTGCCTGTTCATGACCCAACGACCCAGAACACATTTGTTAAAAGGAAAGAATCGGTGCTTTTATCACCTACCATATTTCCGGCCGTTACGATGACGATGCAAAAAAATAATAAACCTAACCATCAGGTCGTGCGGTCATAACACAGAAATACATAATTACGATGGATGAAATGGCGGAAAAATAAAGAACAAATTCTAGCATACGTAATCATCGACATTTCGTAACTCATAAGCACCTGGTTGCGTTCCACAAAGAGGAGGAGGAGATGGTGGTTAACCCGAAAGTTTAATGGGTAAGAGGGGTTTATAGCTCAGCTTCAACGATGGCCTACTACGGCTTGTGAAAATCACACGACAGGCTAGAGGGAGTAATTCCAAACCAAGCCTTAACTCCATCTTCAACCTGCAGAACCGATCGACATATTTGAAAGCAGAAATATAAACGCTTGCGTCAATCCCACTATGCCCAAAGAAGTTAGTTGCATTTGAATGAGTCCGTCCCTTCAGTCGACTTCATCTAACGACCGGGCAACCACATAGCCGAGAATAATAGCACCATGGAAACAGGTGCCGAAGTTATCAGTGCAGGAGATTGAATTTCAATGACAGGAAGAAGGGTGGAGCGAGAGCCAAAAATCGATATCAGCCTTTCGAAGATAAAGGCAAGGGAACACTAACAGTTAAACAGGGAAAAAAAAGTCCGTCGAATGGGACATCCGACGGATGGTTTTTTTTTCCTTGAAGCGCTTCACGCTTGACTACAAATTATAGAGGTAGATTAGACCACAGAGCTAACATAAAGGGATGGACTGTCACAAATTCTAGTACTGGCTCTTCCCTCGAACGATACGCGAGAGTAACTAAACGAACGAAAGTACGTAAAAAGAACGAACACGGCCGGTGAAAAAAGCAACCAGATATATTTACAAAAACACCAACTGATAACAATAAAAAAGGGTCATGGTGGTCCAGTGGGTAGAGCGTTGGACTACTGACCGGAGGATCCCGGGTTCGGTTCCCGGGCAAGGAACTCTGGGCACCTGCAGCTCCATCCAAGCTAGTTGATTTTTCGGGTACCAGATCTTCCTGGGAAACCATGACCGGCACAGGGAAAGGAACTGCCCCCCTTCCCTGATGTGTGAATACTCACACGCCGTCGGGCTTGGTACATGGGTGAGCTCTACCATCACTTGCTAAACCGACCTTCGGGTTGATTACTGTGTTTATGGTTTTTATCATAACAAAATCAAACACACCAATTATTATAACATGAGCATACGGGCATGCACGTTTGTAGGAGGATGATTGATTTGAGTGCATGAGCGCAAACACACACTACCCAAAACCCCTTCGCAGCGGCTTGCGGGGTATTGTGCAGGTGTTAATGTACTCGTAACGACCAAAGGATCGGAACACCACCGATAAGTCCAGAATTGAACCAAGTTCTCCCCACGGGTAGGCATGAAAAAAAGCCAGCCCGCCAATTCGCCCCTATCAGCGGGCACCCCCATACTCAGTTAGCCAACACACCGAGGCGTGCCTCGGGAAACCGCGTAATTCAAGTGAAGTGGAAATGCCAACGACTGCCAATGTTGGGCTGTCACGCATCCGACTCGGGGCTAACCTCCGACGCACCCATTTAGCACGTCGATTTTCTCCTCCCCCATGAAGGAAGCTTTCAATTACGACCGCTGATGTAAAAATAAACGTGACCGCGGTTGCCGGGGAGAGGCCATCGGGACGGTGAAGCTAAGGGTGCGGGGAACAAACAAAATTGCAGCAAAACCTACACACAAGCAATCTCGATTCTAGAGAACTATTTCACAATTTTACATCGTAGTGGCTTCAGCTGTTCTTAGAAGTATTTCCATTACTTTAATTGTTTAACTGATTTCTTGGCAACAGACAATTAAGCAACACTCCATTTTAATGTTTGCCAGTCACGTGTGGATTCACCCCCTGCCATTGACCCTAGCGGTGGATTAAAGGGTGCAATGTAGATTTATGTAAAAATAAATCTGGCGGTCGCGCTGATATCGATCGATGGAACTCAATGTTTCGTTTAAATCGGGTCCCATGGTCGATTGATCGAAATACACTGTTGGGCGGTTGGCTGGATATGACACACCTTGGTATATCATCCCACTGGCACTTGCGCCATGCCTGTACCGGGTGGGATACTGGGTCCAAACGCAGTCTTTTTGCGGGTGGGGAGTTGGGATCCGAGGAGGGAGAGGTTGGGAGGACAGAGAGGGTTGGGGCAGGCCGGGGCAACGCCGTTCAGGGCGGAGAGGGGAGGTGAGGCTGGGACCGTGACCTTGAATGCCCTCTTTATTCCTTCCTGAGTCAGGTGAGGGAAGGTGACTCACGGACTTCGTGGTCTAGGGTGGGGGAAATGGAAAATAAACAAGCACAGGAAACCCACCCTTCGCTCACTTTAAATCCCAACTTTGGGCCGGCTGGCCCAGCCAGACACAACGGGATTTCGCTCCCAGGAGTCTGTCGAAGAGATTTCATGAGATACACAAGGAAATCGATCATTTTATTTAACAACATCTCCGCTTTTTTTTTAAAATCCATCATTCCAATTATACTCACACGCACGGGAAGTGGTGACCCTGGGGTGAGAGCACGAGCCGGTTTCTGATCGAGTTCAAATCCTAGAGACGCCTCTGGACACCCTGGTCATCCTCATAGAAGTATGAATTTTCAGCCTTTTCTCGTTTCCCTGCGCGTGAACGTATGCACCACGAGGAAAATATAGAAAACGATGCGACCTTCGTCACCTCATCACTGATATAGTTAAAAAAAATAGCTATTAAAGCTGAGGGCATCCAGGGCATTTACAGGTTTTCCAGTTTAATAATAAATTTAGTTATTTTTGGTTAGTGTTTCCGCAATTTTATTATGTAGTAGAGCGTATGAAAATAAAAATCTTGCTTTGAAATAAATATATTTTGGATTCTACCGATGTTGATCATCAAAAACACTAGTGTAACACGCATTTTAATAAAAAAACATTTGAGTGATAATAAAGACAGAAGCGAGTGGGTTTGTTAAGTTTTGAAAACTGCAGAAAGGGAAGTACGCTTTGCGATAACAATGTGTTCAGAGCTTATTTGCCGTTAAATAAACAAAAACGTCACCGTAAAGGCCCACATTTTCCGTATTCCACATTTTACAGATTTTCCAGGCACGTGACCTCCCTTACACTGTCGTCAACACTTGAAACAATTGGAAGAATAGAAAGAATTTTTTAATAGAATAGAAAAAATGTATTACAATTGAAGGAAAAAAGAATTTCAAAAATTTCTTATTTAAAAAAGCTACCTTATTCCTTCTGTGTTTTTAAGTCTCTATTATGTTAACATTATACTTGTTCAGAAAGTGGTTGGCTACTGCGACAAGAGCGGGCATCAATATACTAGTATAGTATATATTGGAGGCATCGAGGCGGGGCATAATCCAAACAAAAGTAAAGAAGTACACTGCTCTAATCGATTTTCAGCAATACTAACTTTATTTGTGTGAACCGACACACGTGACATGATTTAAATAGCTTCATTCTTTCTCAACACTACTCGCTCCCTACTTCCTTGCCTTCGCACGGAGCGATCGGCGACTTCCCGACTTGCTCCATCACAATGCTCGCGTGGTTGGGGGGCATTAAAGGTTTCCTGCCCTCCTCCCCATCAAGTGTGAGAGCCGCTTTTAAGCTGGCGCCCTACCGTCACGCCTTCCTACAGAATTCAGATCTCGGGAATTACTGAGCCCTTGAGTCTCGCCATCAAATGCGGAAGTGGTTTGACCTTAAAACATTCGAAGTCGATAAAATTGTAGGCAAGCAAAAATCAAAGACGCGTTTAACACAAAGCATGTAAATTCATCTTTGGTCGCCGCAAAAGCGTCGTAAACGATACATACATTCCTAGTGTTAATCCTCCGTTGTTTGGAAGAGCTCAAAGCTTAACAAGTGCAAGGGGACGCTTCTCATTTTTCAGCCATGCGGATATTACCATATTATTATTACAATCTAGTTCTGTAAATGTGTTCGCCATTAATGTTTACCGAGGACAAGATGGATACTGTTTTGAGCATCAGAGAGGCATTTACCCAAAAAAGAACGGCAAAGCGATCCGCCTGAGTTATAACCCAGTTCGCTCGAATTTGTGTTACGACTAATGTATTCCAATCCCAGAAAGAGCTCAATGCTAAACTTCCGGAGGATCTCAAACTTCCTTCTGGGTCCAGAATATTTGAGAGCATGAGAAGAAAAATAGCACGTCTACCTCAACTTCGAGCGAGAGGAGTCTCGTTCAATTCGATAAAGCAACTGTCCATATCATTTACTGTCAACGTGATCAATTGACATAAAACCGAAATCTCGACATGGGTACTTTTAATTCCTATTCAGTGCGATAGGTAAGTGGCCATTGATTAACCGGTTACACATTCTCTATTCTGCGAATGTCATCTACACCAGACTACCGTTACATCATGTTATCCCAATTTTTCTCACATATTTGCCCAGTTTCCTATTTAAAAATTCCTTACGAATAATAGTGACCTCCTTTCAATTTTTTTGAAAACTCTAAAAAATATGGTTTGAAAATTCAAAGTTCAAAGATTTCTGACAACCAAAGATGATGACACGATTTTTATAAACACGTTAAAGATAAAGTTTTTCATGACTTGGATAGATCATCTTCCCCATGATTTATAATATGATTTCACTTTGATTATCGTCGTTTCCAAACATGAACATTTGAGAGGAGCTTAGAAAATACTTCGTCCACGCACACGAACATGGCAGCCTTTCAACAGGCGATGAACATCCAATGGTATGGGATTTGATCCTATTGAACCGGCTTCACCACTTCCACAAATCCCTATCAGCATTCTAGTGAAGTATTAATAACACTGAACCAATGAACTAGTTAAGTTATCTACTCGGGCAATTTTTCCATCAGTAGATAATTCAATATTAACTTCATTCCATGGTTTCATTATGTTGCTGGATTTAAACGAATTAGTAGCGTTTTCAAAGGAAAGAATAAATTGAAATGGAGATGAATAATTATTTTCTTAATAGGTAGCACTAACACGAGTATAGATACAAATTAAACATACTCACTGCAGCAAAAATTATACGAATTTTTACCCTGTCTAGATTAAAAATTAAGAAACATCTAAAGAGCCTTCTAAACAAAACCAAAATTGATCGCGTTAACGTACCGTATGCGAGCCGAGGCTCAACATCGACTATTTTTCCAAGAACACAGGCGACGGAGGATAATTGCCTGGTACAAAGTTCACATTATTAACACCAAATCACAAAGTAAACAGCGTCTCAGTTTTAACATTGCTCCTGCTGATGGTAAGAAGCGCCATGCAGGCGAATGCGTAAGTGGACGGGTTGGAGCACGAATCACCATCTCCGCCTGATTAATCCGATTCTTCCCGGAGGATGAAAATTAAAAATGATGAAAAGGAAGAGGGAGGAGAGAACATTCAAAACTGACGAGAGGGCCAAAACAAATGGATCCGAATGCAAAAAAACATTCCTCCGTCCTAAATGAGGTTAAATGCTTCCTTCCACAAGGATAACGGACTCAAAATGTAACAGGCTGGCAGTCGAAAAACACGAGCCTTCGTTAATCGAACGGTGCTTCGGCCAATCGATTGCTGTTCCGGATGGCTTGGTGCCTCCGGTCTGCCCTCTGCTACCACCCCTCAACACAATGCAAGAGGGAAAAAAAGCGATTATCGCAAGGGACGAGTAGGGTACGCAATACAATTAAAACAAACAATGACAAGCCTGCACAATGTATATAGTACCCCAAGGAACTACCCAATCGAATGAATAAATCCAACATTTACTTAGCTCTCAGAGTGAGAGGTTTTCACCAAAGGTTTTCGCCCCCCCCCCCCCCCCCCCAATGAGTGCCCACGGGCACAATTCCAATCCCCCTCGTTAGCCGAGCCATTTCTTTCTAAAAAATGGGGCGGTCGTAAAATTTTCCGTGGATTAACGGTTTCCATATACAATTTATGGAGGCCTTAAGTTTCACATTTGTGGTAAAAGCCAAGCTCAACCTATGTGAGGTGAGGATTAAAACACGCCTAATTCACGCCGTCTAAGTCTAAGGACAGAAAAAGGTTGAAAAACCCTTCCCCTTCCACGCATTTGTCCTCGCTAATGGAGCTCAAGTACCTACTGCATTAGTCGGTGCATATCCGAGAAAAATATATTACCACGCGATCATATATTGCTCTAATCGCTCTCAATAAGAGACCAGTTAGTTGAGCATGTCCCATAGCTTATCGTTTAGATAGATAGCGCTTTTAATTCCCACTACTGCAAGTGCACAGCCAATCATGATAACGATATCGCTAATCGTAATGGATTCTTTTTGATTATTTTTTTGATCTTATGGCCTGGAAACAGAGCTACTTACTTGCCCCATTAATGGACTTAAGGGTTCATTATGAGTCTGCGGTTCGCCAATTCAAACATATTTTCAGGTCCGGAGAAGGACATACGAGTAATTCCAACCGAGTAAAAAAGGCATTTATGAAGACGCCATTTTCTCAGACGTTACCTAGGGAAATTTACCAGTAATTTTCAATCTGGTGACTAAACTGCTCACCCGACGAACTGTGCATTTCTGCAAATCTCAAATGGAGGAGGCCTTTTGGGATGCGACTACATCCACCATCTCACGTTCCTTGTACGCGAACTTGGATATTTCTGGTTTTAAGTATCTTATACGCGCGTAATCCGCAGTTTTTTCAGAAAATTAATAACCGCGAAATGAAACCCCTATAAAACTGCTTGCAGGGCACCAATTTAACGGAGAATAACTCGCTCTTGTCACTATAATTTTGCCACTGCAGAAAATACCAGCAAACCTACACTAAACTGCATTCTCGCAGGTTTCAATTGCCACTCGCAAAAAATCTGACACTTTGATGTCTAATGTTATTATTACTGCTTAACTGCTTCCTTCTTTCACTGTCCATCTCTTTTTGGTCATCGCCCTAAACTAACTTCAGCACGCACTTTGGGAATTCACCCTAAAAAGTAGACCTACCACGATGCTCCGCAAGTTTACCTGGGAGAATAAGTTGATTCTATCACGATTAACTTCCTTTAACTGGACCCCCACGGTAAAAATAACTGAAAGAATCATGAAAGAGCCCAGTATAATGTGGATTAAAATTCTTTAAAAAGTAGGGTCTAGATTATAATTCTGATGATACGGAATCCGCCGATCCAAGTTAGTGAGTGGCATATTCTACGACGGTCGTCGATGACGATACTTGGCGGAAGGAAGGAAACCTCTGGAGGGAGAGACGAACAGTCAGAAATAGGGAGAGGAGGATGATGTTTTAAACGGCGTAATGATCGCGGGGTGGAGGTAGGAAAGGAAGACAGAAAGACCCCCGACGGAGATGAGGAGATGCGAAGTCTCTATTGACACAAATAAGAAAGATATGACTATCGGAAAGATTATTTTCTTCTTGCAATATTTTCCGTGCCAACAAACGACTCTCCCACTTAAAGAGCAAGCACTATGCATTTTCAGTAGGGGCATAAACGGAAAATACCCACGGCCAAGGGGGCGAGCATTGGCCTCTTTCACCTCTCATGACGGCCTTCTTGCCGGTTGGACAGAATGCGGAGGAAAGCCATTCAGGCAGATTCGAACGGCCACTCACAGCCGGATTCAAACCGTGGACTTAGGAAGCGTGTTCATCTGAACACTGCAGTCGTTGAGGAAAATACTGCACAGATTCTGAAACCTCAAGTGTCAGCTATGCACATGGTAAAAATGTCATCGGCATTCATTTTACTTTAATTACTTATAAGAGTGAAAACCATTCCAAGAGTAAGAAAAACGAAACGAAAATTTGATTAACTTTGATCGAATATACACATAAACTGCTTGGCTTAAGCTAAAATAGAGACAATGGATTGAGGCTGAAGGAGCGCTGATGCTATTGTATACCAACCCTCGAACTTTCCCGTCCGACGCCGAAATATGTAGACGCTTTATTATAAATAAAATAAAAGATCAAATGACAAAACTTCCTAGAACTTCACAATCACAGAAAAAAATGAGTGTTAAACCCTTCCTTATCAATCAAAGACTGGGCCACAGTTTCGACACAGGCTTCGTGATTACGCTATGCGTCGTAACAGTAATCACGGAATACACGACTTAAGTCGATTCCTTCCTGTAGCTTGCTCGAGTGACTTGAAAGGCTACACGACCCGTGACGTGGATGGAGCCTTTAGGGATTCCCGCGCCTCTCTCTCTCCCCCCCCCCCATATCGACGCCGACCCTGGCCTTTCGTCGCGTTTTTTTTCCCGCGAACCCGAATGATGGAGTTTGGAAGCCTCCCATCGAAAACATTCTGGTTAAGTCACCACGGGATGAGGAAGGGGAAGAAAGGGAGAGGAGAATGAAGAGGGAAAAATCGAGGGAGAAAAGAAGAGAGTTGCACAGAGGCAAAAACGGGAAATGAAAAAAAAGGAGAATCGCCGGTGCGTGTCGAAAAACCAACCAGAATTGCTTGCTCGTGTGGCACACACTGGGGAAATGAAATTGAGGCAAGGGGAGACGACTCGGGTGTCTCTCCGCCTTCTCCTCCGCGGAGGAAACTCCCATCTTCCCACCCGAATCGAAATCTGTGGTCGTCCCCTCCCGCCTTCACTCTTCCGTCCGTTCCCGCTGCAGCGAGGGATTTTTGCGAGTCGCGTTTCAGGGGTGTGGAAAATGATAACACGTACACCTTAACGCTATTCGTTGATGTCGGAGAAAAAATTCCTGATCACGCGAGAAACCTCTTTTTCAGAGTTTTTTCCATTGCCCCAAAATCCTTGTATGCTTCTTTTACATTTGTAAAATTCATCCTGTTTCATACATGCTATTCTGCTGCCAAGACCGCAAATACGAGTATTCTTTGCCTTGAGTGTCTCCTGATTGAAATACGAATCGAAAGAATTTAATTCAGGGTCTTCGAACAGAAATTATGGCCTCGCCTACCCAAATTAACCTTCGAGGTTATTAGTGTGGTAGTGAATAGAAATTGCTATAATACGAGTATACACTCGTATATACGAGTCAATTATAAGGTAATCTTCCGGTTAAGGTAGGTTTTTGGATGTAAAGATAGGTGTACCCTCACCAAATAATATATGAGTCTATGATATTTTAATTTAAAACAAAATTTCACTTTATTTTCTGTCCATGGAATTTAGCATTAAGAATTTGCATACCATTTCAAAAAAAGAAATTTTAAGCTTACAAGTTCGTCAGTGCCAAGGGTGGCGAGGAAATTACTCAAATTCTAACATTAACCCTTTAATGAACTGCTAATTATTTCGTGTTATCTTTTAATTCAATTGCAAGCGTTTTGCAGTACCTACACATGTAACGACTGTGAGCCACACATCCTAGCGGTGACTTGTTGGTGTCAAGCACACGTAGACAGAATCAGTGTGGGAATACATCATATTACTTTTTTACCTATTTATCACTTTCGCTAAGTGAAAGTGAACACAAAAGACGTCGGATAGCAGCTGCGAATTGGTAAACGAATGAAATTAGAATGGAAAAAAAAAGAATTTCGAATTCTCTTTGCCTACCAATATATTTGCTTGAAAAATTAACATCACGGGCATCTGGGGTTCATGAATTCCTGAGTCACTAGCCATAAAGTTGGGAAACCCATGCCCTCCCGACGAGGCAAACCCGTCATCTGTCTCCTTGACGGAGACATAAACGTCTCCCTTTCTGGCCACACTACACCGAAGAATCCCCCCTCCACGGGGAATACCCCTCTCCCGGCACGCCCCCCTCGACCATTCGACGGTGTTCCTCCTCGCTCCGGATCCCATACTTACGCATTCCACGTTCCGAGGCCCCCGCGATCAAGAGTTTATGCATGTGCGCTACTCCGCCCCGGGTCGTGCGTAAGTTACACGCTCAAACAACCGTGCGTTGCATCAATGAAGTGAGGCGATGGGATGATGGAAATCAAAGGGAAGGACTAACGAAGAAATCTATCAATTCCAGATGGGAACGAGACGTCGGGCGACGGTTAACGGGAAAGGGATCAACACGCAGACGTATCTCGAGGCACGGTCGATAGTTCAAGGCGATTATCATATGATTACAAAGAACGGAGGGTTAAAAATGCATGAAGATAAAATGTAGAAGGCTTGGTAACTAAACATTAACGCTTATTAACGTCTACTATTTTAAAACCCGTACTAATTACTGCAATACTAACGCTTTTCAGGCATATGCCACTGTAAATGGGGAGTATCACAGAGGAAATCGTCCGCCGAAGCTGGCATAGGCTACGGACAGAGCAAGGACGCTTCGGCAGCTATATCACTCGACTGGAAATCTAGAGATCTAGTAACACTGTCTGACGAATGATTTTAGTGCCGAGACATTTTCACCTCTCTCGTAAATTTGCGAAAATGCGCGACAATTACTGATCCGGCTTATCCCGTAGTTGTTTTAATTATGGTATTGCACTTGCGAAACTATCTTGCGGAGAATAAATACATGTACGAGCTTGGAAAAAATAATTTTCCCAACCTATAAAAAGAACAAAACGTCTCACACAACATAGTTTTCTCGGGTTATACTTAGTCTTGTTCGGCCAACACAATCATCAATTGGTTTTATCAACTATTTGGACCGAAGACAGGTTTTACCACTCGCAATTTTTACCGAGTTGCTGAAATCACATCTACCTAACTGTAGGAGAAGAGTTTTTTAACATTGATGAAGAAAACAACAGTGTGACTAGGACTTGAACCTATTATGCGTTTGAGTACGTTTAATTAATACGTCAGACGAAAAATACACTTCACAGATTGAACAGTGGAGTCAAACTTCACTAGAAAAGACTCGACTAGGCATCGATTACAGACAGTAATTGCTACTGCTTAGAAAGTACGTTAACTTTCGATCTACTAATGTTGTCGGAAGGAACGTACAAATTTATTCGTCTCGTGGGCCCTGAATTAAAGAGCACGCGGGTAAGTACGAAGAAATGCGACACTAGGGATATCATTTCACTCGATCACAGCCGTTACATACCGTAATATTTCTCTGTGGCAAAGAAACGGACGAAGACGAAATTACACGGCGACGGACCACTAATGTTTATCGAAAGAAAGCAATTTTTCACGGCATTCTTTTTTCTTTACGACACCTCCCTCCTCTTCCACATTCCTTCCAATTCCTACTCGCGCTCACTCCCTCCTCTCTATAAAGGCGCACTAACACTCATTCCCTCCCCTCCCACCCCCCTTTCACCTTCCTATCTCCCCTCCCCTCCACGTTTTCCCCCATCCGTCTGCACCGCCCACTCCCCTCAACCCCTTTCCCGTAGGAAGGTATATTTCGGGAAGGCGTCTATGCCAAGCGTGAAAAATCGCTGGCAGAAAACTATCCCTTTAGCAGAGAGAAGAGGGGAGGAAGCGGAGAGTGAGAGAGAGAGAGAGAAAGGGGGAGAGAGGATGTCACCTCTTTTGTCGCCAACAGTATTTCCCGCGCCCTCGGACCTTCGGCGCGACTCGGCGTCGACAGAACGAACGAAAGAAAGAACGAATAAAAAACCAAAGCGTTCTCGCCCACAGAGTGGGAGTGGCTGCGGTCGCAATTACGGCGCAGACCGAGCGAACCTTGGCTGCCCACGACATCGCCGAGGGGATCTTCGAGAAAGAATGAAAGATAGAATACGGTCGCTTTCGTGAAATTAAGTTCGTGGGGAAGTCTTTCCTGGAAGTTCCTGAAGTTCGCTCTGCCATACCGGTGTTAAAAAAATCAGGATTAAAGAAAAATACAATACGATTAAGGATTCAGATAGCAAAAAAAAATAAAAAAACAGAGGAACGAAAACAGTTCCATACTGTATTTATTGTTTGCACCATCACCGCAGGGATTAGTGCAGCGTAGCGGAAAAGATTTAGGATATTCAATAAATTAAATGCTAGAGTTCGATCAGAGAAGCTTCAGTCTCCCATCTTGTATGCACAAATAACCTTCTTAGACCCCCCTTATAGGTCCGTCCCCCTTTCACAAGAATGACTTGTCGACGCAGTCACCATTCACGACCTAAGTCTTCGATACATATTTAGTTCTGTTGTGCTTGAATTTTCGACACAAATGAAACACGTATTGAACCCAAACTGAGATCATAATCACACGTTTCCCTCCTGACCTCCGTCATCGAAAGTGCCCATTGTGTAAGGATTCAATTTGTTGAAATGGTTTTCTGCCAGAAGCGCCCACGACAACGACAGAGTCCAGTAGCACGGGAACCAGTCGCACTTATTCAACTTTCAAATGAATTCTATGATTTTATTACCAGCATCCGTGTGAACTCCTCCCGAAGGAATGTGCTGCTCAAAATACCCAACGAATGAATGACCCCGAATTAAGCTGTTTTTTTTAGCGAAATTAAGCAGTTGGAACCATAAAAAAGTCCTGGCACATTAATTCCTACGCAATATTCACAAAATACGATCCATATCTACAATTTGCCAGCGGTAACTTTCCTTAAAATTCGCAACAAGAGGTCGATATGCATAAATGCCTCCCACTACTGCTCGGATAGAAAAACTGGACAAAAGCGATGGACAACGAAAAACAATGGCAAGCCATAGAGGCGATGTTCATTGAGCAAGTTTCAAGGCCAACGACGTAAAGCCTAAGCCAATTTAGCCGAAGAACACACATCACTCAAACCGCGAAGGAAACAAACAATGCTTCGTTGAGGGTCAATGCGACTATTCAAAAAAATACCCCAAGGCTACTTAATAAGACTTCATTAATGGTTCAGTTTAATCCATGCCGGTGGGTAAGAGATACCGTTTTCGCAGAAATTCCTGAGGGAGAGAGAGAGAGAGAGGAAGGATTCTTTTTTGGGGCATATTATAAATATTTTGACATCCGGCCCTGAGGAGGAAGAATGTCTTCGGTTGGTCTCCACGCGCCAAGTATAAATACACCCGTTCGCTCAGGAGCTGGCTGGAAGGTGAGGTGGATGGGTGGGTGGGTGGCGGGGGCGAGAGAGGGCGCGGCCAAGCGGAAATGATTGGAAAGTTCATTTCCTTTCGCCTCGCCTCGTGATAGGCAGAGAAAGAGACGGGGGGAGGGAGGGAGGTGGGAGAAAGAGGAAGGGAGCCTAAACACACCTCGTGCCTTTGAAAATCTACCCGGGTATCACAAGCGTAATGCAATCGCCCCCTTTGAATCTACCTTGCTCTTGGTCGGGTGGTGGTTAGATTAAGTCAATCGAATCTCTCCCTAATATGCATGCTGGAGAGCCCCTTTCAAAATATGCCCATATATGCCACTGCGTATGATTTTAGGGTGGTCTACACAACGCAAGCAAATACTATATGGATATTAGATTATTCTCCTTCGTTAACCAATTTTTTGGACCTCTCTTTTCGTTTTCTAACACCCACCCACTAAGTTTGAAATCGTGATACAAATTTAGGGCAACTCAAAAAGATAAATTTAACATCAAAGCTCTCCTCAAGCCACCTCCATTAGATGAGAGAGAAGTAAAAACAGCCACTCTTTATGTGAAAAACGACGTACTCGGTTTGTACCGAGTCGGCGAAGCCTAAGATCATACAGGTGAAATTGGTTTGGAAAACCGAGTTCATCCCTTTTCGATTCCTGGGGCTTAGAATATCACACTAGGGTGGTGCCGAGAAAGGAGTGCAGGTGCCATAAATACTTGGAATTAAGGTGGGGCTCGCCGTTATCACTTCGTAAGGCACGCGTTGTGTCAACAGCCTAACTAACCGATGGGAAATGGCCGGCGTCGGAATCAAATGAATCACGTTCATCGCTTATCTTTGCGATAACCGCGGATTGCGGATTCAGTGGCTATGAATTCCCGTTTTCTGGAAACAAGGCGATGTTTTAATTCCTTCTCGCATCGACATAGACGGCTCAAGAGCTTGATGTCATTCGATCATTTATTCATTTGGTTGGAAAGCAGGATAAAAGGTAAATAAATGAACGTAGCAGCATATATTCAATAAATTAATTCCGGTTACTATACTCGCCGTAGGTCATACAGGTGAAATCGAAAACAAAAACGTGACAAATGCAAAAATATTTCAACGAAACAGCTCAGCTGAGATTGTCTCATAAAACAATCATTGCAGCCTAGATCGCATTTTTCACTCGAATTCATTTCAAATCATCGGAAACTATTTTCGTCCAGATAAAATGTTAACTTCAGATACGAAGAGGCACGCAGCACGTATTTGAAAGTTCGTATTCTAAGGTTTGTGGAGGCATGAAAGTTCAATAAATCGCCCACCTAAGCAACGGAAGAGGATTACGAATTTGGGATAGTAAGGGGGTGGCTGCGTTAAGTAACTAACTCCAAGCAATTAACAGTGTCACTGTCAAGCAAAGATTGCTTCATTCATCATCACCGAAAAAGGAAGCACTTCCACCATTTTCCTCTTGCTTCGCTAATTATAATCGAATCAGGAAACAGAACAAAAAGTCCTCTGAAGAATCACACTATAATCTTGTAGATAGCTTCGCTACGCCCCCGTTGACGACTCACCATCCACAGCTAATTCGAACGTTGGTATGTACCAGATGTTTCAGACAAGAATTAACTTCCCTACGTTGAATTCTTCAGCAATTACAATAATCAATTATGACAGATTATAAATTTCATATTAAAATTTGCACACGACATTAAATGGAATTATCTCTTCTAAGTAGAATCCTTGGGAACTATTTCAGGCATCATGATGTGAAATTAAATTTTTTACAGAGATTTAAAAAAGATTAAAATACGCCACCAAACTAGACGAGGGAACTAAAACTTGGGATAGAGTGCTTTTGCTACTACAAATTTTGCTACAAAAATACGAAACTTCGTTTTATACACCCGTCGATAGTGAAAGCACTGTGATTACGGAATATTTTAAGCAACAATAATAGTAAGCTTTGCAAGATACATGAAGCGGACAAATTACAATACATTTTAACATGCAACTAAATTCTTACGTCTCCAATAATTGTACAGAGTACAAAGCAACGTTATTCAAGGAAAAATAGGATAAACGGTGCATAGAGATTTCAATGTGAGGAGGTAGTAATAAGCTAATTGAGATATCTATAAGCTGGTAAATATTAACGTATGTGTGTTGAAGCAACATTGACCGATAATTTAGAATTTGCCGAAGAAAAATATGCCAATTAAATCTGACACCACCTACCGTCCATTTCAGCAACAGCAGCTGAGCATGAAAGAAGGAAATATAACAGTTACAACACATATTTAAGGCGATCGTTTGATTAATTATTTTGATACCTTTTACTGAAACATAATTGCGATACATTTGAGAGACAACGGTGTAAAATGTTAACGATGCTCCTCTTCGACTGAATAGACCAACCGCCCACTGAATTCGTCAAGCGACTAATACACCACTACTGCTGGAAACTCAAAGGTTGGGGGCTCGAGTTACGTCTTAGGCATGGATGCAATAGTGTCAACTCAGGTAGTTCCACCCCTGCGAGGCTTGATGACATGGGTGGGTGGTTTAACGGTATACCTCTTGCGGATGGAACATCAGTAATCTCCGGAAAACCAAACACAATATTAATAAATCAACCTTTCACTCAAGAATTGAAAGCTATGGAGTTACACTTAGGTGAATGAAATGGATAATAATTAAAAAAAACATTACTAATCCATAGAAATTAAGGGGATACCTACATAGATAAAAAAACTCCAGTAACAAAAACAACTTCAAGCTTCCACCCGGTAACTCAATCTACCCAAGACATTGGTAACAATATATAAATAACATGTGAATGTATTCAATCGTTCCCTAACCACCATTCGATCTGATTAAGTGTTATGAATATTAGGATCAATCCTTGAATTAAAATTCAATTAATTTCTGTGACGATATAGGTTAGCCTGAAAAATGGTTATACCCGAGTATATGGAACGTTTTAATGAAATGCAATAAACTGAAATGGACTTGAATAATATGTGAGTTCCCTTTTACATAAATTTAATCACAATTTTTCATTCAACCCAGCGAAATGTGGAGTAGAGCTGTTTTATTGCAAATTTTAGCAGTTGAATTTCAAATGAAATACCTAAATTTTCGATCGACCCAGTGCAGAGCACTCTTTGAATACCGAACACCACCGGAGGCCGGATTTTTTTTGTGATTCGAGGTCACTCCTTCCTCATTCGTGGAAACACTAAAAAAATACTAATTCTGTGACCGCAATCAATATTACTAAACACTTGAAATTTTACATAACACACTCCCAACAACATACTATAATGTCCAATTAGTGATTCAAGTCGTACGAATCGATACACGCGGCAACTCAACACGACCCCCAACGGACATGAAACACACCAGTTCTCGTCTTCAATGCTCTTTACTACTATCTACACAAAAAGGTTTATGGTTGGGGAGAACTCTCGCTTGAGAACCGCGCGTTGCACAACCCGACAAGTTGAAAAATGAGTATCTTAGTAGAGCAAACAAAAAGAGTTTGGTGGAACGTATTCCCTCGTGCGGCACGCAGTCACGGGCTCTTCCCTATCTTATCTCATTTACAGCGGTTCCAAAGGACTAGAACAACAGCTGAAGTACTTGAGCACATAAACGCACTGGGCGAGGTGGAGAGTGATGGCTACACGGGATTAACCAGAACGGAATATAATCAGGCGAAAAAAAAGCAACCACTACTGAGTAGGAGTTGGAACGTTGCAAAATTTGATTGATTCAACGCTGAAAACAGAATTGAATTGAGCGTACGTGAAATTAACTTACGATGTTGAGAACTTCTGCATATGAATTGTATTGCATTAATGCTCAAACTATATGAAGAATCAAGTGGAAAGGTAATAGGCGTGTTTTTTTATATGATTTGCCATTAAAATTAGTACCTCTAACGAAAGACCAACCGACAAGAAGGTATGAGATGCTAATCGTGGGAATAAACGGTCCTTGTCGTGGTTTATTGGATCATGAAAGATTCACGCATGTAAGATTTTACAAAAATACACACGAATTTTTAACCCAATACACAAACGGGTTTCAAATGTTTAATGATGATACCTGTCGTAAAATTTAAAACAAAACCTACCCGAAACAAGTCGCAGAAGTCTCCATCACATCTTTTACACCGGACGTCTTTTTCACGGTATCTGTGGCGAATCTCGGAAATTTGGAATTGGAGAATGCACACTAAGTCTTTGAAACACTTCGCAGTTTCATTTTTGAAAACAGAAATCCATTTACACGAGTTTGCGCGAATAGTATGGCCTTTCCGGAAATCCGATGCATGAGCATATATAATTCTTACGTCACCAGGTATTAGATATCAAACTTCCAGGGAAGAGTTTCACACCTAGAATCGAGTGACATCATAAACATCTCATGGCCCACGAGGTTGACGCTCGAGTATTTAACTTCTTCTGAATAAACATTACCAGTTACTGATATACAATTTTAAAGCAAGTGAATTCTTCTAAAAAAAATCAGCTAACGGCCGCTTCTACGAATGAGACTTATCTCCCTCAGAGAGTTTAAGTGGCAGACAAGCAACGAAACGTCGGCAGTTAGCTGATAACGTGAACTAATGGAAGATCCGCGGAGACCTCAATCAATATTCGATTACTGCAACGAATTTTCACGGACCAAATGCCAAACAAAATCCACGCGAAATCCAATTTTACACAAATACGTCATAAACAAATGACCAAAAAGCCCACGGCCGAGTTTTACATGAAATGAGATCGTGGTAGAACTGCAGGCCGCTTGGGACCCACGACCAAGAGAGAGAGAGAGAGCCAATGTAATCCAGCGCGAGTAAAAAGACGGGTGTATCGCACGACTGCTCTGAGAGTCTCGGAAGACCGTGGGGCAACTCGACACGCGTTTTCTCCTCCCTCCCTCACTCACTCACTCTCCTTAATGACCCTGGGCCGTGAACGGAATGTCCTACCAAACATTCCAGTGGAGAACAGGGTCCGAAGAAAGACGAAAATATCACAGAGACCCCGGTCGGTCGTCGAACCGCACGCGCGGGAAAGCTTGCACAACGCACGAATAGTGCCCTCCCTCCTGTGGGCAAGTACTGGCTGGCTCTCACGGTAATTCACACAACGTATTCGCGGCTTGCCTACTGACCAGGGGGACCCGGATTCCAATATGCACTACCCCTCGACCAACTCGTTAAAACTAAGAAAACGACTAAAAAAACTAAGCAGAAAAGAGAATACCTTTCCGATGAGTGCGATTCGCCAATGAGCGTGAGGTATAATACTGACGTAGTACGTTCGATAAGTAGAACGGCTAAACAACAGAGAAGACTAAGAATAAAGCCTAAGTCATAGTCCCAGAGGATTGATTCCAGCCGCAACGTAAAATTCCTTAACGTAACTGACCTTTTTAAACAAAACTTTTCTTTTAATAAAAATTACAGCTGCAAAGATGTTATTTTCTATTAACGAAGACCAATTTCTTACTATGAAAAGTTTTTTTTTAATTTCACTGTTTATCTAATAATAGATATGCGATCGTTGCTAATTAACGCGGCTGTCGACGCAACGAAAATATCCAAGTCTGCTACTTCGACTCAAATCCGGGTTACTGCGAGCAACCTTAGTTTTGACCTCGGCTAGAGTGTTCGGGTAGTATCTCCTTTACGGGGAAACCGCAGTCGGCACAGGGATAGGATCCTCCCACCCTTATGTGTGAATTTCACACACCCTACGGCTTGGTACGACTTGAGATTTACCGTTCACACATGAAATCACACTTGTGGTTGATTGCTGCCTGTTTTATGGAGGGCCTCGAAACCGACCAGCCTTGAAATAATGGAAGTCGCAACTCGTTACGAATGAAGAAAGAGGAGACTGCCGATTCGAACCATTCCAAGATGTTGAAGGCACTGGGGGGGGGATGAATTAAAAAAAAAACAAATTAACAACTCTTCAAATTAAAGGAAAACTGTGAAAAAATAAGTCCGGTAGGAAGTAAATTCTAGAAAAAAAACGCAAATCGTCACGAAATGCCTGCAGAATCTTCAAATGGGAGCTCCCGACAACCCGTAGGCTCGAGGTGCTACGATAAACCTATTACAAGGCTATCAATCGTGTACTTCAGGCATCGGGGTGATGACAAAAGTCCTCCATTACATCGGCAGGTCAAGCAATAATGGCACACATACCGAGAGACATTTGCGAATGGATTCAAGGATTGATCCTCGAACAATTTAAGGCCACGAAACATATAAAAGGAACATTTTTAAAGAATCTCCCATGCTTTGTTCTCTTACTTTCATTGTTACGGTTCTTCTATAATTATAAATGAACGAACCTCACGAAAAGAGCATTATCGAAAATCTATAGCGACGATTCAAAGCAAGACTGCTGTCAATACAAAATGATAATTTACACGGGTCTCGAGGATACACAAAAAAATAAGCAAATGCAAATTACACAATAACTTCGGATAATTGAGGAAATGGGCAGCTTGATCATAACACACACGCTAACAAGTAACTGTCATTCAAGTAAGGTATTTTATTATTTAAATAATAGGTTTTGGACGGTCCCTAAGAACCATTTACTTTTAAGTAACGTGAAAACTTGTTCATGTTTGCCCTACGCTATTTCTTTCTTCATAAATTCTGCAAGCTTTCACGCTGTCCAAAAAGCCTACTCTCTTCTTTCCTCACCCACGATTACACAACATTCTTTCTTCTATCACGGCCATCAACACAGCATACCATATCTCCTCCATCCGCTTTCGCTGCCTTTTTTAGGATTTCCAATATCAACTTCCTCTATTCGCACATCCAATTTAGAACGTCAACATTTAACCTTTCTCTCTTTCCAAATTATTTTTTTTCCATTCTTCGTCTCACAAGCATCAGAAAAGCCTCCAATTTTTGCTCATCCTCTTGCCTCTCAGGCCAGGTTTCTTCCATAATGCACTACGCTCCGAATCAAATCTTTTACCAATATTGTTTCACATCTCTGTGTATATTCGTCAAAAAAATCTCTTCTTGAAAACACCTCTTTCATTATGGTAATTCTCCTAATGACCCCACTAATATGCCCCTTCTACTTTAAAATATTGCCCAAATACATGGACTGATCATTTTTTTTATTTCCTCCTCAAATACCTCATCTTTCCTACTCCTCAAGAGTCTTGTTCATTTCGTTTTCTTACGAAGTCAAACAAATTATACCCAAACAAAAAAATAGGATCAACACCGCATTTTATTTTGGTTTTTATTAAATGAACACATTGGTAAAAAAGGTAACATTTCGAAGAGTATGCACAGCACAACAGAGGTTTGCGTTGTCACTCCTGTTCGTCGGTAGAAACCTCATCCCGATGAATCGGCGACATTCGTGAGATGAGAAGGAAGGATGGGAGGCATGGGAAAAATTCCACGCGCCGAGACAAGCGGCGGCGTCAAAAATGAAATAACCAAACGGCAATCGGAAAAAAAATCGCGTTTTGGACAGCAGAACCGGTCAACAGGCCGTCCTCACAATGAGGGAAAGTGGAAAGAAGCCAGCCAAGTCTCGCTTACAAGTTCAACCGCCAGACCGCGAAGAATTCCACAGAGGTGCCCGTGTATTCTAAACGGGCGTCCGTGCACGATGGTAAGAGCGTGCGCGAAAGACCTGCTAAAAGGAGCACATTAAGAAATTGCCGTGCTGGCCCAGACGGTTTAACTCACATGAGCGGTGAACTTAGCAGACGACACGAAGTACGGAGTGGAATCGTGCTTGAGTGTCTGCTTTGTCGAGTGCTATAATGCCATGCAAAATGATTCCTGAACGGATTCTTACTTAATCGCTGGATTTTACCATTCAGCACGAAATTACGACAATATCAAATTATGCTTTAAAATATCTCAGATGTAACTTTTTGGAAAATACACCAATTTTCGAAACAAAAATATATTTATAGAATCGACAAAATATTTTTATTCGACAATTCCTTAAGAATGACGGGTGTCAAAACCTAGATTAATAAAAAATCTAGTTCGCCATATAAGAACATCTATTTAGCTATAAATATCAATCCAATCCTTTCAAACCTACCAAGATACCTACAAAAATGTATTGCTTTTAGCTTTTTTATCAAAGATTAATTTACTACCCTGGAATCTCAGTCACGAATGAAATCCAGAGCTGAACGAAGTATACCTATCATTCTTACTTAACGCATAAGTGACCCCCCCTTCCCATGATACATCACCCAAGATATCATAGCAATAAAATAAACACGAAAGTTCAAATACGCTACATGGCAAATGGAGCACTGCAGCTAAATAAATCATCAGAAACATCTTATCTCCATACAAATTACCTCTCATACACCGCGTTCCATTAATTAAAAAACTTTAGGGAGTGGCTTCCGATCGATTCCCTTCGCTTGGAAGAAGCCTTAGCATGCATGCATGCAAGGAGGCACAGTGAAGAACTAGCCAGTGGAAACAGTTATATTTCAAGTAAAGATAACAATGCAAATACACCTCAAAATACGAATGGGCGAACACAAAAGAGTTCACGACCACGAAGTAAACTAAGTTTCTCAAACCAAAAAGCGCCGTCCCCTTACACAAGTCCTCTTTTGTTTTCCAAGAGAGAATCCGTGCGTTATTTCCCGACAACTATAAAGCAAACGACGCCATCCAATTACGCAATGCAGCCAACTTTTACGAGCGACGGAAGACGTTGAAAAACGGAAAGCACAAACGCCCTCTCACAGGAGAAAGCTTCTCAAGGTTCTCTTGCTTGTTTCATTCTTCGACTGCGAAATGCACCATTAATCCTCGCGGAGGAAAAGGAACCTCGCACGACTAATATGAATATTTCTATGACTGCAGGACCAATTTTAAAAAGGTCGGTAAAGACGGATACATAAGGGAGAACAGTAAAAATATAAGCACAAGGATTGATGGCCTATCGGGGAAGCTTGCTCGTGTCTCGAGTGATCATTTCCTTTCGAGCGGATCGCGAAGACGTTAATGGGAAAAACAAGACTGCCGGCGCCCACGCCGGCCGATCGAATGGAAAAATATAGAGGTCCGCGGGAGAGTCTTTATAAGTAAGTGATTAGCTGCAATTGAACCGAAAGCCCGATCTCGAACTCACATAACGAGTCTTGCGAAATAGCACGTCGCACTTGGGCAATTTTCCTATCCTCCAACAAAGCTTCACTGTTGACTTGTAAACCGGATTAATGCTGATCTTTTTCTCCGAAGAACACAAGGCATCAACCCGAAAAGTACGAGCGTAATTTGAGGCGGCACAAAAAAAATTTCGTCCAAATGGAGAGGGATAATTTCCGAATTAAACTTTTTATTTATCTCATAAACATTCACATTTGGATCGGAACAAGTATAATCCAGATATTCATTACGAAAAATGAGCGCTGACAACATTGAGTGAGACTAAACGAAATGACAATTAAGGGACGCATTTTGGCCTTCTACTAGCAAGAGAGCTTGCATCGAAATGTTCACCTTACATCCCGCGTAAATATTCTACAATCGTCAACACGTACAAATTGTACCAAACGAAACAATATACGAGTACAACTACCATAAGCCGCAATCAAGTACGTATGTATCGTACTTGCTAAGTATTTCATTTTATTCAATTTAATTCAATTGGATATTTGGAAAGTTCATTATTTTATTCAATTTACTATAGATTTATATTCAACGTCACTCTAAAGAATGTACAAAGAGGAGAGGAGTTTATTAACCCCCTTTACTCATCCCGACCCTTCCCCTCTAACGCTCCCATACGTGGAAGTGGGCTCTTGGTGCGTTATTCGCGTGGTATCAGCGGAATCCACGCCCTGCGAGCGAAGAAGCCCACTCGCGGCCAGCTTCGACCTCGGCGCGCTAGGAAGGAAACAGCGCCGATTATATTCGGAACCGACGCAATGGTATGTGGAAAACGTCCCTCTCTCTCCCTCTACCTCGTGAACGAACTACTCACACCGTGGGGCACGCCAATTTTGATTAAATCCTCAAAGTAAACTCCGCAACCTTGAGGGTTAAAATAACCAGACACTGGCGCCCCACTCCCATGAATCTTTGGACTTCATCCATCCAAAATATCACTCTGAAGACATTTTTTTTCTGAGCATTTCCCCACCACCAACCGGACTTTAAGGGAAGTAAATCTCGCTATAAAACGAATACGAGAATACGTAGAATTGGAACTTGAGGGAGAGGCGTGAGGAGAACAATATCCAACCACACTTAATCGTTCCTACACATTCCTTGGATCTAAATATTATAGTTTTACGAATTAATCTCACAGTTCATTTTACATTAGCTCAAAATAGTTATAATTCGCTCGCCACCATCTCGGAAGAATATTGTGGGAATTGTTTAGGCGATGATATTTCAGAAGACATTTTTCTCCTGAACTATAAAATGTTATCACTTAACTTATCACTAATATCTAGCGTCATTACTGAACAGAAGATAATTAGTGCCACTTTCACCAAAGGCAGTCTTCACCTATTAAAAGGTTGGTTTTGGATGGTTCCTAACACCTATTACATATTGCGTGAAATTCATTTTGCTCGCCCTACTGTGGTACTATTCACTTCTTCATGCCCTCATACATTTTTTCAGCCTTTATGCCGCATGAAGAGCCTTTTCCCTTCGTCTCCTACGCTTTACCAAACATTTACCCATATATTACAGCCATACAATAATTCTCTCACTGTCATTATTAATTTTAAAAAGGTGAAAAACCAATCTCTCCCATCTCTTACATTTTTTCCAGCTCAAGAGGGCAAGTTGGGTAACTAACGACCGCGCGTATCGCCTCGAGGCATATGGTGGTACTTCTGCCGCCGACATGTTGGTAGCTTAAATTCATTTCTCTCATCCACGAGATTTTACGATCCATTTGATTCTTTTCCAATCCGCCAGCAGACGTCCTTCGTGCAGAAACATGACGGGCGGAGCTATCGATCGACGCTAAATTGAAGACTCGTGAGGACGGCGCTAATGAAACTGTTCCAAAGCAGCACGATCCGCACAGAGGGAAAAAAAAAGATTATGATGACATGAAAGAGCTCAATTTTTTTTTCGATAGTCTTAATTGATTAGGCCAAAGAACCACGAACGCAAAATGCACGACACTGGCGCGCTCGAACGGACTGGTTCGATTCTGGACATTCTACGTGGCCCTGCATATTTTTTCTTACCGAGGAAAAGACGGGTTACGCAGAATAAACAAGGGACAGAAAACGGGTTGTAACCTACAGTGAAGAAACTCCCATGACGGGGCATCCATTAAGCTCATTTTCATGGCTATTGTCTTCACTCGAAAACATTTTTTTACCAGCGAAAACGGAACTTCAACTCATGCGAAATAAATTTTATCGTCGTTTTTATTAATTATTTCCCAGAATATTTATTACTCCAGATACGGAGGCGAAATGGCAAAACATTTATTGCAGAAAATTGGTTCGCAAAATGAATCAATGTTACACCACTAGAACATTTTTTTGCCCACAAAACCATTCGTGGAATACTTACAACTGTTATTGTTCATATCGGACGGATTTTCAAAGTCGCCACAAAAATTCAAACTGAGAAAAAATTAAATTTGCAAAGCGAAGACAATCTTGAAAGTGTATTGATGAAGGCATGGAGATTTAAGGCCGGCTACCCAATTTCATTAGCCAGACAAAAGAAAGCGCACTACATATCCATGAATACAAGTAAATATATCCGAATAATATACATTAAAAGAATTAAAATGTGGTCTAAATATTTTTGGCAATTTAATTCGATAGGTAGTTGGTAGTGTAATTAAGGCAAGACAAATCGCCAGGCTAGAAAGCAGTCTCAACTTGCCCACCTATGGAATTTTAGAGAGAGGCAGGAGCGATCGATGGGGACCTGAAAGAAACGAAGGTATACGCCCAGTTCAAAGATAAATTACTTTCAACATCCACACCGCCTTGATTAAATGAATACACCAGGGATCGCATATTCTGAGAATTTCGTGGAGACGGCACCATTAATTCTTATTCCCAGGGAGTGATTACATTTAGACGAAAAGAAATGGGATAATTTAGGTAGGCGTAAGAGGAGAGAGGACGGCGAGACCTCATCCTCCTCTGTGGGATTTAAAGAGAGATAGACGAGCGAAGGAGAGACGAGGGAGGAAACAGACAATTTGAAACCGACCCACGCAGCCTATGGGAGAAGAGATACGCCCCCTGGAAACAAGGCCTCTCCCGTCCGCAGCTCACCCACTGCTCTTTCAGTGCCCCGGCCTTTGAAACGCAGATTGAAAATGACGCCAAATGCTTAATAATTAATCCTTCAAGAACATTTCCACTTTTTCTCCTCTCACCTATCCATTTCCATACCCTCAAGTAAAAAAACGTGGACCTCGTGCTCTCAAGCCGAAATGTTTCTATCACAGTGAAATCAACAATGGCGATCCCAAGAAACATATCTCCGAATCGAATTAACAGCGAAGTAGTTCCAACAATCTTTTTATTTCCAGGTTGATAACCTCTTTCTCATGGAAAAATTTCAAGAAACTGCGGGAGATGCCGCAACAGTAACTTTTGGATCAGTAACTCATGGAAACTATTAAATGTAACGATGGTTTTCCCTGGGGTAAAGAACAGTACCAATTAATTAAATGGAACCTCAACAATGATAATATTGAAGAGAACCCAGTTGACAAGAACTACAATGAACCTTTAATTAAATTGACAGTCATAAACGCGGTGACTGCATGAAACCCATGGCATTTAATTCGAATATCTCTTTTTTCTAATGCTTATTGACTGCATGTCATTTTTTTCCATTTCATGTCAATGATCCCGATGATTGTACACGAACCCCAATGTGATCGACGAAAGAGAAATGACAAAGAGGGCTTCATAGTTATATCTCACAGAAATTCCGGGACCGAACTTTTCTTTCGAATCAACAGTAACGAGAGCTGGGCATAACGTCCGAATTAAGACCCTCGGAGCCATTACGTTTCTAAGATGTTTTTTTACCCGGCAATAAACGAAAGGGAGAAAAATGTTGAGGAGGGGGGAGAGCGAATGAACGCTGGTAAAGGCCCAGTCTCCGATTGTCCATGTGGGGACCGACGAGGAAGGGGATGGGGGAGTCGGGCATATTTACCCCGCGCGCAGTGTTTCGCCCCGCAGACGCTGTGTGACAAACATCCTTCCCGCCTCCAACTTCGATCCCCCTTCCACCCACTTAGGGGCTTCCCCCTTTTTCCCCACACGCGACCTCCCTCCTTCCGCTCCGCCACTCCCATCCGCCAGGTAGACGCGACAAATCCGAATGCAGCACCAGCGGGGTGGAGGAGGAAGAAGGAGAGAGGGAGGACCCGAGGGGGCGGGGGACAAGGAACCTCTTAACACCGCCCACCCGTCCTCCCGACCACCGCCACCGCAGACACAGGCAACCCGTACTCCTCGCCCCTCCAAAATCCGCAACCATCACACCGAAGCCTCGCTCCTCTTCCTCCACTTCCCTCGGCGCACCACAATTCGACAAAAACCACACCGACTGGCCGGTGCCGCCGGGCAGAAAGGGGGCAACGAACGCAACATTCCGAATTGCACAGACCGACGGATACTTCACGCGCCGAAGAATTCCTCCAGATCGCGTATCAGTAGGCGAGGTTAGGCACGTCTTGGAGGCGAACACGGACACTTTCGTTCGAGGAGTATCGAGTGAAACGGCGCAGTCCGTCGTCTCATTTACACCGTAAACACCCAATTTATTCCCGCGAATGCGAAATTACGACAAAATTAGGTACCTCTTCACACATAAGAAAATTTTTTTCCGAATGGCGACTGGCACACGTAAACAAAATCCTGACGTAATTCGGGTTCCGTTATTACGTCAATTCCAAAACGTATATGATCGATTTATTATGATCACTGACGACAAGCATCGGATTTGACTTTTCTCTTGTTTCAGGGAATGCTCCAACAAAAGAAAATTTTCAAACCAACCCAAGAATTCACGATTTAATGCCAAACCCTACGGTCCGTGATAATTACATTAAAAAACCCCTGCATTTATTTACCGTTAAAAAAACACTTTCCCAAAGAACTACTTCACTACCTTGGGATGCAGTCAATAAAAAATAGGCAAAAGCCAAATACTATCAACTCGGATCCAAGCTCTCTATAATTCATAAATGCAATAGCTTTCAGTAACGTACATCATTTTACGGTCATATTTTAAAATGAAGCGTACTGACAAAGAAACTGTTTATATGCATTTCGTATTTTGTAATCTCAAAAGTTTTGTCTACTATGCATGCAACGTCTAGTTGCTCACGCATGTGTCCATTGCGGAACCTTGAGAGAGTCTAGAACGTCCGCATTACGAGATTATGATAAACAGATTTCGTGCCAGGAAAATGCATGGACACACGAATTTAGCGAAGACCTTGCGCTTTAATTACGAAGTAAAAGAAGGCATGATCTGGATGAACGAGCGATACTTGTTTTTTTAGAACATCCATGATTTTATATGCATAACAACGATGAAAAAATAACGAGAAGTTACTTGCGCAGTTAACAATATTTTTTTGGGAGAATGTTAATGCTCGATTCGTCATCGAGTGTTTATGGTCTCCGCTAAACTTTCTGGCAAAATATTAATTGATAGCTCCAGCATTTTCCAAGACAAATGGACTCTCCCACTGTTTTGCTCGGCAGGGCAGACTAGTTCACAGGATAAAAACAATGACGCCATCGGTCTTGTCGAGGAAAAAGTTAAATTTACCGAGTAAGAGAAAGCCCTTTTATATTATCCAATATACCATTTTGTAATCTACCTACGTTGGTAGACCCTGATACTAGACACTATTGTACTCCAACTGACATGACAACGATTACTCTTAAAATCCATGTTCCATATTGCAATAAATAATTCCCCATAATTGCTTATCGCAAAAACATGAAATGTGATGAGCGAGATAAAATTGAAGATATGATCTTCTCAATGCCTAGCCTTGACCGATATCTCTGTCGATTGGGTGAATTCCTTGACAGCTCCGTTATTTTTCTAGCCTCAATGAATGCCACCATTAACTCCAGGATTTCACAGTACGGAAGAGTCTCCCGTTTATAAGAAAGTTTTGAATGCGTGAACACATCAGATTCAGGACGGCGTGTACACACATTCCGACCGAAAATTCGTCGATCATTCACACGCAGCACACCCCTGCTAGACCTCACCCGCACGTGATATACGTGGACTACATTAAACTGGCACTCTATCAAAAATAAAGATCTACGAGAGAGACGACCACGAGAAATGTGCTCTATTCAGTTCACCCTGCTGTAACCGGAGACGAGACTCTGACCGGAGCCCGTTCCGGAGCTCCACGCTCGTCCCGCACGAAGGCCGGCCGCTCTGGAAACGCTCGAATCGTAAAACAACTGACAATCTTATTCCAACGGTTTCCGGTTCGCACGCACGAGCGGCGTCCGGGGCACTGCGATCGCAGTAGTGGGCGGGGGAGGTGGGTTTGGAGGGAGGGAGGGGTGGGGTTTGAACGCGTACTTCTCACGCACGCCACGGGTGGGAAGGGGGTGGGGGAGAAGAGGAGGAGGCGGCGGCTCGGGATACAACACGCGACGTCTTGCGTGCGAGGCAGCGGGTGGCATAGGGAGGAGCGGGGAGGGTGAGAAGGGGTGTGCCGTGGCCACGAAAAGTCCCGAGAACTCCGGCGGGAACGACGGACCCTTGACATTCAAGCCAGAATTGGGCCCCTAAACCACCAACCCCCAATACGCCATTCTGAATTGTACGCCCCCCACCAAGCCCGCCTTCCTCGACCTTGCGATAAGGAGATTGGCGTCGCCCATTAAATGATGCAATACCAGCCTATTTTTTCCCCTCCGCTCCCCACGACATTCGACTCAACCAATTGATGATTACTGTCGAAGAATAAGCCAACCCCCTCAATATGCACCGAAACATCGGTCGATCGGAAGAATGAAAAAGTCAACCACATAAATGTGAAGTACAATAAATTTTCAAGGTAGGGGTCGTCGGTTTGAGTCGGCGTAGCGTGAAGCATTTTACGATTCTCCTATCACGAGGGCACAAATCCTTTAACGTTTTATCGGTGGTACTCCATTATTTCTCGATTTGGAGACGAAAAAGTGATTCGAGAACCATTCTCGCATTAAAAGTTAGTTTTATCAAGATTCCTGCTGGTGAGGAAAAATATAACCGGTCCTACGTAAACATATAGGGGCTTTCTAATAATCCCCTACGCCTTGAGTACCGTTTCTCAAAGGCAGAGATGTATTCACTTGTCATATAAACAGTTCTAAGCATTTAAGCTGCACAAAATCCAAGGCGCAGCCAAAATCAGAAGATGATGGCTCACACATCGTATGTACCCAATAAAACCTACGGAGTGTGAAATCGCCGATTAAGGGAGTTACACCAGAAGGCAGAGATTTATTTTATTATTAGTATCAGTGACCTGAGGTTAGCAACCTAACATCCTATCCACTAGGATATCACGCCACCTGCTTAGAAAAAAAAGCAAATCATATTCACGACCCGTGTGACGTATTCTAGTGATAGGTCCAGTTAACAGATTCACTGTCATTTGAAAGCTCTGTACGACTTACCAGAAGACCGTGTACTCTGACCGGCTGCTACGAGTAGCGGTACTAACAAGAGACGAATTTTCACGCTTGACAAATTCCACATTTTTTCCATAGCCTTTTGCGCATAACGGAAGGAGGTTGGTGGAGGACTGAGGCTAAAAGGTGGGCGCTTTCATTCCTCCCTACCGGAAGCTTTTGATTCAGGTCCATAAACTGAGAAACGGAAAGAAATCACCAGTCACGAGATCGGCAGGGGAATCGATGCAAGGTTAATCCACGGCACACCAAAAAATATTAGATATCAGGAAGGGCACTAAACCATGCTTCCATAAATAAAAAGACGAACTCCTTACACTTGACGCTAACTGAAAAGATTTTTTCTTGCGGGAAAACTTGGGCGGACATTTAATATCCACGGTTAACGTTAATATTCAATTGACGACCACCATCATGTGACCATGAAAACGTTAGCATACTGAAATCACCAACGCATCAATCAATCGTCTGGGATACGAAGAGGCACGAAGGAATTACCTTCGTGCATGGAGAAGACTGATTAAATCTACCGAGCCCTACGGCCGGACGGTAGCAGCAAGACGACCCATGGGCTATTAATAAAAGACCCCCACTTTCCATGTACACTCATTTTTGTGGATGGGGGATTCATAGAGAGAGGGGGTGGAGGGGGCCACGTGCATCTGCGACTTCAAACGAAACTACTCGCAAGATTAAAATACGGAATGCAGCCGTCGACGGTGGAGGGGAACACATGGCGCCCGCCGAGTACCCCTGCAGCGCACCCGGTTACGGAAATTATTCTTGCGACCCTGGAGTAGCGCAAACCCTCAAAGAAACCAATATATTACTCGGAGCGAAGAAATGATTAGACTACATAACTGGCTTCTGTTGAAAGAGAAGCGCCACACACAACGGGATAAACAGCGCACTGAATCAGATTACAAGACGTGAGAACGAATTGGTTTAATAAGCATGCGCGAACAACGTTAAGCCGCGGGATAGGACGTACGTAAATCCAAACGCGTATACGTTAATTATGATAAGAAATTTCAAAATGAGCACAATCGTTGAAGCCATGCATATGTTAATTTCGAGATTAATGAGATTATAAAATATTTCACTACTAATTGTTTACAAGACATGAGAGAATACGTGGTAGAATCCCATTAAATATAACCCCAGCTAATTATTTTTTTTTAATTTTTATGTATGAAACTTACGTCACTCGGCCACGAATACCAGAGTTAGCCGCCAACTTGAGAAAAATACGCTTAAAAACCTGCAGGGTGAATTAAAATGTATCTCGACTGAAGATAAGCCATCAACTCCTTTCATTTACTATATTCTTACTTCCTCGGAGCTTGCCCTAGTGGTTTGTTGATCCGCCCTTCCACAACATGTCGTGACATATATTCCATGTAGGTTATCACTGGTCTTGAACTTATGGAAAAACATAATTAGATTCCCCGACTACATTTGACTAATTAGAATAAACTTATCATTGATTACTGAACGCGAACAACGAAAAATATAAGCTTTCTTTGCATTACGCAGAGCGACCCCGAGGCCATTCGCATAACAAAGAAAAATTCGTATTTGAATCAATAAGTTTCAAAACACCCTCACAAGCATTACGCTATTATTCTGTAATCACAAATTAAAAACAAGGGGATAAAAATAAATATTCCATGTCATGATTCTCATTTTGTACATTTCCCAACACCGAAAGTGGGCCTCGCCATCGGAGCGATAAAAAGTGACCGTTCCGTCTTTTCCTGTCCCCCCACCCCAACCCCTGATGACTCGAATGAGGATGGGTCACGAGTCACGAAACGTCCGCACGTAGGCACTTACAAGAGCTGGAACTCGGCCCCGGGTGGCCGGAAAAGGGGGCTGGCTACATGCCACCCTGCACACACTCCACCCTGTGAAAACGACGCCCTCTTCCCGAAAAACACGAATGGGGGGGGGGGGGGACGGGTTTATCTTCCATGTGGACCGATTTCAAAACTTTTAAGACAATAGCTTCACTACCCCTTCCATATTTACCACTCGAGATAAACCTTTCCCTCACACTTAAAGTAAACAAAAGATATGAAATGCACTCTTCCCTTCGATTTTGCCCCAATGCCGTTTCAAAAAGGGGTTGCATGTCTCGATCTTCCGTCGCCATCGGAATATTATTCGGTCCTCATTTCACACCAAGACCTCTCTCTACCTCACACACTTTACTTCCGAGCATCGTTTATAATTTTCTCCGAGTCTCCCGATCCCCTTCCCAATGGCTAAGTGAGGAAAAGTTGCTATTTTTAAACGGGCACCGTTCAAGATATGTAAATCACACGAAGAAAGATAATGCCAAGCAAAAATAATTACATTTTTTCCGTCATAATGATACATATAATGCTGCTGCGTAACAGGCGCCTGTCATGTCCGTGGCAAACGGCAAGGAGGAAAAAAAAACCTCAAATACAGAAAATAATAACTCCTATTTCCGGAAAGACGGATTTGGATTGCAGTGCAGTATGGAGTGGGCAGAAACAATGCAATATCAAATTCAATGGGTTAAGCAATGAATTTTATTGCTGTCCATTTTCGAAAATTGTTTAGAAATTTCACATGATTTCTCAGGTAACATGGGGAATCAGTATGTATTCAGGTTTAATTACATCTAAATTGGTAGTATGATGGATATTTGTAAGTATTGGATACATATCTGAAAACTATTAATCATCCCTGAAGTGCTCTGAAAAACACCAGTAAATAATGATCGTCTTCTGCCAAAGAAACCATTCACCATCTTTCGCTCCTCGTCGCCTCACTCTCTCTTACACCGCACATAATACTTCATTATTTTCCTACTTCACTCACCTTCTAGTAGCTCCTATAACTTCAAGCAAACAACTTGGAGATCGAAGTGGTTCACTTGTTGAGATCTCGAGAGCTCATGAGGCGTGATCATTTAAGAAACGAGGCCGTATACGCTGCGACATAAAGACATTTCAGATATTCTATGGGTTGCCCTTTCGCGAGTTGTTTCTCACGTGCTCCCAAGCACTACTTTCACTGCTATAAGTTTACAAAAAGCAGTTCTAAAACACCACCTCTCCTATAAGTGTCTCTTTATAGAGACAATGAGTGTTTTAGCCAAGTGACAACCCATTTGTTACCGTTTTTTAACTTTTAAGGGCCTTTTCAAGTTTTTTCATTGATTACCCTGCATTCCCATCCTTCAGTCTCCTCGCTCAATTCCATCTCCCTCTGACTCGATCCCTCCTCATCATGGCTATTTTTGCTCTCAACACCTCCCTTGCCCGTCCCACCATTTATTTTTTCTAGATAACGTCCATTCTATCAAGAGTTCTTGGCCATATTTGCCCGTTCATTCTTCGAAAATGGCTTTATCATCGGAGAGCTTGTCTCCGGATGCTTTTTACCTCCGATTCTTTCATCTCCAATACCCGACAAACGTATTCTTCTTTTTTCCACCCTTACTTGGATATCCTGGCTCTTTTCCTTCATCCACAGCCTGTATTTTACTTTCCAAGCATCCACTTAAGTCCAGCTCTCTCTCCCGTAAATCAGTATTTTCTCTATTATTGTTTGCAGGATTCTCCTCTTAATTTTTTTTTAAATATAACTCTGCTCCATATAACCCCATTCAACATTTTCATTGCTTTTCAAACCTGACGTACTCTGTATTCTACGTCATCTTCACACCTTGCGGATTCGTCGGAAATGAAACCTAAATACTTAAACTCTTTTTTTAACAGCTTGAAATATTTTTGTATCCTCCCAGCATCATATATGCCCACCCACTTCTAACTTCTTAAAAGCAGCACTCACTCACCCCCCCTCCCCTCCCCCGACCTTCTCCGTTTGCTTGTTCGAATACCTGCGGCTCCACCACAATCCACTGCACCATTCCATTACTTCCTCCAACTTTCTTCTCAAGCTTAAAAAGCGGCATACTTACGGCGCAGCACCACTACTCCCTCCCAGCCCCGCCCAGTTCCAAAACGGAGGAAAGACTTTCCCTTCGTGCGAGCAAGACCCTCGTCCAACACTGCCACATTTCATTTGGACAAGGAGTGCTTACCGTAAAAGGTTTAAAAACCGGTCCAAGCGAGCAGTCAAATCGCGAGCTAAGGCGAACGGTAGCGAGCGGGTCGGCTGGTTAAAGGTTGAGAAACGCGCCTTTATCGTTTGCGGTGGTCGCTGCGCGGCGATTGTAAGAGGACCATCACATTTCCACTCCGATTGTTCCTTTTTTTTTCGGCACCGGCAAATGGCGATGAGCGGAAGGTTTATGGGGCGTGGGTCCTTTGTATCAACCCGCTTGGATAGAGGGTTGCGCAATCAGGCAAACGGGTTCAGTGTATCCACACCGGCGCCGTAAAAACGAAAGGAAGACATTTATAACGTCCTATTCTGCCTACCACGCCGCCCTGACACCCCGATGAGAGCACTGATACTCACTTGCAAGTGAAGCTTGAAACTAAGCAGAGAATTTTATCGCAAGATACATCAAACTCTAGATTCATCAAATGAAGATGTATGACTTAATTATTTTGAAAGTGAAACTAAAACAGTACGTGGAAGTTTTCTAATTTACAAATAGAAAATTACGCGTCTTTAATGACGACATATTACTACATTCGTTTTCTTGCGACTAATTTCGCAATTCTGACTCTTTCATTTTTTCTCTTTTGAAGAAGGATGAGGAATATCAATTTCCTTCCGTGTCCTAAAATAGACTTCTTTAAGATGTCAACATCAAAAAAACCATCGGCAAATTGGCTGAATACTCTTAATGGCAAAGGTCTTCTGCCAAGTACGATTTTTGGACAGCTGTGGGGCTTTTCCCCCATGTTTATCGCATTTCCCGAGTTTCCAACAGCTTTCTCCTGGCAAAATTATCTGGAAATATATAAAAACAACGGAATTCATGCTCTTTGAAAATTTTACGACAAGATGACTGTTACCGAATGGCTGATGGAATTCTTTAATTTCTTTTTCATGCGGCCTGATAAGGAATGTGTAGCGCGCAGATAATGAACAATGGGATGATTTAACCTCGCCGTGTGTCCATTTTAAATTCTACGCTTATAAACTTGACGAAAACAAAAAAAAATGAAATATAATTCAACCTATGCGAGTTTAAACCTATAATTTGCTCGTTCTGAAGAAAATAGTTATCTTTTAGACAGAACACTACCAATCAGTCATGAAGAGGTTCATGAACGGTCTCGGTACACGGCGTCACTTATTATGTCCAATAAACAAGCTATCAAACATTTTTTTACTCATTTCCGGTTAAATGGAACTTCTGAAACTCAACAGTGCACTTATAAGTTGTATTTCAATCCACATGGCTAAATGAAAAATGTCGTTTTATTCGCAACAATCCACTATAAAAGACGATGCAATATCTATCGATTGATTAAGAGATGTTTCGGACGACTTCGCGCTAAAAAATAACGGGATATTTTTGGACAGTGGCCCAAATGGCAACTTCCAAGAATCGCGGCACGTGCTCCTCACGACGAGGTACACGCACAGTGTTTATACGCAGAGCTTGGGGTTGCTCTTGCGCACCCCCGATTGCAGAGTAGGGCAAGGCTGTTGTTGAATTTATACTTTCCCCCAACCGAAATATTCGCGAAAATGGCAGACAAGCCAAAAGGAGTGACCCAGTGGACGCAAACTTCTTTGGAATCGAAACGTAGAATAAAAAGATCCGTGCCTGCGAAGAAATTACGTCATCTTCGATAAACACTGCGATGAATATAGAGAATGGCGATGAAATAACGAACGGTGGAGACTGGTGGAAAGCATTCTATTGAATCATGTTTGGTTCAAGGGTGAAGGCTGCACATAAAACAGCAATAAAAATTAACAGAAAAATACTTGGAGAATTAGGTGGTGGTGTAAAAAGACGTATTGCCAGTCGAAAATTCCATTTTTAGGGATAGTACCGGTTGTGGTATCGGGTGAATTGTAGCAAAGCACATGAACCACGTCTTTCGAAATCGCGAAATCAACCCCAGACTTAAATAATCGCCAAATCGGCGATTTATTTTCAGGCGATAACAAATAAACACCGACGTCATTTGAGGTTTCGCCTGTATGAGGATGACGAGAGAAAAAAAACAATGGGTTTCAAGTAAAGTAGGTTTCGCAGTGAAGAAGGTCTTTGATAGGCAACAAAAGCGAGGGAGCGGAGGAAAAGGCTCGCTAAGCCACCCACAATGACTCTGCGGGAAGCGCGTGCTGACAATAAAATGCGTCCCATTCCCTCGCGACACTCAAATGCCACTTCGTATTGCGTGGTTTTTCCATCTGAGAGAGAGAGAGTCCGATTCAGCCACTGTGCTAATGGGCGCTTTGAAAGGTACGTGAAAAACTCAGCTCCTTTCACACTGTTTTTCGTTCCTTTGTTTGGTGTTATTTCACAGTGACGAAATCCGGCGGAAATAATTGGGATAATCTACAAGTGCAACAACAGCTCTTTCTCCCGCCTCTCCCACACACGAATGATCCTTACGAAACGCTTTCTCCTCGACTGAGAAAAATAATAAATGAGCGCCAGTACCGATTGTGTCATCGCTGCTCTTTTCCTCAAATACCCAATTAAAGTTATAAAAGGAATTCGAAAGGAAGGAAGGTATAGAGGAGATAAAATCACTAAAAACTCCAGGGCGACCATCACGGAGCTTATCGTCCTATATAGATCAAGTGGAATAGTGTCATTACTTATTCTTCGCAAACACGTACGTATGCATTCCACAAGTCGACGGGTGCAAGATGCGAAATTTGCCGTCAATGAAAGCCTTCCTTACGGAGAGGTGAGATCAAAGAGTTCTCAAAAGGAAGATCTACACCATCTACCGAATGACTTTTGGTAGTAAACGTGAGGGCGATTAAAACATGAACCACACACATATGACTCGCCCAGGGAAACCCGGTCAAACTGGAAAAATATTTACATTCCTCGCTTCACCGAATGGCGCAACCGAGCGTGCTGAGAAAATGAAGACTCTCGTGGCATTTACATCAGTTAATTTACATGGCGAAGTTTTATAATACGACAATTCTGCTTTCCAAGGTCGGACATTACAATATCCGAATAGCTTCATAAAAATGGAGAAGGAGATAACGAAAAGACTACGTACGCATACGAGTCAAATGTTACCGATTCCGAGGGATACGCCAAGGAACTTAACATTAAACAAGGACGGCCAAACGTGAAACCATTGCAGAAACGATAAACGCTAATCAATCAACACACTGGGAGTTAATTAAGCTCCATCTTTATTAACTCCTCCATAGAAAGCTTTAATTACTTAAATTTATCAGATCAATCAGCACTCATTACTTGTGAACAAAATATTATTGACATACCGGTGCCTCGACCTTTACCTTCAAATGCAAGTCATGATGAAAAATCAATAATGTTAATTACTAACGATTATGTCGTAAATGATTTCGCGAATTTTAACATGAGGTCGCGAAGCCAAAACAATGGGTGATGTGGTACATGTGGTACATTTACGCAAACGTGTTTTGTGCAAAAGTGCATTACGTTGTCTAACTGAAATCATTCAAGAATAATGCAACAATACCCATCCCTCGGGTTTAGCCAAAGACTGTATACATACTATACATAATTTAGTTTTTGATTGTATCGAGCAGTCAAATTTGCTTTTCCCTGAAATTGCTGGGCTAGAAATGATCCCAGATTTGAAAGTTTACTGGATATGCATGAAGTTAATTCAAGTATCACTTGTAATAACTCTAGTTGCTTTGAGGCTTTAAATCGAAAAGCTTCTGATGGATAAGGATGCATAATTGATCCTGATTGGAAAAGTATGTTTTCCCCATTCTATTCGTAAATAGTCCCTAACCCCGAGGTGACATTCGCTCAACGGCCGACACGAACTCGAAGGGCGGTGACAATCGTGGATGCGGCCCACATTTCAATTCACTCCGCCCCAGAGCGGTCGGTCCCGTTAACCCGGAGGCGCGCGGATTTCGACTCTTTTCAAAGGCACAATGGGAAAATGATTGCACGCCCCCTTCGTGAGCGGACTGACACAGTTCGCGCATGCTGCCGCGGATATCCTCGTGGGGACGTGATCAGGAGGCGTGTGAGAGAGGGGCACGGGGAGGAGAGCGGGGGCGAGGTCGGGGGAGGGCGGGGCGGAGATCGGTGGAATCCACGAGGAGCTGAAGGAATCCAGTTCGAGGAGAAGGAGACGAGGAGGATGTAGGCGAAAAAGAAAACTCGAAAACAGCGTGCCTCCTCTGACTCGGAGAGTCAATTGCAGGTTTTTACGGCTGAAAAAAAAATCCGAGAGAGTATTCGGGTCGGGGTGGGCGGGAAGGTCGGGGAACGGGAAGTTCACCTTGAGCCATCTTCGCAGAGCGAGGTAAAGAGTACCCCGACGGAGTCGATGGGACGAGGAGCTCCTCAATAATGGTGTCATACCCGAGGAACTCGATTCTCACGGGTTGCATGTATCATGGCGTCGACGGTTTTTCCATTAAGAATTTCACACTACTTCCACGTTTGAAAGAAAGAGCGTACCCTGGTTTTCCAAACTCATTTCTGTTTGTATTTGGCACGACATCATCTTGGCTTCTTCGAAGATATAGATCATCAGGCCAGCTCTGAGGACGTACATCCATCTTCTCCAAAACCTATGTCGTGTTTTGCGAAGTTAAATTTGTGCAAAACAAAGTTGCGCTTTTACATTTTCATACGAAATATTCCCACAAAATTACACCGGAAGGAGTTAAACTTATCAAAGTCCACGTGTTTTCCTGTCAGAAATTCGAGTTACGCATCAGGGCTACGACTCTGTTGTATGAACATTTACCAATCCGACGATCTCATTACCAGTCCTACTTCAACATGCTGAAATTTACATCGACTGCGATGCGCACTGCTTACTCCGCGATGGTCGGAAATACTATCACCGAGCCGTCCAGAACCAATTCAACAAATCACATTTTTGAAGTAGACAGTAGTAATAGCAGTTATTAGGGGGGGGACCGACAACCCAGTTGAAGTGTCCCAAATGGGTTAGGTAGGTAGTTTGACAGAGGTAGAATTTTCAGGGAACGGGGGAATAGAGAGATAGACACTCGGCGTCGCACAGGACAGCCATCGCCAGGCCACGACACTAGCCATCGCACAATCCCCATCTCTATCAATACATCAGAAAATAGATGAATCTTTGACACATAAATGACGAGGCGTAGTTCGGATATATCGAGCGATACCATAAATCGGTAAGGAAACCCTCTCCGAATGAATAATCGTACGCGTCAAGACAGATTCACATTCGTCATCGTAACGTATGGGGAAAAAATTTCGTAGAATTACAAGGTCACTCAGTTGTGTTTAACCTGTCATCAAATTCACGAACGATACATTTAGTTTTGACATATAAGGAGCATGTAAGACGTTAAAATCGCAAAGCCATTTTATATACGCCAAGTACGGTACGAATTTCCCGGGCATGGTCTCATAATGCGATAGTCGTGCGAATACAAGTCGACGCCCATCAATCGAAACTTCAGCGATCTTCAATTGATACCACACATCACTAACTATTCACCTCGAGGATATCTCCCACCACGTCTGGCTAATTCGAGATAGTGAAATTTTCGAATCGTCAGCACCATACGCTTTCAGGCTTTCACTTCCAAGCTGACCATTTCAAAAGATTTTAATGAATTTCTCTGCATTTTCCGAAATTTTCGGATTATCCGAACTCCCACCAACCGTGTGACTCGACAATCGGAGACAAAATCCTTCACGGGCGCGAGGGTTTTCTTGTGAGAAAACTCCGCTCACGGTGGGATGAAGTTTTCTCCACCATCCCACTTGATGGTGGTGGTCGGTAGTGCGGCGAAATGGGTACAACTCGCACGGAAGTGTTTCACTGAATGCAACTTAACAGATTTGTCCATGTAAAACCGGAGCAACCAAGATTTCTACGAAGAACTAACATTTTATTCCCTTCCCCTTCCTAATTCGGCCCACGGAAGTAATCACGGAATGTTACACGGACAATCAATTACTACCGGACTATATTAAAGTACTTTGACATTTCTTCTCGCTATACTTTCAATTGCAAACACTAAATGCCAAAGAACCAGTATAGTGCAACATTCACGTCAAATGAGATAGTATATGTTACTCGAGTCACCATGGGATTTGGATTGACCGAGAGTTGTTCATAGTCACCAGGTCATCTTGAATCTCACATCACAATGCTCCCGCGATAAAATATACAGTCAAGGTCAAGGATAATATCGATTTAGATCAACCGTAATCTCGAAATAATAAAAAAATCAACTGCATTAAGGCAAATGTAGCTCAAGCAAAATACGTCGGAGATTTGAACTCGATGAAAGAATCGTGGGTCATTCAGTGATACTCGAGTACTTACGTCTCGCTGCAATCCGAGTTATGACCCAATGAAACCTCGAGTGCGTGACAAATATCCATAATTCGAGGCACAACGCACGATGGATGTGACATTTCAGGATCACGAAGGAGATAACTATAACCCCAAGCTCAAGGATTAAACACATATAAAACCTAACCAATAAAAGATTAGCGTAAATGGCAAATTTCTATATCCTCGTTCAACCAGAGTAACTGCCTGTATTGACCTTTGCTCGACCCCACTACGCATCAAAAGGCAATGCATTCAGTAAATCTGAAGCCTCCATTCCAACAGTTCATGCCATCCGAAAGAGTGAAGATTGATGGTTACCGTAAGAGTTACTGTGACTGAGAATGGAAATTCAATTCGCAGCCTAGCCTGACGTGGCCGTGAACTTAAAATTCTTTTTCCAATCTGCGGATTCTTACTTCTGAGATACTTCTAGAAGAAGAATATTTAAACGACCCGGAACTACACATTTTCTCAAATGATCAAGGAACAACTACGTGATATGAAACCCTCCAAAGTCGAAAAAAAATAAAAATTATCATGTCCTTTCCCTTCATGATCACGAAAATCAAGTGTTAAGTGAGCACGAGAAATAACACTAAGGAAGATAATAAATTACCCCACGCCTTTACAACATTAACCACTAGTGCCAAATGAATAGGTTTAATCGGAGGTGCAGTATAGTTTTAAAAAATATATTTTTATTATATTTATTATATTTTGAACGTATCAATGATAACATAGGCACGTCGTTTGTAGAGATTTTGACAATTGGTACATAAATTTCGGTGACAATAAAATCGTATCTATTTAATTGCAATATAAAAGATAAACTCGAGCGTGACCTTAATTCAAGCTCCGAATGGTCAATAGATTCTGATAACTGGTAAAACTAATCTAATTTTAACATTTCAAATGATCACCTAAGCCTTTACATGAATCAATTTTACATCGTATTTTTTTCAAGTTTTTAATTTTCAAGGCATCCTTCACAATGAACTAAGGATTTAGAAGATAGTATTTCGTTTCTCCTGCGGCTATTTTCGGCTTGCACAACAGGTCCGCCTACTCTTCCATCAACGATCCCAACAATAAAAGAGAAAGAAAAGTGAACGCTACCTATTGAACTCGAGGAGGAGCGGTTTTTATGCCAACTATCACAGATACAACCGAAGGAAATCGTGTGCCAGTCCGAGAATAGAATATGCCTTCGGAAAGAGATAAAGGCTATCTTCTTAGCGACAATTTTATCATGCCCATTAAATGTATGGTTAGAAATAGGAATGAAAGTTTTGAAGGAACAAGAAAAAGGAAATGAGAAAGAACGGTTAGAAAGGAGCGATGATACAGTGGATATGACATGAAAATAAATAAGGCTCTCTTTCGAATTTTCTTGCAGGTATCGTACACATCTTCGACGCAACATGGCTACGTCAAGAAAGCCACCAGCTTAAATAAGTCCCTTGGCGTTACAAAATCGATTTGATTGAAATCACCCAAACAAAGAAATTGGTACAGGGCCAAAAACTATCATCCCAATAACCATACAATTCACTCTCTATTCATCCATAGGTTTTGAAATCATGGGAAAACGATTGAAAAATGAAATCCACAAAAGTTACGTTTCTAGAAGCTGACGGTTCCTATCACACAACATCGACATGGCCTCTTCAATGAGGTCATTGGTCTTGAGGCGAGAAATGCATAAATCCCTCCCGTGCCAATCAGAAATCAAAGTGGGGAGAACTCTTGGATGAATAAGCATGAAATTTAGCCATGACAGGAGACCCATAAAGAAAGAATTATTATTCGAGATAAGTTTTCCAAGGGGAAAATCATTTTTAAGAAGGCGAAACGGACGTTTTGCGAATGAGACACGGTCAGAGGAGGCTTTGGGGCCGTGAACAAACGAGGTCTACCCATTGAGGTAAATGTGAATTCGGCATATTATGGAACGAGGTCACGATTTTTGACGCATATTCGATATAAAAAGACAAGAACCCACGTGAAAGTCAGGTAAATAAAATAATAATTCTGGTGTGACCGGCATACTTTCATGCACCCTAAAAATTCATCTTTCCCCAAGACAGGCTTTCAATCACAAGCGCTGGCATTTTCCTCTCGATGCGAAGGATAATACATTGAAACGCGAGTAATTACTCAGGTAAAATTTATTTCAGATGGCATTGTTAGTGGAGGGTGAGAACTGAGGGCATACGTTGGAGAAAGGAGAGCGCAAGGCTGATAATGAAATGCCATTTTATACATGGACGTGGATAATTACCCTTCATCTCATCAGCCGACATTTTTCTCTTACAGGGATGGTAAGAATGACTTGGGGAGGAAGACTCAGTCAGACATATACACATAGGTGGACTCCCAAAAGAGTTGGCGGATGATCATGAACGTAGTCTAAACATCACTGACCAATGTAATTCCCTGGCGTTGCGGGAAAGTTGCGTTTAGGGAGAATATAATTAAAGCTTTCGTTGGTTAAACTTTGTTCAATTGTTGGTCCTTACAACTAGATTCAAAATTAATACAAGTATGAATTCGTCAATCACGCTAATTTTACAGGTTTTTCCGTGTCAAAAGTTCAACTTTTCTCGTTGTAAATTGCAGTGATAAAATAGAAATCAGTTAAGGCTGTAATTAATAGATTACCAGCAATCGGATACCATTACAGTTAAAGATTGCAGTGGCACAGGATCATGAATACGCTTAAGCTGCTGTATCATCGAAAAACGACAAATTAGTATGCTCGCATAACCGCATCGATGGTGTGTGTAATGCACGATATTTATCGCAAATTTTCAAAACTCTCAAGCCGTTTCATAGATTACCAGGATTTTTAATTGATTTCATCGAGTTCTCTCTTTTTCTATGTCACGTGGTAGCTTGTAGAAAAGAACATTCGTCAATATAACAATCAGGGCCCAGAGTATTGGATGAAAAACTATCCACACACACACACACTTCGCCACCACATCCACCCCTACACTCTTCACTTCCAATAGAAACTCCAGTGATTACGGCAAAAAGCAGTTCAATACGGGTGGAGTAAAATAAATACTTTCTTCGCGGAAGTGGTTACCGAGTCATCTCAACCGTAAGTCGATGGCGATTACATTCCTTTGGCATTACATGCCCGTCAACAAAAATAAACAAGTCGACGACATCAACACAACTGAACGCGAGGGTAGAAGAGAAGCATGCACGCAAACACCGTGAGTGAGCTCGTGAGCAGAGAGGGTACAGTAAACTTAAGGGTGTGTAGGGGGGGGGGGCGCAGCATAGCGCAGGAAATGCCCCCGAGTGATGAGCGAGAAGAGAACTTGTGAACGAGAGGGCGATGAGAACGGCTCAAGTAGAGACTGGAGAGACGAGCTCTTGGAATGGTAAATGCGGCCCACGGCTTAATGGTATGACAGCTGCGTGGTCTGTTCACACAAGGGGTTGCAGGCGACAGGGGATGGGAGGCAGGGGGACGAGGAAGCGGCTGGAGGACCGAGTGGAAGACGAGAGGAACGAAGACTTGGGAGAGAACTTCATTCCGGGACCGTCACCTTCAGACACAAAGGTTCTCTCCAACACTACGCGACAAAATTACTGGCAATTATTCCGGTAAATATGTTAAGAGTGTTCTCGCCAAACCCTAAATTCATTACACTGACTAATCCACTTGAATTCCCCGAGAATATTGTGAAATAAAACAATAAATAAGGTCTTTCCGCGTACATTTATTTGTTTAGGACGGCTTTGATTGCCATTCCACATCATCAGACGATTTCTACGACACTCAACCAGACTTTATTGATCGAACTATTAGTTTTGTCGAGTAAAAGAATCACCTGACACTGCTAAATGTCAACGAAACCTAGGTCGTGTTAAATAAACGTGTTTTGTTTTATCGCGATGCAGTTCTACTAAGTTTCGTCGGATGGAGTTCTCCGTGAATAGATAAAGACGGGATGGGAGACTTTTCGACTCGGGAGGCCATTCGAGTGCAAACATCTACATAGACCAAGAAATACATCCTCTGGGAGGCATTTAAAAATATTTTCCACCAGAACGATGTTTTGTGACACCGGAGTGTGTGCCGGAGAAAGTGGTCGGCATGTCTTTGCATACCAGCCTCAGGGACGGACGCCCTAAGGGTTTTTTTTTTTAAATCCTTTAAAACTTCCACTGGTGGCTCCGGCGTCATTCGGTACTGGCACACGATCCCGACTTAAATAAACATGAAACTTTCAAAATGATACCAACGCTACGATACTCAGTTGATCATAGTGGTGGATCAGTTTAGCACACGATCATGCAATGGAGTGGGAATCAGTAGTTACAACTACCGCCATGTATTTACAAAATCGGCAAAGGTATTTTTTTTGTGGCCACCAATCAAGAGCCCGTTCCCTCCGTAATACTCGCAGTGTAAATCACGACTCTTACAAGCTTCCGAAATCTCGTATCATCATGCTCTCAAAAGAAACTAATGGAAAGAGAACCAGCCACAGGTTAAACACGACGCAAACAGTCGTGGATAATGTTTGATAGGAATAAATTATCCGGGTGAAAGCAACTCTCTTTAATTGGTCATGGAGGTCGACGATCATACCAACTGCTATCAATTGAGGCACTTAACCGCAACCATTATCTAAGGATAGAAAACTTTCCCTGAACTACTTTCGCGAAAGAGCAAATTCTCATCAACTGGAGACAGCTTTTAGGTACTGAGGAAAGCACTCGATAGTTCCCCCTCAGTGAGGAAGATAAATCAGAGGTACCTGTAATTATGCGAAATAAAAAAGAGAAAGGTATTATCAAAATGCTTCGTGGAGCTTAATGGGATTTAAGTGACGTGAAAGAACTGGAAATATTTCATAATGATAATAATTTATGCACCACTTAGTTAGATTAGTAATAGTATAGCGCGCTTTAAAAATTGGCCTACAGGGTAACCTTTCGCAAATCTTGCAAATCTCAAGAGATTGCATTGCACAAAAAAATTAAAAACATTACATATCCGAAATTGAAAGCATTGATAGGTAACAGTATGTTGAGATGATAACAGAATTTTATACTACTGTCTCACTGCATAAGGCATTTTATTTCGTTATGATTCCTTTTCGCAACAATAATCTCAGGGGTATGCCTGTTTTTGACATCTTGGGACGATCTGATGTTACGTCTCGGCAACAATCCTACGATGAGAAACACACGCATAGACAGCGTGAATTATACATGCAAGAATAAATTATGAAAACCGAATCAATGTGAGCTGGCGGCCAAAATATATGTGTATATGTTTGTTTTTATACATATATATATTTATATACATGTACATATATATGTATATATACATATATGTGTATATATATATATATTATATGTATGTAGAATGTGGGGTAGTGTTTTTCTAGGAGAAAAAAATATTTATTTGGTAGTTGCGTCCGTCTAAACCCTACCTTAACAGGTAGATTATCTAGTTATTAATTATGTATCTATAATTATATGCATAATTATACATATTATATATAATTAAATAATAATATATATCTATAGAAATATATATATATATATATATATATACATATTTATATGTACACACACACACATTTGCCTAAACCAACCAGAAACTGTCGGAGGAAACACGAAGCAAGAGGGACGCCACCAGGTGCCGGGGGAAAGACCGGAAGTGAGGTAAAATGAGGCCACGGATGGGAAGAGCTCAGTCCGACAATTGCACCCGACAAGGGCACAGGCTAAATGACACCGTCTCTCGCTTTCCCGGGAAACAGAAAATATATGCGGCGGAAGAACAAGCGAAAGTGGTTTTCAAAGAGACATCGCAAATCACGAGACTCACGATTGCCACGTCTATCAAGCGGCAACCACGGGGGAAAACACGGCATTTTGGAAACGACACACGAGAAGCAAAAAAAACTTTGGCCTTTCGCTGAAAAGAAAATTTCGATTGACACGCGAAAATCGTCAACCTTTGGGTTTGAAGCTGCGTGATGAGGTTCATAATTGATGCAGTTCGAGAGGTAATTTTGCTTATTTTCTCAGAAAGAGTGGTGTACATTTCTCGCTGGTGGGAGGGAAGTTGAGCCTTTCACGACGTGCCCCAGACGAAGACGGAGTAATTGGATTCAAATAGCCATGTAAAAACGGGTAAGTTCCAATTGCCAAATGCAGTCAATTGCCACTGGATATTGCTATTGAAGGAAAAGCGGGAGGCACTACCGGATTTAACGCCTACGTGCAAGCTAGTGGACCAAACTTGGGTAGCCATGCTCGAAAGTCGAAGGAAGAAAATATCGATTAAATGGACCAATTAAGACAGTACTTTCAAACAGTCAACCATATAACTCATTATATACGAATACACCCAAGAAAGAAATTCCACGCGTTTTCTGAAAGTTTATTTTCGGTAAGGGTGCCTAATTGTCGAAAGCTCAGAGCGAAACACAGGGAGATCATTTTAAATAATTTTTTACATAATCACGGCTCGCGTATGCATCTATGTATTCCAAGCACAAAAGGCTGGTAGAAACGCCATGTGAATCGTAAATGATTTCAATTGATCATTAACTAAGCGGGAATGAAAAAAATTGCAAATAACAACGAAATTGGAGAAAAAAATTATGCGTACTTGCTTCGAACATTCGTACATAATAAAGGCAGCAGCGAACGAAAGAGTGGACGTCCCAGGGCTATTTTTGCCAGTGTCGGACAATTGCCCAAAGCGAGTCGGCGGATAAAGCACATATTTTACGTTTAGCACACAGTATTCCATGGAAAAATGGAAATTTTGCTCAAAAATTAATTTTGCACTATTTTTTGATCACGATACGTAGGCTTTCATCCTTTGATTCAAATTTACATTAATTTCCTTAACTCAAAAAGACAGAGAGTAACATACATAAAATGAATTCCAACTTTGGAAAAGAAAATTGAAATGGGTAACAAAATTCAATAAGAACCTCATTCTACTCCGAATATTTTTACGCCCCCCTAAGAACCCCAATCCTTCTTCATTAGTACGAAAATTACATGGTCATATCGTGCAGCCAATACATTGAAATTTTATGACCACTAGCATCACAAATCTTCTTAGCCTGGTATCGCTACGCCTATAAAGAATTAATTAATTTTTAATTAAATTAAGATTAATTAAAGATCAATTAAAAAAAGACACGGTAGGGGCAAAACGAAGGTTCCGCTGAAATCACAACACGAAAGATAAATCGGAATATGATATAAATGTAATTGAAATTTATTATAGCCTCAACAATAATTATAGTTTTCTTCCACTTGAGTTAATTTTCCAAAAAATAGTATACCCGTGATCAAATGGTTACGTTGACAAAATCTGACTTGAATCCCTGGTACAGGATATGGTGATACAAGAATCTGCAAATGAAGAACGCGTATTTTTAGGAGTCATTTCGCTGGTATCCCTCAAGAGTAGAGAAATATCCTATGAATCAGTTCAAAAATAGGACGACAAAATGTTCACGGCATAATCCTCAAAGGCGAGGGCTATATACGTGTGACATCAAAACGGTCAAGTAATTAACACCTACGGAGTGTACGTTTTTGAATAATGTTAAAAGTTTTATGGCAGAACGGAAATTTAATTTATCGACCATTATCCAAATTTTTTCGAGTCCAGGTACTATTTACTGAAAAAAATTATAGGCACCCGGACATGTAAAGAATAAAATTTAAATCATTAATTGTCATGCACCACCACCTCAGATAAGACGACTGTGAACTTTTTTTTATTTCGTAAATGTTTTTAATTGTGAATTTTGCAGACCTCGTGTTAAATCCACTTGCATCAGCTAATCTGCAACTTTTGACATTTTGCTGCCCTGTCCTGCTATGACACGGGATTACCTTTCGTGTTTTAATCACTGCGGCAAATAAATTCGCAGTAAAAGACATGGAAAATTTGACTTGAGTACTGCGTATATTTTAGGTACAAACTTAGCAGAACAATTAACTAATTAATATTAATACCCTACTGATAGTTACAAAAGGACCCAGACGAGAACGATTAATAAATTAATTTGCAAACTTTATTTCTGTCCAATTCTCCTTTACGCCGGCAGCTTATTCAATTTCTTAAGGTTCGCGATATTTCTCTATATTAGGCTCATAAATGGTCGGAATCACGCGTTTGCTTCACCGTATAGCGAAATAAAACTACCTCTGTTTCGCAATTATTTTGTAGCATTTGTCGGTAGTAGGTTTTAATGATGTTTTCTTAGGGCATTCCCACATCTAAAGATACACGAAATCGTTAATGCTGACAAGGAAAATTGATAACCTCACAATATAAAGTCATCTAATTTGCGACCTACGGACTAGAAGGCGATCGCTTTCAACGAGCGGATTCGAGTGCAGCCATCGTAATATTCCTACGAAAATCGACATAGTCCGCGGAAACAACGTGCAACGACTTAACTGTCAACATAAGAAACAATTCTACTATTAGCTGTTCCCTCCACTGCCACTAAAAATAACTTAAGCATAATTGGAATCCAATATAACAATTCTATCGCGTGGGAATCTTCACCGATAATAAATGAATCCGCATACTGATTGCATTGCCTTTTTGACTCCCGCTTGCGATTACATTATTTTCAGGGAACATTGCTATTTGTATATTATGAATAATAAAACAAAGGTCAAGTATGTCAATTTGATAAATGTAAACTATTTTCAGAATTATTATCTGTGGTCTACCGCTTAAGGTAGTTTTGGATGAACACAAAACTTAACATCCATCCATTTTTTTAGGCTCGCCTAACAGTACACAGCCGGGCAACCACACTACACCTAACCCTTCTTTAATTACGCTCATACGATATTTTATTTTGCAAACAATTCAAACATGCCTCTCCTTTTCCTCCCCTTACATCCCTTGCCTAACGTTCTCTCCCCTCTATCACATTCATCATCATTCCATCACCAATCAAAATGCTCCTCATCCGCTTTTACTGTCCCCTTTGGATTTCGCCCGAAAATCCTCAAGTGCATTTCATCATGTATACAATTATAGTATAATTCTTTTCAGATCTCATGTATTTTTTCGCGAGGGATTAAAAAAAAACCCAAACGATCTCCAACCAGTCACCGAGGCGCGTTGACTGTTGGCGAAACGAAGACTTGCGGTGCGTAAACGCGAAAACAGTGCGAGGCGCTCACCCTTCCGACGAGTGACTCCCACGCCCGAGAGCGAAACAAAGGACCCCTCTGAAATCCCAGCCTCCATCCCCGAGAGGCGACGCCGCCCCTCGGGAATCACAAGCTTCGGATATTATCTCGACGAGCACTCGTCTCGTCCGGAGAGCGGCTTAAATGCATCTGGGGATGGAGGTGAGGGTGGGTGGGGGCGAAGGAAGTGAGGGAGGAGAGAGAGAGAGAGAGAGTCTTGGAGAGACGGCGAAGCCGAGATGGTGAACTTATGGGGAAGTGGTGGCCGCCGTTTCGCGAAACGCGCCACCATCCCGTATCGCAAAGCCTAGTGGAAGTAAGTTTGCGCCATTTTGCGACTTACCAACTGAGATACGAACGATATCAGTGCGGCCGCTCGATTTCTAGATTCCCATTCCCGACAAACGTGATGACGTTTTTCCAGATTTTAATCCTTGAACGTTTGGAATCTGATTACGTATTTTTTTGTGGATTATCCCTCCAGCTAATGTTTAACTTTGTCCAGGGACTTCACGCGTAGTGGCCTACGTCAAACACAAACAGATGCCACAGCTAAAAGGAACCTCCAACTTCGAAAACCCTGATTCACACATCGAAATCCCTGCTTTTTTCAAAATGTTTGCCCCTTTTCGGCAAGATAGGTATGAATTCCATTCTACCAACACAAAAACCACAGCAGACTTCAACCTGAAGGTCGATCTGTTGGATGACGTCATCTCTCACCTGGGTAAGCTATCAGGATCTTTTTTGCGTTATCGCTTATCGCTGCGCCCGCAAGGAAAGAGCCATGTTCGCTCTCTTGGTAGATACTATCTCACCGGCACGCCTAACCTAGTTGTGTAGTAAGAATTCAGATCGCCTCATTCACCTTCACTCAGAAGCGTACGTACGTGGTGCAATTTGCTGTTATTGACCCCAAAATTTGTAAAAAAAAAAACCCGCACTTAAACTACCAGCCTGAAACGCGTTCTCGCTGAATGGATATGTGAGCTAACTCAACAACCGTGCGCATTGCTTCTCCGCGTGCTTTACATACATGAGGCGTAATTTTGGTTACTTCAATGCATTTGCCATTACATTGCGCTGCGGTACTGTTAACCCATCGGTTTCTATTTACTGATTACTGGAAGCGCGCGAGCTAACAATATAATCACCAACCTGTACGGAGAGTGAAATTCGACCGTTCCTTTCCCGCGCTCCCTTCGCTCTTCCTGAATACCGACCGCGGTTCCCGGAAATTCACGCAGCCTGGATTCGGCATCCCAGAGGCATCCATTCACTGTCCTGACACGCCGCCAAAAAATGTTAACTCCGGTCTCACGATATTCTCGTTTCTATTATCCACTCAGGATATTTAAAACTAGATATTTGAAGATGCTACATAGCCAGTTCGTTGAGCATGACGCCCATGCAGATTTAAGAGTCCACAGAGAAGGAAGTGCAAATGGACGTGTGGTAGTTTCATTAATAAATACGAGATAGCAATTTCGTACAGGGGAGAAAACCAGGGTCGGCACTGGCCTACCAATGACGAATGCCACCAAGGGATCCACAATTTAATGTCCCATCACAAGGACGGCTCCACCTCGCTTGTGTTACCCCCCCCCCCCCACTGACACCCTAGTCGGGATCGGGATGCCTGTTAAAAACCGCTGGGATTCAAACCCGGGCTTTACGGATGGGAAGCCAGCAAACACAACTAGCCACCACACCAACCTGATCCCCAAAAATCGACCTCCCTTGGTCAAAAAAAAATCTCGCAAACATATTGCGTGGGCAAGCGTTAATTGCACCGACACTTCGGCGAGGTTTAACTTTCATCGCGCGGCACACATCAGTTCCTAAGATTGCCGGAGACACCGCGAATTAGTCCGATGAAAACCAACACCGACCGGCAGACTAATAACAAATATATTCTTTTGAACCGCATCGCAATGCGCATCTCCAAGTCAAGGGAGTGTGGGAGGCCGTGCTGCGTGGGGGGTTGTGGTGGAGTGATGGGTGCCCGGGCGGGGGAGTTGAAGAAGCGGCAGAGAGAAGAGGATGCTCTACGGCTTTGGTGGGTAGGCGTGTGGAATGCCGCTGAAATAGTTCTGGCTCTCCTCGATCGGGTTAAAGGGGGCGGGGAGAAGGGGGGAGCAAAGGGGGTGGGAGTACGGGGTCCGAGACGCGGCAACGTCGCCGCCCCCTCCACGTCCCCCCCCCCTTAACCGTGGAGTCGCGACTCCCCGTCCACCGCTTAATCATTCATCCCGGAGATAGACTCGTGCACCGTGTCGTCGTATGTGGGAAGGTCATATCGGGGCGACCGGGAAAAGACGAAGCTTCGGTGGGGTAGAAATAAAAAGAGGCGGCGGAGACGATGCAATATTCATTACGGAGAAATGAAGCGGGCGGGCAGGAACGGACGGGAGGGTATAAATAGGCTCCGTGCGGCTAACCGTTGTCCTTGCGAGAGAGAGAGAGACGATGATGCGGGGGGAGAGAGGAAAAATCTCAGCCCATCGCCTTCGACTGCGTTCTCGTCTATCCGAAGTGGTTCGGGGGCGGGCGGGAGAAACAACTGGACGGGTATGAGCTCACTGAGTGCCATCACGTGTGATACGACGATGGTTAGCCCTGGTAATTGGGAGCGATTCTCGTCGAGGGGATCCGGTCATTCCGAGTGATCCTCTCCCTCCTCCCAGTCAGACCCACCCCTTTCGGGAGTACGTATGGGCTGAATTGGTAATTGAGGATATGGGGATCATTGGGATTTGGACACGGAGAGTGATTCGTTCGAAACACTTTTGAACATGGAAGTCATGTTTTTTTTTATCTAGAGATTGTTCCAACAAAGGGCTCCCATTGAAGGCCGCGTACATCTGTTTTCCCGGGTATTCTAACCTAAGGGAGTGAGGTCATACCAACAACTAATTTAAGGAGGGGGCAGGGAATTTTGAGTAGTCATGCCATGAAAATGAAGGCTTTCCACACCCAGGACGAAAGGACTGCTTTAATTTCATCCATTGTTTTACATTAAATACATTTCGGATATTTGTCTAAAGAAAATACGCGGATTTCTTTTAACAGTGATGTCGCCAATAAAGGGTACATGGTTCATATCCTTAAGTGAAGTGGTATTCGCGCACCTGTAAAATGTAGGTCAAGAAATAACTTCTAATTGGAATTATTTCACACTACAACTAACATCTCATGTTTCTTTTTAATCATTTTACAATTCCATCAAGCTATACGCCGGTTATCAAATCCACGGGTGTTTCGAGTCAATATGAGACGCAACCCCCTAAAGTTGACGGACTCGCGAGTGCATAATCACAGCAGATGTATTCCGGCGGACTACTTCCTGGCGAACTACCAGTTGCCACAACACCCATGCCCGACTTGGGACTCGAAACCACGACATTTGAGATATCAGGCGTGAATCATTAGAAGATGAAGAGCTGTTTCCGCAATAAATACTCGGCTCATGGTCTTTCTTGAGTGTTTGAATAACTTTCTGGGGTGCCCTATGGGAGGAGGAAGGTAGTAGCAGGTGTGTTGAAGCAACATTCCCCTGAAGACAATGAGCAAGTTGTTCATCGAAATGTCGGCGTAGATGGAGGACCGAACCCGGTGGAAAACTCACCTAAGATTTCACTTATGCCATAGGCCGAGAAAGTGCCAGAAATTTCGATTACAAAATCACGTCGATGATTATTATCGACTCTCAGTATATTCGTTTACTTTAAAGCATCCCAGCCAACAGGATATATACGAAAAAATACCGCAACGTTGATTGATAACTCGTATTTCATTATCGCGCAGCCCTCCTACCGAGAACCTGGCCTTCGTTGCTACCAGAGGGTGGACGTAAAAGCCGACAAACCGTCCGGACACGAGGACCGTTTCGATTCGACCTCGGAGAGGCCATCAGAGAGACACCCATCCGCCGGTCGTCCCCCCCTCACGTCCTTCCCCTCTCTCCTCCCGGCCCTCGTTTCCCGAATCCTTTGGTTAACCGCGGCCGACGGTGATTTTTCAGCGTCCGAATCACCCGGCACGTACGTGCCGGCACGTGAATCGAAACGTGGAGAATAAGCCAAAGACTTGTGGCCTAGAATACGGGAATCGACGTGTTTATCTCTTTCTCCCCCGCCCTCCTTCCTTTACGGCCGAGCCAAGTTTTCCCCACCCCAACCTCCATAGAGTCGCCTAAGACGATCAAACATGGGGGGCGCACTCAAAGCGTGACCCCAGAAATACATTCACGAGGAGGGATACACTACACCCACTAGCGTCTGACTTGAGGCCTTCTTCCACTGATGGGACAGGGGCCCTCCCGCTTCCGTGGAGCGCTATTCGAATGGTAGTTGACTGACGGACGGATGCATGGCGGTTTTGTGCGAACAGTACCCGCTACAGACGAAGGTTTCCTCTGCCATGAACCGCCCTGCCTTCACTCCGAATTAAGCCCACGCGTAATTTTTCAGCAAACATACTTGCTGTCTCTATACTGCTGCCCACGCCGTAATGCGATCAAATCCAACGATGCAATTTTATGAACGCACGGCAGCGTGCCGATCGAATGCTGGAACAATGGCTTTCGGTTGACTAGCAAGGAGGGAGGACCGTTTTGTGCTCTGCTGACGGTGGCTTGGCTTATTAAATTATGAACATTAACATTTCCTGAGGAATCAGGGGTAAATAATAACCCAAACGCTGAATGCGAGGGGATTAAAATAGAAGAAAAAAAGCGGAAAACCTGTCGTCAGACTGGGGACTCGCACAATGATTAATGTAACTCCATACCTGACGTATATTCCTTCCAGTCCTAAAACGGAATTTACGTCACCGCGAGAGATACCAGTAGTGACAAAACAACTCCGCTCGAGTAATATTTATTAATTTAGCACTCGTTGAAGAACGACACTCACTCACTGACGACAATGGGTCAATTAAAAACTGACTTAATCGCACAACTGTCAGCTTCCTAACGAATAGCAATAGTTACATTCTTCTTGAAAAAACATGAGTACAAGATAACACAGTAAGCATTTCCTTAATTCAACAGGTGTCGTTAGACTTGTTCATCTAAACGCGATGTAATAGAAAAATACAATTATCATTCAATAGTTCAATTTAGGTTGACGATTCTCGACCAATTTTTGAAGGTGGCTAGGGCGAGAAAAATTCAAGAAAATGTTTATTGAATTCAGTAACCGGCAGATAATAAGGACAGACAGGGATAGCCTCATCCACACTACCGTAGGCACGAGCGCCCACAACTTATTATAATTAATCATAGAACCTTTCCCATTACGTATCTATAAACAGAACTTCAACAACAGTAATTAACACTACCATACAATATGCTGATACTCTAATAAGAACTTCCGAAACCTCAATTTTAAAACCAGGCCTGTGGGTAGCCGAACACTCAGCCCACAGAGCTACCATGCCTTTCCACTAAGTGGAATGGGATATTCCCGATGCATCAAAAGAAATTAATTATTCCCGAGTTTTGTTGAAAATGCAGCGTTAATATTCTCAAAATTCCTTACCGATGCATCAGCGCTCCCGAGGCCATAAGAGCGCGCACCACTCGTTACATAGATTTTACGACTTTAAGAGTCACTGAATCTCAACTGCTGGAGGAATTAACAGCATATTAGCAAATGCTCGCCAAGGGGAGCTATAAAACAGATAAATCAACAGAAGAAACATGGCAGCGGACAATGACCGCGTAACGCCTCGCAAATCCAGAGAGACCGTCCCAAAGAATCTCCCCAATAATGAGAGGCTGGCCTTTAATCGTCCGAGGAATGGTTTAATGGGGCGGACCTCGCGAGAACAAAAGCGTGGGCTCTCAGTTTCAGGGCCCAAAGAATGGAAGGACACGTTTCAGGGAATTCAGACAATCATACGAATTAACGTTGATTAAACGCCCAACGGGAGTTGGCAGGTGCCCTCCGGCAAATACGCCCAACTTCAACCTTTCCTGGCTTGGCGAAATTTATAGTGCTTGATTCACGCTAACCTACACCACCAGAAATACTTCAACAAATAATGACATAAAAATACTTTCCACGAAAGCGGAGCCAATAGAAGGTACTCGGAAAACGAAGAGATAAAATATCGTTTCGATTTTATTGAAATAATTGCCCATCTTTTTACAATTAATCAACTTTTTTTTATCCTCTTAGAAATTATTTAATTTAAATTTAAACAAAAATGGGTGTTTTTGGAATGCAAAACACAATTCCAACCTGCGAGCAAAATATTAAAAGGAAATTAAAACTTTAATTAAAAACGATCTTCGGGCATTAAGTTTTGTATTATCAGTCCACGGCTTTCAACGGAATAGTCCATATAACGGTTCAACACACAAGCACAAGTAAAAATTATAAACATTTATAACAAAGTACGAAGTGGAGGCAAATTATTATTATTAATAATATTTATTTAAATGCATCTAATCATCAAGTATGAGTCATTAGTTCAAAAGAAACACAGCGTTGGGACGAACAAAAAACTTTGATTTTAATAAAGCTAACAGTTTCAGGCTTAACTTTGTGGAATTCCTTCATGATGAGGGTAAAAAAAATTGCATTTGTGGATTTTAATGTTTAAGCTCGGTAATTTTCACGCATGGGGTGGGCGTGACGCCATGAATTTGATAATTGACTCGTTTTTTAACAAAGAAGTTAAAAAAGAAAGAACCAAAGTTTTTCGCATCGAGGCTGAAAGTAAGTACATCAGGTGCCACGTCAACATTAACTCTTCCCCATGCTTAACTGCAGTGAGATACCGTATTAAGTACTATAATTTCTGCTCTGCTCTCCCGATGAGCACACAATTTCAAGGGCACATTTTCTGGGAGAAGCGACACTTAGGTTGCCTGGAAGAGACACCTTTCCACTGCTGAACGCAGGGTACTGGGTTCGAAGCCGCGCGATTCCTCTAAACGACATCACCCTAAGGATTTCATTTCAAAGTGACCATCTGAACAAAAGAAACGTCTGGAAATTTGCCGGCGGCAAAGAGTAAAGGAACCGGAAGCTCTCTCCCAAAATACGTGAATTTCACACGCCCACTTTTAATATACAGGTTCTAAGACCAATATTCATATTTTTTTTAAGCGTGAATGTTTAGTCAGTGAAAATGTATTTCAGTTTTTGCCGTCACTAACAATAACGGTGTCAAGTATGAACACCAGGAGCAGCAATGATTATCAAGCACCGCGTTCAGATATCGTACTGATCCAAAGGAGATCGACAATGAGGAGTGAGTAGGGAAAGCGCTCAACTGGAATGGCCCTAATTTCCTAACTTCGTGTGCCAAAATAATGGCATTCAAATATATTCACCCCATATCGAGTGGCGGCTCTCGAAAAAAGCAGGGACGAATATTGATGACCAAGATTGTAAACGGCCAATAACGTTCATTGCAATAGAATCTCCGACTACATGGGAAGGCATCGCCAGGCAACGGTTATGTAAATCTAGGAAGATACATACGAACAAATGAAAAATTACCTTGTGTGAAATCATAAAAACCAACGTACAATTAAACATCTGCTTTTCCGACTCAATTAATTTATCATTTTGGCGTGGTGGAGAACGCAGCTTTAAATAACGATAGTGCATGTGAATTGTACCTATTTTCCATGACAACCAATTTTACCGGTGAAATAAATTGAGCAATTGGGACTAGCACGACTTGAATTAGATTAGCAATTAATTACAATGTTCAAAACTGATTTAACAAGCGGCCACTCAGCTGTTTCCATGAAGCTATTTGTAGAGGGATCACCTAACTGAGCCGTCATAAATCATGTCTTCCCCAATTGGATTCCACATTCTTCATATAAGTAGAGGAGCCAAATGAGTTCTTTTTAAGACTCGATTTCATAACTCCGTCACCACCATTTCCATGACGAAATTTTCAAAACGCACGTTGGATGATAGTTCCACAGTATTTTTGTTCACTCCTATATTTAACTTTAAGGCGTGGATAAAATGGTTCACCAGCACTGAGGCACACATCGTCAAAGCGCCTGCCGCGGAAAAAATTGCGACCAAGCGTGGAAGTTATTCGGTTATGATTGATTCCTTACGAATAGGAATATGTAACAGTAATGTCGATTAATAACATTCTTTCCGAAGGTAATAAGAGCGGCAGAAAGCAGCTAATTACTAATTGGGCCATTTTACAGTGCCAATGAATGAGTATTTCAATTATTTCGTCCATTGATATGTGAACGTAGCTTAATGAGAATGCATAGTAAGTGCACAAAAAAACTTATCTCAATTAGGTCTCGATTTTAGTGCAAATTTCAGACCAAATGAAGTTGTTGGCTGAAAATAATTTTAGTAACAGGTAAATAACAATATTCAATATTATGCACCGAATTGTGTGCAATATAGATGACAAAATAACACTAATAACTCTCGACGAGGAAGGCTAAAGAACGAGCACACGGGGCAAAAGGATACACGTTCGACGGAGAAGATATCAAATTAGCGTGGTAACCAAATTAGCAGTTGGCAGAAAAGAATGGACGACTGCAGATAACTAATTTCCGAATTTACAAGACAGCATTACATACGTGGCTCTATTTGATTGAATAGTTTTGCATGTATGTGTTGATTTTGCATGTGGTTTTGTTCCTTTTCACGGGCGGTGACCTAATAATCCCCGCCACACGCCCTTGCGGGGTATTGTGTAGATGTCGTAATTGAATCTGTCCAGGACCGACCGTTATTTACTGAAAAAACCAAATTGAATCTTAACCCGCAACCCAACACTACGATATGCCATATGATCAGCCATTAAAGTGATTGGTGATTATGTACGTTGGGAATCATTTTATTTTTGATTCCCACCGACTTTTCTCGTTATGATCTCGCATACGCATCAAGGTAATTCGGAAATCCGAGCAACGGCGCTAATTTCCACATCTACACCTTATCCTTGAAAGCGCTACGAAAGTGTGTAGCAGGAAATGTTCGGTCACCGGCCATTCGAGTAGCTGTTAACTGGTGATTGTTGACGTACGAGAACGACGGCTTTTACTCAAGTCACTAATTTGGTGGTCTCGTACGGTGCGAGTGAAGATAAATTAATTCTTATCATCGATCGGTTCTGCAGTCAATCCATATTTACATCTCCATGTAGTCTCGCCTAACGATGCGGGCATTTCGAAAAACTCGCGAAAGTGATCCGTGGTTGTCCCGTTCCTATTGCGCGACGGACTCTCCGGGGAAGAAACTGTCGGTCGCTTGGGTGAAGCGCATGCAACCGTACTAAGCCTATATTTGCATGCGCCGAGAGGAACGTCCCAAAGTACACATGAGTGGGCCACGGCGGATGAAGGATTGAGCGGGAGAAGGAGAGCGCGGGAGAGAGAGAGAGAGGCCCAGAGCTGCAGATATGGGGAGACGAGAGAGGGATGGATGGGAATGGGGGGAGGGGTCATTTGCGCCACTTCTCACAACCACGCCAATGGACTGGTGACGCAATGTAGTGTGGAGGCGGGGGGGGCCGTGTGCGAAGTTTGTGGAGGGGGAGAGGGGAGTCTCATGGGGACTGTGCGAAGGGCAGTAGCGACGGAGAGAGACGCAAGCCTTACGTCACCCTCCCTTTACCCCAATGTCTCGGCTGCAGCGTGTGGGGTGGGGGGGGGGACGCTATGCACGGGTTTCCATCCACCACCTTGGTGGATGTACGATATTTCGAACTATCGATCTGAGATGCCGAGCCACGGAGGATTGCTATGTAAACATGGACTGTGCGATATTCCAATTCCGACCCTAGGGGCAGAAAAAAATCGACGAGGAAATAGAACATGTACATCCCAAAATGGAAGCTTCATAAACTTGCACAAGGCGGTAGCACAGTTAGTTGGAATCGACAAGCAGTCGGATTAACACTAACGAGTTAAGCGTGTTAGGCCTTAAATCTTAGGTGATGTCCTCAGACGGTCAAACATAAAAATATGAGCGATGCTATTTCCTGGATATTATTACTTCGTGAAACTCAGTGCTGCCATTGAGAATAGAAAGAGCGTTAATTTGACACATCTGAAAAGTTGTTTCGGGATCAACTAGGCAGCATCGCCTATAAAAAAATACCCTTACGGTTCATCACCGTAGCTTTTTCTGAACATACTATGCTGATATCGTCCCTGCGAGACGCCTTCGTGGTGGTTTCCGGGGTGAAATTTGGATTTCGAAAGAGTTGAGGGGTGAAAATCAACGTTCTGCCAAAACCCTTCAAATTGTAATATCCTTAAATCAGAGTGACAAATACATTTAAGTTTTCCGCGTGCTGGTATAATTATTTCGAAGTTTGCCCGATATTCTAATCAATTTAGCAGCGGCTCTGCAGCGAGAACAGTCGCGCGGTGAGGGCACGCCCCGACCACGCTCCTGCAGAGAGCGGGGGACTAGAGCCGGGAGGTAAGGCCAGGAGGAGAGAAGAAACTAGAAGAGGGGGCGAGAGAGAAGGGAAAAAAAAGAGGAAGAATACCAAGTCACACCAAAGCCACCCCTTCCTCTGCCTTCCTTACGTCACCTCGCCCGCCTCCCACGACCAAACGGACGCCGACGGAGGGGCGTCAGTCCAATGGGATGGGGGGGGGGGAGAGGAAGGGAGCCAGCCAGACGGGAGAACGCGGCGCGACGAAAGAAATATCACATTCCGCCAGTAAATAAGTCCTAAGGGAGTACGCACAGACCCGGGGGTGATAGGAGTTGAGCCTCGCCCCCCACCCCTGACCAGTAGAAGGCGCAACAAACATGCACACACACCCCTTCTTCTACCTCCAACCCTCTCTCATTCATACCCCCTTCGTGCACCCGGTACGCCCACTGCGCTAGTTACCCTTCTCGCGGAGATTTCATTACCAAGCCGGCTATTAGCGACAAGGCTGGAGGGGCGGAGAAGGCTTTCTTTCTACGAATCGGCAATGTGCGCTTCAAACAACTTCAAGGACGACGGAAATGGCGAATTTAGCCCCGAGCGGTCGGGATGAGCACATGGGGAGGTCGAGGAAAGGGAAGAGGGGGGGGGAGGATAAGGGTAAAAAAAATTCGGGAATGGGACTGAGGAGGGGGTGGCGTGCGTCAAACGAAATAATACGGCTCATCCAGCTTCCACCGAGATTTTCCCTAAGCTCTGCGTCCGCTGCAAGTTGGGAGCGACGTCGCACTGAATATTTATTTGCCAGGCTTATTTAAGTCCCTGGGCCTCGAGTATTCTTTCACAAGCTCTGGACACATCGACATCGTAAGTCTGCACAGGGAAATCAAGAGTGTAATTGAGATCAAAGGTACTCCAGATATTTTCTCTGTAGCTTCGTTTTCCTGGTCTCTCTTTCACTCTCACCCTCGAGAGTTCCCAATTCCAGGGTCGTGAAAAAATAATCCAAAGTTTATGACATACCCCACAACTCTCATTGTGGGGAAGCCATTATGCCATAAATAATAGTGATGAAAACGTCAAGTTTGCGCCGCAAGGAATATTGACGCTGGAAAAACGAAAGCATTATAAATACCATAAAATTATCCCGCGGTCTGCAGCATTATGGTAAAACTTCACGTCCACAACCGAAAAAAAACAAAACCTATTATCAAATTAGGACTCCTTTGTGTGCCGGTAAGTAAAATTTTAAAAATAATCAGCCCATTCTTCTTTACCCAAGTGGTTCACGAAATATCAATTCGGTTAGATTCAAATATATAAATCTGGTACTTTTTCACAACGTCCCCAAGTATCAACAAGTACAATATCCTCGAGTAACAATCCCGCTCGGATGTTCCCACCCCATAAAATACACAAAATTGAGCAAAAAAATAAGCAGACTGTGGACGCAGGTATTAGGCAGTTTTGCCATCTCGGCAATTTCACGGGGTACACGGCAATTTCAAAAGCAAAGAGATTCAAATTTCACTGATTAGGATATCTGCTGGGGTATTGAGGCTCAGCCAACCGAATTCGTTTCAACTGACTGCAACTGAGGTGCAAACGCACGCGATCCGACGCAGTGATAGAATGGTGAGTCGAAGCCAATTGCCCCGCAGATCTCCGCATCAAACCTAAAATAAATAATGCCAGCTTAAAAGACGCAGATCAAATAACGTTAAACGGACTAAAAAATCGAAAAAATCCCGCTTTGCATCACCGCGATGAACATCGCACTGAGTAAAATGGTACTGTCAGTTAGAAACTAGTTTTGCGGAACCACTGAACACCAACGGGACGGCCATCGAAAGCCACGAGCAGTATATATTTACGGCTCTCTAACATTACATACTTGAGAACTAGATGCGCTGGGCTAATGACATTAAGGCAACGAGTTGAAATTTATTCTGAATCTTAAAAATCCATCAATTTACGTGAACACGGATTCGGGAAACGCCAACGCGAATTTCCTTCCGCAATGATGAAACGTATTACATAATATATATATTTATGCCCTTGAAATATTAATAGCAAAATACGTTGCTTGCGTATTTATTTCCATTCATTCTAGGTCAAAATAGATTTTAGTCATTCAGAATGTGAAATACCAGAGGTCATTACAAAATGGACGGTGCGGTTTCGTGGGCCATTTGGGAAAATAATTCCAGTTACTTCCGTATAATTACACTTCGGTATGCCAATAAAAACAAACAAACAAAAAGTCTGGTGACATTCGACTTCTGTACTTTAATATGGGCAGCAAGCCACCTAACGAGCGAATCCCGGCTAGCCCTCCCTCAGGAAGTCACATGAACGTACGCACAGAAAATAGGTACCTACTCATGTAGTAAATAAAAGGGGATTACTCAGCGGGTTTTCCTCGACAGACACCTGCCTTCATTGTAAGTAGATTTGCGGGCGCGTGCCTCAGACACATGAGTCATGTGGTCACACAATGATGATCTTCTTGCCGCGGGGTCACTCCCTGCTCATCGTTGGCGAACACAGTCGCATATTCCACCTCATCACAGACTCTTTATGGCATCGGGATCGACAATAGCCTTGCGACTCAACAGTATGCCTGAAAAATAAAGATTCCCCTCCCTAAACGGATCCCTCGCCTCCCAGAAATCACACTCCCCGTACCCGAAAAAAAATTGGCGAAGGCGCCGGGCGAAGGAAATGACGTAATCGTCCCGAGGGCTCCGAAATACTCGTGACGTCATCTTTCGGAACTGTCATTCCGAAACGGAGCGAAAAAAATAAACTCTCGAAATGCCCTCTTAAAATATCACACAAAAACCGCAGAATGGAAACCGCACGGAGGGCGCTATATCCACCGAGGGGGGGGGGGGGGGGGGCAAGGCCCTCTCATTCGACAGTCGCTACGTCCGCAGCCACGAATCGTCACCAATCGAACGAAAAAGAATGAGGAAGTAAGCGATTAACTCTTTAGAACCCCTTTTCCCAACTCAAGTTTAACCAACTGCGGCATATTTTCCAACACCATCCAATCTACTGCGAAGAACTTTTAAGGGAAGCGTGACGAACGCTCCCGGCAAAGTGGGTCGCATATTGGAACTTGAAATATTATATTCCCGTTTATACCCATCAAAATGCTATATCGTGATTACAATCAAAAAACCAAAGTTCTCGGACGCCGTTCAATTACTGGTTGCAATGAGATTAGCGATTGCTCAAAAGAAACTAGTAAACATCAAGATCCTTTTCGAGACGAACATAATCGAGATGATTTAGCGATGAGGTTTGAGATTGCAAAATAGAAAGTCATACGGAGAAACCAAGTAAGCCGGCCTCTTCAAAGTATATTCTAGCACAAGGTTATTCGAATGCTTTAAATGACATGCCCTAAAACGTTAGAGATGGGCGTAATGAGAATATTGAGAGACTTTAAAGGTAATATTAACGAAAAGAGAAAAAAATACTAATGCTGACTACCCATGCATCTGTGCATTCATTATTATCCTTCGCGATGAATCGGGAAAGAAGTCAAAATATTAATTCAATCATGGCAGTAAACTAAACGTGCTCATAAGTTAATAAAGAATATCTCCAAGTTAACTGCGTTCAAATAGTCATTTTAAAAATGCATACGTTTACGTATTTAAAAACTGATTCAGTAGCATCACCACGCGGAGCAAATATTTGGCACAATTTTGGCCTTTGTTCTTTTAGACAACTAAAATTCATATCTTTAACGGCTAAAATTATTACTCAATTCCTTTGCAAAGTGAAGTTTAACATAGGTACCAATATTTAAGGAGAATTACAAGAGAGAGCCACTGATTATACAAGGATTGGCAGAAAACATCTCAACACTCAAAACTGATCGAATTATTTATTATTTGGTAGTCGGTCTATTTCCTAAGTTTTGGGTGGACACAGGCTGAACACTGTTACATTATTAACATCGTCTAACAAGACACCTATGTATGCTGCACTAGATCCTTCTTCACTTCTGCATCATATGTCCAACCTCCATTCTGTCCAACTCCCTTGCTAGGGTAGATTTTGCATGGACACTAGCTACCAAATGGTACCACGATTCTCATTCCCCTCCTAATAAAATCCAACCTGACATCCAACACTGCAAGAAGCCCCTCTTCGATTCCCGATACTAGCTTCCTCTGTTCATTCTGTTCAACATCCCTTTCCTATTCTTACTCCATCCCCGTTTGCCTAGCATTCTACCCTCTATCACAGTCTCCCATTGGAAATCAAAGTACCCCGCATTCATCTTCCCTGCCTCCCTTGGATTTCTCCCAACATGCCTATCATATTACTTCAACGACGTCTCCGCACCGAACAAACCCAGCTCAATATCAAAGTTTCCACTTATCTTTCCTTAACCTCATTAATCAACGTTCCTGTCATCAGCTCCCTCCTCGTGAAAGAAAACCGCTAACGGCCAAAGGTAAAAAAAAAGAAAGATAGGCAAACTCTTAGTTTTTGTTCTCCTATTTTAAAGCTTAAATTGGGCTTCCTCATCCTCAAAAACATCACACCTTTGTCTTTGTTACGTCGATTGCCATTCAATGCCTATCGCATTGATTTTCTAACGCAATCAAAGATGAAAGTAAATCCTTGGCTGAGCAGCTGACTAAAGCTTGATCATCTGCACTATGAAGAAAATATATGAACCGATAAAACAATGGCGGCAACTTTCACAAAACCGTGAGTGTGAAATTGTGATGAAACCGTAACGTGATGGCGCTCGAATTAACAGCCTGTGACAGACTTAACATAAGATCCGAGGGCCCTTAACGACAAACTTCATGCCCTCTATCAGAGACGCCAACACTTTTGCGATCAATCGAACGAATAAAAAGGACAGTGTCCGAGGCGAAAACAGGAAACCGGCTCCCATTGATTCGCCCGGGTCGTAATCTGCCCTCGGAATGAGGAGGGGGGGGGGATATTGAGGGGTCAATCTGCTGAGGGCTCCGCAGTCGTTTCGTCCCGGCAGCGTGCAATTACGAGGGCCAATAAAAGCCAACCTCCAAAAAGTGTTTGCATTTACGATCGCATTCCCAGGATCCCGACGACTTTGAGAACGACGCATCACGATCTCCCCTCACGAGGATTCCACGACGAACCGTTCGACGGGCGTAAAAGAATTCGAGAGAAAAAACCACGGCGGCGGCTTCCTCCACTTTCCTCTCGCTTTCATAACTCGATTCAGACTTAGTCCGACACGAATGAAGCCGTCTGTCCCCTCGTCAGCCATAGACGACAAATGTATGCGAAAACCCACGAGGCATTCAAGAGATAACAACTCATGACCCCGACTCTTGACAGAAACATTCTCCATCAAAACTTACGGCATCAAAGTCACGCACCAAAAAATATATGACCCTTAAAACTCGCAATTCTATTTGGGAAATAAGTGGGAGAGGGCATAGAACATGTCACACGGCACTTTCGCTCCTTTCAGGCCTACAGTCAACAATGGAACTTGCTGCCAGCTGCATTCCTATCCCGGAATCGTTTGATGCCAAGTATGCCACGCCAGTGAATCTGGATATCCTTCTCATATCTCATTTGACCTTCAAAGCTACCCGAGACTATATCACGAATTTTTCGATGTTAAGAGTTCAATATTGATTGAACCGGTGTCCATTGTTGTCGAAAATCTCCGTAAACGCCTCAATTCTCCAAAAAGATGCTGAATTTGACGAGAATTCGGGGAGTGCTCAGTAAAGAATTGACTGATGAAGTGGGAAAAGTAAAACCGGGCTCCTCCTAGCGTGTGATTAGTGGTTTGCTCGTTAAGGAACGGCTATTTTCACCTCAGCACAACTTTGAGAAATACATGGATGTACAAAATGAAGGGCACTGTTCATTCATTGATTGGAGAAGGCGGAATAACGCACAAAAGACAACAATACTATACTTATGTTAAGAGACAAGTTCCCTGTGTCAGTGCCCATATTTTACTGAAAAATATTAAGTCGCGTGACGCAAGAATGGGGCATGAACCTCTCTTGCACACTCATTACGAGGGGGCCTACACGGTCCGTTTACATTCATAGCGTAACGAGCACCATAGGCCAAAGTGACATGAATAAAATTCGTCGTACGCTCCCAAACAAACCAACGCTTATAACTAATCAACTAACTAACCAACTAACCCGCGAACAATGTGACATCACACTCATATCGGGTTAATATCACATGGTATCAATTACTCACTGAGTCGTCTATCTGACCCCTCCACAAGACACGAGTTGCAGCAGGTGCTGATTATTCACTCCAGGAGAGTAACGACGGCAGAAAAATTAACCACAGAGTAACTGACGACATAATAAAAAATATAACGTGATAAAATTAATTTTAATCCAATAATAATATGAAATTTACTTTAAAAAACGTGATTACTGAAGGGGCAGCGGCACTAGCGCACGATGAGAGTTTAATGCACATTCAATCTTTTTTTTTTCAATAAAAATTAATTCAAAGTGTTCAGATTCAGAGACGTTTCTTCAACACTGGACTACAGAACAACATGGGCATTAACAATACGTTATTTTATCAATATTTGGGTACATCACGGCTTTGTTGAACATTTTTCTCCTGCTAATTGGGACTAGTCCCAAGAAATAATAAAAATTTGATGAAACCCGACAACCTCGACAACTGAACCTTCGTATCATCTGATCGACCAACGGATACGACTTCACCTATCTACGGAGTTCCTTGTTTCACGCGAGAGGAAAAACAAGACAGCCTCCATTCACAGCGCAAGTAATAATTTCGACTGTCTCCACCGACAGGTAAGCGATCATGACCACCAGAATGGCCCACCTGCAGGTATTTCGGCCTTCGGCGAGGCACTCGCCCGCGCGAACCGGAGATGGTACCTTCCCCTCGTCCTTGTAACAGATACCGCTCACGACATATGCCGGCGAGCGCGTGCCCGCAGGCTTGATTATGTATGAGAGCTTCCTCCAACCGCCCCTCGCTCCGAGAACCTAAAGCCATTATTCACCTTAAAATACCTTCACTCAACACTCGCGGCGCTCATGTATCTCGATGGCACACCCCATGAAAGAATATATATATATATATATATATATATATATATATATATATATATATATATATATATATATATATATATATATATATATATATATATATATACCTGTATGAAATAATAACTAGTAGTTATTTTCGAAAGAATTTAAGTGCTAGTTAATGACGGATCCTCGATGAAATATTTGCACTCAAAAACGAGGAAAATCCATAAATACAGATAAATTTTTCGATGCGATTTCAAATTGTCGAGAGTTTCGCAACAAATAAGTTACGCTCCTCGCAACTTGACAAGTTAAGGTGGGCTTAATTATACCCAAGCAAGCCAACCGTATATTTTTGTTAGGGCTCAGTGCTGCTGTGATATATACTACTGGCATTGTCATTTATAATGCGGATTGCGAAACTCTTCAAATGGAGGTGAGCTTAGAAGCAGCCACATTTGAACCAACAAACGATTGTGGAGCCGGCAACGGTACTCAGAGAACTTCGCCACTCCAAGATCACCGATTCGAATCCCATCTAATAAATGTCTGTTGCTATTGTTGCATAAAAGTTAATTTGGTGTTTTGGTTGAAATTGGCCTTCACCTGAAACGTATAAATTTATATTTTAAATTTCCGAGCTTGGGACTGAATTCGTCCGGATTAAGGCACACGAACTACTACTACTTGGGCCTGAAGCTAAGATCAAATGCACTTGAGCCGTTAGAAATTCTCATGGGACATAATTGCCCCGTGAGAAAACTTGAAAAAACCTTTTATTAAATTTAACATCCTTAATATTAAAAAAATTGAAAGAGTCCAATAAACCAAGTTTCCAAGAAAAAAAATGGCAAAATCCAAGTTTCTTAAAACTTCACCAGAGGCGCGTACAGCAGATTTGGTATCAAAAATTTAAATCCCAAAGCAAAGAGAATTACAATATTACTTCATAGAAACTGAACTAGCTGGGAAACTGTTCGTTTTAATTACCTGCCCTCACCAAGTGTTCAACATTCCCACAATTTGCGCTTATATTAGATTGTATCATGATGTTGAGTCTAACCCTATATTACGAAGGATTGACTCTTAGTTTACTGGAGTGCACCTACTTGGCCTTGCAACCGGGACTAGACACATCCATTGAACTTATTACGGGTACCACAAAAAATTATATATTTTGATGCATCCGGTATTCCGGACTTGAATGAGGTTTCCCAACATAATGAGTGGGTGCTACGATACACATCTTAATCCCATTTAATAGGAAGCGGGACTACGTTCGCGTGACATGTCTAAGAGCAATTTTCGCAGACACTTGGTCGGAATTGAAAACGACTAATTTGACCATAAAGTGACGTCTGGCACGCATGTAAGGTCAAGTTTGACCTCGGAGAGAAATATATACTATATATACCTCTCTCACTCTCGTTCCAAGATGATCAATACGACTAAAAAGTTAAATCAATTCTGGCGAAACATAAAAGAAATAAACGAATCAAGATCAAAAGAGGGTGATATACTAATTTAGAATACTCGACCGAAGGCATCTGTAAAATATCTCTAAATGAGAAGACAATGCAGGCAGGCTATGCCAACTAACAGGTACAGTTGCGTCACCTCATGAGTCATATTATTTAGGCCGGAGAAACTTTAAGGGCCCATTAAGAATTTTTCCCAAATGGCAAATTAAAAAAAAATAATTTCTCCGACTAGATTCACCATTTCTTCACCCCCCCCCTACAAAGCCATTAACATAAGTATTTGATACAAATATTTCCTAAGCAACAATAATCAACAACCCAGGTACTATCTATATCGATGAGGCCATCAACAAAACTCATTACGAGAAAATCAACCGGGTCAAGAGCCCCAAAGCATAATAACAAAATTGTAGCCGAATAACATACGTCGTAATGGAAGATGAGCCTCTCATAAAATAAACGGAGGACCGGCTCGAATCCTCCCTGTAAACACACGACGTTTATCTAACGAATTCACGAAACAAACACGGGCGAGGCGCTCCTTGAAAAAAATAAAACCAAATACAATAGCGCCACGCCCACAAAATTGGCATCCCAGCGCAAAAATCCCATCCTCTCAGCAGCGCGGTTAACAGTCCGGACATCGCCAACAAATACGACATACATGTACGCATTGGAGGCGGAGAGCGCCGGCTGGGCAATTACGTGGCTTAACTCTACCACGAGCATAGACGAGGGAATCTTTCTTTTCCTTTAACCCCCCCCCCCCTCGATGGTAACACGCCAATAACAAAAACTCGGCTGCAATAAGGGGGAGGGCGAGAGAGTGAGAGGCGGAGGAGAAATGGAAAGAGAAAGGTACCCGGAGGGAAGAAAGCATTTTTCGCGGAGAGCGAGAGAGCCATCAACTACCTCGGCTTTCCTTTCTCCTCTCAACCCCCAAGGGGGGGAGGCTTAAAACTCTCCCCTCCCGTAAAATATTTCCCGTCACAGCCACCAGCGGATGGTGCGCGGGTACATTAAACGCCGGCCGCCTACCCGCAGGCCACCACCTCACTAATGATGAGGCAGACCACTTCAAACCCCATACATGCAAACAACCCGCCACTCCGTCTCTCTCCCCCCACCCCCCCAACCCCCACTACAACCTGTCGTCCGATCAGAGACGTGCCCGCCCGGGAGAGTCACTTTCATTTCTCCTCCGTCCACACCACCACCACCCCTCCCACTCGCCGCGACCAGTTTTCTCGATGACACATCGCCGCATAAGAACCGATTCCTCCCAGATTTCTTTCCTCCTCCCTTTCCACCCAACCCTTATCCCTCCTCCTCGGGAGGAATATTTTTTTCATCCCTCGACCGTACTTTCCACACGATGTACCACGACGGACTTGCGCGACGGACGCGCCGTCCTCTCCACGCCCTTCACTCGAGACACACCCCTAGCGGCACCGACTAGTTTTTAATTCCCGCGACACCCCCTCCCCTCCCCGCGGACTAGGATCACCATTCCCTACACCCTGAGTGCACCTTTGCATGGGAGCCGCCCTCAAGTCTGCATTCTCCAAACGCAAAACGACGCGTCCTCCTTCCCCAACCAAGGCAACAATACACTGCAGGGGATCGGCGAGGTGGACAATCTACTGGCTTCCCACTCCAATGTCCTGGCTTCAAAACCAAGGGTTGGCAGAATACTTCACCGCTAACCTGATCCCTAATCAGGCGCTATGTGGAGAGCACTTAGAGTTGAAAACGCTGGGAATGGGATGTTCAACTCCGGGGCCCCTTGACCTATTTCCATTTAGCTAGGCCAATGCCTACGCCAAGTTTTTCTCCGCCATTCTTCATCATTCCCTGAAACTCCTACCTGTACCGAACAAATTATCCCCCTACCGCCATAGTGGCAAAATCCCTCAACAGTCAGCCGCCTCCATTAATTACGACTACAACAATAATGCAGGGGACATTGACCAAAATGACCGCTACTGGTACCTACTATTGCACAAAGTAGTTACTAGCTAGCTGCTACTGCACAAAATGAGGGAGTACATATAAGTGAGTTATTAAATTAGACATCAATTTTCAATTTCTTTATCACAGATTAAAAGCGCTGAATCAAATACCTACAACCTTTAAAAAAGGATAAATTCCAATTCAGAATGATTAACTTCACTTCGTCCTCTTTTTACGTACGTATCACACACTATTTTAACAGGCTATTTTATCTCAATGAATTCCACTGCTTCCCTTCTCTGGAGATAAATGTCTTCCCATTCATCACGTGAACTCTTACGAAAGCATGAGCGATTCATTTCTCAAGCACGGGACTTCCTCTAAAGAACAACGACGTTGAAGAAATTTTTCACAGTTTCAAACATAGTGAAAACAACTGCAGAATATCGTAAGCTCATGTGCAAAAATCTAGAAGGAAATCAGAAAAAATGATGGCACAACACACTAGATTATTAGCCAAATCAAGCCTGGGGAGGGAAGCAAATCTTCCGACCCATTGTACGACGAAAACAGGAACCTCACCCACCAAAACGACTTGAGTAATGACCCAGTTTTGTGTCGCGACTCAAAAGGTTAAGGACCTATGCTAAAAAATCTACAGCTGACATTTTATTCCTGCTTTCCCAAAAAGAGTGGTCGACAGTCGTTGCAATGGGCCGATAAGCCACACTCTTTATCCTTTTGAGCATAATACATGAAAACACTAATTAAGGGGCATTATGCAAATGGAACTCCCCTCTATCTCAAGGTAATACCGGTCACGTATGTGCTCAGAACACGTATCGTATCTGTTGCAACACCATTATTCTATATGATGCCCAGTTTAAATGCTTCAACCTTCTGTTTACTAAATGCTCGTAGATAGCTAATCGGTGCGTTTTATTGCACGAAGGCTAGGGAATAATATTCCGGCCACATGGTTACCGGAGCATTACCTAACATCACTTTTACACACACATAATCCGACTAGTATTAGGACGACCCCATTAAAGGTGAAAGGTTCCGATGTTCATACCGCAAACACATAATCCACCATTCAACTATAATGGGGCCGCATAAGTTACGTGAGGTCTCGTCAATGAAATGCATTTCATCAAGTGAGATTCGTCTTTGCCATAAAAAATAACTAATAGAAAGGTCAAAAAACGATTTATTTCTTCAGGTACTCCATACCGATAACACAATAGTACGCACAGCATCCAGATTGACAAAATGCCGAACAGTTATTCAAGCGCCGGTTTTTACCGTGGGATTTATCGCGGATTTAACGGACTACCACATCACGCATCGCAATTATGTGCATAATCATTTCATGCTCGAATAGAACACGTTTTTCACACATAATGTAGCAGAAGAAGTTAGTCGAGGCAATGGCAAAATATTTTGAACCGCGTGACGATCAAATAAATCCATAATAAGTGCGTGTAAACATTATCTCGGTTTCCCTCGACAGTTCCGTACAAGTACACCTCGAAAGAAAAGTGAAACTCATCGTGAGCATACGTGTATAGGATTGATTGATGTTGGCAGCGGCATTCCACAAAACAAATGAGAAAATGAAGCATAGCCATTGCAGCGGATAACCATGGGTTACTTTATTTCAGACAGGGAGATTATATATATATATATATATATATATATATATATATATATATATATATATATATATATATATATATATATATATATCTTAACAGATATATATTTATTTATTTATATAGATTTATATATATATGTGTGTATATATATATATATATATGCGGGTCGCGGTGGTCTAGCGGGTAGAGCATTGGACTGCTGACCGGAGGGTCCCGGGTTCGATTCCCGGGCAAGGCACTTTGGGCACCTGCAGCTCCACCCAAGCTAGTTGATTTTTCGGGTACCAGGTCTTCCTGGGAAACCATAACCGGCACAGGGAAAGGAACTGGCCCCCCTACCCTGATGTGTGAATATTCACACGCCGTATAGGGCTTGGTACATGGGTGAGCTCTACCATCACCTACTAAACCGACCTTCGGGTTGATTACTGTGTTTTTTTTATATATATATGTAATGGTTTTGTTATATATTATTAACAGTCAGCAGCTATTTACATCACATTTCAAAAATAAAACTTTCCATTGTGATAAGGTGATATGGGGAAAACGCCAGGTTGGCTTCGTAACTTTGACACACTTCGAATACCTGTCCCGCGATCATTATCGCAAACTAACAATACGATAAACCACACTCCTCAATCGGAAATCCAGATTAGTGACGCCACAGTCCATAGTTTCATTGATATGGCCATACTTCCAACACCTAACTTTCGATGGCATATTTATTGATGAAGATAAATGCTTGGCAGTTATACTCGCTACTGTGGGAGAGGATTATGTGAGGGAAACAAAATGTTCGATGCTCGTTTGCAGTCTAAGGAACGTTCAATCGTGATATGATATTGTCAAAGAGCCAATAAATTAAACGCCTGCCGCTATCTCAAAATGTTTTGGTCCTTTTTGGCACATTTAAAAGGCTCGAGTCTCCGTATCATCTCTTTGAACAAATTAAAAACTATCACGCTACGTAAAACCAGACACGGTTGTGGCACGTCCCTTCTTCACCAGCCGATCCAATGAGGCAAAGGGAAACATTCAAGGCTAAAAAGGTTCCGAAGAAGGATTGGGTCGAAATCTCAAACTAACATTCAAATAAATATGGGACATAGACCGGTCACCTATGATCACTTGGGGTCACAAAAATAAGCATTGCAAGACAGCTTCATAAGTCAACATTCTAATGACTTAGCGACTGATGAAAACGCATTTTAAAAATCAAAACAAGGTTATTGAAATAAAACAAAGGCATTGACATTTGTCATTTGCTTGCACTCGCTTCATTGCCTTTAATATCTTTACAATTACAAATAACAACCAGATAACTCGGATAAACTTGGAAATTATAATCACGTAATCGCACCTAGTAAGTTTTCTCTCGAGTTCTCGGAGATTAAAATTGAACGGTAACCTACTTTATACACATCGCAAGAACAAATTTACTGATTACATAACACTCGTGCACTATCTCCGTGCCCCACCAATTTAATTATAGGGCATGCACATGTGCCCACATTTTAAGAGGGCGACTATTTTTCACTTTTAACACTGTGGAATTTACCGGTTTTCATTACGCAAACATGTACAACCTAAAGGGGGCAGGGAAAAAATTATTAAATGCCCGGAGGAAACCGTATGAAGATTAAGTTGGGTTACTAAACGTATTTCAACACAGGAACACCAACCTTACCGCCGCGGCATTGTATTGGATCCCAAGAATAAATGAATAATAAATGTGCTCCATATAGTCTACTGCTTATCAAACGACAAGTTTCTTGCGCTAATAACGAAATGGCGTCCCAAAATACACAAACAAGACGGCAATATCTTTCAAACATTCTTTAAAATTGCCTAAAATAACAGTACAATCTACCTGAAACGATTTCTAGCATTGGAAGGAGGAAGAGACCCCAAAGGTTACGAATAAGAATCAGAGTACAGCGCGATTACACCATAAGGTAGCTTGCACAGGACCTGTCTTGCGACATTAGAAGCTATAACATCCAATAATACGGATAACTTCACGAAAAAATGGTTTAAAAAAATTACCTGATATTAAGTCATTCAAGGTTACTATAATGACACCCACCAATATACCCCGGTGACCTAACATCCTGTGCAATACGCAAGTGGCACAAGTACGGCTTGCTCCTCTCTACCTACCACGACCAATCACAGCTGCCCATCCATTCGCCATCCGCACCTGAGGTCCGACAATGTACAGGTTGTTAATAGTAAGTCGCCCATTCCTTCAATCAACTCCTATTTCCTGTCATACATTCTTTAATTCTACCTAATTTACTCTATCGAACGCATTCTCGAAATCTGTGGACAAACAAATACTTATTGATTAAATTCTAAGTCCCTCTCTATTAGGGGTCTTCTGCGTATAATAGTTAATAGGCGAGGAGTTAAGAGGAGATAGGGTTGTTAGGAGATATCTAAAGGATGATAGAAACTTGGACGCAGTACATTTGTACCGGCGACGGAATGTTGAATACTATGATAGGGATGAGAACGTTAGGTGGCGGGGGGGAGGGGGGCAGGTACGTCGGACTGAATGAGGGGAGGAAGATAATAAACAGAATTTAAGGTTTGGTGGTAGAGTGTCAGGTTGTATTTTGTGTGATAAGAATAGGAAATGTAGCGATGGGTCAGTCCATCCAAAACGTACCTTATACGGAAGACTAAAAAATAATAATTTATGCATAAGTTCGTATTTAAGCTGGGTCGCTAACGTCCCATCACACACCCCTTGCGATACATCGTAAAGATGTAGTAGATTCAAGTCAACTGGACGAACGGTTCCCAGAGGGATGCTAAAACACCCGAGATGAGGACTACCCCGCCATCGATTAGTGCATTAGTCATCTACGTATAGTCAGTCGTCTCTAAAAACAATTCACGGCGGCCTTTCACATCTCCCACACAATGCCCATATCCCTCAGTTTCCAGTTTCGAAAAATAGTGAATGGAAGGAAGGTGTTATTCCAGCAGAGCTGAACGCTGAACCAACCAGTCGACCTAAATAACAGTTCAACCCAAGGTAACCAACCACATGACAATGGCTGAGTATACGTTTGGGTGCCTGCACGGGTTGAAATACACCAACTATAGCGAGGGCAGCGCCACGCTTTCAATTCCGTAAGATTTTATTATTTTTATTATTACTTTTATTTTGAATGCTCGCCGACACCCATCCACCAGCCAGCCACATTCCATTACGTACGTCTGCAGGAAAGAATGCAATGGGCAGACGTGTTCATTCATCTCCGACGTCAAACGCCGCCGGCTACTTTAGTATGTCCAATTCGAGAATTGATGGTTCGAAATCCGCTTACCCTTTAAGGGGTCCCGGCGCCTGGAGGCTTATGGACTCCGCCAGCACGACGAACGACATTCCAGAGCTTATCGTAATCCATAATGCTTTCACTCCTTCGACTGGAGTGAAAAACTAAAAGCTTCAAAAATGTCGACCATACGCGGATAGAAATTAATAATCGACAGTAATGACTAACCCGAAGTGGAAATAATAAATTTTCATCGCTCTAAAAATGCATAAAGGCCTTCTAATCGCACGCCAAAAGTGCCTGCGTACCGTACGAGTCCTCGGAAGGCTTCGGACGAGTTTCTTCGAAATAGAACACATGTAGTAAGTTGTTTCTCAACTAATTAATTATAAGCACCATGTTATTTCACTTTACCTAGAACTACTTATAATAATCTAGCGCATATTACGAGGGTACATTTGGCGATGAACAAAACGCCACTAGTGAGGAAGAATGCCATTCATTTATATTTATTTATTTACCCTGCAAGCCACCGCTAGGGCGGGAGAGAGGAGGTGAATTCACACCGGTCTAAATTTTACCCGAACATGACCCTACCGCGGTCGGACAGTTATTTACGTGGAGAAAATGACATCTTAAATCTATCTGTTCTACACTTATTCTCTCTAATTTTATTGACATGATCTCACCTACTTAAGTTACATTGCTCAGTTAAAAACTACCCTTCCCAACCACAACTGAGGTCTGAGACTAGTAGTAATCGTTCGCCTACCATCTGAAAGTTTTGTATATTAATGATATTTTCGAAATTGCTCGAACGAATTTAACGTAATAGTCAACCAACATCATCGCCAACCATCATCACGTTTCACACGCAGGACCAACCCTTCGGAGCAGCCAAGCATGCGAGGCTACCCCACGAGCATTCTCCCAGACAGGGGATGGAGATACAATGGTTGGGGGGGGGGGAGGAGGCGAGGTAGGAAGTTCTTCCCTAAGAGCCCGCCGGGTTTAGGTGAGTCACCCCGCCCGGCACCGAGGAAGCGATTCCAACGGAGAGGCCAAGTTTTTGTCACGGGAGTCACGGTCGGTTGCGCCCGCCAACCGTTCAGATCTCCCGAAGGAAAAAAAACACGGAATTCCTCCGTTCAATGCTAGGCTGAACTTGCGGAGGCGCGGAGAAAAAGAAAACAACCGCCAATCCGGAAAGACCGTAGCAAATGCAAGGCATTGGTGTATTTTTACGGTGCACCACTGAACATCCTCGCAGAAGGGATTATGTATCACTGCGACCGCGGTCTAAGCGAACCAACAGGATCGCATTCGTTTGGAGAAAACCTGCCAAGCCCGTACGAAAAAACCACGCCAACTGCGGAAATGATCGTGTATCCCTTTTCAACCTTGAAGTAAATTCTTTTAATCATAACTGAATACTTCTTCCTGCTGCTGTACGCTACATCCACACCTACACCCGCAAGCCGCCGCAAGGGCTTGAGGAGGTTAAAACAATTTACACTAGGGGATCAGGGTAAAATTAATATTTCATGAATTATCACAAAACCAGGAATATCCTAAACTGTTTGGGGTGGAACCGGGGGTGCCTTAACAAATAAACGATTAGGAGAACGCTGAATACCATGAATTATGTGCACCAAAACATTCAATACTCACGGAATAAACCACGAAATATCAAAACCGAACAGGGAAATTAGCAGTTCTTCTAGCCAGAGAGAGGCAATTGCCACCAGTTATATAGCTTACTAAAATAAGCGACGGAAGAGTAAGTTTATCCACTATCCCTAGTCCAGTCTCTGCATATTACTCCGTGCAAGGGCGATATCTAAATTCCCAAAACAAGTTTGAATTTGTTCCTCATTTTGGATTCCTAAAAGAAGATGGTTAGAGGAAAACCAATCCTCTTTGCCTACAGATCCCTTTTCATATTGTAGATTAATTCGTTGAATTATTTTATTGTTGCTGTTACTATTACATACATGCGACGACATCCAATTAAAGACATCTGATTATTGAAAACTAAATCCCGAATAAATAATAAAACGTGAAAACTAGACTGCGATACAAAGGGGTAAACGAAGCAAGGGTGTAGCAATCCGAACTTACACCCCAAATCTAGGTTACGACACTTGTTTACCAGAAAAACTTCGGTACTTGAAACGTTTTGAAAACATTAAATTGAAATCTACGAAGTCTTAATCTACTCGATTAACGACCCTCAAATGACCGAAACGTTTTAATTATAGCACCGTTTAGGATATGAATTTCTTACCCTGGTGTGAATGGTGAAAATGAAACGATCACATTCCGTACGGCTATGGAGTGACCAGCAGGCCTAACCGATCTGTGGGTAAGTCACCGAACGCAAATTTCTTAAGCATCACCGACTCGAATTACCACGTTAAGGGTTTTTCTCCCTCACCTTTAAGCTTCTCCACGACACTCGGGCCTTCGCCGGCCTCCTCGGTCTTCTTCGCCGCCTTCCCACCTCTTCTCAGCCTCCCGAGACTCCTCTCCAGTGTACCTCCTCCGGAGGTGCTCCCGTTGCGCGAGCGCTTCTCCTCCTTGGGAAGCGTGGATGCCTGACTACTCGTCTCCCCCTTGTCATCCTCCCGGTCCGTCCAAAGCAATACCATGGCGATTATCCTCGTTCGATATCGAAAACTTCCAGAAGAAGACTCGCAAGAATTACGTTACGTCCCTCCCCGATCCTCGGAACTTCCACAGACGACGCGCCGCCGGAACCCCTGGAGAGAATGCCGACGCACCGCCGGAGTCGCCGAAGAGAACTTAGCGGATCGCAAACCTCTCTCTCTATTGCTGCTCAAACACCTCCCTTCTTCGCGGGACGCCACGCAGCACTGAGCCGGAGGACACGTCGAAGCACCCACACCCACTTCTCTCGTCTTCTCCGCTCTGCCCCTCCCACCTCCACCGCGGACACCACTCTCGCCCCTCGCCAACCCCCTACCACTTCCCAGAGACCTTTCTCTTCTCTCCTCATCCTCCTCCACAATCTTTCTCTGCCTCCCCCTTCCTCCTCATTCCACTCCGTCAATCTCTCGCCCTCGCCCGCCCCCCCCTGGATCAACCAACCGCGGCAGCTGACCTCCCCGAGAGGTGACGTCACCCTCCCACCGACCGCACCCCCATCCCACTGGGACCAGACAGGCCCGAGCTCTCTTCCGGCCGCCTCTGGACAACGTAGTGTTGCCCTTCCTCTCTTCTTCCTCTGTTGTTATAACATGCGTTTGTTTGTCCGCCGCGACGCCCGTTACTCCCACCCACTCACTTTTTTCACTCGGGCGGGATCAACGTGTCACACAGTGAAAAGCACTTCATGTGAAGAGTGGAGACTCGGGGAAAGTCTCCCCCTCCCCGAGTGCGCCATGCCGTAATTCCTGAATCATTTGATCATCACCTGGAAACTCTAAATCTGGCGAGCACGCAGTCTCTCGACAGCGATTACAATTTCGAGGGTCCCTCGCTGCTCAAGCGCATTCCGTCGGAACAAGAGATTTTGCACGAGAATATTGAATGCAAATGAAGTCATATTCGCACTGTGTTAAAATTCCACTGTTCGGTCTTCACGCCGGTCCTTGCTCATAACCTTGTTCGTGAATTTCTCCGATACATTAAATGAAAGTGACCTATCAGAGATCGCCGCTCGTTCACCACGGGAAGCGATACGCAACAGCCGGTTAGTATGATATCGCAATAAATTTGCACCTGCATAATAAACGCCTGGCGATGTGGACTGCTTATACTAAAACGAATCGCCCTTCTTTTATTTATGCTGGAATACTTGAGCTATAAATTAATTGGTTATCTGTTATCACCTTCCACGCACTGGTGGCCTTATAGATAACAACTATCATGATAGATTTTACGTCCATCGACAGGTGAAAGCCTCGTCGAGATCTTTGTGTTAAGGGTTCGATCGAAACAATACTATACTTGCATTCATTGCACTCGGTTCAATTTTTTTGGTTGAAGTTTCATTGTATTGTGTTCAGGGGACTTTGGCCCGAAGCCCTGTAATAATGTTTCCCGCACCAGTGGTTATGTGCGACTCATAATTATGATGTCACGGATATGGTCTCTCAACACTGCTGGGTGCCCTCATAGTTTCCGGCGTCGCTAAGTTACCACATAGGAGAATGACGACTAATGAATACGTCGTCCGCATATCAATGATATATCTAAAGGCGGCAGTGTACGTGGAGAAAATTTTCACAATTGGCGTGCTTAATAAACCGACCCTAATCCGGAAGCGAGTAACCAGTGCCTTCAACACCACGACAATACAATTCAAGTATGTATATAAGGTGAACAATAGTATTCGTTTGTAATGAGTAAATATGAGCACTCTACTTGCCACTGACGTGACAGGATACAATGCATGGTGAGTGGAGTAATTAGTAAAACACAAGGTCGTTTAAATAAAGCAGCGACACACAAAACTTTCGGCTCCACATTGGCTTATCTTTACCATTTGGACACTACTGGTGATCCCTGTGCCCCAGGCGTCGCAACAGATCACACTTGGACTCGTTACTCGTTAAGTTTCCCATAGGGTGAAAGAGCGGAGTTGAACTTACAAGAATACATAGATCCAGCTACCACTATAGCAAAACATTCCTGCATATTCCTTTTTGATTTCCTCTGTTTTTTTCAACATTGTCAAACCATCAAGAAGCAAAAAGTGATAAAATGCATTATAAGAAGACCCGAATCACACACATCAATTAAGAGGGCTTAAGACTGGGAACTTTTGAACAAAGGCTTAATTTTGCCAAAGCTGAGGTGTTTGTAAAAGGAATGGCAAATAATAACACCGTTTTTCGACTGGACTGATGGAGTGCTTAAAACGAGTGGTGCTCGTTGAACCCTCTAGAAAAGCACGGACACAAAAATCCATTAGCGATGGAGTCGTTTTCGTCTATTTTGTCCGGGTGGTCGATTCTAATGATAGCGTGTGGGGTAGATAAATTCCCTTCAAGTAGTTAAACTTTAAAGCACTCTGATTTACCTAAACATTTTGGAGGGGCTTCCATCCAATTTTCCTCGTTAACCTATGATACTATATTTACATTCTCCCCGTAAAACTTTCACAAAGCGAGTGGCTCTTCGTCTAATTTCTGAACTGATACTTTCACCGTTCTATTCTAAATGCTAACCGCATATTCCAAATGTAATATAACCAACACATAATAACATCTTTGCCTGTTCATTACTTGTTCCCGCAACTGATTGAGCGTAGAAAAATGTATTTAAGGCCGACCTACTCGATCTCCTTATAAGACTTGAATTGAGGTGATGTACTAGTGAGTACTTGCTACGAGAAAATTCACTCTAAATATAAAAACTAATCCCATTTATTTTCTACATTTAATCAATATCTCCATTCCGTACACCAGTCCAAATTATTTGATAAACCAACAGAGGGAAGCCCACACATTTTGAGTCGAACAAGATAAATGGACATAAAACTTTTCGGAAATGGGCCTTTGCTGCTGGATGAGATGCGTTTCTTTGGACCCTGTCATGAACCCAGTGTCGATGGCCGTGAGCAAAACGATTTACCATAAGGTCAGGTAGAGTGCGATTAGAATTTAACCTAAACCCTCGTACATTGTAAACGCGGACGAAGAAATGCTAGGCCAATCTCATTTCGAAAACAACACTTCGTAACACAATGTTGAAGCGCATGCAATATGGTGCGTTATGGGGGACATGCTTTTAAATTCTAACAGTTTCAGGCTTAACTTGGTGGAATTCCTTCATGATGAGGGTAAAAAGTAAGGAAAACTTTACACTTGTGTGGAAGTGTAAAAAGTTTTCCTCACTTTTTACCCTTTTTAATTCTGTTGAGGCCAAAATCATTCATGGAAAGTCAAAGGAAATTTGGTTCCGTGGACAATCAAGTGGGAGAATCTCTAAGCCCGGGTTACCTGGGTATTCGAATAGCGTTAATAATTTACTTTCATGACCCAGGGTGCCGAGATCTCCTTCACCGAGGTCATATCACACCTTAGAGGAACTCGTACATTATTGACGATTTTGGAAAGTTGACCAAGGAGAGGTCAGAACTCTTGGTATTAGGGTCATGGGAGTTTAATCTGGAAATTAATCGAAACGAACTTGGTATGAAATCGCCCATGTACATATGGTAAAGTGAGTTGCTAATGAAAACGAATGCATTTATACAAACTTTCACACAGAAACTACAACACACCTTCTCGAAAACAGAGGAAATACTGCCTTTGCACCTATGAATGATATATTTTCCATCAAGTTACTTAGGGTCAAAAAAATTAATGGCAAGTACAAAATTGCAATTCGCACTAAACTGTGGGCACCAAGAAATTTCATTGTGAAAATGCTCGCACCATGCTAACACCCTCCCATTTTCGGCGAACGTATCCGAGGAGTGGTACCGGAAGGCATGAAATTAAGCTAGTTTACCACGGATGCCAATGTATTATAATCAAGGTGTGCACAAAGTTTATTACAACCGCGATTTCAATGAAGTCAATACGGCCAATGCGAAGAAGGCTATAACAAAGTTAGCAACCCATGTAGACCTTTCCCACACAGACGCACGATCGATGAAATAGTGGGGTGGTTTCGCTGTAAACTCATCACGTTCCTAGGCACACTAATGGGAAAATACTTAGCACCTGACTCCCAGATACTTGAGCTTACTGATGTTCCGAACCTAGTTTCACCATCAAGGTGATTCGAGTTCTCCTAGGCTGATGCAAACAAATTATCCTGCGGATACCTTTTTTGTAAACGAGTAAAGGCCTGAAGTAATTCGGGCGGTAAATAATGTACTTGTCTTAAACGTGCACTCTTCTCAGAGGGCAAGCCTCGGACACTTCCTTTTAAAAAACCAATCGTTTTGAAACAACGGAATCGGTCCCTTACAGGTGAGGTAAAACCAGCAGCGTTAACTAGGGGCGGTACGTTACCGCAATGCGGGAGGGCCCCGAGCAAGAGACCCGCTCCGATATGTCTTAATAGATTATTAATATACGAAAGTATTAACGGTGACTAATTTTTTACGGCAAAACAAGTTTACTTAACCGGCTTTTGCTTGAAAAACTGTCCATTCAGAAAGCTAGCATGTAACCACTTTTAAAATGTCGTTCAATGCATGAATTATGTTTCAGGATTAGGTTGAATTGGGCTTAGGTTTTTTTACAGGCGCCGAGGTACCTTCAATTGGTCTAAACTTTCGAAAGTGAAATCCAATAGTATTCTCCAGCGAAAAAGGAGAATTCACTTCGGACTGCATCTGAAGACTAATTATATCAAACGTAAGTTCATGTGTGCTTTCAATGACGGAGACCATGAAGAAGACCAGAGCCGTGCAACAGAGCAGTTCGCTCACCGTGGCCTCGCTAACGGGTCACTTTGTCAACAGAAGCGAAATCCAACAGTTAGTTCTACATATTACGATAAGAAACCAAGTGAAATCAAAGGTGCAGGTCTTTGAGATAAGAGGACTTCGCTTTGACAAAAAATAACTGCCTCAGAATAATAATGAAATAAATACTGTTACTAAATTCATATCTGATTATTTGTTTTATTTGTACTCACGAAGAATGCTAAAATGGTCATTATTGCGACTTGAGAAGCATTAATAAACGCATGGGAATAGCCCCTGGATTTTAGTTGTGTCACGTGAGTTTTCTAACCATCACACGAATATGTACATTCGGGTGACAGGTAATACGCATGACCCTGGAAGATGACAGGTAACGCTAGCCTTAAATGAAAATGCTATTTTGTGCTACTGAAATAAAACCAAGGAACCAAGAAAATTGCCAGAACGGAATCAGGTAAGATAAATACATTTGAAGTTCATAATAACCCCAAGGCTAGGCGAATGAAAATATTACTTCTCATGTTATTGGGGGAATTAAAAACGATGGGATCGCGTTATTGACCACCGAGGAAAACACTTCGGCTTACTTGACGGATGTATAAGTAGAATACTTGTATAATAGAATGGGAGGGCTCCACAGGGGGGACGTGGTAGGCGTCCTCAAACTCATTCCGACATTCAAAAGATCGCAGAATGGATGACCATTCAGATGTAAATGACAAAAAGCGCCGACAAATCTGTTAGGGCCAGTCAAACTAAAACGATTTGCGCCAATCATAAGGAAGCAACAATAGGAAACGAATCCGTAAATCAGAATCGTAATTCGGAATGCAAATTCTTATCCCTGCACAATCCAAGCAAAAAAGATGAGTGATACAAAATTAGTCAAACGTCATCGGGTATCACTCGCATATAAAATCATTAACTAAAGGTCTAAAATTCCACATTATCTGTATTCAATATACAAGGAGCATGCTACCTACCCTTGATACCTCGCTAAGGGTCGAAATGAAGGACAAAAACGACATGTTGATTAAATAACATCAAATGTTAGGAGGTATGTTGCTCTTTGGTTAAAATAGCTTGTGTTGCCTTCACTAGATATTTCACCAGGTAAAAATATCAGTTCCTGCCTCTTAGATCTAACAGCGGTCACTAAAGCTTGTCACTACTAATTAGAAGATGAAACAATTTACGCAAGACCAACCTCACGCTGTCTTCAACCCTCTGGAAGCGGCAACAAAAATTTTCCAAAAATAACTTATCACGCGAGAAATTATTCGTACACTAGCAGCTTGTTTGTTCATTCCCCAAGCTGCGCAATGGGTCCCAGATTGGCCTTTCCACCACAGACAGCTATGGGAAAATATAACACAACGAGCAGAATAATTAAAAGCCTGAATCGGCCAATTTTGTTTCTGATCGATACTGCCAGAATCTAATTAAGATCTCCTCTTTCAAATTCCTAAACCATATTCGAATAAAATAACATTGAAGTGCTTCACCGAAAGCAATAATATTTTAGCGCTTGCTTTTTACATAGCAATACAGTACTCACGACAACTGTGCATGCCGAATTAGTAATAATAATAATACAGGTGTGAATCCCTTATTATCCCTCATTATTCCTCCCTCCATCAACTAAATCCAAATCTTATAGTTCTCTCAACCCTTATTTCGTGGTCTGCCATTTTAGGCTACGATGAGTCAGTCAAAGGAAAATCAGGAATACGGTGAGAAGGACGCACCGTCCACCACGCCCCCTGGTGTACAATCGATTTATTTGTAGAATTATCGTGCAAATCTTGAATCAACGATCACATTTACAATATACGGGAAATTTACCCTGAGCAAATAGCACCAGTGCCAAAAATAAATGTTACGAAATACACTTCACCCGATAAATTTGTCAAAAACAAACTTTACAGCTTAGCAGCAAATGAGCACAACGTACGGCTGTTTACGCATTTACTGATGTTAGGAACACCTCAATAGAAATACTACCTGAGCTAACTGAAAGACTTGTACAAGCCTTTAGGGATTCCTACACTAAACTCCACATATATCGGTCAGAAAAAAAAGAATTCTACGAGTAAGCAAAAATAACGTATATTTGAACCCTAACGTTATCGCCAAATCGCTCTCCCGATATTATATTCGGTGAGAAAACTGGATATTCTCCGTACTTTGATGGATACATTTTAAAATATAAAAACTAGCTTACATGGTCCAACCGCGGCAGCAGTAACAATTCTCCAAAAATAACTTGCCAGAACACAATACAATATAGCTAGCCGGGTTTAGAGGGCGACTTACCCATTTTGAAGATTCGGGGTTCTCCTTATTATCCCAGGTTCACAAATATCCAGTGTACGTGTCACCTTATTTCCATAGTATTTCAAAAGAATGTTATATGATCAAACTCTCCACAATCAAGTAATAAACACGCCCAAAATCCGACAACCAGCACAACCTCTTTGCACTGATAAATGAATTCCTTCAGCCGAAGAGCCGAATTAAAAGAGTAGTCCAATCATGGAGGTGGGGCGCCAAATTCCATATTTCCGGTAGCAGACAACACTTCACATAAAGCAATAAAGAGTGTTCTGAAAGTTTAATTTTTGTAAATAGTTTTCAAGATACTTATATGACTATATAAATTCATATTTATGACATTTATTTTTCAAAAAATGTAATAAAATCTGTACTGTAACGACGAACGCGCCTCTCTGGAGAAAACGTCGAACTCGATGCTAAAAGCTGTGTGTATTTTGAATTTCTGTTAGCCATGAAGAAAATTTACATTGAAATGCCTTCTTTTACGGTGAAATTACCTTTGTTATACCAGAATAATCAAATTTTTGATTCGATATCATTTACAAATTATTCGGTAATTGGTGTGAGGGAAAGTAATGATTATGCATGCTGATTCAGTTTTGCTTAACAGAAATTAACTCGTGCTTCAGAGAAAAAATACAAAGTAATTCACTTGAAATAATAAATCTAAGTCATTAAGAACATAATCCATGAAAAATATCACATTTTTTTAAAGGGTTTGTTTAATAACGTACCAATTGTTGTCAATAAACTCTTTAGTACTCTTATGCCAAGCGCAGTGCTACTGCCATTGAATTTCTTATTATAAGTTTTCATGCCCAATAATTGATGCTTCTTTGAGTTAATTTGAGGAAGGTGTATAATTGCAGGTAGAATAAGGTTTTCTACCCAATGGTGACATTTCCCAATTTCGCTGATACCCCATTATGCAGGTGTAGTGTAGGTTAGGATAAAGTCAACAGACAGATATGTGCCCCATAAAGCTACTATATGTCCACCTGCCACTATGAAATCTATACCTCCTAAGTGGTAGGCATTCATTTAAGCTATAACTATTTAAAGATTCATTGTTGTCCCAAGAAACTCTGCAAGATTGTTTAAGAAATTTTAGGGCATGTGCATGTTGTATTTCAGGCCTAATAAAAACAATTAGCAATGGTTGATCATGGAAGGCTGATTTAATTAATTTATTCCTGATTAATCATTATGTCATCCAGTTGGTGACATGGTTACAACATTATGAGAAAGTCATCGTGGTGTTCTAATTTCCAGAATGCAAATGATAACCATGATGTTGATACCCTATCCATTTTCCAGACAAACTATTGTTACTGTTCCAATGTGAGAATTCAACGCGATATGAAAAAGAATTACTTCACTTGTTTATTAATTGGAGTCAGCTAAATTACTCTTTTTTCACTGTGGAGAATCTTGATTCAGTTTTCATTTGTTGATGACTGTATCTTTTGGACGTCTCCAATCTCTTCTCCATTACACCATACACTAAGGTTTTATTCAAAGTACAAGTGCTTTTCGTTTAGCATGGGAAATATTTGCTTTTCTCTAGTATATATTTCTGATTCTTATCCATTGAACTAATTATTCACTTGCCACTTCATGGTCACTTCAACCAATCTTCAAAGGCCAAAGATTTTGTCCATACTTGGCTTGTTCTTTTTTCCCATTATATCTTCATTTTTGCCATCCTATTAATTTCCTTACATATATGTCCTATGTCTTTATTGTGGCACATTTCCTTCCAACATGTTTGCAGCATCTATCCAAATCCATCTGCTTTGTTTTCCATATTATTCTCCATGTTTTTTTTGTTCTCTTACTTAGCTGAATACTTCCTCATTTCTCACTTTCTCTGACTATTTGGTATTCATCACCCAGTTTCAAAGGCTCCTTCTTCAATCTGGTCTGATTTTCTTTGATCCACAGAGATGCACACACCAGGAAAATGTTTTCACATACTAGCACTTTCTTGTAATCATGTATCTGCAAACTGCTGCAGGAAATGATTTCAGTATCCAACTGCTTCCTAAAATTCAGCAATAACAGTTTTCCTTTCACTTTCTCTAGAAAATATTAATATTTAATTTGTTGCATTCTCTACTATCTGTTTGTTATGCCACTAATTATGTCAGTGGAAGTGATTTTCATCAGAATGGCATAATGTGATAAGCGATAGGCCCAATACTAACTGCTGTTAGAGTCATTACTCCTTCACTGTAATTTATTTAACCCTGATCCATTCTCAGCCAACTTTGGGCCTTTAGATTATAGACATTAAATTAAAAAAGGACAATCACAAATGCCCAAGCCTTAGGTGGGTTCTAAATCTGTGGCCTCTAGGTATGCAGCCAAGGACATTTAAGCCGCTGCTGCTAGGGGTGGCAATTATATGGCATGTTGTGAACAGTATAGTGCAAACACCTTTTATTTTCTTCATACAGTGAAGCCATTTTATATAAGATACACTTACCAAAGGGGAGGAATGATTTTTTTGTTAACTTTACTTGACAAATCATAAGGGTAGAAGGAAGACCAAAAGTCTACAGAAATAGAGGAAATTCATAGGTGGAGAGAGTGTACCTGAAAACTTGCCATTGGTGACAGAGCAGGGAGAAAGTATATCAAATTTTTGTTTAAGTAATGAAAAATGCTTACGACCAGCATAATGTATGTTGGTATGAGTTTTAACTTTTCCTGTATGGCATAATTTGCAAAGAAAAGTATGATTCATCCTGTGGCATTTCATAAGAATTTTGTTCTCTCAAGGCCACTCTCACAAAGGAGACTCCTAAAGAGAGTTCAAAAAGTACTCATATTTTTAAATGATTATTTATATAATAATCTCAGTGATGTGATTATTTGATTGTCCATATCAGAGACTCCATAGTATGTGACAGATTTGAACTCATAATAAATCCTAGCCAATTCTTAAAGAATATATTCAGGGCAGGAGAACTGAAAAATTTTTCATGTTTAAAAAATAAATTTGAACCGCAAATATTTCAGAACATGAAGTATTATTAGCATGGGTGGAAATGATTGATACATAATTTTCATGGAAGATCTGACCATCATGAGGATTCATTGTTGAAGATAAATTTCACCATTTCCAACACAACCGCACTTTAATTTTTTCACAGAGACATTTGAACGAACAAATTTAATCATTGATTCACATTGTTTTGCGTCTGATAAGTCCTTCCTGAATCTTGATGATATTAAAACAAAAATAGGGATTTTATGGATGAATTTTGAATAACTCTAAATAAGCCCTTGAACAAAATGATTCCCAGGGAATTACGTGGAGCAACTTTTAATTTTAATACACGCGATTGGATAGAAAATTACATTGCAAGAATATACCATATGCAAGCCAAGAGTGAATCTAAATGGATATTACCATTATCATGATGCATATTACTAAAGGTGAAAAATTTGCATTGAGCAAAATAAATCCTTTATGGCATATGACTAGGTTTGACATTTTTAAGGGTCTAGGTATATGAAATAATAAAGTAAATTTATTTGTATGAACAAGACACCTTTAAGTACAGTTGATTGTGCGATAGTTGATGGAATGACAGTTGTTTTTCATGCTAGCAGAGGGTCAAAATTGACCCTGGCCAAGGAAGTCATATTTCATTTACTCAATTTTATTCAGTTCAAAATTTTTATTGAAAACATTTGTCCATCCCAAGGTACAGAAGAAGATATAATTAATCACCCCTTGGAGCCTTCACCTGGGGAGGTTATATCCAGACCTGAAATGGTGTAGAAATATCAAGCAAGGCAATAACTACTAAGTCATAGAATAATCAGAAGATAAGAGTAAATAGACAAGCTCAATACAAATATTTAACATTTTGAAAGGTTTGGGGGGCATACACATAAGTATGTGATGTATTTGAAGTCACACACATGTGCAACATCATGACCAATGCAGATACGAATGACTCTTAACCATTTTGGATACTATAACTATCTGCATCGGATCTGGTATTCCCATGAATACAACATAAATAGTTCATTAAGTCACATGCGAAACTGTTTATTTATGTTAATAAAAATACTCAAATTATATCAAAAATAACAGTTTGGAAAGGAGTGTAGCCAACTTCAGGCATTCTTCGTGAAAAAATTATCTTCCAAAAGCCAATGCAGACTTTAATGTAGCTTATAAGGACCATTATTGTCTTTGTGAAATAATAATGTCACCTTTAGAATAATTACTTATATTTTCGCAATTGGAGATGAAGAACAAGGTTCAGCCCGAGTTTAATACATATATGTATGCATTCAATATACACACATAAATAATATACTCTGGTATTCAAAATAAGTGAAAAAACTTTAAGTTAAACTTGCTTGAATAATTTTGAACAAGTTAATGGATTGAGCCAATGGTAGTGTAGTATTACCCTAATTATATTATACACTTTAAATGTAACAATTAAGTTTAAAGTGATACACCATGATATTTTCTTGCTTTGTAAAAGGTTTTTCATTTCTTGACCTTGGGCATCTCCAGAAAAAAATACTGCATGAAAGCTGGTGTAGTTATGATTTTAAATGAAATTATCACATTTCTAATATCAGCAACATATTCAAATAATCCTGAAGAAAATTTCTCTCCACTAGCTGCATTTGATTCACGTGATAAGAAATAATTTGGGAGTTAGCATGAATTTAAGATGCAATGCATATAGTTTGTTATGGCTTTGATATTAAAAATTTTAATGAAGAATGGGGAAGTAGGTAGGTATTTCGTAAAAAAAAATCCACCAAGAAACCTACCAAAATAAGAAAGCGAAAACTAATTTTTGTTAACCATAAAAATTGAGAAATCATTTGTGAGATGGGGCCTAAGAGTACTGGAACAGAACCTATGAGGTATTTTTACATTTTGTAGAAGTGTCATTGGCCTCTGGCCAAGCACAAATTGAGTGTACCTATGTCTAATTCGAAGGGGAAATAAATAATTCAAACGGAGACTGGTACATAAGGCATTCTTGACCAATTGCAACTCTTGCAAAATATATTTTCCAAGATCACATTTAGTCTTTGGAAAAATTTCACTTTTTGGTGGATTATTTTCACAAACTTACATGTAGGTTTCTTTCTATCCTCATTTTGAATGATCAACAAAGGTACCTATCTCATCTTAATCTTTAAGAAATTTTCTGCATGGTGATGAGTACTAATTGTATATTGGGTCCACAGTATACGTATCCAAGATCACAATTCACACTTGTATGTAAGCTAAATCCTGCACAATCAAATATTATCCTGGCCATGTAAAAGTAGAGAAGAAATGGTCCATATTGAGAAGTGAAATGACATGGCAGCAATATTTTTTCCAATAAAAAATTTCATGACTTGAATCTAACACCATTAGTTGAATGAAGAATAAAAAGGAATCACATATACGTATTTGAAATTTCCCTTTTTAAGACAATGCCATAAATTACACATTATCATATAAACATCAAAACAGAATGATGATATCTTTCTTGAAATATAGCTGGTGAGAGTTAAATTGCTCTTCCAGTAGTTTCAATTGTGGAGGTTGTTTGGGTGACAATAATATCATTTTGACTTTAAGCAAAATTGTGCCAGAACCAGACTATTTTGGAAACAACAGCTTCACCTTAGCCTGAAGATCCCTATAGGACTTGGGGTGATACTTCTGCCACCCAAACAATCTGTATGAGAGAAACTCATGGAAGAAGAATGAAGCCTTCATAATAACATAACACAATAAATCAATTCATTTTCAATGACTGACACTAATTGGATTCGAACCCTGCTTTAAATTCATGCGACTTATGCTTTCTCCATGATCTTTGGTACCATGCCAAATTGAAGCTATACATTATATGAGAAAAAACACATGGCATGAGGAAAAGGAATCAATTGAGTCCTCTTGCAGTTGAAGTGTTGATTGAAGAAGGCTTTGTATATGGTATGATGGTCTTGGAACTTTTCCCTAAAATCCTGTGGGGCATTAAATTGAATATAGATGATAGCACTGGTTTTTTTTATGCCAATATGTACGTGGCATAGTTCCAGGAAGATAAATGGGAATTTTCACTGGTGTCCAGCTTCCCTGTCTGAGTTACTATAGTGCAGTACACTAATCCTATGGAATCCTCTACTAGAACAATTATAGTATAAAAAGGTTAGTTAGAGTGCTCTCTTCACAATCCAAAGTGACATTTCACAAAGCTAAACTTCCCCCCTATATCTTATGCCGACATCACAGAGAACTCTCTTCCAAGGTCAAAACATCCTGTCTAAATTGAGTTATTCACCAAAATTTACAAATTTACAGTTTATAACAATTAACGAACAAGAGCATTGCCTTAATTCTTAAAACCATCTCAAAACATGTTTCTACTCAATTCAGGAGTACATATTTAGATGAGTATGATCAATCATGGAGCCATTATATGACTAATTTTGAATACAAAGTACACAGGTATGCTACACTCAATTGGACCACTACTAAGTACATTATTAGTTTGTTCTATATATACACTGCATGCCATTAGATTAGATTATTAGGGTGAGAGGCTTCTCAACAGGAGCACTGGGCACTTAAAATATATGGTCGATTGTGACAAACCTATGCTTACCTGCCTGCCACATGTACACAGTGGACAAGGCCACCTCAGTAAATGTATGAAGGTCACCCATCCAACCTCAATTAGAACCTTGCACAATTTCTGTGATCTGACCAAACCATTTTTTCAACATGGCTAAGTCATTACCTACTGAACACCATCAGATCAATTAAATTTAGGGTTCACATACACAATTTATTTTTTTAATTAATTTAATTCTCAAAAGCAATTTAAGAATGAAAGAGAGAGAGAATTTAAGAGAAAGCCATAATGACACGTTGTAGGGACTGTGAGGGGCCTTCAGGTTCTCATGATATTATATTCTCTTGGATGTGCACAATCCAACTAAAGTTGGAGTATTTATTTTGACACATTTTATTCCATAGCCTTTAATGTTCCATTTCCTCTCAATATTTTTGACTTTCTTCAGATTTCTTTCTCCTTGAAACTTTCTGTTTTTTCCTATCTTTAAAACTTCCTCTACGTCCTCTGTCTGGGTCCAAAATATTATAACAGTTATTCTCCATACCCTTTAAGTTCCATATTAAACTCTTCACTTATCTTTTCTTCTTGTCTTCCCATAGCATACATCTCATTAATACACTTCTTCACGCAAAAACTTTCTTCACAAATGCTGTTCTTCTCCTGATGTCCTAATTATCATGTCTATTACTTTCCAAAATACTGCCCAAATATGCAGTGCCCCTACTATTTTAGTTTATACCCTCCTACTTAATGTTTAATATAGATTTCCTCTTTCGTGAGAATCTCATTACTTTGGCTTTCTTGTGGTTAATCTTCATCCTGAACTTCTTACATTACATCCATAAAACACTGAACAATAACTGCACTTCCTTGGCTGTCTTACCTTACTAGCTATTGCTTAATCAACTGCAAAATTAACTGACCTTATTATCTCACCATCTACTTTTATTCCTAGCTAAAATCCTTCCCATGCTACCATTAACATTTCCTTGGAATACATGGCATAAAGCACCTGTGATAACAGACAACCCTGTCCCACTCCAATGCCTAACACAGCTCATCGTGATCATCCCTCTACTACCCTCACCAGCATTTCTTGACCCAATAACAGGTTTTGGATAAGTTGCCTGTACACAAGGACATACTGTTTTTATCATGTATCCCTTTTGATTAAAATTTTAATACTTGTATATTGTAATTCTCTTCACCTTTCTAAACATAAACTGATCTTCCCTAGGTAAGTGTATGTCCAGTCATGAAATCTTCTATCGATGATCCTCAGTTATAGCTTAATTCATGTAAAATAAATTTATTTTCTGTAGTCCTCGCATACAATCACTAAATTTCATGATGGATCACAATTGATTCAATAAAGTCTTCTGGCTTAACTCCTTCCTCTTCAATACTACCTAGTCCAAAAAATCCTATTTTTCCCTCAAATCTTTCATAATTTGGGTGAACATTAATTTCTACTACCTTGCTTGATTATCAATTGATTAAAGCTTTCATTGTCAATTGGTGACTGAATGACCAAAGGTATTTGGGATGCTGTGTGTCAATGTTGCATAATGAATTTATTCATGTAGAGCATCTCATAAGCCTGTTTTTCTTCATTCATCTTGCTCAAATTTAACTCAAACTCCTGTTGTACTTCCTCTATCTCACCATGCATGAGTAGTATTCCTGGACCCAACCTATGCTTATCTACAGAGTTCCCTTGTCTATTGCTAAGCTGGCTGACCTATCTCTTTACTGTTAAGTTTCCACCTTTCCTCAATTTCTTCTGACTTCTTTAATAATTTTGCTGTTCTATATCCTCAGGCTAGTAGAGTATACTTCTTAATACATTCCAAAAGTTTCTCGCACTGGTATTCATCTTTGGTACTTCTGCTTTTCCCTGTCTCTGACATTTCACCCCATTCTTGCATAATGAAAAGAGAAACTTTATAATTCCACATAGATATTAGTGGAATTATAGAATAGAATTATAGTTATTATAGTGGAATTATAGTTATATTATTAGTGGAATTATAAAGTTTCTCTTTTCATTATGTTAAGTCGATTCCATGAAGTCACGCCCGAGACAACTAACCATTCTTGCATTGTTATTTCCACTACTTTCCCTTGGCCTTATTGGTTTATCAACCAAGGTAAATATTTAAATCTCTTCACATTCTTTTCCCCATCTCCATGCTAATACCCTTCCATGGCCAGAATCTTCCTCTGCCCCCAGAAATCTATACAGGCCGATTATGCTGTCCCTAAATCCATCTCTAATAATGATGTTATCTAATTAATTCATTCAAGAACATTCCATGCATACCCAAGTCTATGATGGTGTTTGAACCATGAGTTTGGTATTACCAAACTGTGCAAAACCCGATTCCTTTCTCCTCATGACCATTCTTAATTACTAAAACATGTTCTCCTACCTCCCTCCCATCTTTCCCTTTACCTACCATTACATTCTGATCGCCCATCACGCTTAATCATTTATTTCCCAGCACATTCCAAATTAGGTATTTCTGTTTATTGATCATTAACATTATATTTTCTTCCTTCCAGGGCTTACTTTTTGAATTTGCACCAGGATTACCACTAGGTCACTTGAGTACACTTTCTCTACCAATAAAATGCTATCACTCACTCTTCATCCACTATTCTTCTCCTCAGTTTATTAAATTCGGAGGCTACTGCATATTACTTCTCATTCCACTATTAATTACTCTGTAATTATTACTCCAATTATCCCTACTCTCTCTCCATCTCAAAAGACTTCATCTGTACTTCAATTCTATGCCGATATTTTATAATTTTCTCATCCTTATCATCATCCTAATGTTCCCTGTCCCTAGCCTTTGTTGCTGTCCACATTATCATCATGGGAAAAATAGTTAACATAACTTCTAAGTACTTTCCTTGAAGGTTTTTTAATGTAACACCAACTTTACAACAATATTAATGGCTAACCCCCTGGGATCAGACTCGTATGCAGCTGCCTGTGTAACAGATACCTTTTGGATCCCTTTCTTTTTCCCCCTCCCTTTAGAGATCAGTCAGAGATGACCGTAAAAGTAACAGTTATTTCTCCTGCCAGCACAGATTTATGGTCCATTGGAATGTGTGACCTCAACGGATAATAAGAGGACAAACTTCAGTAGAGATTATAGATTTTTTATTCAGATAATTTATTCTGAAAGGATTTAATTTTATGCTATGTTGTTAGCTTAATGTGTTAATTATGTGTGGTGGGTAAGGGCCTAGCAACATTGACGCACCAGTTCCTATTAGATCACTGAAGTTTAACAATGTTGAGCCCAGATGGAGGTTGGATAGGTGACCTCCATACCTTAACTGTGCTGATCTTTTCCCATCTGCATGTGGCAGGTAGATTAAATGTGGGTAGGCACAATGGGCCAAGTGACCAGAGTGCCTTTTTATCCCCTCTAAGCTCCCCACATTAGCAATTAACATGAATGTACAAGCATAAGTGGTGTAAGTTTAATTGATTTGACTACAATATCACATAACTGGTAGCAGATATCGAAATGTTTAGTTAGCCTATGACAATGATGAAGGTATACTGCATTGAAATCATGCTTTTGTCTAAACAAATCATCAGCTGAGGCCTATGTATTGCAACAGGAGGTTTGTGGAAAATATATACATCCCTATAGATCAACTAGAAGATGCAGACATGCCAACTTTCAAAAATGAAAAATCGGGAGGACATGCCAACTTTCAAAAATGAAAAATCGGGAGATTTTTAGAAGTGTATCACGAAGTAATCACTTTTAATTACCACAATATTTGCATGGCACCTTAATCCCTTTATGACACTTTGCCAATTTTTAATGAATGTCACACTTTATTAACATGTTAAGCTAAGTACACAATTTGAACAGTTCATCAAGAACGTAAGAAGGAAAAATCGGGAGTCTCCCGCTTAAATCGGGAGAGTTGGCATGTCTGAAGATGGTTTAAAATGTTTTAAAGAGGGAAAACTATCAATTTCAAAATAAGGTGAACCCAGAGTTCCAGTCACTGCTCTTGTGAATAAGTACATAATCACCCACCGCTTCCACTGTGGGAGAAGATTGTTTAATAACATTAAGAGCACCAAGAAATTCTCATTGAGTACCATTTATATGCTTGTGTCAGAAAATATTACACATGACATACATTTGTGCACTGTGAGTTCTGAAATTGCTCTTACCCAATCAACAGGATGATTGCATGCTGTTTTACTTGCAGATGAATTTGAAGTAACAGTAAGATGATGAGTTTCTTAAAAAGATAAAATTTGGCTACAGTATTATGTTCCTGAAAGCCAACAGCTAAGCTCTGGTTGGAAATATCTGGCATTAACCAAACTAATTAATTCCCAAGTAGTGGTGCTTCTGTTAGAAAATGTATGGTATTATCAATTTTCTATAAGCAGGAATGCCATATCAGATGTCATACCATCACATATTACTGTAAGCAAAGAAGCATCCTATAGGAATGCATTGGAAATTCTCTGAGGACATATAAATTATAAAAGGCCACCAATCAGAGCAACAGTCTATATATACACCACAATAATGCACAGCAGCACACCACAAACTTATTGACGAATACCTCACAAAAATCCTTGGGAAGGATGTTGCCCATCATCTCTATTATCCTGGCCTAGTCTCAAGTGACCTTTTCCCTCTCCCCAATTTGAACAACCTTTTTTTATCACCAGGTGCAGGCAAACATGAACTGAACATGTTTCACATGTAAACCACTGCAGCTGATGCAATCCTTGAATCAAATCCATGGAACTTATACCACATATGTATCACATATTGTGCTAACAATATTGCATTAAATTGTTTTTAACTTGCAACAATAAATCTTACAAAAAATTGCAAGCTCAGCTTTATGCAAAAAAGTAAACATGCAGGGTTATATAGTATCTTTTGCTTTGCTGATATTTATATGCAATAAAAACAAGCATGAAGTCATAATGGACCAAACAAAACCATTTCATCAGAACCTGGATAAGCCACACTTAACGTCTGGCTTATATCAAGTCAACAGTTCACTGACAGAGGAAGGACTATGAACATGCATAACTAGCTACTCTAAAGCAAAAATGTAAATCCAACACATAACACATTGTTAGTTATGGTGGGGACAATGATATCTGGCCTTTATTGAGTCACCCACCCGCCTAAAGGGTAGAAGCCAGACATAAGTTAGTCTGTGCAGTGTCTATTCTGGTGTGAGGTGGCAGCGAGGACATCTGAATCCAGTGGGTGGCCATTTTCAGGGATGGTGTGATGGTCAATAGAAACTCAAGAAAGGCAATAGGAAACCACTTCAATTATCACTCCCATGATAAACCTAGATGGACACGAGGAGAAAATGAATCCTGACAACTACAGGATAGCCCACTGGGTCACATACCATGCACAGCAGTAGGGAAAGCAATGTCTCCTCTCCTTGTACAACCAGACTGAAATCAGGGGAGAAGAAGACCCAGAAGAGGACTACAAAGATTAGGATAGGTAAATGGAATGTATGAATGATGATGAGGCAAGAGAAGCTGGAAAACATCAACAGAGAAAGGAGGTATAGCTATATAATGCAACCATTTCAGAGAGTAAAAATCATTCGCCTTGACCGGGATTCGAACCCGGATCCCTCGATATCCGGCCGAGTGCTTTAACCATTTAAGCTACCGAGACGTCCTCTTAAACTCTGAAATTTTGGGGGCTTTAAAGGAACAAGATGTTATGACGAAATACCGTACATACAATGTCACAGGCATTCGTAGTCGTGCGCGACGCGCCACAGTCCACGATGTTAATAAAGCCAATTTCAAACAGGCTGTTCATACCTTAGACAAATTTCAAGAAACTGTAATAGTAACTTTAACGGAGTCACCCGTTATGTGTGCATTATAATGCAACCATTTCAGAGAGTAAAAATCATTCGCCTTGACCGGGATTCGAACCCGGATCCCTCGATATCCGGCCGAGTGCTTTAACCATTTAAGCTACCGAGACGTCCTCTTACACTCTGAAATTTTGGGGGCTTTAAAGGAACAAGATGTTATGACGAAATACCGTACATACAATGTCACAGGCATTCGTAGTCGTGCGCGACGCGCCACAGTCCACGATGTTAATAAAGCCAATTTCAAACAGGCTGTTCATACCTTAGACAAATTTCAAGAAACTGTAATAGTAACTTTAACGGAGTCACCCGTTATGTGTGCATTATAATGCAACCATTTCAGAGAGTAAAAATCATTCGCCTTGACCGGGATTCGAACCCGGATCCCTCGATATCCGGCCGAGTGCTTTAACCATTTAAGCTACCGAGACGTCCTCTTACACTCTGAAATTTTGGGGGCTTTAAAGGAACAAGATGTTATGACGAAATACCGTACATACAATGTCACAGGCATTCGTAGTCGTGCGCGACGCGCCACAGTCCACGATGTTAATAAAGCCAATTTCAAACAGGCTGTTCATACCTTAGACAAATTTCAAGAAACTGTAATAGTAACTTTAACGGAGTCACCCGTTATGTGTGCATTATAATGCAACCATTTCAGAGAGTAAAAATCATTCGCCTTGACCGGGATTCGAACCCGGATCCCTCGATATCCGGCCGAGTGCTTTAACCATTTAAGCTACCGAGACGTCCTCTTACACTCTGAAATTTTGGGGGCTTTAAAGGAACAAGATGTTATGACGAAATACCGTACATACAATGTCACAGGCATTCGTAGTCTGTTTGAAATTGGCTTTATTAACATCGTGGACTGTGGCGCGTCGCGCACGACTACGAATGCCTGTGACATTGTATGTACGGTATTTCGTCATAACATCTTGTTCCTTTAAAGCCCCCAAAATTTCAGAGTGTAAGAGGACGTCTCGGTAGCTTAAATGGTTAAAGCACTCGGCCGGATATCGAGGGATCCGGGTTCGAATCCCGGTCAAGGCGAATGATTTTTACTCTCTGAAATGGTTGCATTATAATGCACACATAACGGGTGACTCCGTTAAAGTTACTATTACAGTTTCTTGAAATTTGTCTAAGGTATGAACAGCCTGTTTGAAATTGGCTTTATTAACATCGTGGACTGTGGCGCGTCGCGCACGACTACGAATGCCTGTGACATTGTATGTACGGTATTTCGTCATAACATCTTGTTCCTTTAAAGCCCCCAAAATTTCAGAGTGTAAGAGGACGTCTCGGTAGCTTAAATGGTTAAAGCACTCGGCCGGATATCGAGGGATCCGGGTTCGAATCCCGGTCAAGGCGAATGATTTTTACTCTCTGAAATGGTTGCATTATAATGCACACATAACGGGTGACTCCGTTAAAGTTACTATTACAGTTTCTTGAGGTATAGCTAGGTTAGGTAGATGAACAGGAGAGACGGTTGAGAATACCCAAGTGATAGTTACAAAATTGTTTTGTGCTAGGTGAGAAGAGCTGGCATGGAGTGGCTATAGTGCTGAATAGAAAACTAGGGAGAAGGGTGGTGAATATTGTCGTCCTAACAATCCATTGGTTATCCCAATGTATATGCCCATAAGTAGTCATGGAGATGAAGAAGGGGAGTTTGTATGATTAATTGGAAGAAATAATTGGACAATGCCAGGAAGAAAGCACCTAACGTAATGGGGCATTGAAACAGAATGGTTGGTAAAGGATGGATGGGAGAGAGGTAGAAGAGTGCATTTAGTAATTAGGAATGAGGAGGGATTCTGAAGAGGATGGATGAAAGAAAAAATAGAAGAACATTTACATGGAAACAGGAAGAAAATGTACAGAGCTAAACAAAGATAAAAAAATAACACAGGCCAAGAAAATGTGGCGGAAAGTGAGTACAATGAAATGGAGAAATTTCAGATACAAGGAAAAGTAGAAGTGCTACATAAGAAGTTAAGGAAAAAGTCAGGATGCAGCTAGGGAAAAACTATATCTACCGTAAAAGATAAGACAGGGAAGTTATTAATAGACAAAAGAGATTCTGGGACATTGAGAAGAATAAATAAAGAGCTTTATGGTCAAGATATTAGGTCAGCCAGTTTAGAAATAGAATGTGCGATAGGAAAGGATAGCTTGGGTCCAGTAACACTAGACGGCAAAATGGAAAAAGCACTTAAAGAGAGATGAAGTCGAAAATATCACTAGGAAGAGATAATGTCCTAACAGTTTATTACTAAAGAGTTAAAAGAAAAAAGGAAGGAAGGGATTTTTGAACTTATACATTCTATTCATGAGGGAGGAATAAGGCCAGAAGACTGAAAGAGGCCAGAAGATTAAAATAAAGTTAAAAAAGGTTTTGAGTTCTTAATATTCCGTTAAGATACCACCACAGGCGACATCATACCCTTCAATTCCCGCCATAATTTTTCACAGAAAACGTCCACTTTTCATATCATGTTGAACCACCTACTCAGTATACCACTCTAGAGACAATTACAACTGCAAACTTAATATCATAACATTAATTGCAACCTAAAATGGATACAACAAAGTTTATAGATTGAATTGAAAAAAAGATAAAGAACAAAGCAGTTTCGCTCCTTGACAACTCCACCGAAGTAAAGTCTACACCTCTGAAGTTATGCAAATTAATTTTTTATGGAGAAATATCCCAAAGAATAGGAAAAGTGTTTCCAAAGGACCAATTAAGGGTTTCCTTCTATAATATGAACGATTTAAGGGGTTTACTCAGTAAAATAAAAAACAGGACACATTGTGTGAACAAAATTGAGTGTACATGTTAAAATCCAAATATTGTGTCAGAGTGGGAGATCCTTCCAAACAAGAGTGGAGGAACATAGGAAAAGTTTCCTTCATGGAAAACCATCTCAATCCAACTCTGAAAGTGATCTGCTGGAGGTGGGACATGCAAGTGACTTCACTCCATAAATCCTGCACTTACTGGGAAAGGGTGCAAAATGGACATATTAGAAGAGCTAATGGAGATAAGACGATATGGTGAAAGAGGACATATTCTTAATGACATTGTTTTTGAAAGATATTCCCCACTGCTTGAAACTTCTCTCTCATTCAAGAACACGGCTTATGACCCAAACCATTAACCTTCCTGGCTACTTCCATTCCCCCCTTCCCTCTGGCAACACACTTGTCTTGGACTTCCTTGGACTTCACCCTCCCTCACTCACCCACCTCCCCTTCCCCCAATTCAACCAATTCAGCACCCTCTTTCTCCCCTCTACTATTGAGCATCGTATATGCAATGTATAACCTAACTGCCTTATAAACTTTATACCTGAGGAGGATACCGATGCATTGAAACTAGTTGTACCTAATAAAATTGGTGGAAAGATACATTGTGATTTTTTACTTCAGTAATAATGGATTTCCTCAAAGTTAATCCTGAAAACACTGATTACATTTCCTAAGGTCAATGTTGACCCCAAACCTGGCAAAGTAAAGCATTTGTATGTGATAATTATAAGTTTCATTTCATGTGCAGCAGAGGTAATTCTAAAAATCATCAATTGTAGGCTATAAAATAGTGCAAGCAAATTCTTAGGCAAAGATCAGTTTAGCTTTAGAAAGGGGGGAGGAACATTGAATACGAACTAATTATTAGCATAAAGGAACATTGATGATAACCACAATTTCTTTATGTGGTTCCTAGATATTGACCATGGTCTTATACCATTTAAGGTAGTTTTTGGATGAACACAGACTATGTCAACTTGCAACAATACAGGTACCTGTACATTTTTTTGCTTCTCCTGACACAACAAAAGATGAAATCAGACACTAGAATAACCCACTCTACAATTCTGCATATTTCCTCTCTCTCTTCATTCCATTCAGCATATCCATCCTATCCCTACCACTTCCTCACTTCCCTAACATTACCTATCTTAAAGAGAGTGGAAAATTGGGAATCATTTGGAAGAAGAACTTTGATGATGGGCACACCCAGTAAAGATGAGAAGAAAATATTAGTGAAGACTTTAATATGGAGCACAGTGCTTTATGGATGTGAGACCTAGCCTTTGAGGTGAAAAGATGAGTTCACATCTGAGTGTTTTGATACGTAGGTATGGCAGAGAATGGAAAAAATAAGATGGTCAGAGAGGAAGACAAACACTGGGGGTTATTTGGGATGGGTGGAGAGAGGAAGTTACAAGGAGGAACCTGAAAAAGGCAGAGAAAGTGGATGGAGGAAATACAGGGTCGCACCCAAAACTGGTAGGACTGATTTTTTTACAAGAATTTTATTGATAATATACTTAAATCGACTTAATAATCTTCAAAGTATACTCCTTGAGCAGCTATACACTAGGTAGTGCTACACACGTTACTCCCATTCCCCGTATGCCCGCTGGAAATTTTCTTTGGGGATGCCGTTGATGACCCTCATCGAAGCCTCTTGAACAGCCTTTATCGAGTCAAAACGTTGTCCCTTGAGCTGTCTCTTCATCAGGGGGAAGAAGAAGAACCGGTGGTGCCGGATGGGGAGAATAGGGTGGGTGCGGCAACATATTTGGTCAGGAGCTGTCTGATGATGAGCGCGCTATGGCATGAATTTTCGGCACCATCTTGCGCATGGCCAAATCCTGTGAAATAATGCATTGGAAGTTGGATGCAGACAGACCCAACTGGTCTGCAATTTCTTCACTGGTTAAGCGTCGGTCTCAGCAGTGTCCTCACTCTGTCCACATTCGTGTCAGTTCTTGCCGTCGATGGCTGTCCGGAGCGATGGTCGTCTTCAACGAGCTCCCTACCCTCTTTAAACAACTTGTGCCACTGTGGAACGGCTTAAGGCAGTGTCCCCATAAGCCTGCTTGATCATACCGAGGGTCTCAGTTACCGTCTTCCCGAGTTTTGCACAAAACTTCACGGAATAACGTTGCTCTAAATTCAGATTCATTTTGTTTTTCGATGCTGACAAAAACCTTGCTTCACTAAAAATGGTGTCCTCACTCAACGACAGCCCGCAGGCGACTGTGGTTGGTGTCGGTCTCTTGATAAGAGCCCCCTCCACCTTACCCTCCCAGGCAGACCCCCCCTCCACCGCTTCGTTCGCACCAGAGAAAATCAGTTTTACCACTTTTGGGTGCGAACCTGTATGGTAATGTAGTTAGTCATGCATTGAAGGCTTTAATAGAAGGAAGATCATTGGGTAGGGGGTGAAGGAAGGGAGTTTTTATACAGCATTAAGGTAGGCTGACATTACAGAAGCAATGGAAAGAGACAAATGTAGAACAAAGAAGGAGGAGGTTCTCATGATACTTAGAGGGAAATAGTCATTAGAAACCATCCAAAACATACCTTTTAATAGATAAATACCTTGAATCCAAATCATTCCTGTTATCACCTTGGGCCATGTGAAAACTAATTGCAAAAAGACTTTCAGACATTTGTCAGAATCATTTTGCTTCATCATGCTAACATCCCATTCCCATCCATAAATATATCTATTAACTTCATAGATAGTAGACCTACTTTAGGCACTAAGACCTTATATCATAAATACAAAAATTACAATGTCAACAATTTAAGAGGAATTAAAACTTAAAATTTTACTAGGCAATTAAAGTTAAAGGTAGAGCACAGTTTATTAGTGTGGTGAGAAATGGTTGATTGCATATTATTTGAATGCCACTGAACAGCAAATTTATGGATGACTGTATAATTTTGGAATGTTATGAGCATAACATCTTAGGTAATTAATTCAGGGAAATATTAAGAAAATTATTTGTTGAATACATACCAATACCTTTCCGAAAGTCAAGTTAACAGTTGACTTAAATTGGACCATACTAAAAAAAGCACATACATTGTATGAATTGTGTATTTGCTTTCATTAGTTGAAAATAAAAAAAAATTGCCACTACAAAATTGTGATACATATATCCTAAAAGACGAGGCAAAAAGAATCAACACTGACAAAATTACATAGGAATGTCATATATTTTATTTTCCAGATTGGATGGATTATAAACAGTACTAAAGCATGGTAAATTTTAATCCAATCTGAAAGCTACAAGATTTGACATCCTTGACAGTTAGTAGCTTGTGGTTTACCTTGATTCAGCCCAGAAAATCTGCTAATTACAAACTTCTCTTTAATCATCTCTCTTGCACTCCACGTTCATAATAATGTCATTCCTGCACATTTGCCAGCCACTCACTAGGTATTTATTTAAATATTGTGTTCATAAACACCCAGAAATTATTCATTACCCCCAATCAGCAGCTTAACTGGACTGGACTAATGGCGTAATCATTCCATAAAAAAATAATAACTGGATACAAAATAATTTTATTGATAGTTTGATTGCTTATGTAATCAATAGGATGTTTTGTGCTGTATATTTACTTTCATCTTCAGCACTTTTCAGTTATATTTTCAGAAAATATTGTCCTAGCACTGAAAAATATATCGCAGCATTCTCATGTACTTTGAAAATAGGATCAATTTATAAATCTGAAATTCACCAATAAATAATCACGACCCATTAATAATACTAATAAAATGCCAATTTTCTCACAAGAAATGCTCATAGAACTGACACTGTAGTATATCATGCTGCTGAACACCATAAACAATTGAATGTAGGAGCAGTCACAATAGATAAGTTAGGGCGTAATACTGAAATCAAAGTTTTCCGGAAACATCATTTGCCCCATTTATTGGATGACCTTGGGCTTTTACAGTCAAAATATCTAGCGATACAAATGAATGACACAAATCCCAAATTGTAGGCTCTTTAAATGTAATTACACCTTTGTCAATTTGTTGGGTAAATCTAAAAGAATGCTCTCAAACATTAAATGAAAAATCCTGCTCAACTTTAGCAGAAATGCATTATCTAGCATTTTTATGTTTAGTATTATCAGTGCACTATTTATCTAATGAAAGAAAGTTGACAGAAAAAGAACTTTTTACAGAGAAATTATTTAACTTGAGACTATGTAACCCTATGGATTATCTGATGTAAGATTGTAAAAAGGTAGTTTTTATTTCATTTCGAATGACTAACTTTTTCCAGTTTATCATCTCATCAATACTTAAATTAGCCATAGTAATAACATTAGAAAACATAGTAACCTGCATCAACATTTCATTAGCATACAATATGGAAATATTATATCAATAGATTGAAATATAATAAATAAATAATGCACATGGCAACAAGGAGGAAGCCCAATGCTGAGCCTTCAGAATGCCTGTGCTGTATCAAAGGACTATGACTCCGTAGATGTACATAATAAGTACCTTCTAATGACTTATGACCTTACTGCATAGATGACGTTCCACTTGAGGGGATTCCTATCATTCTTAATTTTATTTAATTTGAGAAGAACCTTGTGGGTGATATGCAAAACACCTTGCATTTGAAGAATAAGAAAATCTCTAGTCTGTTTCATGATACATTATCTAGAAGTTATGAAAAAAAAAGGCCTCAACAAATCTCACAGGAATATTATCAAAATCAGAAGTCATTATACTACTAAAAAGTTTGATGGTAGAGACAATTTAAGATATTTTGAAAGGTGTAAAAAGAGTAACAGCATGTCACTCGGCAGGATTAACAGGATAAATTGAGCAATGCTGCTGAATACTTTGTGAAAATAATTAACCATTTCCTAGGGGTATGGTAATGGAAAATAATCAATAGTAGAGAAATCTTAAACTTTTTTTTGTCAATAATGAATGTCATATGTTATTTTTCAATGTGATTGCAAGAAATTTACCAAATACTAATGAAATTATTATATTAAGATTATTATTTCCACAATTGTGTCAACATTCACTAAACTTATGGATATCACAGATTTATTAAATATCTCAAATCCTGATGGTATCATTGGAACTTAATAGCAAATTCTTAGTATTACCATTCAAAGAAGTTGTAAAAAAATTCCAAAATCGGTGTCAGTAAGCATCATTACATTGGAAAGTGTTCTTAAAGCAAATTAAAACATTCTCCATGAATCCAACCTAAGCCATATAGTGAATGACATAACAATTATGTGTGGAAGCATCTACTGGATATAATATTCCAAGGCAGAGCACAAAAAAATAATTATTATAAATAATACATCTATCTTTCTTGCCATATTCTTTAATGCAAATTTAGCAACTAATTCATTTTGAAAATGAAGGTGAATATATCTTCCATGAACATACTAATGTATACATTTGTATAAGAATAGCTTACCCTTAATGTCTCAAAACTCAATTCCTTTGATGTTGTCATCCAACTTAATGACCATATCCATAGCACGTATCACAAAAAATCAAATTTAATTGGCATAATACCTACAACAATTGGTCAAATATTTATGCTTCATTCATTTAACGGACCTATTTCTGAATCAAAGAGGTGACAGAAAGAAAAAAACAGGATGAAAAAGTAAATGATTATTAAATCTTATAGACAGGGCATTTTTTTGGATTGAAAAACGAAATTGCACCACAGTATGTTCGCACATGGTTGAAATCCAAGTATGAAAGGATAATGATACATGATGAAATGTAATTTCTCTTTCATTGATAATTCTGTCAAAACCGTACATAAAAATGGCTAAGTACTATACAGTGTTAACACTTGTGTGCCTATGCTATAGTAATGTGTTTCAAACTCAACAGTTACATAAGTCGGAGTGCCTGGCATTGTACACAAAAGATATTGTCAATATCTCAACAAACTGAAGTTAAAAACAGATTATATCATAAACAAGGTGTTTTCTAGGGGAAACATAGCGTCAGTTAGTAAAGATTTCTTTTTGAAAAAATTAAAATATGTATAATATGCTACATTCAAAAGTCATGGCTATTTTCTTTAATTCATTGCCACAATTTACTGATAATATCTTACTTGTATATGCACTGTATACATGTGGTGTGTTTGTACATATGCATAAATACATGCATACATAAACACGCACATCCCAGGTTACAGATGACTTGACTTATGATACTCCTTCCTCTCGCACTGGCTCTCAACCCTCACCATGAGAATAATTTATGCACATTATTAAATTATTAATGTAGGAACATATTTCTTTTGTACATGCAAACAAACTTCAGTGTAAGCAGTTAATTGACCCCACCCTTTACAATAGTGTTGGTCAGTTTTACTCAGTTTTTAAAACACAAAATCACTAAAAAGTATTTCATTTATTAAATCTGTGATTATCATTAAGACCATCTTTTTATTTTGACAAAGCAGCTGAAATAGCAATGTTATTAGTACTGCCATATAATTATAAGTTACTCATCAGGGAAATAAGTTATATACAAAACCTATCTATAGGCGAATCCTGCCCATTACTCACTGACCATCTTTAGATGCCTAAATCTGAACTGATGCCATGGTTTCTTGGAAAGTCAATTCATAATATGCCAAGAGTGAGATTTACATGGAACTTCAGCTGATCATTTTGGTCATATTAACACCAAAGTGTGTTAAGAAAATGTTTATTTTCCTACACATATGAGCAAACAATAAATAATTTATTTATTGTGACACTAACAATAAATTTTATTAACATATTCTTCAACTCTATTAACAAATAATTTATTTAATATAACATCCCACTATTTCACATGCTTAAGAAATTATATAACAGACCATGTAGCAACAGTTTTGGAAATACACATTGTTAAGTAGCACACCACTTGCACATACAATAAATCCATCAATCTGTACTTCTCAGCTTCACATCGGTCACACTTAACAATTAAGTTCAGTTTTGGAAGATAAAAGCCACCCTTGACATATAAGGTGGACACTCTTGCATTGTGCACCCAAATGATAACATATCCTATGAAAGAAGCAGGCATTTCCTAACTGACTACAAAATGTTAGCACAATAATTCAGTTCAAAGCTTGATAAGTCAAATGAAAAAATAAACACAGCTAGTTCTGATATATATATATACATTTATATATATATATATATATCTATGAGATTATTGTGTAACGTAATCACTTATTAAAATACTGTTCTCTTAGAGACAAGTGTGATTGGGACTGACTGATAAACATTAGGTAAAAATCCATGAATCTACCAAAGCAAATTTACCACACCCAGAGTAAAATATATGAGACAACCTGTTTATATTAGTACTAGCTGATGTTCATAACATCAACATATGTGCAAGCATGCTGTCACATATATGTAAATATTTTTATGTACATACAAGATAAACATGTAAGCAGGAAGACCATGAAGGTGGAAAATTAAGATTAAAAGAGAGGACGGACTGAAAAACCAATTCTTTCCAAGCCTCTGTGATTTGCATTTTAAGTGCCTTCCTCTGTTACTTTTGAAATATATATATATTTATATATATAATGATTTATCTATGCATTATCATATATTAGAATAACAACTTTAAATGACCAAAAACTCCTTAAGGAGTCACTGGGCATATATGCAACAATTTCCCTCATCTCTACAATACTTACAATAAATTCATTCCTCTTAAAGGACAGGGTTTTACTGAGAGTAAAAACAAGTCCAAGTAAATGCTTTTAAAACTGAAAAACAAGCAGGGATATTCACAAACTTTCTATGAAGAGAAAATTACACAACCTTGGTATACACAAAACTTCTTAATGTGATTTTCATTAATGTTTGTCCTCAGTACAGAATCAATCAACTCAAGACTAGACTTCCAAAAACATCACAAAAATATATGTATAAAATGGATTCACTGACCAAGTATCAAAAAAATCAATCCTTTTACACCAAAACTAGCAAACAGAAAACAAACCTTTCAAATTTGTACATACAGTGAGATTTTTTTGTACTTGGCATAAACTAATAGAGATGTAGATAAAAACATAGCTAAAATTTGGCTCATATAGCTAATCTTTAATAAAATTTATGCATAGCAACTCTGGAAATGGTACACAAACTAGCGGGTGTACTGGACCACTACTAGCCTTTTGGTAAAAAAAAAGGTCATAGGGTATACTTTCACTCATTTTCACTGTCCATCTTTTGAGAAATATTAATTCAAAATACATAAGATATTATCAAGAAAATACTTTAATTACGATACCTTTGAAAGGCTTAATTTGTCCAGCAACTATATCACTATGAAAATCAATTTTTCAACAGCAACTTTCCCACTGTCAAACAGGCCTTTCATAGACAGACTATGGTGAAGATACTGAACTCAATTCTCATTCTTAATCATCCTCTGAGTCCCCATCACTAGAGTAATCTTGTACAGGTGCTATTCTGGAGAAGGGAGCTATTGCCATCTGCCTGGGAAAGGAGTGCAAATCTTTTTATTCAAACTGCAGGCAATCATTCCAATAAATGCAAAGTAACAAAACCTTACCTGGGACTAGCAATCTAATCCCAAATTCATCAGTCTACGCTTCAGCTGTGAACAATCTACGATTCTAAAAAAAAATGAAAATTTTCACACTAATTACTGAAACTAATAAGTGGAGCACAAATGAAGAACCTGAGATTTGAATTAGAGAAATAAATTATTCACATAGGCTTAATTCATCAAGAATGCACACTAAAAAGCAAAGACACAGGAATTAAAACAATAGTTTACAAATAAATATAAGTTAGCACAAAAAATAGGCTTATCGTAAGCATTGGCAATTCTCTGACAAGAGGTTAGTGGATTTCACAATAATAATTTATAAAAGAAATGGAGGAGATCATTTCACAAGGAAGTCCAATCTCTTCAAATAGTGTATGACGAAAAGTAGTTATTGGTACTGGCATTCAGGCTCTATATGAATGGGAGGTTACACTTTTATTAAATTTCTGATTATAGCCAATCATTAGCAAATTCTGAATTATACAACTGTACGCAACATAATTAACCAAAATATTAAATGTTACTTTAGGTAAAAAATGGTAATTGGTCTCATGAAATGTAATTCACTAAAACCAGAGGAATATTATTTAGAGGCAAGCAGTTCCAAAAAAAAAGGTCAATCAATGCACAGCTAAACAGTCTGTAAATAAAGCTTGATGAGTAGTAACCATCAATTTGATGTTAAAACTGAAATTACAAAAATAACTATTCCAGAAAACCCCAAGAATAAGCCTCCCTTCCTTCCTTCCCCCTCAGATAAAACTTCGCTACTTAGCCTACAATACAGCATGTCACTGAAAATTTAAAATCTTTTAGTTCAAATGGAAAACTGCATATGAAAAAATTAATCAAAATTCATGCTTATATACTGTCTAAAGTAGCTGAATATTTTATTTTTAAAATGATCATGTGACATGCTCATTCATTCACCATCATGAGCATCATTCTCTAAGCAAACACCACTAATAACTCACATTTGGATGCCAAACAACTCAAATGAACAAATTCCCATCCAAATTGAAGTTACTACTCATCAGCTGTGCATGTAATTGCCAGGAGAGACATTGAAAGTGTTTTCCATTTAACCTAATTTCAGAGTTAAAAAAAATGATGGGGCACATAAGGAAAGTATCATGAGAAAATGCTTCAACTTCATTGAAATTATAAATAAATATAATACTATTGTACATAAATTGTATTGCCCTAGTGTATTATATTTTTGTATAATGTAAATTATGTGTTGAAATCACATCGATATCCATATAAAAATGTCAAACAAAATTCATTTACTCAGAATCTTCAGTATCTCCCGTCAACAATAAAAATAATCACATTGTGAACACGTAACTGATCCCAAAAGTATCATCAGATATATTTACCACTACAGCATACAGTAAAATAATAAGGAGATTAGTCTGAAAATTTAAGTTAAATTGCCCCTCAAAATGCTCCTCGGAGCAAATAATGGAACCATGGACCTTTTGCTAGCCAGGAAGATGTACAGAAAACCATGGCAATCAGAATATAGACTATGCATTGAATAGCCATTTTCTTGGCCAATGTCAACATTTAAATTAATAGAAGGTGTAGTCTGTAAATGATAAATTGGAGCAAAACAAATTACAATGTTAAATGCGATGAGGTGCAAATTAATGGTAAATATTTCCAATAAATTAATAACATATTGCAGCTATTGAAGTTTTTCAAACAAAATATTTATATTATAAATGGTTTTTCTGCAATAAAGACTTCTCAATAAGTAGAAATGCCTGAAATATATATAAAAAGTAAAATGAGGAAAACAAGGAAGACTAAGAGAGAAAACCAATACATCAAGTTCATGGGGTAAACAAATAAGAGGGAGCAATTTTAGAATAAGAAATGCCTTAATTTTAAAATTACACAAAGCAGATCACCTCAAGGATGTGTTTCTAATGCATCTATTACATGCATAATGCAATTCCTATCAAAGCAATCTTAATGTTCCTGAGCACATCTACAAAACAAAAATTAACTTTTTGTTTAAACTCTCCCTATCTTAAAACATAGAAATCCTTATTAAATATACCTACAACCAACCTTGAATGCAATCAATACTGCATGTGGCAGATGGCATTAGGCATTTAGGTGAAAAAAGTATGAGATTTAAATAGATAATTTACTAACAAGGGAAGAATGCAAGTTGTCCTCAGTTTATTTAAATATAACATGGGATAACACAATAAAGACATTAGTGTAGAGGTAGAATCTTAATGACTCAGTAAACCAATATAAAATTTTTTTGGAGTATGATTAGAAGACTAACAATCTTTCACATATAATATAATGACCAAAAATGGCTTCACATTTTTGTTGTATCAATATTTCTTTCCTGTAAAAAGATTCTCAACCTTGGACAAGGAAAATACATTACAGAGCACAGCTAAATATAGATGAAAAAATAATAATAAAAGACTAATTTATTGATAATAAATTGGGAAGTAGGCAAATATTTTTTTCAGGGACTTTAGTTCAAAAACAACAATTTTAAATCTTACATGACCTTTTGTTAAAGTATGTACAAGTAAAAAAATAAGGAAATGTGTTTACTTTATATTTTCTTTATATAACTCTGATAATTTGGAGGGAAACAATAAATGATTTAGGAAAGAACAGCCCATTGATTATGCAACTGTTGCCATTGACCAATGCTACGTATCAAATAACATTGATGAGGAAACTAAAGAAGAATTAGAAAGAAAATCCCAATCTTTGTGCACTTACGGACATTAGCTATCACATTAAATTACATTAATAAGAACAGAGAACAATGAAAATGGCCATGAGAAATCTCAATAAACTGGATAAGATAATATCAATTCATATTTTTTAAACCACATTTTCTGAGGCATGAAAAAATTCATTTTTCATTCCAAACTTTGAGGAAAGTTTTAATCTTCTAAAATTTCAATTTTGGCATACATACATAAAATAATTATGCTTTAAATAAAACAGTTTCTGGCATAACTTGGTGGAAAATCTTCATATTGACGTTTTTTTTAAATAAAACCACTTTGCTTTCCCACATAAACTTTTTATTCTCACGACCCAGGTTTCGTTATAGCATAACATCATCGGGTCTGATGAACCTGATGATGTTACGCTATAACAAACCTGGGTCGTGAGAATAAAAAGTTTATGTGGAAAAGCAAAGTGGTTTTATTTTTAAAAACGCCAATAATTATGCTTTTCTATGCCCTACATCACCACAACATTTAATGGAAATCAACTTCAGTCAACTTGCTTTGTTCCCCTTAAAATGCTGCTAGAGGAAATTGGAAAATTTAAAAGTTTACATATCGAACTACAATGGCAACCAATTGCACTGAAACTCCCAAACTGACATGGGAAAAATGGACAAAAAGATATTAAGTCAAATATGGCAATACAAAATCTTGAATTAATGACAACTACATGCCTCCACATGCCGTCTCCTGAAAAATGCTGATCACTGCGAGTTTAGGCAATTGGTCAATATGCACAACGACAGGACATTATCCAAGGAGCAAATAATTTAAAGTAATACCTAAGATACATAAAAAGTCAATGAAAAAATAATAATGGTAACTAAAACACATCAATTGAACAATTGCATGGCATGCCGAATTTCTGCAAGCTACATTAAAAACAGAATGCGATGCAAAGGACAATCCTGTAATGGCAACTGTGGTAATAGCTCAAATTGGCTGGACTAATAATTAGAATTTTTTTCAGAGAAACAAATGTACAAATTCAAATGGTGATACCTAAAACACCACTTCTCCATTTTAAACCTGTTGTTGCTTGTACTAAGTTCACCACATTGTTTCACATGGCCAGTTCAATAAAGGTTATTCTATTCAGAGATTGCAATGGAAATCTTCAACAAAACAAAATGTTCTAACACATGGCATTCAATCATGCATAGAGTTCCTTGCATGGCAATAATTTCTTTTTAAAGGCACACCCCACAATAAATGTAATGGTTTACCAAAATGCAGCTGGCTAACAAAAATCACAGTATATTATTGAGATATAGTAAGTCCTTGACTTACATCATCATGGTTTATTTTTTAATGTAAACTATGTAAAATTAACTGTTTGTTCTCAACTCCCATAACTATAAAAAAAATTTTTTTTCACAGGGGATAGATGGCATTTTTCAGGCTGCCTTCTTCAGAAGCAGTATATATGCAATCAAATTTTTGTTTTTTAATTTAGCACATTATAGTCCAGCAATGCATATGCCTACTTTTCTCCTGATGAACATTCATCCGCATAAGCTCCTGCCTCTTTAAAATTTGAATAAATGACTGATTTTGTTAATATGAGTTACATAGGATAGAGACAGTTAAAGGCAGAGCATAGGTTAGAAGAAGGGGGTCATACTTGTGCCAAGAAACAATTGCTGTGTTCCTTCCCATTACATGCCAAAAAACAATACCACATAATAAATACAAAATGATAGATTTTATCATCATCATCATTCACAAAATATCACAGCTAATACTGCTACGGCAAGAAAAGAAGCATAAGAGGGGAAGAAGTGAGGGAAGGGAAGATAATTATAACCTGAGAATTTTTAGTACTCTATGAATCTTTCCTATGGTCAAACCGTCTCCAGAAAATCTCCCCATTGTAGTTATTGACTGATCTTCTAAGCATAACTCCTACAACTTGAAAGCATTTTATAAATCAAATCTCGTTTTTTTCCATGAAACTACCATTCATTATTATGGAGTCAATAATCTCCTTTTCAGAAGTGTGGTCAAATTTCACTTCCTTTACATAGAATTAAAAATATAAACAATAGCAGGAGAAGTAAAATGATAAACTAATGTAAATGGTCCGTAAGGAATCCTTCATTTCAAAACTAATGACCACGAAAAATATGGAAAGTAAATGAGAGCGATGGTTATACCACAACTGAATGTTAAATATGCAAACTACTTGCTTCATATACATCTTTTTAAATTATTTATTTCAGAATAATTTACCAATAAATAATTCACAGATTTCAGGTTGGTTCCTATTAAACCTATTTGAAAAGATAACTAAAGGCATTACTCTTCAGATCATAGCCAAAAATGCATACTTCGAATTCTTAATCTCATCTTAATATATAAATACATGAATTAAATTGGTCTTGAGAATATGGCCCTGATTTAGGTTGTTTCAAATTACATTCTACTTTTCTTTTATACGCATCAATAACATAAAACAGGTACTTCCTGTTCTCATTTCAAATTTGCTACATTGTTCTGGTGCACAATAACTGCTAGTGATATGGAAGTTTACCACATTGAAGAATGTATCAAAACCAAATTGTTTTACAATTAAAAACTTCCCTCAGATAGAGTAAATCCTCAAAAATTCAATGCTAGTATGGCTCCAAAAATTGTAACCTTTGAGTAATTGGAAATAAGGCTTTCCACAAGTCTTAAGAGGGTAATGTAAAATGAAAGAAATTAACCCATGATTTGGTATCCAAACTGAATCTCAGAAGGGACAACTTACACTCTATTTGGCTGTTTCCCAAGGTGTAGCACAAATCATGGCATGCAAGATGACTTTATATATCAAATTGAATATTTGTATATTTTATCGAGTATTTATTTTAATTATATAAATGCATTTAATTTGAGGAAAATAGCACAGTTGTTACGTGAATAAATGTCTGGAAAACACTGATTTATGATCAACAGTCTCAAAGGAATAAATATTTTATTTACATTTGGTAAAATTCCTCCTGAGAGTCATTGGCTAGCACTTGGTATTTTTGCTGGCACACCATTTTAAAATGAAGGCAATTGTGGTGGGAGGAGAGGATTACATTAACCATGAAGAACTACTGTATTTATAATTGTGTCAACCACAGAGTATACTTACTATTCAGCTGTTGTTTTGTAGCAGGGAATTTAAGATTATTATAAAAACATGATCAGGCGGCAATAAGTTTGACGCCTAATACAGATCTGATACAGATAATGTTCATTAACAGGGAGGAAAAATTGCTTATTAGTTCAACTTTAAAGACATGAGGGACTCAATTCAACTAATGAGTGTTGCACAGTTTAAGAGTTTAGCAATACCAGTAGGTAGCACTTAAAAAAAATCAAATTACTTTTACTGTAATAACCATCTTTAAAGAGAATAAATATTAACCTAAAAATTATGAATTAGTAGTTACTTGAGTAATAGTCAAGGAGTTTTAAAAAATTCTGAATCCATTAACAGAAGTTCCCATTGAATGGCACAGAATACCATTAATTTCATTTAATGACAAGTGAAGCCTTGTTGATAAGAAATTGGGGGTGTAAAATTTCTCTATTAACCTCTTGTTAAATCATCAGCTAAAATAGTCAAATAGCATAATTGGGGTTTTAAAACATGTGCCAAACATGGTACATATAACTAGAAAAGTTGCGTAGTGCATTGCAGTGATAATTTATTGTAAGGATGATGCTATTTTATATTCTAACTAGAGTACATTTAGGATGCAAGAAGAAACAATTGGGGCATTAGAATAATTAGATTTCTTTCACTGTAATCTGACAGCCAAATCTTAATTTGGCAATTCTTAGTACGAAAATATACAATAAAATATTTCACTAGCAGAAATATTTTTCTTGAATAACCGTTTAAGACCAACAGTTAAATAGTGTCTGACCTATTCGTAGAATTACAATTAAAATTGTGGCTATACTTAATGTATGCATGTGTTAAAAGTGAAAATTTTGTCAGATAAAAACTACAACTACTTTAAGACCTTGAATGTATCATTCAATTTTAGGAGGTTTCACTTCACAATAACAAAACCTTAGTCCAAACTGTATTTACATAAATTATCAAGTAGACACAATAGAAACACTATAAATAGAATGCAAAAAACAGTGCTAAAGCATTTACTAAGGTCATAGTACTCCAAATGTCAATTATAGAAAATGAGCACGCACTATGAAAGGCTGACGTTTTTAACAAAAGCATACATTTTGTACTTTTTGTAAGAAACAAGTTGATGAACGAACAAGTTGTCACATGCATGCTTCAGCATTACCAAGCAAACAATGGGAGAGATTGAAATTTGCAATACAAATTATCTGGCAGTAATTATCATTAACCTAAGTTCACCATAGTATATGCTTGGGCAACTTTATAGAGATAATCAGTTAATATTATCAATGATTGCAACCCTACTCATTTCAGAGTAGCAAACCATCACATTGGGCACTCACAAGCCTTGAATCTGCACTGATTTAAAAACTATCATACAGTGTTAGAATCATAGTCAAATTATTCTTGTCTTTAATCATTGAAGAATAATTTCAAATTTTATCAACAACAGACCATTATGAAGCCTTTAAATGTTACCTGCAACCTAATATGCATTACAGGTACACACATTTGACTCCAGAAGTCAATTATGCAGTCAATAACTTTAAAGCACCAATACTCACGCAAGCCTTCGATAATGATTGAGCCACTCCTCAACCATTTGGGCAACTAATAGCGGTTGTTTATGAAGCCGCTGTTGTGCTACAAGAATGCCACCTTCAGTAACACACACATCCAACCACTGTCTCAGAATTGATTCTTCTCGGCCCATCTACAAATGGAAATTTAATAAAAATAAATAAATATGACAACTTCTAATTCAGAGACTATGGCACAAATTTGAATTTAATCATAAAAATTGTAGGGTGAATAAACCATTTCCATATTATTTCACTGATACATAGGGTATGTATTTCTTCAATATTTAAGCTCAGCACATTTACGTTTAAACCTTTATTTGTCATGTTTTAAATTATAGTAGAGCATTAGCCATCCCCATTAACAGAGGAGGAGATGCTTGTGGAGCAACTGAAAGTGAATGATAGTCCACATACAGTCAAACATGTTTAACAAATTCCTTGATACCAGGATAAATTTTTTCATACTGGGAAGTTATTTCACATAGAGGTTAACCAGTTCTACTGTGTGAAAAAAAATTTACAATGAAATGATTGAATGATATCTCTTTACATACTATTTTTACACTATCCCTTAGAACACCAAGGAATATCATGCGTCTAATCAGTTAAAATAATCATTCAATCATCATTCAATAAAAATCAGTTAAAATGGCATTAATGAAAATAAATACAAAAAAAATACAATACAATCAAACTTTAAGATATGGCCTAGTTTTGAGAAGTATAAATTATTTAAATTAAAATGCTTTCTATATTTTAAATTACAAATTCTAACAAAACATTGCCGTCAGATTATTCTATGTACGATTCTTGAATGGCTAAAGGTGTGCTATTTATTATTTTCCTGGCAGCATAGAAGTAGCACTGTTATTTGAACACACCAAAATGAATTTTTATATTTTTTGCCACCACCTGCAGTGCTGTGGGGACAAGGACATGGCTAAGGGGTCAAAATAACAAAGTAGCATTAACAAACAGGTTGCCACAAACAACATTAGTTTAATGAAAAAATGAATCTTCAATCACCAATGCATTCAAGTGAAATTAGAACTAGGATTCATGCCACAGTGTCCCCAATATTTGTTACAAAAATGGGACATTTTGAATTTGAAATTTTCTTCATTGAAAATAAATATACCTATTTAACCATTTGAAATAAGCTTATTTTTAGGTTTTCTTTTGCAGCAAACATAAAATGATATTAGTCACATATAGCATACATATGTACCTACTTTAAAAAGCTCCCTAACAAGAGTGATTCTTTCGCCCAATAAAATATTATCTTTAAATTAATAAAATAACAAAATTAATTTACTTTTTTCATAAAGTTGTCAAACAGTACTACAGTAGAACTCCAATTATCCAAATCAGTCGGGACCGGACCCCGTTCAGATAATTGGAGTTTTGTCCGGAGGAAGGGTCTATTCAAAGAAAACTATAGGAAAAGTGAGAAAAAGCTATGTATTAACTGGTTTAGGTTTGTTCCTTTTCATGTCCGAAATCGTTGATTGTCCAACACCATACTGCTCTGCCAAATTTTTGCTCGTAACTCCCTTATCCGATTGCTCTTTGATTTTGAGTTTTTCCGCTAGAGATAACACAACATGTTTTCTCTTGAAAGCCATGGTGAACAATATAACGCACTCTCAAAGAAAACAACAAATCAGCACATAAAAAACCCCACATAATCAATAAGCAATCAAAACAAACAGGGGCAGATCGCAAGTAGCCACACTCACCCCACCACTGGGCCTATTCGGTTTCTAAAACTACAACATGAGACGGTGCCTGAAGCAATTTGGATAATCGGCGATTCAGATAGTTGGATTTCTACTGTATTACCATAAGTACATATTTTCAAAATTTTAAATGTTTCTCCAAATAACTTTATTTGACCTTTGAAATGGCTAACTATGATTTTGGTCACCTTCAACTTAAATTTTCCCATAGACAAAAAATTACACAAAGAAATATCACTGTAGAAATAATTTTCCATAGCTACACTGAGAGTGTTACAAAAATAGGTTTTACATATGGAAAAAAGTCTCTTTTAAAAATGTGTAGATTTCATAAAAAATATAACTGTTTCTTCAGGCAGTGAATTCTTCTCGGGATTTCATCCGGGTAATCTCCTCCATTTCCATCGCTGCCGACGTTTCGATGAGATCCTTTTCCATCGTCATCAGGGCCGATGATGCCAGTCTGTAGGTGCCAGTTTATATATCCTTGGTGGTCATGTTGGGTCCCTTCTGATTGGCAGAGGCCGAGCACGTTCTCCTGCCATTTTCAGGATCGGGTTCCATGTCCTGCTTAGGTCATGTTGGGTCCCTTCTGATTGGCGGAGGCTGAGCACGTTTTCCCCCATTTTCAGGATCGGGTTCCATGTCCTGCTTAGGTCATGTTGGGTCCCTTCTGATTGGCGGAGGCCGAGCACGTTTTCCCCCCATTTTCAGGATCGGGTTCCATGTCCTGCTTAGGCTTAGGAAACCAAAATGCTCCACCATTCCAAAGGCTACTGGGACCGCCTCACCAAGGAGGCAATTGAAATATGGCTCTATGAGAAAAACTTTAACAGAGACGAGGGTTTCAGCCTAAGCAGGACATGGAACCCGATCCTGAAAATGGGGGGAAAACGTGCTCGGCCTCCACCAATCAGAAGGGACCCAACATGACCTAAGCAGGACATGGAACCCGATCCTGAAAATTGGGGGAAAACGTCCTGGAGAAAGTGAAGTCCTACATTTGTTTCTTCAGTTCCGGCAGCTGCCATTTTCAAACTACCATCATGGAGTATGTGATCTGTGCAATAAATGCACAAACTGGTGCAATCTGGTGGCCATAACGCGGACTATAGCCCCACCCACTAGCGGCGCCAGTTGTCCGAGACCCAATGAGTCGTTGGTGCTTGGTGGACCATCAAGCTGTGTATGGTGTAAGTTATGTTAGTTTCTGTTTCAATGTTTTTACTGTTTGTCAAAAATGGATATTGATGAAATCATGGAGCAACGAATCAACATTAAGTTTTGGGTGAAATGCGGTAAAAGTTATCACGAAATTACTGAAATGTTGACAGCTGTTTACAGGGACGCTCTGAAGAAAACATACATCTTCAAGTGGATTAAGCATTTAAAGATGGCTGACAAAAAATGTTTCCACAAAAAACGGCTATTCAACAAAAGCAAGAGTGATTACTACAAACAGACAGCACTGATTTTGCAGGATCTACATCATGGTGTACCTGATTCATGAAGAGTACCTATAAACAAGGACTAAAACTAAATTAGAACAAAACATGCCAACATACTTTTCAACTACACATCATGTTTTAAGTTATTACACATACTCCGCTTAACCTAGTAACTATATGATCAAAGATTTTTTTAAAATGTACTAGAGATTGAAAATTACCTCAGCTTGAGTAAGGAAGTGTACTGGAAGGAGACTGTGATCTTGAGTCATTAATGGAAGGAATGCCATTTGCAGATCTTCTTCCTCAGCACCAACAGCACCCACTCCAAGGCCAAGGCCCATTCCCAGCTGAGCAGCAGAGTAAGGCTCTGTGGCCACAAGGGCAGAGAAGTGACCCCTTGTATAACCAAGAGCTACTGGTGACTTCCAGCAAAATCCTGGATCCCAAAGAAGTGGTAAATATACACCTAAAAAGTTAAAATTGTGACCATTATTATTTAGGATAAGAATCAGTGAGCAAGACAAAGAGACTCATTTCACACATCAATGGGTAATGAAAACACTTTGTTGGAAAATAAATTTACAAGTAGAATTATCATTATTGATATTCTGCTGGTTGAGGTAATAAGGATGGGCACAACCGATACAACTGTACAATGATACAGTACTTGCCTCTCCTCATTAAAAAAACCTGACATCCAAAACTACATGAAGTCCCTCTTCAGTTCAACCTACCTCCTTTCATTTCATCCAACATGCCCATCCTGTTCCTGTCCCTTCCTCGCTTTCCTAACATTCTCCCCTCTATCACAATCTTCATCATTCCACTGCCAATCAATATACTCTGCATCCTTCTTTCCCGCCTTCTCTGGATTTCTCCCAACAATCCTCTCTCCTTCCTTGCCATATCTAGCACTTCCTCATTTGTTTTCCTTGCTCTCCACTTCACCTTTTTCATCCTTCTCCACACTCGCATATCAAAAATCTCTATTCTATGCCTATCATTCAGATTCAATGACCATTTTTCAGCACCATACAAAGCCACACTCCATTTCCAAGATTTGACAAGCTTTTTCTTTACATCCTTACTCAACATCCCTGCCATCAATTACCTTCTGCTTGTGAAAGCTTCTTTGCCTAACACAACTATAAATATTTAAAAGCCTAAATGTTCCAACTACTTTGACCACATTGGTCCAAAACACTTCCGAGATAAGTAAACTGTTCCACCTGCTGTAGTTTATGAACTCCTATTTTAATTATTCACTTAGATTTTCTCTTCCTTAAAAACTGTCTAACTTTGCTTTGTTTACATTAAATTCATCCCATATCAATTGCATTAAATTTCCAATTCACTTAGCATTGCTTGCAGCTCCTAGGCTGACTGACAAACTATAGCTTTATCATAGCAAATCTAACTGATTTTATGAATTACCCACCCAATTTAATTCCTACCTCCAGTTCTTCCAATGCCTCTTTTACCATTTATTACACATATACATCACAAAACACAGATGATAATGGACACTCCTGTCTTATCCCTCTTCTTAACACTGCTCATCCTGGCTCGACTCATCCTGACATCCGCCACTCGAACCTCACCAGTTACAGATATGTACAGGTGGCATATTAGTCTCCTATCCTTCCAATCTATTCCTATTTTCTGCAATACATTAATCAATTCTATCAAAATCACTCTATCTAATGTCTTATCCAAATCTAACAGGCAAATACACCCGACTATGTTCCTCTCTATTAGTGACCTCAATACTGCAATGACATCATGCATGTCTCACCCCTTCCCAAACATATTGTCCCCTAAGTAATAATTTGCCCTGCTCTCCATCTTCTAATTAATGACCCGGAGAATCACTTTAGCCACCTTTTCCTTAACCTTTCCACAGTTCCATGAGAATTTTGTCTATCCCAATAGCCTTATTGGCTTTAAATTCTCTTTCTTTTGACAGAGTAAGCCTTGGTCTAATATATCCTCATCATATATCATATTCTCTTTTTATGTCTAACCTTGCTGGTCTCCTCTCCATCTCTTTACCATATAGTACCAATTGTATAGTAGTAAACATGCCTTCCATTTCTTCCCTGGTTCACATAATATTTTTCCTGACTTATCTTTGATATTTTGTAATGATTTTCCCTTTATGCTTCCTGACAAGAATTTATTAACCTTCTTGGATATTGTCCATCCAAAATCTACCTTGACTGGTAGAATAGCAATAATAATAATATGATAAATGGGCTTTTGAAACAAAATGTATGAATTAGTAAAGGAGTTACACAAACTTCCACATTACATTGCATTGAGTAGATGATAGCTTCATTTAAGGGTCCCATATCATGGCTATCACTTGTATAAACTCTCATAAAAATATTCCAGGTTAGGCTGGGACAGATGAAAAAATCATTCTCCATCAAATTAAATTGGCATTCAGGGTTCGAATTAGGACACATTTTAAATGAAATCAGGTAAAATTTAATTTAATTTCTCATTCTTTATATTCATTGTAGAGATTTTATGAGAATAAAACATGTTTTTTTCAATCCAATTCCCCAAGGATGTATATTTTAGAGGTAATTTCTCATAGGGTAAAAATCATCATCAGTATTTCAATCTTAGGATTGGTTTACTGCAGCCCATACTACTATACATGAATGCAAGGCAAGGCATATTCTAGGGAGAATAACGTAGTGGTTTCCCATTGCCTTCCACACCACAGATACCGTGAACTTCAGTCTCGCCCGCAGCTGTGGCAGCTGATGCCGGGCTGACCCACTCAAGTCTGCACCACCAGTGTCTAATGGTGAAACTACTGCCTTTCACCGTGGGTTTCAAGGTAGCTTTTTTGGTAGGATTTATTTTTCTTGTTCCAAAATACCATTATTGTGTTTATTTTCTGCTAATTTGTGGTTGTCTCGTTCCGAAAAACCATTAACAAGTTTTTTCTAAGCTGAAAAGTTTTGCCGCTCACGGGAATCGAACCAGCGATCATCAATTCCACAGCCAAACACACTACCTCTGGTCTACCACCGTCCCCAAAGGGTAAAGAAAGCACATTATTCTTCTCCAGCATCTTACCAACTTATCTCATTTGATTCTAAGTACTGTGAATTATGATTTTTCAGAATTCATTATTTGTAGCCATTAACACTTTATCTCTTGTCCCACAAAAAGAGTGATTTCAATATGATGGAATAAATTTCCACTTTGAAGATGCAAAAATTGGAACACACAAGCCCTTCCACCACGACAAGGATATATAATAACAATAAGAAATAGGATTTTTTTCATTGCCTAGTGTGAAAAATTTATGCACATTATATTGCACCAAAATTTGCATTAAATATGAGCTCAAAATACAAGTGGCCTTGACAACCTTGTAAGGCATCTCAAATTGAACTCCTGATTAAAACTTTTAGAAAGAGGTATTTTAGCGCTAAAAGACATTCACATTATGTAATGTAACATCACATCAAAGGCTAAATTGACTTTTAATAGAAGTTATGAAAGCTGGAAATGTAACTAGAATGATAAGATGGTATTATCACAAATTATGTAATTAAAACAGGATATAATTGATACCTTGGAAAAATGGACTCCCCACATAGCACCCACCTTCAAAGCGTGCATAACCAAGAGCCTCCCCACGAAAACTTCTCACATACTTCACCCCATAAACTATAATGGGTCGACGAAGTACATGAGCCAAGGCAAATACATGTAACTGCTCAAGTGAAGAGCCTGGCTGTGCGGCCAAAGACAATAAACCAGCCCAATCTTCCTCCCATTGGCACTCTTCTAGGCTAAACTCAAGCAACCTTGCTTGCACCGACTCATATTCCTTCCATCTAGGGTAAAAACTATAAAAGAAAAGATCAGAGCATCAATAGACTCATCAGATTCATCCAAGCAAGTGGGGTCAGACAGATAAATGCTTACAGATGACCTCCTTGGTGAAGGCTATCAGACAAAGCTCGGCGAAGTGCATTGTCACGGTCAAACACACCCCATGTAGCTTGCATGGCTGAGTCAAGGAGACAGTCCCCAGCAGAGCGATTCCAAAGGGCGTGCAGCCTAGATCCTAATCTAACAGTCACTTCCAGTGACCAGTTTAAAGCTGGTGGATCTCCCTCCTCAAGCTGTGCTTGGGCATCCCTGTCCAGCAGCTCCTCCAATAGCTGTTCCTGCACTGCAGGAGGGAGGTCTTCTACTTCTGGAATTGACACGAAAGTTTCTCAAGTTGAGCAAAGAAAACAACATATTGAGTTGAAAGATGTTATGCATTATTCAGGGCACCTTTACTTGGTTCACCTATTGAATACAAATGTAATTATTTTGTAGTATCTAAATCTCTAAAGTATCTAAATATAAAATAATAAAGTATATAAAAATAAAGTAAAGTATCTAAATTAAGTTACATGTAACCTCCTACACACACGGCTGACCTGGGCCATTAAGTCTTTTTGTCCAACCCACAAAAGGCAGGAAAATGCATCAGTTTTATTCTTCAGTCCCTGGCTCTAATACTGGTAATAATATTAGAACCATAATCAAAATGAAAAAAAAACAGATCTGGAATTAAATTATACACTAATTTAGATGTTTTCATACAAAAACACCTCATTTGAGAATAATATCCACTTAGGAGAATCAAAGGTCCAATGAAATATTTTTAATCATGTTATTATCCCTAGTAACCCTATATAGAAGGGCTGTTGAATAAAGAATGATCATAAATTTTAATGATAACAGATGTTAGCACTTTTCCACTTGACTATCAAGTGGAAAAGTGTTACCATCAATTATTCATTGTTCGACTTCCACCACATCACACCTGAAGCTACTGAATTCGACCATAAATTTTCTTTAACAACATACCTTTATCCATATTCTAAATTTTTATGGTCCTTCTCAAAATATTCCCCATGGATGCAATCTATTTATCCCTTTGCAGTCTTTGAAGACATGCTGGAAGCAATTTTTTGATAGATCCTTCGAAACTGCCACAGTATACTTCACTACCACTGCTTTCGACAAGGAAAAATGATTACCATGAAAGGATTTCTTCATGTGGAGGTACAGGAAAAAGTCACCTTTGTTTGGACTACAGGGAGGATGAGTAAAGCACTTCAGATTGATTTTTGATGAGATGTTCAGCAACAACAACTGCATGGTTGTGCATTATTGTCACGCAGTATCCACCCTATTGACTCTCCAAACAAAGTCATTGCTTGGGTTTTTTTAAAAGTCAATGATGCCAGGGCTTTCCACAAAGTTTCACTGTTTGCTCTTAATGTCAAAATCCAAGTTTCATCTATAGTAATAAGCTCCAAAAGAAGGTCCTCATCTTCCTGTAACATCCAATTAAACTGAAAATATAGTAAGCCTGCGTGCAAATGTCCTGTTCAGGTGTAAGATGTCTCGGAAGCCAACACAAAATTAAACATCTCATGTGCAATTTTACGGTTACCAGCCTACGAACAGCACCCAACTAAATTTTTAATAATTCTGATAGCCTTCTTGATTTTACTCAACTCCTCTCATAATAGCAGCAGCAGTGTTTACTGCAGTAACAGCAGTGGGTGGAGTTCTGGGGCCACTGTCCTTTGAAATTGTCTCCCCTCCTGAGGCATTTAAAACCATCTTTTAGTTGCACTATAGAGAAGAACAGACTCTAAATAAGCCTCTCAGGTTTTCCCGGCATATGGTATTCAAGAATTTTCCTCAGGTTTCCCACCGGGTCAGGTTGATGAAGTGCACCGACGTTTTGAAGGCTGACTCTGCCATCGTCTTCAGGGTGAAGTTCAGAACAAGAAAATTGAAATATATATATTTTCAATACATGAAAATATATAAATACCAGGCCTTTTTCTTGCTCTGAACTTCACCCTGAAGATGATGGCAGAGTCAGCCTTCGAAACGTCAGTGCACTTCATCAACCTGACCTGGTGGGAAACCCGAGAAAAATTCTTGAATCTAAATAAGCCTCCCATTGAATTACATAGGCTTCATATGATGGTTTGTTCAGGGGAAAGGAAATTTCCAATAGTGGCATATTTCCCATCAAATGTCACCTCTATCATTGCTGTAAGCAAACTGATGTCTCCCAATGAAGGATTCTTGGGTCTTCCATTGGGTCAGGAGTTCCATGTTGGCCGACGTTTTGATGCCTGACTCGTGCATCGTCTTCAGGGTGGATGGTTGTCGTAGGCCAACATGGAACCCCTGACCTGGTGGAAGACCCAAGAATCCTTCATGAAGCAAATATGCTGGGAAAGCACCAGATCTTACTGGATGTCTTCCAACTTGTAACAGCTGCCACGACACAATACTGGAGTCAAATAAATGAAACTTGCACCACATATACACTGCACATTAAGCTTACAATAACACTAAATGAAATTTTTGGACAATAAGTAAAATAATTACAAAATTCATGATCGACTCTTCATTACACAGCCCTCATGCATACCTATGCCCTGTTATGTCATAATATTTAATGTGAAATAAACATGAGATCCACAATTAATTCTTGTTTTGTTATAACCTCTGAAAGTTCAAGTAAATGAAACTTGCACCACTTACACATTGCATATTAAACTTACAATAACATAAAATGAAATAAAAAATCTCTAGTGAATGAAGGTTCTATATGCTTAAAGGTGCACGATTCTGGATCTATTGTATTCAAATATGAAAGTTGGTGAAATCCACAATCTGTAAAACTTTTTTTTTTCAGTTCATTAAAAGAATTGAAACGAAGGATTTCTTTTGAAAAATTTTTTTGCACATGTAACATTTTGAAACTATTTTTTCGGTGTCTACAAATTATTGGAAACTGATTTACATCCATTTCATTGCATTTGAATGACAACTGTGTTTTAAAAATGTTGAAACCTATTATTTTTATGAGAGATGATACAAAAAATTAATTGTACATTATGTTCCCATAAATTTTGTAATAATATCTTTCAATTTGAAAACTTAAAAAAATCATGAAGATTGTATGTAAACTGTTGTGATGGTATGAAAATTTACTATTCCTTTAAAAAATACCATTGACTTAAAAGTTTCTTCTTTAGTAGATATTTAATGCTTATTACATACACAACAGGAAACATATTAGAGAACAATGAACAGAATACTCACAATATTTAGAGTTTACTCACAATAAGAGTTTGTGCACATTGCAACAATATGATCTCAGGGAGTCAAAGACCTCAGAAAATTGACTCAAATTTATGGGTTTATTTATTTCCTCAAGATACAGCACCAAACTTAAATATGGTTGTGCCAATGAATTATTTGTTGACAAATTAAGTTATACTTTCAATATTATTAATATTTCAGGTAATAGTGAACAGATTCAGGCGAGATGTGATGAAAGTTCATCATTATGAGCAAAACAAATTTCCATGTTTCCACAAGTTAATGCACAATGCATTTCAGTTCACAGAAACATCATTGTTTTTCTCATGTCATGTACCTAATGACGGTTCTGTGAACTGAAATGCATTGTCGTTACCAATAATCTTGTGGGAAAAATGCAAATTTGTTTTTTCATAAATAATATTGACAAAATATATTATTAAGAAATTCAAAAAAGAGAGAAATGTTTGTGAAAGAAATATAAGTGACAAATCACAAGTTTCTCATGCAAAAAATATATCCCTTATTAATCTACCTATTATCCAATGAAATTAAAAGATTTTTAGAATATTAATAGTACTTACTGTCACTTCTACAGATTTTATGATAATTTTATTTTTGAGGTACTCTGTTGGGTAACGTCGTACTAAATATTGTATCTCACATAAAATAAAATATCACATAAAAAACAAAAATCTATGCCCAGGAAAGCACTCAAAAACATAATCTTTTATCAAACCAATGTTGACATTACTCGCTGTCCCAACCAAATTCATCTTAATACATTGTTTGTAGATCCATAAAAACTTTGAGAAGCTTACTGCCAAGTATAGTAAATCCAATTTGTATTACCATTATGAAAGTGTTCAATATCTCTTTGCAACTGAGAGGAGAGCATTACTGCAACTTCAACTAACTTATTCTCATGCATCAACCAATTTTTGTTTTTCCATCCCATTATTTAATTAAATAAAAAAAAGATAAGAATTAGCCGATTGTGACTTGAACTAGCACCTTAATACAGCACAATTACCTGCTGGCAGAGCAAAAGTAGCTATTTCTGTGAGATAATGGCAAGGAAATGAGGAACCCTTTCTTTGGCGGATGATGGAAGAAACATGGCGGTGGATATCAGCAGCCAGATCGGGTGCAACGTAAGATGGAACGCGCTTCACTCCTGGACCACCACCTTCTATCTGAGACAGCAGCGTGGCCAAGAGATCTTCCCGATGAAACCTGGAAAAAGAAAATTTAGATTTGTTTCCATCACAATTCCTGCTCATGTGTGCTGGGCGTACAAGTATGAAATGTGGGTTTTTTCCAAAAAATTTTTTCCCCAGAAGAATGATAAAAAGAACTTTCTTCAAGTATGCTTCATTGCTAGTTAAATTTTCCCCATATTTTGGGCATTTTGTGGATACCATGCCATACAATTCTTTCCCTTTTGCTGTGAACCATTCATCAAGTAATTTTTTTCACGTCTTAGTACAAACCAAAGCGCTGTTCAGCAAGTGCATGATCCATTGATACAAAGAAGTGATAATTGGAAGTAGCCAAGTCTGGTGAGCAAGCCACATTGGGTAGAAGTTCCCAGCTGAGTGCATCCAATGTGTCGCAAACGGGCTTTGTCATATGTGACGGATATTCTCGTCTTTTTCAAGCAGTGAACAGTTCAAATTGAACAATTGTTGCTGGTAAAGTTCAATATTAACCATTTTATCAGGTTTTTACAGCTTATAATAGACAATATCCTTCTCGTCCCACCAAACACAGAGCACTGTCTTTCTGCAAAAGCGATTCCGTCTAGCAGTCGATGTGGATGGTGCGCCTGGGTCCACTCATGATTTTTTGTGCTCAATTTAAGTTCTGGGATTCTCAAAATAAATCCACTTTTCATCCCCAGTAACAATACGATACAAAAACGACTTCCTTTTATATTATGCAAGCAAAATTTCATGGACTTTTGTGCCCCTCCAACTGCCTGTTGTTCAACTCATGTGGTACCCATCTGCAGGTCTTCTGAATCTTTCTCATCTCTCGTAGGTAATTAGCTTGGAAACAGCTTGTTGACTGGAAATCAATTGCTCGGTGAGTTGTTTTTGTATCTCCGTCCAACAATGCTAGCAATTCCACATCATTGTATCTTTTTGGCAATTTTCTATGCTCCTGGTCTGCAACATCAAAGTCCCCACTTTTGAAATGCCGAAACCATCATTCACATGTAACTTGGATGGAGCATGTTCACCATAACTTCTCAAAGTAATCCGTATGATTCAGCAGCAGTTTTCTTCAAATGAAAACCAAAAATTAATGCTGTCATCATATGCTCTTTGTTTGGTATACATGTCAAAACATTGAACACAGCAACGCAACACTATACAAATACTTCAATTTGGAATCAATCAATCAAACTGGAAAGATTAAATCAGCGGATTCCATCTGAAAATAGTGTTAGTTCCCAAAGAGGCATTCAATGGTTATATATGCATCAATATCAGTACCAGGGTATGCCATCAAGTACAACTACAGAGCCAATTTTAGGACTGCCATAAGCAGACATGCCCATAAAATGAGCTACATTCACACCTGAAAGCATTATTTTCCTTGTCTGCAATTCAAACCAATATCACTGAGACCTTCACTGCTACTCAAGTGCTTTAGCCAGTTACGATTCGTAGATACAAATTTATTTCAAATTATGATTCGTAGACACAAGAATTTCTTACAAATTTGATGAAACAAAAAGAGAAAAAAATTACTTTACATAAAATGTTGCAATTTTATTGATGTAGCTTAAGCTAAGAGTTCGGTGTTTGCTGTATCATAATGTACCTATTAATTCTTTACACATTTGAGTAATCTGAGACATACTTTAACATAAATAAAACAGTTTCTGGCGTAACTTGGTGGAAAATCTTCATACTGACTTTTAATAATCAAACCACTTTACTTTTCCACATAAACTCTAAACTAAACTACTTAAACACACAAACAAAGTTTATGCGGAAAAGTAAAGTGGTTTGATTATTAAAAGTCAATACTTTAATATAGGCCTTCACAAATTATTCATGATGATTATAACTTCTAACAACTGTGTGAAATAGTTAATACAGAAATATAGTGGAGTACGAGAAAGAAATTTCTCTTACTATAATCTATTCTTGAGCAGAAGATGCCAAGAGGTGTAGCCATTGCAGGACATCGTGGCACTCAACAGTGCAAAGAGTTATGTCAGGAAAAGGAAATGCACATTAAAGGGGTTGTTAGAGGGGGGGAGGTCATGGCACACAGAACAGTTGAAATACTTGCATTTAGAATTTTACAGCTTTCTGGTTGATGTGAATAAGAGAAAGAGAAATTTAAGGTTGGCAATGCAGGAATGTGACAGTAAGCACTCTCGTGGATACACGTGGCCACTGCCCCCCTCCCCAAAATGAAAGTATTTTTTAGACAATGAAATTACACAGAAAGGGATTTTACTGTGCTAGAATTACTAAGTTCAGTGATGAGTGTGAAGTAATTTGTCTAGTATTTTGTAACTTAATCAGCAAGTGATTCGGAGATCTGGGTTTTAATCCTGGACAAAACCAAATGATTTTTTTCACTATGAGTATCAGTTTTTACATATACCTTCATGGAATGTGTGATATATTATTATGTATGAATAATTGTTACTAACTCACTTAACTGACAAGTAATGAATGTTAAAAAACATGTTTGCTATCTCATAATGCTAATAACGGAATTTAAAGGAATTGATAAATAGAATATGCATTATTGAGATTATTTCAGCATAATGTTACTCATACTAGAGTAATTCATGAGGTGAATTACTAAGACTTTGGCATGAAAATCGTTATTTCTCAAGGCTAAAATTCAATTTACTACTTCAATCAGTTTGAAATTAGGTTTGTATTGAAAGTATTATATTATACTCTGATTATTAAGCCTTGTACTGCTTCTAACTACTTTTTAAAGAATTTAAAACTGATTGGGCTTTTAAGAATCTGGCTTGAGACTATCCATTTGACTTACTCAATGATATTGAAGGAAAAGTTACACAAAGTTTCAGGATGGACAGCAGTGTTTAATAAAATTTCTTAGAAGGTTAAAACATGGAAGGTTTACACCTTTAAGGTGAATGTCACTGCTATTGATTTACAATGAATTAGTGAAAATGTTAAGCGTTGACTCAAGACCCATTCACTCACCTGATTGCTAAGTGAACAAGAGTGTGACCTGCATCAAATGCCGAAGGGCGGTTGAGTAGTGCTACCTCGCTGGAAGTAAGCTGCCTGGCAGGATTGCCACCAGAAGAGATGTAAGCCTCCACAGGATGCGGATCACCTTCCACTACACCCAAGCAAGCGTTCAGCCAAAGCCAATCAGCCTCCCGTTTGCGCTGCCTCAACTGCCTCAGCCGCCTCTCATATTCACAGTTGTTAGGGGATTGCATGCTTCCTCCTCCCCCACTCCAGCCCACCCTCCCGATGGTCCCAGATTGTTGGTCAGGTGCGATGATGAGTGGTGCAGCATCCAAGGATGGATCCACTCTGGACCGTGCATAGTTATTGTTGTTGTTGTTGATCAGGCAACCGGACACCGACCTCCCACTCCTACTGCCTCCCCCCGGCGAGTTGACTCCGGAGTCACTGGGGATGGCATCCGTGACACCACTCACGTCCTGGGGGCCCTTCGGCGAGGGCCTCGGAGACCCACACATCACACAACGCGTTGCTTTCGGCCAGTTCTCATACGTGCAGTGCCGACAAGGCCATTTGTGGCATGATGAGTGTGCAGCCGCCTCAATTGAAGTTGAACTCCCACTGGCGGACGCCTGACAGCTTCCAGCAATCATAGGTGGCCTCCTAGGTCGTTCCGCTTTGCTCTCTTTAATTGTTATTGTTTCCTCATTGTCGGAAACCTTCTGACCATCTCTCTCCGATGTGAACTTACTATAGCTCTCCTCCTTTGGAGAACCAGCTGAGGGAGTAGGGGGTGGGGGAGGCGGAGGAGTAGGAGATGATGGCTTTGGTGAACTACGTTCTGAAGGGCAAGATTTAACATTTTCGTGAAGGGAATTAAGGTGCTCATGGAGGCTTAGAGGAGTTGCCTCTGATAACGATGGATTACACGAAATGGGCAAGACATTAGATGTCGCATTTTTTCTACGAGGAACTGAGCACTCAGCGCAATTAATAGCCCTTGGCCAATTTAGGTACGTACAGGTGGTACAAGACCATTTTCCATTGGAACGTTCCTCCGATGAGGTTGGGTTGTCATTTGGGGAAGGGCTATCTAGTAAAGGGGGAGCACAACCACCTTGTAACTGGTATATATCCTGATGGCAAATAGCTTCCGCTATCAACGTTGGTGGTTTTGAAGCTCGGCACATGGTACATTTCAATGACGAAGGCCAATTTTCAAAGGTACAATACTCGCACGACCATTTTCTGGAACTATCACTCATAATTAGGATGCTAAAATACTAAATTAGGCTTGCACCTTAATTCCTTTTCGCTGTGCTGTTATTTATGTATTCAAAAACCTTTAGATATAGGAACACAAAATGTCAGCATCATAAATAATGCTTTTTCATACGACAGTTCCACTGTCATGAAAACTTCATGACAAAACTCACAACGCTTATCCGCACATACTTTTCAATGTTAATCTGGCAATGCTATTTTCATATGCAGTATTATCCTATTATTTGGATTCATCACCTACTTATTGCCAAATTAAAGGATTCCTTCCTGTTCCTGAATACTGACTTCACGTACCTTAAGAATCATGATCGCAGATCACTGCAAATGAATGAATAACATGCACATTAATTCTACGTACGGTAGAAAATCAACATTTCACATTCTGAATATGAAATCACATTCCACTAAAATTAACACTGACAACCATAGCCATGTGTATAGCTTAATACAAACAATAAAACGTCACCAAAATAGCGATTTATCGTAAACATCGTCCATCACATACAATATTTACTTCAATTACGCACAATATGCGATGCTCTGTTCATTCTCACCTACCTGGACAGCCTCCAATTTTGGTCTGGTCTAAATTAACCTGGAATTTGTTACAACATGTCTTTCATCAAAACGTACACATTACTATGCCGAGAAAATGTTTTGTACCAAAGCAATGAATAAATTAAATTTTCGGCATCTAAAGGAGGAGTCAACTATACCTAATATTCCATTCCTACATTAACTTAACATCCACTCGCATATTGCCTAAGGAAACATTACGTCACTATACATTACTGCCATCTATAGCTCAGTTTTTTGTTTTCGTTCGGGTAAATGTCATGCGTCTGGTTAGATGGAAGTACAGATACGGATAGAAACTTTTTTGGCTGTATTGTAGGTCCTTATATTTTGTTTGTTTTTTAATGCAGCACCCACCAAATTCGTTAGACAAACACATTGCCTCCAGATTCTCCTTTTAATTTATCTCATCATGAGCATGTCGCTACAACCATCCGGCTTATTTATCAGATTATTTTAGCAGCGAAAGATAGTAAGACATTGTTTTAAAAATATTGGCAATAGTTGCTTCAAGTCATAGTGCTATGAGTGACGTTATACCTTCTAAGGACATTTTCGGTTACTTATGTGTTAACTCTATGGTGTGAAATGCGTTCCTGGGCTAAAATTGTATTTTTAGACATCATAAAAACTGATTCCCGTAAGTCCATTGAGTCAACCCACATGAATTGTTAGCGGTCTTTAAACCCTTTAAACATTGATTGGGCGATGTGACAACCTCGCTATTGGATATATGAGCTATGAGATAAAGATTGAGAAGGTCGCAAGCGTAATTACGGTTTTTCATTAGTTTTGAAAAAGATCTTAGGTTCCATGCATCTTTATTCTTTCTATTCAGTTCAATTTCTTATTTTTATGAACGCATCTGGACGTCTGACCATAAAGGCTCCGGGGTTCTCTCCTAGAAGCAAGGCACGTAATCCCTGTAGAATGAATTCCGCTATTAGCAAGGATGAGGCTACTGGAAGTCCGTTGATTTGACAACGATATATAGACAGGGATATGCTGAAAACTCGGTCAAGTTATTGGTTTCTTTGACCGTAGCCTCACCTGATATCCAAAATTGGTTGAATAATACAGAATAGATCAACAAAATAATTTGAATTTTTCGAGCGTTGTAAACTTAAAGTCGGTGCACCAGTGGGCTTGGAAACGGGGATGTTATCATAATTATGCTGTTGGTGTATGTCTACTCCTAGCATGAATGTCAAGGCTAAATTTATCAATATTTAATTGTAATGGCCCACATACTGCTGTAATTGGAGTGACACGATTTTAAAAGATGCGTGGATAGGAAACCACGGGAACCGGAAGAGAGGAATTATTAAACCCTTCGCCGGCTGGGTAGGTCACCGACTACTGCATTCGGACTTCATTTGTAACATCTTTAGCAATTCATTCAGATTTAGCAAACTCTAGAGAGAAAGTCGTTATTTAAAAAACAAAATTGTACTGTCTTAAATTTGAAAAATATAAAACACAATAATAATCAATCATTCCTCGATGCATTTTCTTTCGGAAGTTCAATGAAATATTTCAGTCAGCTCAAATCGATAAAGCTGTGTTACTAAGGCGAAATAAGCTCGAGAGGACCAAAAACTACCGTTAGCGGACGAAGTCTAAAAGAAAAACGGTCAGCTCTACTCTATTCGGATAGAAGGTGGGCTTGTGAAACCTTGTAGAGGGTGTTTACCTACTTATGAACATGTCATGGTAAGTGAACGCTATAAAGTGCTTTCCATCTAATAGATGAGCGATGAAACTCAACCGAACCTGTGAATTAAAATATTTCAGCTCTGACATGAAATAGTCTATCGTGTTGGACATTCGTGGCCTCAAGCTTCGGATTCTCAAAGGCGCGGTGTATGGCATATTTCTTACACTGAATCATCAGCGTTCAAGAGGTCGCGGAGGAAGGGACGTCGAACGAAGCAGATATTTTGTTCTTGGCAATGAGTGTCCAACCCTTCAATTCGTAATAAAATCTAAGAGGCGTCTATTTTTTTTATTTTGAAGGCAGAAGTGGTTCTCTTTCACCATAAAATAATCTAATAATTCATTGTATTACTTAACCAAAAACCCCATGGTCGGAGTCTGGCTTCTCGATATTCGGGTTAGCGAGATGGTAATCCATTAAACTGACTGCGTTGGTTCTACGGTTGAGACTACTTGTCCGGAGAGAACCGTATGTTCCGTAGACCACTAATGAATGGAGGTAGTTATTTCCCTTATTACTTTTTAAATACTCAATTATTCATTAAATTTGGCGATCAAATTTGTTCAAGGTACTGCATGCAAGTTTAACACACAATTATATGCCAGACAAACCACAATAATTAACCTGAAGATTTGTTTGATTTTGTTCTCCTCTTGCATCAAACACAACAGCGTGTGACGTTCACAAATCAAAGTAGGGGCCCAGTTTCTTTTCTTGTGCCACCTGTGGTTTTCCAGGAATATAGGAATATCTGGTTTTCGAAAAATAATACAGCTTGGGTGGGGTACCTAAAGACGTCCTCTAGAATCGAATCCGTGCCCTCCAGCCAGTAGACCGGCGCTCTACCTACACTACCACCTCGCCCTTATATTCCATATAAATACGGAACTGTCCTTTTCATTCTAGTCGTCTAAAATTTTTTATATGTGCTCAGATTTTCCGTGATCTCATCCTGTAATAGAGGATCACTTAGTTTTAAAATCCATTACTACCAGATGAAATGTCGGAAACATAGGTTGCACGGAATGGTATGCCCGAGATAATGAAGCATTCGGGTACAGAAGCTCCCAACTCTCTCAGCAGGCTCTGAAGTCTAATAAGGTAAGACCTGGCTTTTTTGCTGCAATAAATAGAGCAGTGATGGAACATAGTAGAGAGCACTCGTTATTACGATAACCAGCTATTAATACCCATTCCTTTATATTCCATTGAAATCTACTCTCCCACCCTTCTTCGCCTTTTTAATTTTCTTAAATTGTATGTCTTATTAATAATTACTAATTTATGATCCGGATTTGGTTCCGTCTCCGAGAAAATATGTAAGGTGGTGATGTATATTTGCAATTTGACCCTGATGTTCATAAATCAATGGCTAACCAAAAATAGTCTCATTGATATCTTCCCTTATGTAGTGGGTTTTGAACGGGTAGGAATTTCAACCAGCTGTCAATATAAACGCCTTAGGCATACAACAAATCTATTACTCCTACACCATATTTCTGCTATTTACTCACATTTCTTTTTCTTGTGTCTCTTCCTTTCAACCACCCATTACTGACAAGTGTTTTCTTCCAGGAATCTTACTATCTTCACTAATTGATTTTTATTCCTTGCTTTTACTCTACTTGTTGGGATGCAAACCAGATTCTCAGCTACAGTTCTTCGATCTACTTTAATTTCAATTTAGTATATCCTATCCCTCACCTGATCTACATTTATATTCGGACCAAATTTTATTAATTTTAATTGCTAAGGCTTGTTGTCTCTTCTTCCTTTCGCTTTAAACGACTCTAGTTGTCGCCTCAGTAGTCCCCATTACTTACCTCAATCATGATAAACTTAACAAATGTTTATTCACTTTATCCGTTTATTCTCGTTTGCTTTATTAGCTACCTGCTTACATCTTCACCTCGTCGTAACATTCGATGGACCTATTCTCCCCGTTGTGATTCACTTCTGTATCTCCTTCCTATCTGTTGGTAATGCGGATGTAAAAGGATTACTTGTGATAGCCACTCTGGAGGCCTTGCTTCCCCAAATTCCTGGCAGTCCGATGTCCTGTGCATTTTAATTGCTGCTTGCCCGTTAATATTGAGAAGAAAATTTACCCATATTCTAGGTTATCACACATTATTACGATCAAAATTGATTCCTGAAGGATAGACGTTAATGGTCGAACTTGAGAAAAGCATCCGAAATGAGTGGGTCACATGTTACCCGGGGTTAAACATTACTGGATTGCTCCCACCAATAGGGTTGTAGGGCACGTGGGTATCCCTCCTCTGCCCCATTCCAAGTTATAGTCCATGTGAAGGGACGAACGCAAGTATGAATATTTTTCAACCAAATAAATGTGTAAAGAAGTGTAAACGTCTTTTTTGGCGAAAAATCATGACGTCATTTTATCATCACTCAAGTGTTTCTCGACAAATGATCTGCATATTTCCATTTAATGGAACATTCGGTTTATCCTTACATGTATAAATCACTGAATGCAATTAGTTAGTAATCGTAAGGCTTAGAATAAACTTGCAATGTTTACGATGCAATGAATAGTCCCATCTTATAAGTAATATAAGTATATGGAGGCATAAGGAATAAAAATATGAATTATTCTCGAATTCCTATTTTATCAGATCAGGATTCGAGGATCAGCGTGCATTAATAACCTTTTTGTTTCCCCAAATTTTCTTTCAACCCGATAATGGTACACATCCATCTCCTCTAATTTTGAGAGTGACTTCTAATGTCAGATTACGCATTTAATGTTGTCCCAGCAATGTAATTGAAACAAAATTCACAACTTGCAAATTCAGCTATATAATATATATGTGTATATATATATATATATATATATATATATATGGAGAAGGTGAAATGGACCGAAAGGAAAACAAATGAGGAAGTACTGGAGATGGTGGGTGAGGAGAGGGGTTTGTTGAGAGAAATCCTATGGAGGCAGGAAAAATGGATGAAAGGCATATTGAGCGGTAGTGGAATGTTGAAGAGGGTAATAGGGGGGAGAATGTTGGGCAAGCGAGGAAAGGTTAGGAACAGGATAGGGATGTTGGATGGGATGAAGGGAGGAAAGAAGTACACAGAGATGAAGAGGGACCTGATGTAGTTTAGGTTGCTGGATTGGGTTTTGTTTGGAGTTACAAAATGTTTATTTGATAGTTGTGTCCATCCAAAAACCTACCTTAACCGGTAGATTACCTAATAATATATATATATATATATATATATATATATATATATATATATATATACATGTATCGATGATGCGGAAGTACCCACGAGAGCAATATAACTTTTGGACGGCACAATAGAACACAGAATAAAACAGATAACACGTAAAAGGACACTCTCCAGATCTACAGTGTGAGTGTCCTTTTACGTGTTATCTGTTTTATTCTGAGTTCTATTGTGCCGTTCAAAAGTTATAAAAACATATATGTGTATATATATATATATTTTTTTATATGTGTGTGTTATCTATCGCCTCTTTAAGGCGCGAAGGATTGATATTGGGGTAAATCTTCGCGCCGGTGAAACTAGCAGTTCAGTGTGATGAACAGTATCGATAAAATGTCAAGTTGAGTAATTAGCACTTGCAATTTCCTCTCCAGACCGTCATCAATTAAAATAATCAAAGAATCCCCATGCCCAGTTTCGCATATTTAGCTTCCAGGGCATCGCTTGAGTAAGGTGTCTTTTTTTTAGCATGATATATTTTTGTACGCATAGATCTCTGATCGCCTCTTTTCACGAGCATCTATTCTTGGGAAGGTGCCATGAAAGTGCCAGATATTGCGCCGTTTCCGCGTGGCAACCGGAGGAATGTTAGAGAAGAACGACTACTTGAAACTTCTCTGCCCGATCTGTTTATTTCGCCAACGAGTCCTCTACAGGTGTACTGGTAATACCTCACTTTTGTCGTTCATTCCACTGCGATTGATTTTGTGAAAGTGCAGTAGAACATAAACCCACAAATGTGATGATGGGCAGGTGCCCAAAATTTATTCGAATAGGCATTCGGATTCATCATTTAACCATCGCAGAAGTGAATATGTTTTGTTTTCTCAGAAGTCCGAGGAACTTGGGCGCCTCCTAGGACGGATCCGCTCTCCTTTCCTCCTCAGCCATGGAGGTAATTTCCACCATTAGCATGAAAATCAGTACATTGGGTGGTGTCTTAGGGTTCTCTCAATGTTGCTTAGGCGATGTGAGTAGGGAATTTAAAACGGGTGGGTCAAAGATTGAATGTAAATTGTAACCCGTACTAGTATGTGATTTTGAACTCATTACATCCTGACAAGTTAGTTTTGTTTTCAATGAAACGTCCACTGAAAGGCATTGGGGTCACGTTTGACCAATACCTCCAAAAGTGTGGCTCTCCATCCTTGGGAGGAAGTTTTTCTGTGGATTAAGTAGGTAAGCCAACCTATTAGGGTGGTGTGGACCGAATAAAACTGAGTATTGCTATTCCACCAATATACAAACGTCTCATAATCGTACACCAGTTGAAACAAGTATACGCGACGCCTCTAGAAGGCCTGTCCTGGTGACAGAACACACGCATGGGGATGATGGTCGTTTTTTGGAACTCACCACAATCTCCCTACTAAGTACAGGAACTGTAGAAACTCCCGCAGACTCACAGAATGGGTGCTTTCGCCGCTCTTCTAACCGCTAAAGATTCCCTTCGAGACAAACTGGTGGTCCAATCAGTCACCTAACTTTCCAACCCACTTAAAATTAACTTTAATAATAGCATTAATTATTAATTACATGAAGACTCAATAATTAATAATTCAATCTCCATTATTGATTATTGGCGTATTTCCAAACATTGTAGTACCACTGTTCACTTTATTATTCCCTCCTTTGTTCGTATATATGTATTTATACTCCTGACAACGGGCTTAATATTAGATCTCATTTCGTTATTCTTGCCTAATTGTGTACCTATTATAATGTTTAAGCTTCAACTTATTAAATCTATAATTTTATTACGCATGAATTGCAATTAATTACAATACCTTCCTCACTGAGATAAGGGGAGCAGAAAAGAGGGAACTAAAAATTCTCAATCACGCCCAATATTAAAGACATTTATCTCGCTATCTATCTATTATGTTTGTGGGAAGAGCCTAGCGATTCATCATACACTTTTAGATGTGACTGTAAGCCGTTAGCATCCCGACCGAACACGCTTTCCGATATGTTTCAGGCGTCTCTCCAGCTGCAAACCAGGCGCATGCGTGAGATTAGGACTGCAACCCAAGGAGCTATTTTCACCATTTTTTACCCACCCCCCCTCCCCTCTCTTTCTCTCCTCATCTCCTATCTCATTTCGCCAGACCTCCCGATTTGCTTCCACACAACGCTGCATTAGTTTAAAATCCACATATTAGGGCATAGACTAAAATTTCACGCTCTTCCGTAACTTCACACTTACTCCATGTCACATTCTTAACCCTTCAGTGTTCGTATGCATCGATTTACCTGATGACTTCTTCATTTTCTTACGATATTCAAACTACAAAAATTCCAATTCAAGGATTAAATATTCGTTTGCATAAAGATATTGTTTTAGATGTTTTAAGTTTTGGCATAAACGTATCTTCATTGATTTTTTACTTAGTCTGTTTAGCCATTACACTAAATGGTAATGACCGAACAGGTGAAGAATAAAATGAATAATTTTCTTCCTTCACGTACGAATTTAAAGTATTAATAGCATATCGAGCAAATTCTGTCACTGAATAGTTATGCCTACGATATTAAGCATCGCCGACATTTTATTCCCATAATCCGCCCTAGACATCCTTTCGAAGGTTATCGTGGACATTATCCTCGCGGTAACAATCCCAGGGAACTTGGAATGACTCAACTCCAACGCGATGATGCGATACTGTAGTTACAATTTTGTAAATATTTTCTCCATTGCACCTAGTCCATCATCACATATAGTACAACGTCTTCAAATAAAACTCCATCTCTAGAATCTGATGGGTTAGCTAAGTACTACCAAATTCACGATTTCCTCCAAAGAAAGGTGGAGGAGAAAACTGAGGGGACCGGGATGGTGCGTTGGATAACGTACTGGTTTTCCACCCACAGGGCCCGGGTTCGAATCCCGGTGGCGGCTATTTTCAGAGTACGTCCGTACGTGCCGTCGGATGGGACGGCGCCTTTCCTTTCCTCTATCCCTTTCGCTCCTTTTCTTTCCTCCACCCTTCATCCTTTCCAGTCCGTCCCTAATGGCCCTAGTTGTCGGTCGCCCCCCCTAATACTACTATGAGATAACTGAACAGAAAAACAACCACTTTATCGACCAATCGAGCTCAAGGTCATTGGGTCTCCGAATTATAACAAGGAGTTGCTTGTCAGAGTTTAACAAAACTCCGATGGGTACGAAAGAAAATTTTATTGCCTTTCGTACTCACCCTACCTAAACCTGGGTAGTGAAGCCTATTCCATTTCCAATCCATCATGTTCATCCAATTGAACTACTCCATATTCAGAAAAGAAAAGTCCTTTTGATATTTCATCTGAAAGCACCAACTTTTCTTGTCCCAGTCATGTTTTTTCTAAGGGCATAGCACGTAAATATGCAACATGTTTCAGCGCAACGTGCTACACACGTAAAAATGTGTATTTTTAATATATTAATTTGTAATATATCCTCTCACAGTTCCCTCTCGGGCTAAACGAAAAATACATCTTTACCCTTGAAAATGACATCGACATTTTGATATATAAACAAATGAGTGCATGAGTAGAATATTAAAGTTGTTTCCCTCATCTCAAAAATACGTCATATCATTTTTGTACCGAACTTCTTGTCGGAAGAACTAGATCTGACATCAAAATGGTGATAACGCATTTGCAGACCTCCCTCGACGTCTACTAGGCAGAAGGAGCGACAGCTCGCTTGTTTTTTCACAAATGTCACACTCAGCGTCCATTAATCACGCCAGTCTACTTTTGGGGATAGAGAGTCCTAGAGTCACAGTGGATCAACTCGGGGACCCACAGCGAGCGGACATCATGAGGGAAAAAACGAGTCCTTTTCGGAGCGAGAAAAATCAACAGAATGGGAAATCTTTTTGTGTTTGCGTTCCGTCGGAATTCAAGATTCATAACATTCTCTCGGTTAAAAAAAGAAATAAAAACATCTTCAAATCTGGAGAATGGTTTTTTTTATATTTGTGAGATACTATTTGCAAATTAATCCTCGAAAGGCATAGGGAAAGTGGTGCTTCATGAAAAATGACGAAGAGCACACAAAGGGATGGTATAGCTAAAGAATGGTTGGAGAAGGAAGAAGTTAGTTGAAAACACTGAGAAGAAGAATGGATAGCTTTATCGGGAAACATTCTGGAGCGCGATGGCCCGACGAGGCCAGCCTTCGGGGAGAAAGCGAACGGGAAGACTCCGAATGAGTTCTATTGGAATAATAGTGGCAAACGTCAAAGGGAAGAAATATATCGACCGGAGTAGGTTGGTCGTTAGAAGAATTAAGTAGAGAGCTGCGTCAATCTAGTCTTAGGATTTATGACATGTCATAAAGAATGTGACGTTCGAAAACTTTCCATTATCCATCAATGCCCACAAAAACCTGAGTGCCCAGTCTGCAATACTCCTTCGCACATTTCAACGACAAACATTTAGAACGCGATAAAAAGTACTCAGTATGAAAGTGAAGGGGATATGGAGAAAATTTCTTGGAGTGTGGGGAAGGGAAAATACAACGCGATGGGGATAACATTTGTTTAACGTTATGGGCGTTAAAATTAACATTTAAAATTTTCTAACTATTTTAAATATAATCTCATGCAATTAAGTCTTATATTTAATGAAATATACATGTTTTAAATGAAATAAAAAGAAAATCACAAATTAATACCAAACAATATTATTCTGAATTCTTTATCGTACCTCTGTTACATTCGACATTGTCTTATTTGGGAGCATTTTAGTTCATTAGTGCCCTACAAGTCAAAGTTGGCTTTCAGTTGGATCCTGAAAAATATTACGAATTACCGTACTTTTAAACCGCTCCCAAGTTATGTCAAACGTAAAACACATTTGCATTTGGAGGTCCACGGATACATAATTAACCTTACCCAATGTAGATTTAGGATCGACGAAATTGGTTGCAGTATTAGATTCTGGAGATAAATCTTTATTAGTTCGCAATAGGCAAATGAGCATTCGTCTTTAGCGACCTTAGTAAGAATTTAGTGCGATTTGGTAAGATGGTTAAAGCTGGTCAATAAGTCAAGCTTATGAAAAGATTCATTATTAGAACAGAAATTATTGCAGAACTATGATCTTGTATCTTGAACAGACCTTGTATATTTTTGAGTGATAGAGTTTCGACTTAGAAGAAGAAAGGATGCAAAGAGCTTACCAAAAAATGCTTGTGCGCAAAATGGCAACCAAGTACAAACCCTTCAAACTCGGCTTTGATCACATTTTCATTTAAATGCAAACGATTAACGCATTCGTACAGCCTCACACCGAAACTGAAACCAATGTTAGATCCCTTTGCGATGTATGTGTGAATTGTGATGATCAACACAACTTCCGCATCAACAAAACTATTAGTAAGGAGATGGCAGTAGCTGGTCTACGTACGCTACCATTGCACAGATATTCAGGACTGTTTTTTGTTGCGTCCTCTCCGTTTTAGAATGCTGGGCACCGATCTGTTCGACTGCCTGACCCTAACCTTTAGAGCCAGTGAACCGTTCTGTTGATTTGTTGATCGCATTACCCTCCATCACATCCTCTCCTGTAGAAACTTAACCCGTGCATACATTTTATCCCCCATCGGAATTTCTACCACTTCTCACGACGCCGTGTATAATCTGACATGAAGTTGTTAAGAAACGCCATGAACGGATTTTTCCACCCCAACGACCTCCTGCTTCTCTTTTCAATTCTTGTTCCTCCTCGGCTAACACGCATTAATAGTCTTCCGCACTTTCCGAAATTGTACCTTTTCATATCCCAACGCTCCCTCTTCTACCGCATCCCAAACGTGCATCTTTCTTAAGCGCCATTTAGGTAATCCAGCACGCGCTAAGTGGTCTCCTTGTTTTCATGTACTATCTTCAATTTGTATTTTCATTAAAAAATTAGTTTTTAGTTGTTTTATTATTAATATCATATCGATTATTATTTATTGGCAATCGATTTAGCCCCTCTAAAAGCCTTTGTGCCATTTTTGGTTGGTTTTGAATAAATAAACTCTGACATGACTTCTTCCTTCCCTTTTTTCCTCTCTAAAAATGATCGATTCGATTTGGAATATTTTCCGCTGCCTTGTCGCGTCTTATACTTTTAGTGGCATGTAGTTAGAGAGATGGGATATTGTTGATCCGTTCCTCGTAGATTTCCTCCATGTTAGCCTCCAGTTCAAACGCAGTTAATAAGCCTTCCACTTCAATAAGGCCATTGGTTGACTTACGATAAACATCTCTTCGAGCTCATGTGGTTGGTTTCCGATGAGGCTGGTTGTTACCCGCACGCGAGACCGAAAGGCAGATTATATACATGTTTCCCTATTTCCTTAACATTGATGGGGATAATTTTTTGGTAGTCTATTTTGAATCGACTAGCTCTTTTTCGTAATTGTTATAATCTCACTCATGTTCACTGATCGATGGATAGCTATCGTGATAATCAGCGGACGGCTGGGAATGATAATTTTAATTTTAATTTTAAGCATAATTATTCTCTCACTCCCGTTCAAGGAAATCTAGCACACATAATAAACCGTGCACAGCAAAGGTAATATACACTTTTACATGATCATTCCATTGTTCTGACATTTACCGTCCATCCCCTTTTTTTCATATTTTCATGAAAAGTCAAATGATGTTGTAGACAGAATTTCAATTCCCGCAGAGATTTTTGTTTAAATACAGTCTCACTGACTTATATCAATCACCGAGGAGATACTTTGATAAAACCGTAATCAATAAAACAGTTTCTGGCGTAACTTGGTGGAAATCTTCATATTGACGTTTTTTTAAAAAATCAAACCACTTTGCTTTTCCACATGAGATCTTTATTCTTCATTATTTTTAGAATAAAATGTTTATGTGGAAAAGCAAAGTGGTTTGATTTTAAAGAAACGTCAAACCGTAATCATTTTCGATGAAAAAAGACGAGCTAGAAAGTCGAATCATTCAGCTAGTGACGAATATGAAGTATGCTTAATATTGGTGGTTTCAATCCATTGAATAATGATGAAGCGACCATCCCTTTCCCATAACTTTAAAAAGGGGCATTTTGGTGAGGTTAGAGTATAAATTGGAATGAAACTCAGGAAGTGGAACCGAAATTGCATCGACCACCACAACGACGCATGATAATCCCGTCAAGATATCCGTTGAAGAAAGGTCATTTTATCGATTTGTGGCATATAAATTAGTTTTTTTATGAGCAGGTTGTCCAAGTCCTAGTGTAATACGGTTTTATGATATCGGAAAATCGAAAAAATACACGAATTAGATCCATCGTTATTATGCAAGCATTTTTTCAGAAATATTCGATTTTCGAATGCATAATTCGATTTTCTCATAATTCGGTCGTCGCAAAATTCGAGTATTCCAGATTCCTCCGAGATTTTTGCGATGTGGTTTAACGAGCCGGAGTTACAGTTGGCGGTCATTTTGCTGGCCAGAATACGTGAGTTTAGAAGGTGATTCCAAATAACAGTTGTATTAAATTGGCATGGGACCATTTTTTTTCTAGCGTGGTAGACTGCGTGCGGTATTCCTTCCTTTGAGAAAGGTGATTGTGCCACCCAAGTAATTAATTAATGAAAATCTATAATTTATTATTTATCGCCGGCCTCGGTTGCGGCGGTGTAACGTCCTCGTTTACCAAATCGAAGGTCGCGGGTTCGATTCCCACCTGGGTGAGTTTTCCTCCATCTAGGGCTTAGGTGTTTGTAATCGTCTCCATTGTTGTCACTGTTAACAGTCCGTTGTAAAGGCCAAAAAGTGCTGTTTTCGGACTAGGGCTAAATAAATAAATTATATACATATACATACATATATAATATATATATATATATTTATTTATTTATTTATATGTATGTATGATTTCGTCGAAGTAACACGGAAGTGTTGAATACAAAACTTGGACAACAACAAACAACATAAGAACACATAAAAAGAACAATCACACGTTATTTCTTAATAATTCCGTAAAAATTATTAATAAATAACGTGTGAGTGTTCTTTTTATGTGTTCTTATACTGTTTGTTGCTGTCAAAGTTTTATATTAATCACATGGGTAAGATATCATGAGTTCAGTTTAGAGATACGATGTATTTGCGCAATACCTTAATATCTTCCGGCATTGTGGCACTGGCTATTGTCAGAGACCAGAATGGCTACCGATCAAATGTGTATTCTCGCGGAAACAACCGTGGATAGATGATGTGGTAGATTTGCTTTCAGTGAGGCGGATCGTCATGTTAGAAATGCCACGCGGTGCTCAAGTCCCCCTTATCAATGATTCGCACTGGGTAAACTCCACTCCATTCTCCTCCTACACATATGGCAAGCAAAGGACACGACTTCTCCAAGTTAACATTCGGTGAAGGTCTGTAGAACAATAAGAGAGCAAAAACAAAATAAAATGTTCCCAGAATCCTGTTTGCTCGAAATAAAACTCGGCCAGAACTACCAACACGAAGGTGAAGGAGAAATAGATGTCCGTGTTATTTAGTAACTAAACAGATGCTGAGCGAGGAGGACGGACGGGCATTTAAAGAGTTCGTGGTCATGAGTGAATAATTTGTTGGAAATTTGCTATATGAAATAATGTCAGTTGTTCTCTTCGCGGATTCACGAATGCAATGCGTTAAGTGAGCTGGCGTCTTTTATTCCGCCGAGTGATGAGACTTAAAATCTAATAATCTTTATAACATAAGAATAATTCTCGCTTCATAAAGTATTGTAATTCTCAATTACTGTAATAATCTGTGGAGCACACAAAGCGCTCACTTGGAATTCCTAAGTTCTTAGGGCTTCTAAAAGGAATTCATTATTACTAGAATTTAGACATACGCATTGTCCATCATTTCCTCGGAGATTATTTTTTAGAACTTCAGATTTTTGAAAAAAAAAGAGCAATGCTTAGTGATACACATGGGTAACCGAAGTTTGTACTACTGCTTGCCTCTTAATCCAGATGTTACGGTTCCAAATCCAGCTCTTTCGTGCTTTTCAGTGCCTTGGGCTATTTTTGTTTTTCTTTTCAGGGCATAGCTCGCTCCCAACGATAAAATATTCATGATGAGGATTAGCGTGGGTAATTTAAACGTTTTATCGCATGAGAACATTGCTATCTATTGGTGATGAATAGTCGAATATTCTGGGGTTCGATTTATTGGAGTCGTCAAGGATACGATCCCTTTTTTTGCAAACATGGCAATCTATTTAATGGCATTCATATTTTTAAAACGTAAATAAAGACAATCCAAATGCAACTTTTAAACTAATTTTAATGATGCAAGATTTTTGCAGTCGAGAACACACACAATGGCTGAAACATCGGCTTGGTTCCGCATTTGTGCGTAATATGATAAATATAATTCGAGTCGACCGACGTCGAAATCATATGCATGTTCCAATGTTCGATAAATAAAAAGTTTTTTTTTAGCTTCTTAATATCAAGTTTCACAGTGCCTATAATGCTCTACGTTGGGTACGGTAGACTCAAGAGACCTCGGTTTCTGTCCGAAGGATCCGGGTTCAAAGCCGTTGATGCCTTTGAACGCCCTCAGTATAATCAAAACTGCGTCATAATACAGGTTTCTGGGAAGTTTCAAGAGGCATATGAATGGGAAATAAATGAAATTACTCTTCAAACTGACGTTCGAGTCGTGATTTACATTGTTCTATCAGCTCTAGAGACATGGGTAATTGTTGGTGACACTTTACCTTTAATTAGACTGCGGATATGATACTTTTTTATTCGAGAAATACAAACAAGAGAAATATGACTCCGGTAACTTTCACTTCAGCCGGTTCCTATGTTAAACACGTACGACACTTCGGAAATGATCGTTTTTTTAATTAAACGTTTTTGATCGTTTTCACCTGGTTGAAAAAAATAATGTCTTTCGGTGTTTTCGAATTATGGCGTGAATCTTAAACTTCCACGGTTGAGGAAATATCCAGCACGAATAGTTACGGGTATCTAACCTTGAAGTTACGTTCTCATGCATTCGATTTTGCTTTGCCACAAGTTGCAAAGACAATCGAAGCATAGAATGCCAAACCCAGAATACCATGTCGCAGGAGCTAGCCTACTCCTAACTTTCGAAACAGGTTACATTGCCTCGGTCGCGAGACTGATCGAAAAGCTACTCTTGCTATCTTCCATTTGTTCATCTTTACTCAAAACATCCATGCCACCTTCGTTTTCTGCTCCCCCCGGGCTCTGCCGCGGGTTTGACCGTGGAATGTTGGTTGACGCACGCAACTGCGGAAACTTTAAGGTCGGATGTATGAAGACCTAGTTTTATTCTACGCGCGTCCGGGAATAAAAACAGTTCCAGCGAAGAAAATGGTCGAGACGGGAGGGACGATACATTAAATAGTCGCGTGACGAAGCCGGACGCGGAGACGTTACGTCGCTGTCACTGCAACCAAACGTTTCACGAATGGTCGTGGCGATGGGAGAAAACTCCGTAAAAATCGACTCTGCCAAAATAAGTTGACGATGGTGAGGGTGTTACCACCATGAAAATATCTTACGTGCGAAATAACTGAGCGTACAACTTCATTTTCTGAGTGTATACATAGTTAGTTGGAGGCTGGGAGATTTGCAACGCTCGGTGGAGTTGCAAAAAATCAAGAGGCAGACGGAATACACTGACGACCTCGAGCTCTCACTCAGCTCCCTCGACAACATCGACGCACTCGCTTTCCATGCCACCTCTCTCCTCTTTTCGACGAAATGCGATGTAAGCAAATCCCGGAAAATAAACCGTCCAACCAAGGCTGAAGGAGTTAACGGAAATGCGTCTGCCTAGCTTTCTACTAGCCTGAAGACGATTTGCAAGGATTCCCCAACTAGGCAGTGGTATGGTCTTCGCCTAAAAAGCTCTAATCAAATCTGAATTCAATGATCAAGGTCGTAATGGATATTTAGACTAAATTGAACCAGTTTAAATATATTCCTTTTCCCTTAATTATTTTGTTTGCAATTGGTCTTCAACTTTGGTTGCAGTAAACCGAGCATATGCACTTTCAAGAAAGATTGCGAATCATAATTGCGATCATCATAATTCTCTGAAAGTGAGTCTTCTATTTTTTTGTTTAAACTTGAAAGCTTTTGGAAAACAGTTCTCCTTTCGAGTCTGGCGGGTATAATAACGTGTAGATTGACTCAGAGCACGGTTTGAGAAGAATACCACAACGCAAATAAACAACGAGAGGAATAGAATCGACTAACTTTGTTTCAATATTTTAAAATATATATCGTTTTATATCGATAATTCTTTCACTATCTCTCTCACTTCTGGATTTCGGTTTTTAGTACATTCTTTGTAATCCTGACGCTACCAAAACACACGGTATTTGAGTTTCTGTTTATCTGGGAGCTATAAAAGTGCGGTCGCCATGTAAAAATTGGAGAAGCTGGAAAAACTGTAGCCAAATAAATTAAGAGAATTAGACCTAACGTACTATCCTATCATAATCACGGAAATGTAGACAAAAGATTGGAAATTAGAAGTAGAGAGGAGATAATTAGAGGGCTGTAAGCTAACCAGCCTTTGCATTTAACTACATGATGATAAAGGAAATTTGTTTCTCAAAGGTACAATTCAGTCGACTCGCTAATGAAGTCATAAAGTAAATTTCAAATTTGATCAGGGAAAACTGCTCTCTAGGATGCTTAACTTTTAATCAAATATCTGAATGAGAAGTAGTTCGCTCTAAGTAGAGATGGCTACATTAAAGTTTTTACTTTTGCATACAATGATATGTAATAGTTTGACGAAAGAAAAATAATAGTGTCTATTCTAAAAAAAACATTCGAAATGAACGAATTCTTTTTATTAGGTAAAATACTTTAAAAAGATGTTATAAATATTAAGTTCATCCAGTCGGAAATCTCGTGATTTCCAAGTCAAGTTATGGTTCTGAATATCTCCATTCGCCCATTATGTAACTCAATTCCGGATTTTAAAAAAAACAAGGAACGTAGCTACGGTCGTGAATCAATGTAAACAAAAAATACCGGGACCGTAAACAGCAACGGGTTTACGGTCCCGGTATTTTTTGTTTACATCAATTCCGGAATGTTAGATAATTTCATTCTGCTGCACATATGCCCATTTACGTTAATAAACAGGTGAAGAACCGAGTACCTTCTTACGGACTGCGTCTTTTGGGAACCGTGCTTCAGGCACGCCTCATAATAAACCGTTCATTACCTCGAGTTCTTGCAAGAAATTTGGTTGCTCCTTCACATGCGTGACACTGAAAGGAAGTTCGTGTTCGTCTCCCATTTGGTTCATTTTAGGAAGGCGACAGTCGTTTCTTGGCTTCTTCGGTTCGAATAATTTCGTAGAATTCCTTCGCCGACGTGTCAATTAGTGTAGGCAGGGTCATTATTCGGTTTGATTCAATAACAAAATGCAACAATACAGACAAATAATTCTGCAAACAGCGCCACATTAGAATCATCTCAATAGGAAAGAGTTACCTGTTAACCGCACGCGACATCTTGATTTCGGCTGCAGACCGCATACGACATGAATACCGTCCATACACCACCCCAAAGACAAAAACGTGGGTAACATTATACTTAAACTCACGTATCGACGGCGGATGAAGATGAATCGGTGTGTTTTGATTTGCGTCGGCAGTGCTCGAGGACAGCTTTAAATGAACGGTACGAAAGCGGTTAGACCTTGGGACGCTCGGTCACCGGGACATTTCGGTTAAGGGCAGCACATTGTTCTCCCGCCTCTGTTAGAATTCGCCACGACGAATCAAAGGGCAATAGTGATGAGAGTTGATGCCCTTCTTGGGGGGCAGGTCACGGAAAGTTAGTCGACCAGCTTGTACTCTAATTACCCACGTTTTTTTATTCTGCGATTGCATAACATCATTCAGAAGGAGTATGAAGAATTTATTTTTGTGGCGTAGAAGTTATATTATCGGTGAGAAAAAGTGTAGGAATCATATATTACAATGCCTGTGTGCCAATCAGGTAGTTTAAATTAACTGCAACATGAGAGTCTCTGGCTAAGCTAAATATTAAAATAGGCGGGGAAAAAATAGAGCAGGTGGAGCAGTTTACATATCTCGGAAGTGTTTTGGACCAATACGGTCAAAGTGGTAGGGACGTAAGGAGAAGAATTGCGCTAGGCAAGGAGGCTTTCTTAAGGAGGAGGGAGTTGATGACGGGGACGTTGAGTAGGGATGTTAAGACAAGACTCGTAAAAACTCTGATATGGAGCGTAGCTATGTACGGCACGGAAACGTGGTAACTGAAGCAGGAGGATAGACGTAGATTGGAGGCTTTTGAAATGTGGGTGTGGAGAAGAATGGAGAAGGTGAAATGGACCGTAAGGAAAACAAATGAGGAAGTACTGGAGATGGTGGGTGAGGAGAGGAGTTTGTTGAGAGAAATCCTATGGAGGCAGGAAAAATGGATGAAGGGCGTATTGAGCGGTAGTGGAATGTTGAAGAAGGTAATAGAGGGGAGAATTTTGGGCAAGCGAGGAAAGGGTAGAAACAGGATAGTGATGTGGGACGGGATGAAGGGAGGAAAGAAGTACACAGAGATGAAGAGGGACCTGATGTAGATTAGGTTGCCAGATTGGGTTTTGTTTGGAGTTACAAAATGTTTATTTGATAGTTGTGTCCATCCAAAAACCTACTTTAATCGGTAGATTACCTAATAAAAAAATGAGTCTCCTTTCCACGAAGTTAGATCCGCGATATATCCATTTAAAAGCCTACGAACTAAATCTAGCTAATGGCGAACTACTATCCGCATCTTTAAATTAATAGTTATATTTGAAATGTGTTCTAATTGAGTAATCATTAATACTGATCCGATAAAAAACATGAACAAATCTTTCTAAAGATCGTGCCCTAAATTCAGAAGAGAAATTTAATTTTAATTCAAGACTATGAAATGGTTGCGTTTCAAAATTAGTTCCAAGAATGTGGAAGAATTGTTCTCACTGTTGGCACGCCCTCGGGTAGTCTGGCGTTTAATAAAGTCGGTCGAGTGTTTTCGTAGATGCATTGGAAATGTTCTCGGCGAGGTCTTGATCCGGCCCTCTTCTAGAAGGCACTTGTGTGGACCGAGGAGGAAAAATATTACTCATTGCCACTGAACCAAAGGATTACTTTTCAACGGAATGGGAGAATGTCTGCCTACCACATTTTAATCAAAGAAATGGTTCAAGATAATACAAAAACTCATTGCCACAACTCGTCTCCAACTAGGGGCGATAATATTCTTGATTTGTTAGCAACAAATATTCGCGAAAAAGCCTTAACTATAGAAAATAAAAAGAATTTGTGACATTAGGGCAGCAAATGCTAAGTTTTCGCTACATGGGGTCCGAAATAAGAAGCCTGAAAGGAAAACTTACTTGCTTCAAGAAGGAGACTACATTGGCCTAAAGTGGGTGCTACAGAATCAATTTGCAAGTTTCCAGAAAGATAGTAATCACCGAAATATTGAGAATAGGTGGAATCATTTCCTTGAGATCACGCGCTCAGCAGTCAACAAGTTCACTCCCAGTGAATTTATAAAAGATAACACAGAACCTAGATGGTACAACACAGATGTTAGAAAGGCAATGCGACGTTCAAGGCTATGTCAGACCAAGGTTAAAAATATTAGGGATGATATCTCTGGCGAAAAAAAGAATGATATCACTTATGACAACAAGATATCTAGGTCGAATGCCAAGAATGAATTTCGGAAAGCGTTAAGCGAATTCAAAAGGAAAAGGTTAGCGGAAAATTTGAAAGAGAATCAAAAAGCATTTTGGTCATACATCAGAGAAGTTCAGGGAAATAAGCCAACTGTTAATTCACTCAAAAATGATAAAGGGGAAAGAGTAACCAGCAGTTTGGAGAAGGCTAACTTATTAAATTCCTTCTTTCAAAGCGTCTTCACCAATATCTCACCGAATGCCTCCCCTTACCAAATCGTGCCTGTCAACGGATGCCTAAAATTGAAATCTCATATAATGGAATAGAACGTTTACTGAAAAAAATTAAGCCTAATAAATCCTCCGGGCCCGAGGAAATACCCGCTTGTATATTTAAAGATCTAGCTTCGGAAATTTCATCGTATCTAGAAATAATATTTAAGAAGTCGCTGGTATATCACAAGGTTCCAAGTGATTGGAAACGGCTAACAAGACTAGTATTTAAAAACGGAGTAGAGGATGAACCGAGCAATAACAGACCTGTTTCCCTCACATCCATTTCGTGCAAGGTTATGGAACATATATTTTCTAGTTCGATCGTGAGACACCTCGTTAATCTGGAGTTATCAATGAAAAATCAGCACGGTTTCCGAAAAGGTAGATCTTGCGAGAAACAACTTGCGCTTTTTTTCATAATATTCTTTCTTCGGGAGAGAGCAATGTTCCAGTGGACGCGATTTTGCTAGATTTTGAGAAAGCCTTGGAGAAAGTACCTCTTAGTAAACTACTCACAAAGCTAGAAGCATATGGCATAGATAAAAATATCCGGGGTTGGATTAAAGGGTTTTTGAATTGTCGGGTACAAAGAGTAGTGACAGATGGAGTTAGCTCAAATGCAGTAGAAGTTACTTCAGGTGTTCCCCAGGGAAGTATGATCGGACTGCTTTTATTCCCACCTTACGTTAATGACATTGACTCCGTAGGCACTGGTAAGATAGGTTTATTTGCCGATGATGTAGTGGTTTACCGTGATATCCGTGATCCTGAGAACAGGGCAGCTTTATCAATGCTATACAACGCTGGTGCGACACTTGCCAATTAGAATTAAACTTAAGAAAGTGGGTAGTGATAATTATTTGGAAAAAGAGGAATTCCTTCCCGAACGCCTGCATTGGGAGCACCGAAATGGAATGTGTAGGCTCAATTAAATACCTAGGCGTTACCCTCACTCACGATCTCTCCGGGGTGAAACACTTACGGGGAATATGTGGACAAGCTATCATAAAATTGAAATTTATTTGAAGAGTAATAGGTAAATGTGATGAAAAAGTCAAAGAGAAATGTTATCTTTCATTTAGAATATTAAGCAAGTATATGGGGTCTTCGCCAAGTTGGATTAATTGCCGAATCGGATCACGTACAGCGTAGAGGAGATAGATTTGTAAAACGTTGTTATGATAAACTTAGAAGCGTATCCAAAATAGTAGGGCAGCTAGGCTGGGAATCACTCTCGGAATGAAGGTTAAATTACATATTGTAGCTCTTGCATAAATTGGAAGGGCGTTCTTAGCAGTGAAGTTGAAAATGTATCATTAGCCCCAATGTACGAGGTAGGAGAGATCACGCTGATAAAATTAGAGAGATTAAGCGTAGAACAGATAGATTTGAGATGTCTTTCTTCCACGAACAATAAGGGATCATAATAACATTGTTCGACCGCGGTAGGATCATGTTCGGGTAAAAATTAGTCTGGTGTGCATTCACCCCCTGCCACACACACTAGCGGTGGCTTACAGGGTACATAAATAAATAAAACAATGAAATTCATTTCCAGAATGGATCGAGGAATTTCCAGAATGAATTCCTATTTAGACATATTATTCTGATTTTTTGTGTTTGATATCTGAATACGTATAAATTATTACGTGAACGGTCACGGAAGGAATGTCTACGCGACTCCGTGGCCGTCAATAAAACTTCCAGGCCAATAACCCAAAGATTCAAACGAAGATTCAGTGCATATTTTTGTTTTAAGGCGCGATCGTTGAACTGGCGTATGTAAATTCCACCTAAATATATTCTTTGGGTATTTTTCCAGAATTGATATACAAACCCTCACTTTGAGTTCACAAGATTTTTGAATATTCTGAGACACTCAGTCGTCCTGAGACAAAAATTAGTCCTGAATCTTTATTTTATCACTGGGCAATTGGACTGAAAGTGTTATGAACGACCAAGGAATTCCGCCGTTATTTCATTCGTGACTTTTCACGTGATCGCGCACCATTTATGTTCTAAAAAGTCAATCGCAAAGAAATCAGTCTTGTTTATTTCACTAGAACGAGTTCCGCAATCCATTATGGAAATTAACTTGAGTCTCCTGTCTTCGGTTATAACATGGCAACTATGCATACTGCTTTACGCTTCCTCCAGTTCCGTCACAAGGTAATCAATTAGTTCAGTGGCTTTCAACAACCTTTGTCCTCTACGGTCCACCAAGCTGACTGAATTTAATTGAGTAGAATGTATATTGACGGGAATTACACTTTACAGAAATCAGCGTATAAGATTAATTACAGAGTGCTACAGTCGCTTGAGCCGGGCCTATACTTCAGCGTGACCTTCACCGAGAACATATTTAAGTTAAAGTTTCATTTACCCGACAGTCTTTCGAGGATCGGTATCGGGCTTTCAACTCTGGATCGGGTCCCCGGTGGTCGTCGATTGGGAAACGCTGTCGGAAGTGCATCTCGCGGCGGCGCCACTCCTGTGTCCCCTGCGAATCACATCCCCTCCGGCGATGGCCGCGTGAGCCTTCAAACCTTTGTGGCGGCGCATAGTGGCATGGGAGGGTCTATTATTTAGGGCGACAAAATGGTCAACAGTTGAGCAGGGGGTATTCATAGTGGCTTCTTTGAAATGGCAAATATTAATACTCGTATGTTATTATTCTGTACCAATTTTATCCAGGCACACCGTTGTCATGGGGATATGATACTATAAAATGGTCGGATCCTGGCTTTACGTTTGCTTACAGTTTGCAACCTCTTTACCAATTTTCACAGAGTTAAACCAACTATCGGAACGGTTTCATTGATGGTATGTATCAGATGGCTTGTGTTCGGTTGTCGAACAGGTTTAACTCTTTCTAATCAATATTTATATTGACAGATACTGCCCTATTTAGATTGATACTGAAAAAATATGTACTAAAGATCGTTTAAAGTGACTTTAGAAAATGCCACCAACTGTTACCGGGTTATGTCAGCATGTCATCGTTTCCTCGAACCTCTATGAGGATGCTTTAAAAGAGATTTGCCACCTCCACTAGACCATTAGATTTTTAGGCAACAAAGTCGTTGCGCTGGCCGGAAGCTATTGTTTGCTATTGCTTTTAGCCATTGTTTGTAGACCTACGTCCGGTGCAATAAAATGCGTACAAGTGTCATTTTATCTTGAAGGTTATTGTGAACATTTATGGGACATCTTCCTTAAAAAATTTTTTTATCACCTCCATTGTCATAACTACCTGTCTTCGGAAGACTTTCTGTGGATCTTCTACTAAATGAGACAATAAACACATTTAAATCGTTTGCTGGAAACCTTCGAAAAGAGTTTTAACGATTAAGGACTTTTATTCAGAAAACGGACGCCATTTGTTTCATTAACAGTGTTTTGGAAAACGCGTGTTGTTTACATTATTTAACTGTTTACTGCCGTACCTCAATGTTTGACGGGATATCCATTATGTGGCATGAGACTAATTCAATTAATCGGAAAAATGCTGGATAAACAACATGGTGTTCGGTTCCCTATACACACTTCAACACTATATCATTAAGAGTAGAAATGGCGACGTCATAAGAGATCTGTCGCACTTCCATATTTCTAAGAAAGGATGCATGGTTTTCTTATTTAAGTACTCTGCAAGCCACCGCTAGTGGGTGTGGCAGGGGGTGAATACACACCAGAATAATTTTGATCCGTATTTTTGTATACTTTTCATAGGTCTATTTAATACCGAGTAATTTTTCGAGATAATGTTATGCTTTGTTTGCTCTCCGTTTTGAGTGGTTACTTGGATTCATTTGGAGTAATTTTTTTGAAAGTTTATTCTATATGATGCATCAATTCAATACCATATTTATTTTAATTTGTGTCAATCGTTTTTTGAATTACTAGCTGTTCACTTTTCCTGCAGTTCGATTACAATCGTCTTTATTAGAACGGAAATGTTCTTAATTAGATTACTTCAGGCTAATTCCCTAAACTTGCGAACGAAGAGTAAGGGGATTGGGATGGTGCGGTGGCTAACGTTCAGGCTGCCCATCGAGAGGGCCCGGGTTCGAATACTGGAGACGAGTGAATCTTACTTGAGGTGCTTTGTGGAGAGTACTTTGAGTGAGTACGACGTTCGTCGGGTGGGACGTTAAACTGCAGACCCCTTGGTGCCTTTGGACAAAGAGTAGGCTAATACCGACGCCGGGTTTCTCTCTACCCTTCCTTTCCCATCCATTCCTAATGGCGCAAATTACCTTAGCTGCCGGTTGCTTCCCCTAAATAATCCTACAACGAAGAATAATACGAGGAAAAAACCTATCGCCGTGGATTTTTTTTACGATCGATGCGCTTTAACCGAAAATGAGGCCTGAAATTTACCTTTTGTATCTTGTCCCACTGGGAAGGAGCAGGGAGGGGGCAAAGTCGGAAATATGTTGATAAGCTGTGGACTCCGATAAGTAAAGTAATCAACATAAAATACAGTTTCTGAAATGTACCATATTGGAGTTATTATTTGAAAATGCTCTAAAAGTATGCATTGTTGCCATGAATAAAATTTTGAGGGGCCAAATCAATGAAAGTTTCATAGACACAACTCTAATCCCAAAACCGTTGTGGGAACGAAGAAAACGGATCAACATTGTTCTTGAGTTGTACCGACAAACGATCAGCTATTTCGAGGACAAATGACCACATTAGATCACATCCCACGAAGAGCCAGGATCGAGTTCAAATTTAGTTGAGTCAGGAAAAATGCGAAAACAGTTGCTGTTTGCAAAAGATGCTACTGCACCATTCTAAACGGAAGGTGCATAGGAGATGCAGCGCACTTGAGGTCCAAGTTGCGTAAGAAAAACAAAACGGTCAATCAAGAACAGGCCGAAGGAACATATTGTAGTGGTTGATTCGGAGCTTTGGGTAAATTAAGCCATCGCAGAGCATTCCATATCAGAACCGGGGTACAAAATAGTACTATTCTTCTATTAGGCTATCCTAGAATTCGACATGCTCCCCCGTGGCGGTGTTAAAAGACACCTACAATTTTTAAACATTGCTTGCTTCGCATTAAAATTAATTATCAATTCATTTAGCTACACAATTACAATTAAGCAATCACGAGTCAGATCCTGAGCGTATCTGGGAGTTTTATAGGCGAGATCACATTTCATGTCGTTGCTTGATTCGAACGTACATCACGACTTTAGGATAATGAGTTATCCGTATATACTTAGATTCTATAAGGGCACCAGTGGTATCTTTTGGTATTTATCTCGAAACACTCAACACTTTTCCTCGAAACACCTGATACTTGTCTAAGCGGTGCAACCTATTTAAAATAAGATAATCATATCAAATTAATTTCAAGAAACTGTAATAGTAACTTTAACGGAGTCACCCGCTATGTGTGCATTATAATGCAACCATTTCAGAGAGTAAAAATCATTCGCCTTGACCGGGATTCGAACCCGGATCCCTCGATATCCGGCCGAGTGCTTTAACCACTTAAGCTACCGAGACGTCCTCTTACACTCTGAAATTTTGGGGGCTTTAAAGGAACAAGATGTTATGACGAAATACCGTACCGTTCTCTGAAATGGTTGCATTATAATGCACACATAGCGGGTGACTCCGTTAAAGTTACTATTACAGTTTCTTGAAATTTGTCTAAGGTATGAACAGCCTAAGTGTTTGAAATTGGCTTTATTAACATCGTGGACTGTGGCGCGTCGCGCACGACTACGAATGCCTGTGACATTGTATGTACGGTATTTCGTCATAACATCTTGTTCCTTTAAAGCCCTCAAAATTTCAGAGTGTAATAGGACGTCTCGGTAGCTTAAGTGGTTAAAGCACTCGGCCGAATATCGAGGGATCCGGGTTCGAATCCCGGTCAAGGCGAATGATTTTTACTCTCTGAAATGGTTGCATTACTATATATCAAATTAACATCACAAATCACGCTGCGGTGTAGGCGGTTTGGCGGTTCAATACGCTATGAAATATTACATGGACAATATTAAGCGACTTTCCTAATCAAACCAAAATTGAATGACTTACCCAATCATAGTTTGCGAGATTTTGGTGTGATGTACGACAAACAGTATAGGTGGTAAACTGTTCGACTGCTGACTCTTGGGTCGAAGTTCAATCCAGGCTAAAAATCTAGAGTGGTGCGATTTTCCGGCCACAGGAACTTCGTGGAAAGACTAATGGTGGCAAAGGAAAAGGAGCTGACCTCCCCTTCCCTTAAGTTTTTGTTGGCACACACCTTGAACCTATGATTCGGAGTGATCTCTAGCAATAAAAGCCAATAGAAAATGAAATGACCAACTTTCTGGTTAATTACTGGAGATAAGATGTACTTAATACGTGTCTGTCTCTGTTCACATCAATTCTTTCCTTACTTTCTCCTTAAAAGCGTGCTTAAGTAGACGCACTCCGATGGCAAATGTTGCTGCGCTCTCTTACGATGCATTCGATTGATATAAACCGGTGGCTTAAAAAGTGTTTTCTCATTATCCGCCCTTAAAATGGATGTAGCCCATTGGTGTCCCTTTATACTAAGATGTGCTAGCTACATTTTGGCTCAAGCTGTCGTGTTCCAATGTTCCTAAATCACTTATCATTTGCCCCTTCCTCACTTTCCAAACATTATCCCTTCTATCATTCTAGCATTCGACTGGCTCTCGATATCCCCCTCCGTCCATTTTTTTTAATCTCCATTCAATTCCACCCTACTACTTCCTCTCGTGGCCAAACCTTATCTAGAACTCCTTCGCATGTTTCCACATCTGTCTAAAGTGTTTTCTGATGAACGGATATTGAAAAAATTACCTTTTTTTTTACAAATTTATGAGTCGAAAATCAATAAAATCATCCATATGAAACGGTTTTAAAAAATGTTTGGAAAGGAATAGCTAAAGCGTGAGATTTCCGACACGTGGCTCGCTTGCCGCGTGATTACAGTGATTTTATTTCTGTGGTCTTCCTACGGTTGAAGTCATGGCGCACCGTGGAATGAAGTTGTAACATCCCAAACACGAAGAAACGACACCAATGCATACAGACGTGATTCAAACACGTTAGTTTTGGGTGAGCTCACGTGCGCGTTGCCCTCCCGTCTTACCGGGCCGGCTGCTCAACACAAGATAAAATTTTGTCGTCCTGCCCTCCAACAGCGTCTCGTCTTAAAACGATACGACTGAAATTAAGTACCCATTTGATGCTAGCTTGTTAAATTTCAATTTCCCCACGCCATTAGAAATGCACAGCTTTGAGGTGGGTTTTGGCTGGCCCTCCACAACTACTACACATCGTCCTCCCCTAGCCTCTTAATTATATACACTTAGTTCGATGCCCATACATTATTTTATCCCTTCGTGCCTTCTACTAGCCTGCATGCCATTCAAAAAGCCTCTTCTCTTCTTCCCTCTCTCCCGTTTAGGATGCACTATCCCCATTGTGAAGGATTTCAGAGGCATTTGTGATGCTCGTATGAGAGGAATGGAGGGAATCAACTGGACATAACGGAATACAAATGGTTCAGTTTTACCCATGATGGAGGAAGACAAGAAAGTGGACAGGTGAAAATTGAAAACGGGAAATATGAATGACAAGATATTGAGAGGTAGTGGTGTCTTGAAGACCTTAATAGAAGGGAGAAACTTACTTAAGTGGGGTAAGAGGGAGGAAGAAAATAGGATTTCTGGACGGCTTAAAGGAAGCTAGAGAGCTGAGGTGAAGAAAGGAAACGTTTAGAGAAAGTGTTTTTTATGTATTCCCTGTGTCTTAGTAGTCCATGGTATATTTTTAATAAGGTAATCTACCGGTTAAGGTAGTTTTTGGATGGACACAACCACCAAATCAACATTTTGACCTATAACAAAACACAATCCAGCAACCTACTCTACATTAGGCCCCTCTTCATCTCGGTGTACTGCCTCCCTTCATCCCGCCCCACATCCCTATCCTGTTCCTGTCCTTTCCTCATTTGCCTAACATTCTCCCCTCTATTACAGTCTTCAACATCCCACTGCCGATCAATACGCCCTTCATCCATTTTTCCTGCCTCCACAGGATTTCTCTCAACAAACCCCTCTCCTCGTTCACCATACCTAGTACTTCCTCATTTGTTTTCCTTTCGGTCCATTTCACCTTCTCCATTCTTCTACACACCCACATTTCAAAAGCCTCCAATCTACGTCCATCCTCCTGCTTCAATGACCACGTTTCCGTGCCGTACATAGCTACGCTCCATACCACGGTATATGGTGATAGTTTTCAGGGACAGATTAAGACTCACCTTTGATTGGTGCACTCTATCGAATAATAATAAAAGGAAGTCCAGAAATTAATAGCAATAGGCAAAGGGAGTAGCTATAGTAGCAATCATGAGAATTTCAGAATAAGATGAATTAGTCACACACATGGACGAATGATTTTATCAAAATAAAACGAGGGAATATTTGGAGGAAGATTTATCAGGGCTAAAGGGAATAGGGATTAATGGAGAGCTGCAAACAACCAATCTTAGGATTGAAATACTAATGGATGGTCCGCTGATACTGCCAACCGCTACTAAATGATAAAATAAACTGGATGCACTTAGAGTAAATTGTGTTAGTTTATAGGGGGTTTAATCGTAAGCTTTTTCTGTGGTCCCTCCCAAAAAACTTGGTTATACTCGTATATACAGTTTTATTTTACTAATACCCGTGGTGGTGTACACGTAAGATGCATAAACGTGTGACTTATTTTGCGAATTTATCGCAGGGAAAAAAATCTAAAGGAATTATTTACAGTGTTCGGAAATTCTGTCACATTACGGTTTTTGTCCTGATTGAATTCGAAAAAGTTTGAAACTTTTGATGCTTGAACCTTACGATAGTACGTTCTCTTTTCGTGTCACTTTGAGGAAAGTAGCCATTTAGCAATTGGAAACAAACTTTGTCAATTTCAACTATCATTATTCAAAATTCGTTGAAAAATAAAAATTCATAATGTTATGCGTGGAAAGTAGCACAATATTGTTCGGGCTTAGGCATATGTCAATTACCTTTTGAAAAATTTAACGATGTGATTATGGAAAGAAAGGGGAAAATGTATGGATGATGGGGTATGGGGATGTTTTAAATTGAGTCGGCAACAGGAGGAAAAGCCTCGAGATGACGAGAAAACGAAAATCTAATTGGAGGCGTAGATTAGTTAGAAAGGATGAATGAGAACTAATAATGCCACGAGGAATTTGACAGAACGACAAGTCCGAAGGAAGCGGTGCCAACGAATGAGAGGAATCCAGAGTTGGAGGCGTGCGAAATGTACACCTCATTGAATGAATGGCCGAAAATGGGGGACCGAAGGGGAAGAAGTGTAATCGAATACCAAAAAGACTTAAGGGGAGACAGATATCTAGTGTCTTTAGTAGTTGTTTTTGCTAAAAACAAAATGTAAAAAAACTTTCACTTACCCAGAACTGCATCCGGCTGGGCTCGGATTAGAGATAGGCCATTGCGATGTTATTCACCCAAATATTTGTTCTACATTCTAATGCAATACCAGATTTTTAATCGATAATTTTGATTTGATTCGTCCCAATTCCGATTCGATTCGGTTCGAAACTAATTTAGATTCAATCTATCTTCGATCCGGAGGCTTAATCGATTCTTAGCACCACTATCCACGACAGTACCCCGTAATGCCGTTTAAAAGGAAGATTCCACTCCTACTTCCTCAGGGGTCGTACAGCAAAGTAAATGCCTCATCCAACAAAGAAAATCCTCACACCCTACCTACTCTTCGAAGAAATCACATTCCCCCACCCCCTTACGTATCGATCGTGAGTCTCTTGCTCGAACAGTCATTCGTATCGGTAGACTAACGATTAGGAATAGACTGCCGACAGTACCACTGCGTTGACCTCTACCAGGTATCGTTTGCCACCACATTCACGTCTAGTAGCCCTTACCCCACTTCATCCTGTTGATGATCCCATTTGTTGACCGAAATATCTATGCATAGAAGTTTTCTTCCTCCCTTTCTCTATTTATTATTATCATTGGCTCAAGGGATTCCCCATTGTTATATAGTCAGCCAATTTCTCACGTTCCATTTGTTTGAAGGTAGGTTTTTCATGGCTCTTCAAAACTATTATGAATACACATTTGATCGTCGCAGACTCTTACTTCGTGAAACCTCAAGATCACTGCGAGAAAAAGAGTTAATTCATCTAGGACTTGAAGATGATGATATTCGATTAAACCGGTCGTGTGAAATAAAAGTCTGGAAAACCTACAAAGCATTTTCCTCATAATCTAAGTTCAAGTAAATTTCTAATTTCACGTTATGCATCATCGTAGGCTTAATAAACACTTTTTTTCAAGTTCGTATAATTTATTTATTCGTGATATTATCTTCTCGGTATTCACCTCACTTAATTAACATTTTTCCAGTCTTTAATGCTTCTCAAGAGCTCCTCCATCCATTTTCTCTACCATATAGTATGCCATTTACTCCCCCTTCTCTCACACCATTACTAGTTCAACTTTTACGTCTGTCTTCTCATCTGTTCGATTTATTTTACTCGTTTTTTTCGTGTCAGGCCTATGCCTCCAATCTATGCTCATTCATGTACCGTAGATATGCATAACGCTTTATATGCAGTAATCTCTTAACAGATTATTTTCTGCGGCTTAACTCGTACCCGTATATTAACAGTCTCCAATCTTCATTCCTCAAAAATGATTTCGGGTGAATGCATCAGTAAACGCTCCATGACAAAGAATACTCATTTTTGTTTTAACTTGCGCTCCTGACGTATTTTTCAATATTTTCACTCGATATGAAAGATTTTGAAAATATGAGGAGACGGGACGACATTTTGGAGAAACTTATGCAATAAAAATATTTCAGAAATCGATATCGGGGGGGGGTGAAAGTGGCGTAAATATTCATCCCTAAAAAAATTCATAAAATCTCCTAAGCACAGTTTGGGGCGAATGAAATTTCGTTTATTCATGTAGTAAATATTTAAATACTTTTACTATTTTATTATTATTAGGTAATCTACCGGTTAAGGTAGGTTTTTGGATGGACACAACTATCAAATAAACATTTTGTAACTCTCCACCTAGCAACCTAATCTACATCAGGTCCCTCTTCATCTCTGTGTACTTTTTTCCTCCCTTCATCCCGTCCAACATCCCCATCCTGCTCCTGCCCTTTTACAAAATATTAAGCTTTTATCCAGCCACGGAAGGACCACATCCATCGTCGAATGAAAGAATTCGCTCGTTAAATATTCAAAATAAAAAAAAATTAATTAAAATATTTTTCCTATTCGATTATATTTTTTACGTTGGGAGGTTTTACACTCCATTCCCCCCACCCCTCGCCGCTCCCCAAAATACGGCCCCCAGGTACTCCGTCCCATCGAATTGTGTGCTAATTCGGCAGTTACAACAACTCCGCCATTCTCGCCAACTCCGCTCAATGAAAGATTAAGGTCTTAGCAGGACGCGAGACTTTTTCATGCGTTTCGCCGTTTGAGCTTAAATGCGAACCCCGTCTCCATCAATGTATTTCCCTAAACATAGTTTTCTTTAAGTACCATATCCTCCAAAAGAATCAGTGATTCTGGTTATTATGATTCTTAAGAAATAGGCAATTGAAAAGATGGTTTGAGAGAGAGACCGAATAAGAGGAAGTCGATGTATTCAAGCGGGTCATTGGACCTATCGCGCGCGCGTTATTCGTCGCATCATTGACGCGACGAATAACGAACGTTACATCACCGTCATCCGATACTAAACGCAACGCGATCCCTGGAGCAAACAAGGGCAGTCAGGCCGGGTCGCAAGACACCCGCTCGCGACCGTGCTGCCGAGGAAAACAATCGCACGGAGGCAAGCGACAGCGATGACGCGCGTAAAATGATCCCTCCCCGGTCGTCAGCGCACAGTGATTGCGTCGCCCAACGTCTCGAGCATCGTACATCGTGGTGCTATTGTGACAATGCACCGCGCTTCGCCTCGTCTTTCCTTCCGAGCCCAGCTGTCGTGCGGCGGCAGGGGTGGAAGGTCAGTCGGCTCGTCCTTCGTGGCGGGGGAGGGAGAGGGAGGGGCCCACTCGCGGATGTGAACGGGGGGAGGGCAGGGAGTAAACTGCCTTTGGAGGAGAGGAGGGGAATGGGGGGTGAAGAGGCGCTGGAGGAGAACGATGAAGGTCGGAAGCGTGAGCATCGGGAGAGAGCGCACGATTGGGGGAGGTGGTCTGGAGGGGGGGCGACAGCGAACCTGAAAAGGAGAGGAGCTTAGGAATCGGAGTGTAAGAAATTGGGGGGCGGCATTGGAGAGGAAAAGAAACGTTGATTCATGCGAATGGTGATCTCACGCACTTGAAGGTGGGAGTGCACGCATGCGCCGACGTCGCTCTCCACTCGACGCAATAGGAGAAGGTACACTGGAGAGCTTCAATCAAATTCCCCGTACTCGAGATTGGCTAAGTGCAAGAAGAAAACCGGCATATTTTGCGGTTTTTTTTTACTCTTTCATCAGGTACTTCGTGTTCGGGGCCTGACTGGCAGATTTTTCATTGTTTTGTGCGTATCTGACGAAAATAAATCGAAAAAAGAGGATGAGGAGCCCACTATGAAGTAAACAAAGCGGTTAACCCCATGGAGATTAAAACTACACATTATTTCTTCATGTATAGGCTTTCCCACCCACTCCGGAACTTGTCACATTTCTAAAGGTAGTGTCTATCAATAGCAATAACAACAGTCGAATGGTATGACATATACTATTAGTAAAATTACCAATGCGTAAGATTTCGGTTCTCTAACAATCTTCATATGTGTGATGGTATGTCATACACATCGACTACTGGCAGTTTATCCAAGATCTATATTTTTCAATTGCTTAAGTCTTTCTCTGTCAGTGCTGCCTTCACGATGACTGAGTTGTTTTCTCATACTGTAGCCTACTCTCCATACATTCCGTCGCCGTCAACTTCAAATTCAGCATTAGGAGTGGTACATGTGGTCGCAATGACGAAAACACTTTCAACTCGCATGCACGTCCGTTTTGCTTATCCGCCAAGTGCTTCGAATGAGTGACATTAAAATGAATCACCTGAAAGCTACGAAGGGTTCCCACATCACATTTCGAGCACAGATCAAAAGGTCAAAACGGATTAACTAGGCATTTTCGTATATGAGTCGGTTGCATAATGCCCTTACTGCTTTGAAATGCTTAATTGTTCGTCGTAATTACGCACGCAATCGTATATAATTTAATACCAATATGACTCACGCAATTAGTTAATTTACGAGCAGTTTTGTTACTTACCCTAATAAAAAATACGGAGATATCGCCTAGAATAATGTTGCTATTATTTTTTTAATCAAAAAAGAGTTCACTTAAAAAAATTAGTAATCTTTATGCCAAATTTTGGTTGAATATGTGGAAAGTTTTCGTATTCACTTACATCACGTTTCTTTTAAATAACAGGGGATTTTCCTCGTTTTTGAAAAAATACTCTCGAATTATTCTCTCAGGAATTGAATGGAGTATTGAATATTCTTGGACAAAACCGTCGGCCCTTCTCTTCTCGGGTACGCTGCTGAGCTAGAACCGCGCGATATACTAGTCTTCCATCCTTCACGTCCGCATTTAAATTGATAGAATCACTGTTACCCATCTATCGATAAAGGTACCTTATTTATATTCCATGAATCTAATAAAAACAATTTGTATTTCATTATGACTCCATTTGGATTCGTTACATGATAGCCCGGTGGATAAAGCATTCATTTATTGACAAGGGGTCGCCGCATGTGGCGTCTGGCTCTAACAACCCTGGTTCTTACGACTTTATTGTTAAATCTTCCTGATAAGCGATAGTTGACAAAACGAAGCGAAGCTTTCGGTAAACTGCCAACGCCACTTGAAATCCATTTATTCTAGGTTATAACTTCGGGTTGCAACTTGGAATGTGTGGATTTAGCTCGCCGTTGAGCTTAGCACAAGATAAACTCTACCTAAGCTGACAAGCTAATCTCAGGGGTTCATTACCGCGGTGGTTAAAATATGTCTGTTTTGGACACGCGAAATGGCATGGTTTTTGATCTGATATCAATGAAAAATCATCCGTATAAAAATAACAATATTTTACCATTCGTCTATTTCGAATTTACCGGGAGTATCGTTCATGCATTGCGTAGAATCATCTTTGATTTTTAACTAAAAATTTAAGGTTCTCTTTAAAAAAGACATCACCAATGAACTCACATCGTAGCTGCCAAGGATCATTTTACAACTGCGAAAATTTCAGCGAAAAAAAAACACTCGTCTTGATAGGGATTCGAACCCTGATCCCTCGATTTCTACTGATTTTTATACCGAGATAAACCGTTGCCATCGTGCGAATGCCTGCGGGTGACTCAACTACATTTGCGTACCGTTGCGCCATTTCTTGAACAATTTTTCTTGAGTTTCTTTGAACAATCCACGATCAGAAAAGTTGAATCTAAGACGAACGCATGTCTATGTAATGTGTATGATGACCGCATCCGTTGCCGGTCAATGACCGCATGTCCCACCGAAGCAGTCACCGGTCAATCATTATCGGTACCGCACATTTTCTGAGCTTCTGGAAAAATCTTTTCCCTGGAGTCAACGGTGCAACCTCTTAGGTAGCGGGAGGAGAAGAGCGAGCGGAAGACGAATGCTTAAGGGAAATGAAAGGTGGAGTGTCAACTGGCCGGAAACCAGTCACCGAAGCTGGAAGACAGTCCCCCCTTGGAAGGAGTGGCGGAGGAAGGGTGGACGATGGGAAGGATGAGGCTTCGTCTCCGGTCGTTCTCCCTCCCTCCGCTGTCCGTTGCGTATTCTCGGGAATGAGGTCGCCGAATGGTCACCGTGCCCGCGCGTCCGTAAGATTCAAGCACGAAAGTAATCAGCATATGGGTACATCCGTCAACGAGAACGGCGGAACGTCACGGCGAGAGCAAGATGAATCGTGATTATTCTCACGCACGTAATTAAAGTGCTCTTTTTCGTGAAAATATACTCTTGTGTCAGAGCAGACTGACGTACAGGTAAATATTTCCCTGGCGAGATACTTCGATTGATTCACGAAATCTCAAAATTCATTTAAAAAGACCATATTATGTTCATACTAATGTTAAAAACCTTAATCAAAACTTAAAATCCCTTTGCAAATAACTTTATAGCGTGGAAGTAATTTTCTAATGATGCTAATCTTGCAAGTAATAGTAATTGTGGAGAGTATTACAATTTTTAATAGATATGCATATATTTTATTGAAATATTTTCTTGTTAGTCGGTCGTATTTCATCTAGAAACTGTACTCCAATTTATTCATGGATTCATTCTGTCCTTAAAAATGTCCTCCGGTTTTTCTTTCTCCTTCATGAATTTTAATATTTATCGTTAATTATTCTTTCTCATTTCGGCTCCTTTGATGTATTTTTTTCAATTTACATCATAACACTAAAAAATTTCCGCTCACCGGGTAAGCCAAAAAAACAACAAGGTAAACATGGATATTCCATTTAGCTAATTCATTTTCCAAACTTAATTGCCGTTATTTCTAATTTTTTTCCCTCTTCATTGGTCGTTCAATCCTAAGATTGGTTGACTGCAACCCTCCATCATGCCCTAACTGATATTAATTAGCTAACTTCTTGGTATTTTTTGCAATGCACTTTCTTCTTTAATTGCCCCATGTATTTATCCCTTGGCCTTCCTCTTGGGACTTTTCCCTCTATTTTTCCTTCTATTATATTCTTCACGAATCCTTTGTGCCTCAGGGTGTGGCCAATCCATCTGGTTCTTCTTTCCTGTATGGTGTTCCATTAGGTCCGTTCTTCGTCTATTCTTCTGTATACTTCTTCAGTTCTTATTTTATCTGTCCATTTGATTTAAGTATCCTCCTCTAGCATCAGGTTTCGAAGGCTTCTAGCCTTTCCTGGTCTACTTTTCTGATGGTCCATGGTTCTGATCCATAGAGTTTACGCTCCATTCGAATGTTTTCACGTATTGTTTCCTCGTCTGTAGTTCTATCTTTTTTGAACACAGCAGTTGTCTTTTTATTATGAGTGCCCTCTTAGCTTGAACTATTTTTCGCTTGATGTCTGCAGTACTTCTTCCGTCCCGTGTGATGGTACTTCCGAGATAGGTGTAGGAATTCACTTGTTTTAATGTTTGTCCTTTCAGTATGACTACTGTATTCTGCTTCTCTCTTCCACATAGTAGGATTTTAGTTTTCGTCTTGTTCGTGTTCATTTTGTATCTTTTTAGAACTTGATCCAAAACGTTTAGTGACCTTTGAAGATCCTCCTGGTTTCCTACTATCATTGCAATATCGTCGGCGAAGCGTAGCATGTTTATCTCCTCTCCATTTATCCTAATTTCGTTTAATCCGATGCCTTTTGCTTCTCTCATTACCTCCTCCAGGTACATGTTGAACAATGCAGGTGAGAGGTTGCATCCTTGTCGAACTCTTTTGTTAATTTTAGCCTCCATATCGCTTTCATCTCTCATTCGCATTATGTATAGCTGATAGATTGTTCTTCTGTCGTTGTAATCTATTCTGAGGTTTTTCAGCAGTCCAAACATCTTGTTCCATACCACATTTTCGAAGGCTTTCCCCAAGTCCAAGAATTTTTTCCCTATAGAAAAACAATTAAATGATTAAATTGCAACTTTCAAAGTGTTTATTGTTAAAATATTACTTTTAAGGTTTGTTTATGGAAAGAATGGAAAAAATATTTTTCCAGTGGAATAGTCTCTACAACTTAACTGAAGTAAGCCATAAAGGGATACATTGTATTAAGTACACACGTGTACAAATGTAAAAAACACCTACAGAATAGATTTTTCTCAACCAGGAAACTTCGTTAAATCAGCAAAGCCTTCTTATGTAATGGAAAGAGGCCTTCGAGTCGGTCAATCAGGAAGCAGTTTTCATGCGACGAGCCATATTGTCAAGAGATCATTAAGATAATTAAGAGCTATTATATACAGAGGATTAATAAACATGAGGGATGGGCGGACAAAGCGATGTTGTCCACCAGTTCCAAATATAGCCGAGGCAAGTGGCTAACGAGGATAATTAGCGAAGACCTTTCCGCTATGAGTTGGTCTGTCGTGAATCAATTTCCTGCGAAGTAAACTTTCAAACGTATTTTACTTTTTACATCATGCGAAACATTTTTTATATGCAGTCGCATAGAGATCCGAGGTGTGTTTAGATAGGCTCTGAAATATATTTCACAATGACCTGCTCTCCTATGGAACTGCCAAGTAGAAAAAAAACATTTTACACCAAATCACTCTTACGTTTCATGCAATTTCGAATTACATTCGTGCGATTCTAAATGTATACCTTTTCCCTCCCTCTATATTGCTTATTTAACATTCTTCCTATGGCAATATTAAAAATCCCAACTCCTTTCAATAAATCCTCAAACTGTCGTTTTGCATTATTTATACGAGACTTTTTTTTACTTGTTCAGGAAAATGTGGAAGTAAGATTTTTCTTGAACTAATTCATGCAGGCATGTCTTAATGAAGGCATTTGGCCGGATTATTTCGTAATATCAATGTTAATTCCAAGATTAAGATCAAGGTTTCTATTCCAAAAAAAGGGAAATGCACCAATATGTGAGGACTGCAGAATGATAAGTCTGCTTTCGCACGCAACTTACGTGGTTCTTACGAGCATCAACAACTGAGTGGAGAGCATGATTACTTAGGAGATGATCAGTTTGGATTCCAGAAGGGGGAGGCATGCGTGATTCCATTGCAGTAATGAGATCACTAATAGAGAGGAGTATAGAATACAATTAGGATGTACATGCTTGTCTGTTTTGTAGATTTAGAAAAGACGTTTGATAGAGTGTATTGGGTAGAATTGATGAATCCATTGAATAAAGTAGGAGTACATTAGAGGGAGAGAAGACTCATCAACAACCTATACACCTCACGGATTGGTGAGGTGCCAGTGGCGGATGGAGAACCGGGATGGGCAGTGTTAAGAAGAGGAGGGAAGGACGTTGAGTAAGGATGTTAAGAAAAGGTTCGCCAAAACTTGTAAATGGAGCGTGGTTTTGTATGGCGCGGAAACATGGTCACTGAAGCAGGATGATAGGCGTAGATTGGAGTCTTTTGATATGTGAGTGTGGATAAGGATGGAAAAGGTGAAGTTGATAGGTAGGAAAACCAACAAGGAGGTATTAGATATGGTAGGGGAGGAGAGAGGATGATTGGGAGAAATCCAAAGGAGGTAGCAAAGTATATCAATCGGCAGTGGGATGCTAAAGACTGTGATAGAGGGGATTATGTTAGGCAAACGAGGAAATGGCAGGAATAGGCTAAGGATCTTGGACGGAATGAAGGGTGGAGGGAAGTACACAAAGATGAAGAAGGACTCATTTTATGGTCGGATGTCATGTTGCGTTTTGTTAAGAGAGAAAACAGAATTTTCACAGGACCATTTGATAGCTTATGTCCATGCAAAACCTACCTAAACTGATATACTATCGGTAATAATAATATTTCTTCAGACGGCATTTTTCTCTTCCCTGCCATTCCTTTTCTATTTCATTTTTCCCTTCCCTTCCAAAATCGGCATCTCTACAGTCTTCAGTCTGGTGCCTTCAAAATTGTCCAAGCAGATTTAAATTTCGCATGCAAAAGAAATAAGGAAATATAGCGCTCCTAGAGTAAGTTAAATGATTTAACTGCGAATTTGTGTGTATTTGCATATACATATATATATATATATATATATATATGGGTCGCGGTAGTCCAGGGGGTAGAGCGTTGGACTACTGACCGGAGGGTACCGGGTTCAATTCCCGCGCAAGGCACTCTGGGCACCTACAGCTAGTTGATTTTTCGGGTACCACATCTTCCTGGGAAACCATAACCGGCACAGGGAAAGGAACTAGCCCCCCTACCCTGATGTGTGAATATTCACACGCCGTCGGGCTTAGTACATGGGTGAGCTTTACCATCACCTACTAAACCGACCTTCGGGTTGATGTTTATGGTTATATATATATATATATATATATATATATATATATATATATATATATATATATATATATATATTATATGATATAAATTCATATTAATTCACATGGAAATAGATATAAGAAAAAGGGATAGGAACACATACATAAAAGACGAACACAGGAGAGGTGGGGAAGGTGGAATCGAGCATATGTACATACGTGCGTGCCGGCAGCGTCTTCCCATTGCGGAAGACGCTGCCGGCTGCCAACATCTCGGTAGAGCAGCGTGGTGGTGGCGAAAGTACTCGGGACATGGGACCGAGGAGAAAGACCGGAAACATTTCTACTTTCGCCATCCGGTCTGACAGACCAGTTCGCTAGCATCCCTCCATTCGCTCGGGTGCATCAGTCGAATAATGCATAAACGCGAGATCTCTCTCGAAGCGGAACGCCGGTATCCGAATGAACTCCGGACGGCGAAAGCCTCTCTTGGAGATCCCGCATATTATCTTTGCGGCGGGCAAAAGCGATTATCACGCGTATATCAAGTGGGTTCAGCGAAAAAGCTCTCCGATAATCTTAGTGATCCTGTATCTGGAGTTGTGCCGAATGGTGAGGAGGGTAGGTCAGTTTGAAAGACTGTGCAACGTGCTATGTTCGCGATTATAATAACGTGATAAGGGAATCGGGATGGTGCAGTGGCTAGTGTACTGGCTTTCCAACTTGAAGTTCAAAGTTCGAATCCCGGAGGTCTCATAACTTTTCAGTGGCACCCTGATCCCTTATTGGGGTGCTACGTGAACTCCACTTCAAGTGGAATACACCGTCCGTCGGATGGGACGTTAAACGGCGGACCCCTTGGTACCTTACGTTAAGAGTATGTTAATGCCGTCTCCGGGTTTCTCTCCACCCTTCCCCAAAACCCTGAACAATCTAACCCCATCTAATTATCCGCCTATCTCTAATGGCGCAAGTGACCTTCACCTCTCGATCACCTCCCCTAATTACCAATTCTAACGAACGCGCTAAGAAAAGTCATTTCTGGACTGCAATGCGCGTTGCGGAATTGCAAGGATACGCTAACGCTTTCCTCCACGAATCCACCTGTTCCAAGCAACAACAACTGGGGCCTGTTTCCTCAAGCTAAAAGTTGATTTCCAAGTCCTTTTAGTGCCTCCTCATGAAGAAACTTTCCATGAAAATTAATTAGTTTCGTCGAATGTAACATCCACTTCTCACAGCACACATAGTTACTAATTTTATAGATGATATGTAAAGGACTTCAGACACTTGGAGGTCATCAACATTGACTTGTAGCTTTTTAAAATGGGTCCCTAATTATTCATGGTTATATGTTGAACCGCTTGTACAAAAATGAATATTATTTAAAGGACGACAGTGAAATTTATATCAACTATTAATTCAATGCATTCATTCCACAAGGTATTCACTTGTCGATTCTGCAAGAAGCTGTTTTCTTTCAAACATTGAAACGGCATGAAACCGCACAATCACGGTAGCATTTTAAAATAATAAGAATTAGTCTGTGCCTTTTTCATCTCGTCTCATTCATGAGGGAATTATAATTGTCTTGTCGGTCAATAAAATTCCCCACAATTTATGGGGGGAGGGGGCGTTCTCAATGCAATAGGAAGTTATTTTTAATGAAATGTTGGGCAATTTAAAAAAAAGTGAAAGTTTCAGTTGGCATGTGATACTCAACAATCACCTTTTTTTTTAAAGGGGAAAGTTGCCATTAGAGCATAAAATTCAGAGGGGTTTGATTTCATTCTTCAGTGTTCCAAGAGTCAATAACCAGTTCAGTACTCCAATAGCCAATATACATGCTACATAGCATGAATAATCATATTGAAAACCTACTTTCATATTTTTGGTGCGATTTTTAACTACTACCAGTGAATGATTTTCTCTTAATAACCGCTCTAAGTTCGACTATCGTTCGGGAAATTAATTTACCTTCTTCGTCCATCTTGTAGGATAGGCTCCTGTGGCCTGTTTCTCTTCGATTAGCCACCTTTTTCCTTGAGCATATTCTAGAGTAGTGCCGGGAAGAAGAAGATTCACAAAATATATATTCTATTTTTATAAGATACAGTGTAACTAATATAAAAAACGAACTACACCAATTAATATCCGCAAAAATATCGAAAATACAAATGAAACGGCGAAGCAAAAATTAGTCCGTGAACGTAATACTCGTAATGTGTTAAAACCTAAAAATTGCTTAATATCTTCCATTTAATTGAAAAAAAAAGATGAAATTGACATAATTCACAGCATGAATTACGGTATAACATACTTGGATCCAATTCTGATTTAAATACTGGCGGAACTATGGCTTATAACACACTTGAAGCCTTGAAGGGTCAAAATAAAACGTTTACTATCCCTCGGTATCCAGATATATGAGGATTATAGTAGCTATTTACTCACGCTAGCATGTATTTTATTGATATTTATTGCAATTCCAGTACTTGCACTGAAAATGTCCTATTGAGCCATAGAGAACATTTCTATAGATATGAGATGCTCATGGCACACCACTATTTTCAGAGAAGAATTTAAGTTAGCAAGAAATAGGGTAAGAAAGAGGGTGTCCAAGAGACGTAGTATGTCCCCCATGACGAGGGTGGTATGCCTGGTACGATGGCAGTACTTCCGCCTCGCATTCTTTATAGAGTTTAACGATGAACGCCTTTCCAGAAATGCCTCTCCTATTCCCAATAGGTTCCGGTGAGAATTAACTGGAGGTGGAAAACGCTTCAAATATTAACATGGGGAGAAGTACATCCGAGAGGGGGCAATTCTATTTTGAAAGATGTGACACTTGTTTACAGAACAGGGATTTTTTATTTTGAGATTTTAACCTGTTTGAACCATTCGTAACGATTAGTAACCGCTTTATCATCTTGACATAAAAGCTCTCTGGCGCGCATAATTTTTGTGTCGACATGACGTAGAAGCTGCAAATCCATCCTAGACACACGACCTAACGAAAATTTTGATTTATACGAAAATAGATACTAAAATGGCGCGAGAAAATCAATACACCAGTTCCAAATCGCACATTTTTATTTTTCATACTTATTTAAGGTAGGTTCGCGGATAACTTGATGTATGCATAACTTGGTGTACTTGCATGGGTGTTTCGAATGGCTCTGAATTTCCGAAGGCATTGATCCATCTTTTGCTTTGAAATTTAGCATCGTTATTGCAAAACAATTTTCAGTATCGGAGCTCCACATCGTCCACTAACTACCCACTATATTTCCAGGACTCGAGGTTCTTTTATTAAATACTCATATGTCACAAAAGTGAAACTACGAAGTATATAAGTAAGCAGGTCCCGATTCCAAACCGATCAGATTTTTTTTCAATCTATTAATGCCATTCACTTGACGCAAAAGTACCTACAAGTGATATTATTCTTTCCCAAAAACCTTCGAAAGAATTATAAGTCCTCCCAGATTGAATAACAAATAATGATTGATTTTCACAGATTCCGCTGATTTGCGTTCTTTATTACCCTAAACTCCATTGATAATAACACTTGTGCGAGTAGAACAATAATAGAATGACCTTTTCTTGAGATAATTCCTCGGATTGTCACAAGTACTTCCACCATTCGGATTAGCACCGTGATAATACTGCTGTTATTGACCTGCTTGTATCCATTTATAAATTCAAACGGTATGTTAATAAAATTGTCCGAATTGATCTACTGAGAATAAATGGGAAATAGAATGTATTACTTTAATTTCTCGTTGAGGCTACGTCGACCAAACTGAACTGAAACGATGAGAAAAGAGGCGCTTCTATTTTCTTACACGCATAATGAACCAATCCCCGAAAAGTTGGTTTCGCACCGATTTTTTAACACTGACATTAACTAAACGGAACTATTTTTCATTGACCTTTGTCATTCACGAATCAGATTGTAAGCAAGGTGATTGTGAGGAATGAGGATCAAATGAACATTTGAATAGAGCTCTTGCTGTCGTCAAAAACATTTGTACGACCCTTTTTCGCCAAATTAAAATCTACACAGACCGTGGTTGAGACCCATACTATGGTGATTTGGATTCATCCATTCAATCTGAAGGCGTTGTTGCGAAATCGCTTGTTTTTCCTAAAATTAAGAAAGAGTAAATGATATAATTTAAAATGTGTAGTCCAGAAAATTTCATGCAAAATATTTTTAGAGGTTGCCTGTGGTTTCGTTGGGTGCGTTTTACTCTATATTCAAACCCTTAATTGCCATTTCCTTTCCGAGCAGATAACTTCATACAAGCCCGATTTTAAGCTCATATTTTAAAAAAATTCATAATCTTTCATTGATTTTTTCCCAAGGTTCTTTCATTCGCTTTCTTCTTCCACGACATTTAACACATTCGTGCATCGCTGCGTGCATACTCTTCTGTTGCCGATATTTCTTTAATATTTCTCGCCATAAGACACTCTTCGACCATATTCAACCATGGAATCAATCATTCTCGCCCTTCCTCTCAAAACTCCTTTATCTTTCATTTACCTGTTCGGTGGTTCGACTCTAATCACCTCTCGTAACATAACCATTTTTTTTTGTTTTATATTAAATATTAACTAACGCAATCGAATCCCTTATACAAGATTCCTCAAGGAATGAATTCAAAGGGACGCTTTCTTGAGGCTTCATCGCACATTGAACGCGACCGAATATGATACCAAAACTTATTTGGCTCAACTCGTGGACGGAACCTTTTCCTTGCGACGGGGTCAGTTGACATGGTATGGTGGCTTATCGAACAACTTACCAAGAAATTACGTTCGGGCGAACTCTGATAACTCGGACGAGACTTAGGACCGGTTGTTCCAATCGCAAAACTGCGCGAGAGTCAAAACGACGTCGGTTCCCAAGGGGATTTTTTTTATGACAGAGTCGCACGTCGCATTTTGTAAAGTGAACTGGACGATATTTCAACGTCAGAAAGGTCAGGGTCGAGGTCTACCCCGTGTCCACAAAACCAGCGGATCACGCACCATTCATAAATCTTACCCCCTTTCCTCGCCTACGTGCGAGGTTCAATGTTTGTGTACTCGGAAAATCATCGGTTGTGCCGGCACGTGGATTTGTGTGTGTGTGTGTGGGAGGGCAAAGCCTCGTGGTGGCAGAGCCCCGGAGCCGTATCGTCTCGAAGGGTAGCGGAAGTGAATTTACAAAGTGGTGGGGGGAGGGAATGGGGGACTTAGGGACGGAGGAAGAGGAGATAAGGGAATTTTTAGAATAGATCGAAACCGGAGAGAAGTGAAAGGGGATGTAAGTGGTGGGTGTGTTTGTGTGTGCGGAAGGGGGGGCAGCGCGAGGGTTTGACCTCGTGTTTTCAGAGAGAGAAGGAGGGCCGTGGGGGGGAATGGGTAAAGGTTTCGGGGAGGTTGAGATTACCGGGAGAGAGGGACGGAGAGACGTGTACAGCACACGCGCCGTACCCCTTCCCCATTTGACCACCCTCTCCAACCACATCCGCCCACCCTCCCCTTTTACTCTCCCTCCACCGGCAAGGGCAAAGGCGACGGAAAAGTCGATAAATATTTTCGATGAAAAAACATTAACGCAGGCGTTTTCGCAAATTTTGTCCGTCTTGGAACGATCCCTTTGTTTTTTTTTCGCGAGCCTTCCCTTTCGTGTTTGTGTGTGTATGAGAGAGAGTTAGAGAGAGAGAGAGAGGGAGAGAGATAGAAGGGCTCGTGTGCAATTTATATCAACGATCGATGCGTTTACCCAATGGGAATTTTTTTTGCCTGTGAAGAATTGCGATCTCGATGCAAATATCGTTTTTGAAAAGAAGAAAAAAATGTAACTCATAAAATAATCACGATTTCATGTTCGAATGTCTACGTGTATTATTAAAAATAATTATATTGTTAAACTCCTGAGGAATTAATGCGCATGTCCTTCGAACGATTTCGAAAAACACCGGAAAGGAATAATTCATTTAAGCCTTGAATGATTACTGTCCGAATGTCCCTTTAAAAAAAATATATGTTAAATACGTGGCGTTATGCGATTCGCGTCCGATCACGAATTTCGAAACGAGAAAAAAAATATGGAAAAATATATTTAAACTCGCGGGAATGGCGATTTCGGCCCTAATATCGATCTAAAAAAGGAAGAAAAAAATACATAGGCTCGTATATCAAATTCGTGGGGGATTCCAGTTTGCGCTCACCCCCACCTTGACGTCTATTTCACAAATGAAAGACCAAAGGCAAATAATTTCATAAAACTCGCAAGGATTTCCGTTCGAATCTCCCTTTCGCAGTGGAGTGAGACAAAATCAGAAATTCCACCGCCGTGCCCAGGTCCACTCTTCGCCGTTCGCCTTTCTTCGAATGGGAAACTTTTCTTCTCCGTCGAGGAAGGCGCAAGAAAGAATAAAAATATCACTGGAGGGGGGGGGTAGCTAATTGAGGGCGCGGGAAGCGTTGCTAATATGCAGCTGAACCGGCTCATTGTTGCGGGACGGGGGGGAGGAAGTGTTTAGGCGGGAGAGGGGAGGAAAAAGCCTCTGGTTTATGTCGGGCACGCTCGCTCGCGCGCGCGCGTTGGGACCACGTTGCATCGTCTGGCCTTGCGTCGCTCGTCCTGGAGAATGCCGTTCCCACTCATCCCTTCCCCCCAAACCCAAAACCCTCCCCTCGAACCCCCATCCACCACCACTTTCGTCGGGATGTTCCATTGTACTTCGTGGCACGGAACCCCCCGAATAAGACTGGAAGGGAGCCCTTTAAGGTTGTGGGTCGGGGGATTCATTAGCGCTCGGCCCAAAGGCGAGGGGAGGTCGGGGGCGACGATGCGTTTGTGACGCGGGAGACGGAACAATTTTTCTGTCACTCGACTGCATTGCAGAATCAACGCGCGGGGCATAGAATAAAGATTAACCAAGAGGAGGCCAAAGAAGGCAAATGAGATTCTCAGATGCTTTAAGTTAAACAAATTAGGAGGGAATGAATTGGAGCGGTCTGAAAAATCCACGGATATCACTATGTATTATTTTCCGAAACGATGTGGCCTTATCAGGGACATAGGGAGAAGAATTGAGCAAAGAGAGGACAATAGATGAAAATCTTAAAATTAATGAAGCCGTAAAGAAAAGATTTTAATATGAAAAGTATTGCTACAGTGTTCTCATATTTGATGCGAGAATACGAGAGTAGATCAGAGGATTCTTAGATACGGCTATGGAGAATAATAGAGAAAATAACATCGAGAGAGAAATATCAACGACGAAATTTAACATATGACAGTTGAAGACGGGAAGTTTCTAGGTGAAAATCAAAGCAGGTATAGAAGCAGAATGGATGAGACACTGAGAGGCAGTTGGATGTCGCAGGTCATGATATGAGAATTTTAGATAAGAGTGGTGACGGTAGGAAGGGTTTTCTGACGACATGATTGGTAGTAGACAGTATGAAGTTTTTAAGAAAGAGCTAGTGTTCGGCAAACAAGGGTTTAGGTTGCTAGGAAGTGCTCAGGAGTCCTCTACGTAGGAAGTGTATTAATATCCGGCACCGTCCATAACCTATCTTTAATGGTTAGATTATCTATGCATAGAAGTTATGCCACTCCATTTAGAACGCTATTGATTTTTCTGTAGAATGCAGATAGTCACTGGCGCCATTCCGTACTCATATACCATCCGCACTTTTGGCCACAAGGTTCAGTTATTGCGTGCTCGCTTATGAATTGGCTGGAGGAGGCAGGGGATTTTGTTTCAATAGCCATGCCATAAAAGAACATGCCCTTGGACCCTTGGAGTTGTTAATATCTTTGATTTAAAAATTTCTCCATGTTTTGCATTCATTTCCATAAGACTTCAACCAGTCTCACGATCCCTATGTTCCGTCGAAAATACATCCTTGGTAGATGTTTTGGTTTTCATGTCCATGGCATAAATTACGCTGAACTGTAGAAAGTGGTTTCCATTTGGTTTCTTTTATGAGTGTTAACAGTTCTCAAATGAGGTCATTGCCAGCGCTATCGCATAACGCCATTTCGAATCTGCGAAATGTTGCGCTTGCCTAAACGGTTTGCTTAGACATTCTCTCCCATAATGTTTTTGTCAACAAATTAACGCTAATCGCCTTCATCAGCAGACCTCTTAACATTGGAATATGTGAATCCGCTATCAAAAATACTAAAGTCGTCTCGTTTCGGAGAAACGATCCTTTTTATCTCCCGAGTGCCTTGAATTGGTAAGCGGTTTTTCTTCGATAGTCTAGTAAGATTCTTCCATCGAAATGGATTTTCACGTGCCGCCAACCTTCGAAAGCTTCATTCAAGTGTTTCAACACCGTTACTGCTATCACCATTGTTAAATATTGTCACAAACACAGTCCTTCGTTTCACGACCATTAAATAAAAGTCACCATTACCTTTTAAATCTGTTTCTCATGAAATGAATTGCATTGGAACGTTACACCACAAACCATTTCCACGTGGAACGTTCCACGTCGCTATTACTGTGGGGAAGTAGATACTTGTAATTGCCAATTGAGCAAATTGATCGTTAAAATTAAAAGGAGGACCTAGCATATAATAAAAGAGGGTGTATTGCTTCATTCTTAATCCCTCGATCGCAAAGAGAGGTCAAGAGAATAGGCATTCAGGGCGGAAAGGTACTGGTATGACCCCGTCGTCATGTGGAGGAAGTCTTATTTTGCCTGCGCAGAAAGACTCAGAGAATTGGTAAAGAAATTTCTAATTGGCAAATTGCGTTCTAGTTGACCAAACGCCCGACTTCTCGAAATTATTAAATGAAATATGCATGTCCATCAAACTTAAAAACTTCAAAAGACGAGCATAAGTAATGCATATTTCTTCCCGATGATATTCTGCTGAAAGTTACCATTCCTATACGAAATAAGTTTCATTCTATACGTTGCAAGCAATTTTTGCCTCATAAATTTTAAATATGGATTGTGTTAAATACATATTTTCATTGAGAGCGTGAGCAAAAGTAGAACGGGCGCACGATAGAGGAGGAAGAATTGTAAATGTTTTGTCAATAATTTTGCATAACTGCGTCCCTAAGGCATACATTTTCCCGCTGTGGGAAAAACTTTATATCATCCAGTAATTGGTAATTGTTGTCCCCAAAAAATCTGCCTTCACCGGTAGATTACCTAATAATAATGGTCACCCAGTATGGCGAATTTCTGATTGCCTTTTATGGATGGCTCCGGAATTTGAAGGCCCACTACATGATTGAAAACTTACCAACGCACGACGACCTTGACTTTTTACGTGCAATCAACAGTCAATATTGAAAAAGGAGCCTTGGAACCGTTATGAGTTGGACCTCAATCTCGGAATGGAGCTGCCGTGATTCTTATAAGTTCATTTGAGCCAAAGCCTCAAAATTTGGACCTTCATAGTAATCCTGAGTTTTACGCTAGAATAATCCCGGATGAATATTGTCCTTCGACAAATTTCGACTGGTTTCGAGCGATTTGATTGAATATAGTAGAAGCATATTCACAGAAAAATTCACGGACTACCCAGGGAGTCAAAGAAACGGGAGGTTCGCACAGGTACACGAAATTTCCAAGGTACCGAGGCGCAGAGCAGTTAGTTTTCAACTGGAGGGAACAAATACGGGGTACTTCCTGGGGGAAAACATTGTTTACAAAGTAAGAGAACGGAACACTCCTGATTCCGAGCGTGCATTCACGACGGCACTCAAAAGAGTGGAGAGGAAGGGGAATTATAGAATCGTGGGAATTCCTTTCTGAAGTATCCCAGGAAAAATACGAATCCCAAAGAGCTCCTTTCAGCCGAGTCGAAAGTCAGTGGTGCAGGATGTCGGAACCGAGCCGCAAACTTTTTTCACCTATTCCAATGTCCAAACAACTGAACTTCGTCTACACTGTGAATATTTCGTCCATTATTGTTTTTCAACTCACGCAGACAACTTCTAGTAAATATGCTGTCGTTCTATAATTTCATTGGGTACATTATTCTTTTCAATCGCGAGAAAGATTTTGCCGAACAAAGAAGTGAGCTTTCAGTGCCTTTCGTGATGATTTACATCTTTCAAAGCAGAATGAAACAAATACGTAAGTTTGGGGTTAAAACGATTAAAATGAGACTAAATAAAATTAAACCATTGAAAAAATATGAAGCCTGTTCCAAAAACGGAATCTATGAAGATGTTTATTAACTAATTGCTGGAATATTGCGAGAATACCATGCTATGACTCAGGAAATTGCAAATCCGGAGACCCGGTATATATTATGCTACCTAAGCTCGTCCTAGGAAAAACATATGGTGACAAATCTCCCCTTTTGTGAGATTTTTCCTATTCATTCAGTATTTTTAAAGAGCGACCCAGTGACATCACCGCTCTCCCAATGAGAAATGTAAACAAACACTCAGCAAGATACTGCTCTTGGCAGAAAAAATAATTTCACCAGACTACACAGAATATATATTTTATATTCATCATGTTATGCATAATATGCATGAATTTATGTATGGTTTTCCCCCACACAAAAATGCACATTTTCCAACAGAAAAGTTGGATGCATATATATATATATATATATATATATATATATATATATATATATATATATATATATATATATATATATATATATATATATATATGTTACATATAACACAAACGAAGGAGCAAGATGAGATTGGCCAACACAATGTCAAAAGACACAAAAAAGGTCACTCACACGTATTCCAATTCTTTCGGTGGCACGACCATCTTCTTCTGCGGCCAGAAGGAACTAATTTTTATGTGTCTTTTTACATTTGTGTTAGCCAATGCAATGTCGCTTCTTCATTTGAAGTCTCCTATGCCCATGCGTGTTGCACTCACACTTGATTTTCTGTTGGAAGAACATGAACAAACTGGGAAAGAAGTATATAGAGTTGAAGAGGGGCCTACTGTAGAATAGGATGTTGGGTTGTGTTTGTTAGTAGAGACAAGGGGGATTGTTGCTGTACTGTTTGGAAACTTGTGTCCATCCAAACCCTACCTTAACTAGTAGATTGCCAATAATAACAATACAATAACCACTAGCCTACATTGTTAACCTGACCAACTCCTCCACAAATGATTTTAGGGTTCCTGGTATTCATATTCTTTCAAAAAATGCTAGTAGAGAAAAAAATTTGTATGACTTTTGAAATTGTTAAGCAAATTAAAATTTTTTTATTATGAAAAATTTTAAAATAATTATGCCCTCCGTTCCTTCATAACTGCAGATTATTAATGCTCAATAGATGTGCGAGCCATTGTTGTTGCTCAAACATTAATTTTTTAAGCACTGCATTTACTCCTAATTCTGCCACAACTTGTAACTCATTGTTGGGGAAAATGATAATGAATGATACAATGCATTACTATTGAAAAGGACATAACCCCAAATCTTAAACTGCACAAAATTCCATGCAAAAGACAAACCCTATCAGACAAATGATGCTTACATAATAAATATTGCAGGGTTTACTCTTGCGAATCAAACATCTTGTGATTAATGAATGCAAAAAGGAATTATGTAATAGCTAACTTTGGGTTTTTACATATGTAACACACTTGATGTCTAAGGACAGATGACAAATTCTTAAATACATACTAACCCAGGCTTTGGTAGTAGGTTAATTTACATCATAACTTCAAGAGATGAGAACAAATAAAGCTATTCACAGTATTTCATTGACTCACATGCTCTCATTATGTAATTTACTCCTGCGCACCCAAACAATGTAAAATGAACTCTGCTCTAGTCTGTTAATTGAAATATATTAGATTTTCTGAGATACTTGGAGAATTATATGGTTCCTCAATTTTTCTCTCAAAATAAGTACTTCAAGTAAATCAAAGACCACAAGGAATAAAATGATATGACCAAAATACTCAGCTTGTATGAAAATAGATAAAATATATTTTCAATTATTACAAAAAATATCTTTATGATTTGAATTTATACCTAAAAGAGTTCCTTTGTTTACAAATTCTTCATTTTTCTAATTCTTTGTGGATGGGTTTCCATTACTGGTTCTCTCAAAACTGTGGCTGAATTAAGTTTTCCTAGCAACTCCACCTAACAAAAGAATATCAGTGCATGTTTATGTAAACACTAAAGCACATTAACAGGGCAGTGTTACAGCACATAAATTAATGAGCATTAGAAGTGTAATATTAATAAAAGATGATAGGAATACAAGGCATATATATATAGGAATGAAAATTGTTGTAGTTACCTGAACTTTTGTGCCTGGTGTGGTTAAAAATGGAGGTAAATAGGCAAATGCCAAAGACTTTTTTAGGGTATGACTAAAACACCCAGAAGTTGTATTGCCAACAACCTGAAATGAGAAAATAAATAGAGTACACTTATTAGAACAGTGAATGGTTTTAATATCTGTCAACTGCACAGGTGTACAATAGCATAATAAGCCAGGAAATTTTATACTTTTAGATTTATTTTAATAATACTTGTTCATAACTTATTAACAGATTGCAATTGTGGAATCAAACCTCAGTGTAACAAGTTATTAGTAAAGGATTGGCATACAATAAGAGTGGAGTACTTGTAGTCTCTAAAAAAGGTTTTTATACCTTACGTATACTGAAACTGTTTCCTGATACTGAATAACTCTACTTGTGGTGTGATGCATATATTAAAAATTATTTCATATTTTTATGCTTTCTGAATCTTAAAAATGTCTTTGAAGATAATTAAAATATTGAATTTGTCTTCATTATATCAAAAAGTTATTTACATTTATGCCCAGGGCCTACTCTAAGGTTCTTAGAATAGGCCATGGTTTCATTCATTATTTTCTTATCATTAAAGGTGATGAATATAATGAGCTTTACATGAATGGTCTCACAGTTAAATTTAAATTTCTAAATTAAGAAGCTTTAAAATTGCATGCATAATAGATAGTTGCAATACCTTCATGAAAATTCATCATTGCTGACATAAATTGTTTTTTTTTCTTTAAAACTTGAAATACCTTTCCTGATGACCAAACTGCTTCATCGCCTATTGGGTCTACATCTTCACTATCAACTGCCAAATATACCAACGTCTTTCTCGATCCATATTTTATTTGGTCCAACAGGGCATCTCTACCAACAAAATTTCCCTGAAGGTAAGTGACATATCAATACTTAAAATAAATTTGAATAAGTTGTCTACAAATAATGCTAACTTTAACTTGCAATTCAACATTCATGTCTCCTACAAATAATATCCACCTTGTCCATTTTGATAAAAGATGACAAACCAGCATCTAAAGGGGATGTGTCCACATTCATATCAGCTCCCCACATCCGAAATCCCTTTTCCATCCTCAGCACATTCAATGCTCTGGTACCAAAATCTCCAACTCCTGGCGTAATAAAAAGCATGCAGACATGAAAAATTGCAGCAGAAAAGAGACAATGTTTGTGTAAATTATTTACCTGATAAATTAATTCTGGTCATTTAAATGATCAAAGATAAATGTCCATTATGGGAAGAATCAACCCCATCTGTACTCTTAAAAATAGACATAGGATGTGGTGAGGGAAATTAGAGAGGAAGATAAATAAATAATTAAAATTAAATAAAAAATAAAATGATATTGGGGAGTTAGAACAAAAAAAACGATAAAACCAAAACATGATAACAAAAAATGCTTTGGCTAAGGTGTACTAGATAGCAATGACCCTTGCCCTTATCAAGCACTCACCTGGACAGGTTTTGTGAGAGAATACTCTCTGCACCAGCGGCCCACCAATCACACGTTATAAAATAAATGCAAACAAATCAGGCACTCTCTAGCTTGGATGTACTAAATAGCCTTGACCCTTGCTAGTCGCAGGAACTCACACAACCAGGGTTTGCAAGAGGTTTGTTTCCCTCTGTGCTAGTGGTCCGGCAATCACTCACTTGCTAGGGTATGCATAAATGCCTCAACCCTTGCAAAACTCACTCACTCAGGCAGGTCTACTGTGGAATCTCTTCCGATGTTAGTCCTGTAACTCGCACTTTGGGAAAGGTAAGGGATGTACCCAGAAGCTGACACAGTGTTTTGACTGCCAAGCAGTCCTCTTCGGGGAAGGAATATTGCTGCCTCATGCGGGGTGCCTCAAATAAACTGTGTATATTGTAACAGTCAAAAGTAGTAACTACTAATTGAGAGGGAAATGGCTTGTCTCTCGCAAGCCCTGTCTGGGTGAGTGCTTGATAAGGGCGAGGGTCAATGTTATCCAGTACATCTTAGCCAGAGTGTTTTTTTGTTATCATATTTTGATTTAATCGTTTTTTTTCTGTTCTAACTCCCATATATCATTTGATTTTTATTTAATTATTTATATATTTTTTCCTCCCTAATTTTCCTCACCCCATCCTTTACTCATTTTTAAGAGTACGGCTGGGATTGATTCTTCCCATAATATTCATACAGCCATAGTTACCATTTCTTTTATTCATTGATAAATGCCCATTTTTGCATTACACCCTTATCTTACTCTGACCTGTGCTCTTAGAGTTCTTCAAAGACCACTTTTAGATTGTACATCTCATGGTTTAACCCACATTATGGTATTTTTCATTACTTTTGTCAAACTTCCAAATATTTATAAGCAATAGAGTTCAAAGTTATACAGTCATTTATCAATTTTGAAGAATTAAAAATACCAACAAAGATGCTAAATGAACTATCTAATTGCATCAGAGGGAATTTATCAACAAGGATTCTTTTTCCTGGTGTCATGACTCTCTAATCCTTTAGGCTCTATGTGTAGTAGCAGTCTTCCCACATTACTCATCAATAAATTGTGAGATCTAGGTATTGCAAGTGACTGAAACAGCCAGTAGTAGCAAAACATCTATTGACTTTGATTTCACAAGGTAAACACCGAATGCAAACTTTTAAATAAATGATTTTTCATAAAGGTGAAATCTATTTAGCAAAATTTCAGTGACACTGGCTATTTGGAGATATCTGAGCAAAGGATGGAGCACGTTTGAAAAGAAAAATTTGACTATTTCTTTAAACCAAAATTCTATCATGCACTATAAATGTGCTGACACCAATGTGTACATTTAAACAATCCTGGGATTTGCACCTTTTGTGAACAAGCACCAAAAATATAAGTAGACATTGACATCAATTGACAAGGTTTAATGACTAAAATATTCACAATAGGGCATATTAATGGGATGTAGCTCTGACTGATTCTATCAACAATAATGAATGTGGCACAAAAGAATAAAACTGTTATTAATGCAGACAATGATAAACCAGGGATGACTGAACTATTGGATGAGGGTGTTCCATTGCGTTTAACTTGAAAAAGTGACTGGAATATACATTATAAATACCCACCTAAGTCAGCACCAGCATTCAGCAGGAGGGAGTATAGACTGTCAATGTCCTTGTGAGGGCAGTAGAGCTCCCATCCCAATTCTCCTGTGTATGTTATTCGCAGGGCAGTGACTCTAACCTTGCCAGCCAGCAGAAGCTGTTAGAGCACATACCGGATCGGTAGATACAGTTTTAGATATTATCCTGTGAAATTGTTTAATCAACGATTGTGATTATAATTAGGGGTTAATGTTCTGGTGGAATATTGAAAATTATGAATCTCAACGAAGCTGATTTGGAGAGAAAGAGCTGTATTAAGTAAGTTACAGTAAATTTATGTGTATCATAGTCATCTTAAGAAAGTAAGTTTTTTAGCATAGTGGAAAGAGCATGGTAAGGTTTTTTAGCATGGTAAGTTTTTTTTAAGCATGGTGGAAAAGCTATTTGATAGGAAGACTTCTTATACTTCTTTCTATAGGAATGTTGAATTTGACTGGCTTCAATTAGTTGCATTTTGTATGGGTTTATTTTAAACACAAACAGAGCAGCCTATAGCAGTAATTCCAATTCTTAAGTGTGAACTTATCTTTAAAAATTTACCTCCTTAGCTGACATGAAAGAAAATTTTGGCAATGTACCATCTTCCATAAGCTTTGCAAGTAATTCTCCTGATTTGGGGCCAGCAATGCTTAGGCAGCCAAAATCATCTGTTAGATTTTCAATGCTGATGTTTTTCTTCTCCAAATGAGCCAACTCGTTGAGCCATCTATTTTTGAAAATACAAAAAAATAACATCATGACTTATGTAATACAAAACATATAAACATTAACAGATTAGCTAAAATTTATGGCCACACAATTATGTGATCTAAACTATGCTGGAAAAGTGCAAACATTATATTTTTAACAGAGCTGAAAATATTTTAAACAACTGTGTTATGGGAAAACGATTTTTGAATTTAGCTAGCCAAAGTGTGTATATCCAATAATGTCCTGTTACAATTATGTACAGAAAACATTTAAACCAGTGAAAACTACCCAAAAACTTTAAGACAGTCCTTTAAAGTGACAGTTTGTTCGCCAGATATCTCAGAGGTTGACTAGTGAGGCTTTCATGGAGAAATGGGTGTGCAACTTCATGTGCCTGTTCTCTAACTAAGAGGAAAAGTGAGCATCATTTTTCTTTTCAAAACAATGTTCAGGGAGACCCTACCTTCTTGTCAGACATAAGTTATTTAAAATCGTGATGCATTTTGTTACAATGAAACTGATATCAATATTTTCCTAATGAATTTCATCAGAATGATGCACTCAGTGCTTTGGTCATGAACTGAATACGTATACAACTAAATATAAACAATTAGAAATCAGTTTAAAATTTTTCACTTAAAACTTTCATTTACTTCACTGTAGAGATATCATCACATTGTATCATAACCATGAATTAAGTAAAACCAATTTTGAGCTTATCATCCTCGAATACACTGTCATATATTTGTCCGTCTATAAAATGACCATCCAGTTTGATAAACATATCTCCCTCACATGAATTTTCAGCTTTTTAAGCTTTGAACTATTCAGCCATTAAACACTAAATTTGACAGGCAAAAGGCTCGTATGTGCTGAATAAGCAGAGCATGCAGCTAGACTACTGGATTAATGGAGCCATATTTTACTGGACATATAAGTAAGGTGACAAACAGCACAATGATGAAAAGTGGATGGCCCATATGTACATATGCATTTCCAAAGGGGAAAATTATTTTTTTTTCTGTTACCTCCATTCAAAATCATGCTGCATCCTAAGAGCAGTATAAACAGCAAAGCCAATTTCAAACTACCTTTATGATCAGGGTTTGTTGCTTTCACTATATACTCCAAGTACCACAACTTCAGATCAATGTTTATATCATTGAAATATGACTGAATAATACTTCAAATTATCCACCTAGTCTAAGTATTTGGGTCTAATTAGAGATTGGTTCAGTAAAGAGGACTTATGCAAGGAGATGATCTGAGTTTGAGTCAGATTACAATTTTGAGGGGTTGGGTATATAATTTTACAAACTTCAATTTATTGGAAATCCTGATTTTTGCATAACAAATAATGGGTATTACCAAAATTTGTAGATGGTAGACATATAGTGCATTTATTTTGATTATTGAAAATTGAATTTTTTAATCAAATCTTCCTTCTTAAGCAAATCAAGTAGATAATCTTATCATCATCTATGCACAATGAATTAGGATAATATTCATGGACATATTTAGACATTTATGTTATTTTTGGGTTAAAATTATAAGTATCAATGATTTTTTAAGTCAAATATCCAAGTTAAATAGTTCTCTTAATGTAGTCTAATAAAAGTTATAAGTGCAGTATGAGCAAATTATTTCATAAATGACCACATTGAAAACTCAAAGCTAATAAATACATATTGCATAACATAGAGAGTAATGCATGAAGTAAAAAAATGTAAAATAATATGTAGCTCTGACCTTAAATCATGCAGTTCGCTTCCACTCCCAGTAACAATCATGTACTGAGGATCCTGAGAAGAATTCATCAATGGGAGGGAGGTAACTGTGAGCTCAGCATACACTGTACCAGCACGGGTCAAACAGTGGGTTACCACAGATCGGCCTGGTTTGGAAGGCACATAGTTTGCTGTAGCATAGTTTAAGAACTCAGTAGCATCAGGGCCACTGAGGCGAAACTTTGCAAATGGAGAGAGATCAATGATCCCGACTGCTTCTTTCACCAAGGTGCATTCCTTTTGCACTGGCTCATGCCAATTTGTCCTTTTATACAGGAAAACAGAGAAAGATCTCTCATTCAATTTAACATTATAAACTTTCATGGCAGTATACAAAATGTTTACATGCATTATTAACTCTAAACTCAATTTCTTCTAAGGAAATAGCTTATAATTTACATTCCCTTTGCTAAATATTTCAAATGTATTACATGGGATTATTAAATCTTCATAATCCATTGCAAAAGTTCCGAAAGTTTTGTAATGTAAAATTTATTTTCAGGCTGTCACTGAGCTGAAACTCCACAGCAATAGTTTTGTAGCTTCTTAGGGAAAGCAGTTAGATGAGTAATTTTCAACTCTATTAGAACATATTTTAACAAGAAGCTTAGTTATTGATATAAGCATATTATAACACTAACAATTAAAATTATTAATATCACCTCATCATAAAAATTCTTGATACATAACAAAGTGATAAAATAAAACACAAAATTATAAATAAAACAAAATGTTAAAATAAAGGCTAGGTACTGAGTAAATTCTAAATAAACTGAATTATCTTCCAATAGAATGATCTCCTTAATGTGAATAAAAACCAACCATACCAAATACTATTGGTGTTTTTATATTTACTAATAAGGCTGAATAGTTAAAGGTGATATGGTTATATAACAGTTAAAAGAGTAATATTGACCAATATTTTCCCATTGATGCAACTCTTGAGAATTCATTAATCACTTATCCATTATTAAATTAAATTCTGTATATGTATGTTCAACTAAATGCAAAATCTATGCATGCAGTATATGCATCTCAATGAGTTGCGATTTCAGCACTCCCTTACTAAATCCAACAATAATTATGAAAGAACAGGGACTCTCTAGGATTAGGAAGATACATTAATATTCAAAAGTATTATTGTAAATAGGTAATGTCTGTAATTTTTTATACATATATAGGTGCAAGTAATTTCAGACTGTAACAATGTTTTTGCTGGTCAAATTTACCTTTTGAAGCTAGGTTTATATATAGGGTGTTGGAATCCATCTTCTGTTTGACATGAAAACCATGCAGGTTGCTCCCATCCAGAGTGGAAATCCATGTGAGCTCCCCGTGACAAAAGGTGAGAGTGGGCTCCACTCAAACGAGATGTGGGACGTCCTGAGGGAAAATTTTGTTGATAAAATTGACAATTCTTCTTTAGAATATAAATACCAGTGATTATGAAAGGGACACGGGTACATCATAAGAGAAGATTTACAAATTTTTCATTTTGCCATTAAATTTAGCATTATATACCATTTAAATTTAACATTTTAAAAGTAAGTATTCACCTGTTTTAATTCAAAATGTGTGATGACATGCACAATAAACTGTTGCCAATGATTAGAATACATAGCAATCCTCCATCCCTTGTTAATAAGGTCTACTACTTACTATCTATCAAAGAAATGAATATCTTCATTATTAAATATTCTCAGGATATGATTCACATTCATGTGGAAAATTCATCTAGGTGTATTGAAGTAGGTTCACAGTTTGGGCCACAATCTTTCCTCACCTCAGGCCCATGTCTTAAGCCCACGCCTTATTGGTAATGTCTTTAATACGTAGGATAATATAGAATCAAATATTCCTAACATAATGGGTAACTGAACTAAAACCATGTTTCAGTGACATTTAGGATGATGATAACAATGAAAATAAATAATTTTAAAAGTCAAGACACTGTTTTCAAATCACTTAGTACATTCTAATAGATGCTAAAATTTATGACATTTTTTTTTCAGGACAAAAGTCAAACCAAATCCCGGCATAAAGTTATTGCTTTGCAAAAGCATTTTACAAAGTAAGGTGACTTAATTTTTCAAACAATACTGTGCAATTACACAGTTTCACAATATGATCAAATACAGTGTTTTTTGCATCAAATACTACCACTCTTTTGAAACCCCCAGTTTTAAAAGCAAATAGAATTATTTTAACAATTATGTATAAACTTAAATATCATTGCCCTACATTTGCCAGGAAACTTAGCATGGATCCAATTACTCCTCATGAAAAATAAAAATATTCCTTGGAGATTTAAATGATTTCAGGATGGCATTAAATTTACTAAACTGATTACCATAATTTACCTGCCAATCGTTCTTCATGAGGATAGGTTATGGCATTATTCATTCCATATGACTCACGAGCTTTGGCAAATGTATATCTCAGGTGAGTCCAGTGAGAAAAACGAAGTGGATCCAGCTCATTTAACTCAAATGGTGGTTCTCCTTTGCAAACCCACTGTGCCAAATAATTTCCAATGCCACCTGCATGAATGATTCCATAGCTGAAAATTAGGAATGGTAATAAGTAATGGCCTATTATTGATACCAGTTTGAAGAGATAGGATTAATTTGAAGGTTTCCATACAAGGCCACTAATCTAGTACCCATTTTCATATGGCTGAATCTTCTCTTTGTTTTTAATATACACTACAGGAGATCCCCTCATTTATTCCAGGTTACATCCATAAAAATTGTGATGAATGCATAACAATGAAAAGCATATGACATCGATACAAAATTACAATCTTCACAATGGACTGGTGAAACATCCTCCTGCCCCAAAAAAGCTTGATGAGTTCATTTGAATATCAAGGTGATGTTGACTTGTTTTTATGCAAAGGGGGTTGTGCATCATGAATACCTAACCAAAGGCCAGATGGTCAACATGGAATATGGGGATTATGAAATGATGGGGATTATGATGACAGAGAATCAAACAAAAACAGCCTGAACTTTGGGAGGAGCAGCAAGTGGTTTTTTTCACCATGATAATGTGGCAGCAAATTCATCTCTCAAAACTCTTGAGTTTTTAGCCAAAAACAAGACCGCTGTGCTTCCCCACCCACCCATCTCACCAGACCATATGACTTTTTACTGTTCCCCAAACTAAAATCCGTGCTCAAAGGAAAAGATTTGCCACTATTCCAGAGATTGAGAAAAATTTGATGGAGGAGCTTATAAGAATTCTGGAAGAAGTATTCTAGGACTGTTTCAAAAAGTAGAAACACCGTTAGAATAAGTGTATACATTGGGGAGGAGTCTACTTTGAAGGGGAGCCTGACCAATAATTTGTAAGTGAAGTATTTTTTGCAATAAATAAAGTTTAGGAATTTTTTGAATAAACGTCATACATATGATGATACTCGTACATACATATGATGTCATGGAAACTTCACTTCATCAAAATTTCTGGATTTATATTTTATTATATTAGTATGAGGAATCAAAATTGTGGCAAGTTAAATATTTAAAAACTCTATTTAAAAAAACTCAGCTTTTTTAGAAATCTAGTTGGACAAAATAACTCTTCCTCTCTCCTTTTTTATCTGCCTTTATTCAAGTGCTATAAACCATGACATGCAAGGACACAAAACATACACATCCAAGGACTAATTGAGACATGAATTTACTACTTACATTCTTAAAAATGAGCAATATCTCAGACTGCTGAGGATGTAGTTAGTGCATACATAGCAGATCACAGTAATGGAAGAATAAAACGATGCATTCAGCCATTTAGTCATTACATTTGAGAGACAAATAAATCAAAAATATGGGTTTTAGGCATTAATATGCTGATTAAATTACTCAAAAAGCTGCATGGATTAATGTCATCAATATTTCACATAACATATGAGTGAGACAATGAAGATTACAGTGGGACAAGTGCATGTGAGTGGACAAAAGCATGGGATTACCTGTACGGGTAATTTAAATGAAATCAAACTGAAAGGAAAGTATTGCATGAAACCACTACATTGCTGATGCAATTATATAAAATGCATTCGTGTGTCATATTTTATACATATATAAGTATAACAGAAAATTATATTACAATGCAATGAAAATTGTAATTAGATACTTCATGTGAGATCTGTCAGATTTGTATTTTCCAAATGTCCAGCAGTCTTAATCTTTTAGAATTCTGTTTAATGCGTGGAGAATTTGCAGACTAAAGCAGGCATTTCTGGCAAATAACATTCAGATGTAATTTGACTCAGCATATTATAAGAAGTGATCAGTCCTACAATTCTTTTACAATTTTCAAAGTACAGCATTATGTGCTCTAATAATGTATCATTTCATAAATATGTAGAGATTAAGAATGGGACATAATTCCTTGTATCCACTTGTATGATTAAGGATATTATAGGTCTGTATATTCTGAAGCAGATGAACTCAAAACTGCCAAATATGTCTTTGTTATATGTAATTGAAGGAAAGGGGGAATTTTAATTTCTTACCCAAATCCAACAGCTAGCCACATATTAGGCAACAATGATGGCCCAACCATTGGCAGTAGATCAGGAGTGTAAGTGATTGGCCCAGAGACAACAGTTGGTATACTGGCATCAGCAAGGCATGGTATTAACTTCATCGCAATATCCAGATGAGGAGCAAGGCGGTCCAAATCTGGCTGAAATAATTCTTTTCCAAAACCTGATAGAGAATAATGCAAAGGATCATGATATTTTGAAGATGAATAACTGCTATTATTAAATAAGTTCAGGGTATTATCAAGTCTCCACATTCTTGCCATTGAATATTTTACCTATCATTGCACAGCTCTGAAGTTTGCAAAAAAAAAATGGATTGGTGGAATTCAAATTTCAGGTGTACATAATAGCATCCATTTCCATAAATACACATATTAAAGATTTTAGCACTGCATTCTCCATAATCTATGAAATACATTAATTCAAATCTCAAAATTACTATTATTATTCTTTTAGATATATTTTTCTTTAATTTATTCTGATACTGTCAGCTAGCTCTCATTTTTTCATTTTAAAAAGCAGCACTCGTCTGTAGAAACTTGACATGAAAAAACCAAATAAGATAAATAATCATGCCCCAAAAAAGCAGAATATACAAAAATATCTAAGCATAACCACCACTAGGCTAGGGTCTGGGATAGGGCAGTGAAGCACAAAGTTTCCTAATGCATCATTGCATTTCCTTTCCCCCAAAATTGTACTGCAGGGATATCCTTTTATTCAATTACATATTTTGGCCAGTTTAAATGGTTGCTTTAACAAAATAAAGCAGTTCATTTGACATATGTGAGCACTAAATATCCATCGGAAGAGTGATGACATCCTCTTACACCTCTGTGGCCATTGGATAATTCTGTTAACACAAATTTCATTATTGCTAACATGAGAATTCTTGACCAGTGGTGACTACAGCACACAGCTACAGTGTATCTATGTACCTGGGAATTACAGAATGGCAATGGTACCCATGTGCCAAAGTGTGCCAGGACCTGGTATTCTTTATGGAGGAGGTGTCATCTAACCTCATCTGATGAGATTTTTTTATTGAATTCTGTTCTTATGCTCTTCAAAAGTAAAACTTGTCAACCACTTTCTGGAGAATCTATTTTCAATTAAAACAGATGAATTTTTAGGACCAACCTCACACTATTTGGCTTTTTTCAAGGTTTTGAAGTTATTCTGTAATCACCACTTCAGTTCTCTCCAAATAAATGGTAACGAGTGTTCATTACACTTGTATTTGGCATGAACCATATTTATTCAAAGTTACTGAAGCTTTCAGTTTTCTTGGGTGTCAAATCTCACCTAAAATTACATTATAAAGACTTAATTTGTGATAATTAAAAAAAATTATTTTGTGGTGTCACCTACAGATTTATCATGTCAAGATTTGAGACTAACATTATGCCATTTTTTAACATTATCCTCGGAGACTAACCTCGTGGGACACCAGTTAAGACCCAGTCATCCCTCAGCTTCATAGCCTTCTGATTCTCATAGGGTCCAATGAGGAGACCACTTCTTTCTTGACGCATATAGAATGAGCCATCAAGGTGACGAAGCACTGGGAACTCTTTCTTTGGTCCAGTACCATTGTTCATGAATTCTTCCACCTCTGGAATGGGTGCTGTAACTGCATACTGATGCTCCACTGGGACCAATGGTAAGTCAGGCTTTATCCCAGATAATCTGCCAACCTCTCGGGCCCAAAATCCTGTGAAATGGTTTTTTTATTACCTGGTATATAAATATTTCAGACTGAGAAATCACCTCTAAATCCTGTTCCAGTAGTATAGGCAAAGATTTATATAGATAATTTTTATTTTGTTAAAGTAACAAAATACTTTGGAGAGTGCATGCACTTTGATGACATAGTAATTAATTAGCAATAGTTAGATTTCTCCAATAGATATATTTAACATGTGTAAATGTGTGAATGCATATATATGGAGATGAAAACATAACAGCAATAATAATAATTGTGTTGTCATAAGTAGGCAAACAACAGACTTCTTCAATATGCCTAAGGACCCATTTGTAATTCACTTGTAAATCTCCTTCTTTTGAACAATCTCTATCCATGGATAAACATTTGAAAATCATTGCACATTTAAGAGCAATAAAAAAATAAGATTAATCTCTATTCAATACATATGTATTACAATCAATAAAGAGAGGATTTGAATGTGCGGTTTTGGGTTACTTACAAAGAACAGAAATCATTAAAATAACCAAGCTAGCCCGCCAATCTTAGTACTGCTACTCTGAGTCAATCCATACTCTTTCATAGCAATAATTTCATCATAAATTTAAACTTCTACATCTGGATCTGCTGGAAGCTCCTTTTCTGCAGTATTGTGACTGCAAATCCTCTGGTGTTGAGCTATATTAACTAGGGTAAACTTGGGGACTTGAAGCAACTGATTTGAACTTGGCCTATGACTCTTAATATGACCTGACTTTACCATGCCAAAGCATAACCATTCAATTAAGATAAAGCTTGAGGAACTCATCAAAATCAGAACAAAAACATGCAGAGGTTTAAGATACCTACCAGCAGCATTGATAACCCTCTGTGCGACAATGGAGCTGCCTTTAGCAGTGTGGACTTCCCAACCATCAGGAGCAAACTTGTGTAAAGAAGTGAGTGGTTCAAGTGCAACCACCTCTGTGTCAAGGCATATCTTTGCACCTCTACTGCGAGCACCAGCAGCAAGAGCATGGGTCAGGGAATATGGGTCAATGTGACCATCATTGGGGTTGTAGAGACCAGCTAACACCTGCAGGAGAAAGCAGCAACATGAGTCTAATGAAGCAGCTTAAAGTCCCATCAGCATTGATTTCACTGGCAGAAAAGGAATCAGTCTCAGTGACACTATGTGACCTTAGTAAGGCCTTCGACTGTGTTAATCATTCAATATTACTAACAAAGCTAGAACATTATGGCATTAAGGGAGTTGCATTGAAACTAATGAAGTCATATTTGGATGATCGCCACCAATTGGTTGAACTTGATGGCTGTCGGTCTGCAGCTCTTAAAGTAAAATGTGGTGTACCCCAGGGCTCTGTGCTTGGCCCAGTACTTTTCATCATCATGATTAATGATTTGCCCTGTAATATGAAACCTAGATCTGTTTTATATGCTGATGACACTACTTTTGTGCAAAAGTGTCAACATCTAGAAGATGCAAAGTTACGATCTAGCGCTACCCAAAAACAGGCTAAGGAATGGTTTGAAGTTAATCATTTACAATTAAATACTAACAAAACTCAGCATATTGTGTGCAGTCTTAAATCAAAAATAACTGATATTGAAACTGCTAAAATACTAGGAATTTATATTGATACAAAACTTAATTGGGAGACTCACATCAGTCAGACCTGTAATAAACTTAGTAAAGCTGTCTATATGTTAAGAAAGCTCAACTTTCTCATTTCAAATGAGTATCGTTTAACACTTTACCATGCCTTCTTTCAATGTCATTTGAATTATGGTGTTGAGTTATGGGGTCATTCCCCTCATGTTAAACAAATTTTGCTACTGCAAAAGAGAGCTATTCGCTCTCTTGCTAATATACCACCACGTGATTCCTGCAAACCTTTTTTTATTAGGTATGGAATCATGACTGTATTCTGTTTGTATATCTTTAAGGCTCTGATTCATGTGAAAGTTAATCTAGAAACTTATCAATTAAGATCCAACCTCCATAACTACTCCACAAGAGGTAAATCGAATCTAAATACTACTTATTGTAGATTGTCATCAACATACAACACATTTCACAATATGAACATAAGACTGTATAACTATCTGCCTACTCAGTTGAAATCAGATGGTATCCAGAGTTTCAAGAATAGGGTATATACCTGGTTACTTGCTCACCCACTATACTCATTGGATGAATTCTTTTGTGACAATGTTCATCACATTTAAGAAAGTATATTTATATGTTAAATAATACTTATATTGACGACATTTAATATGGTTGTACCATTTTTAAAATGAATAAATTATTATTATTATTATAAGGTTATTTGTTACAGATTTTTACTGCTGATGTTGTTTCTTTTACACTCAGGATATTTTTATGACTCATGTAGCCTTCATTTTGGTCTGCATTTCGATTGGAATGAGGAGACTGGAGCAGAAAAGTGAATTTTTTGGGGTTTTCTTACCACACAAAAAAATCAGCCTTCTTTACAGTCTGACCTTTGAAAAGTGGAACTTGATATATTTTGAGAGGAATAGCAAAAATTCCAAAGTAAAATTTACATTATTGCAATCCAGTAATATTATATATCTCCATATTTTCTCTGAATATGTATCTTCAGTTTATTTAAGCCATAGATTAAGGGAATTTTCTCCTTTTAGGAGTAGAGTTGAAAGTACAATTTTTATCTGGATTTCTGTACATGATTTACTAAAGAAAATGAGCTTCATTGAAAAAATTTCAATACTCACTGTTTCCATGTTCATGAAAGGGCATAGTTTCAGAATAGCATCTGGATCGATTAGCATTTGAGGTGCACTTTGATGCTGCTGGCGAGACATCTGAAATCTTAAAAGTTTATACCTCACACTTTCAGCCTTCACTTTGTGGAATTATTTGATGTCCATAATAAAAGAGTTTGTAATTTTTCACAGACTTTATTTCACAATAAAATGTATTTCAGCGACTTGCGGCATCATCAGATACCTGATAATACTGCAAGTCAGAGAAATGCATTGTACTGTGAAATAAAGTCTGTGGAAAATTACAAACTCTTTTAATACAGATGTCTTAAAAGTTTATTTGAGAGAATATTTATATATAATAGTGAGAACTTGTGGTAAATTAAATAAAAATATATTGAAAGTATTAATGCCATTAATATACAAATAATAGATTAAATCCCTAGGGTTAGTTTATTACATTTACCTGAACTCATCAACTCTTATTGGAGATGTGGCCAATCGTAAGCTTCCAGGCTGGTGGAATCCAACAGCTTGCCCAGTTTCTGCTTCCAGTTGTGTATAAAGGTTAATACTAGTTCCAAGAAGAAGAGATGGAAAAATATTATGGTATAGAGCTTGCTATTTACTATACATTCAGAAGAAGTTTATCTCCATTCCTTTCAGGACTAGGTAAGTTTTTAAAAATGGGTAGCCTTATAATGCAGGGAAATCATTTGATAATTAAATACCAAGTTGGAAAACTGGACTGTTTAATCAAAAAATGACACCATGCACCAAATTAAGGGAGTATAGGTATCATCACATGTATTGATTGTGCAATTTCATTTACTTAAACCAGAATATGAAACTTTTGTTATTTTGAAGAGTGGAACAAATAGATACTTTATAGATCATACTAGCTAATGATAAAAGTTAATATTAATGGTTATTGGATTAAAAATCTGCTTTTACGACTAAATATTTATTGTATTTTGATCTGAAGTGATAAAAATATATTACACAGCAACACAAAATTCATGTCCAAGAGTAGGTTCAAAACCCTATATATTCATTCTAGCTAGTGAGTTTGTTACCTACTAACCTAACCTTAAATCATAAAGCAGCTAGCATTCTCTTCTAGGAAGAAGGTTATCATTCATTATCTACCTGTTAACCTAGGTTTTGGATGTAAAAAAAACTACCAAATAATTATCTTGTCATTCCTAAAAAACACAACCCAACCCAGCACCCTACACCAACACTAAGTCCCTCTTCATCTCCATATACTATCTTCCTTCATTCTGTCCAACCTCCCTCTCCTATTCCTGCCTCTTCCTCATTTACCTAACATTCTCCCATCTATCACAATCTTCAACACCCATATTCAATCAAAATACTCTGCATCCATCTTTCCTGCCTGCTTTGGATTTCTGCCAACAATCCTCTCTCCTCCCCTGCCATATCTAATACGTCCTTGTTTGTTTTCATTCCTCTCAACTTCACTTTTTCCATCCTTATCCACACTCATATGTCTAAAGCCTCATCATGCTTCAGTAATCATGTCTCCGCACCATACAAAGCCACATTCCATTTTCAAGTTTTGACGAGCCTTTTCTTAACATCCTTAGCCAACATCCCTGTCATCATTTCCCTTCTGCTTGTGAAAGCTTCTTTGCCTCATGCAATTCTTCCTTAAATGTCCCTACTACTTTGACGATAGTGGTCCAAAGCACTTCTGAGATAGGTAAACTGTTCTACCTGCTGTAGTTTATGAACTAATTTTAATAATTCACTTAGATTTTCTCTTCCACGAAAATTGTCCAACTTTGCTTTGTTTACATTTTTATTCATCCCATATCCATTGCACTGAATTCCCAATTCACTCAGCAATGATTGAAACCCCTTGGCTGACTGACAAACTATAGCTTTATCATAAGCAAATCTAACTGATTTTATGAATTTCCCCACAAATTTAATTCCTACCTCCAGTTGTTCCCATGCCTCTTTTACCATTTCTTAAACATATACATCACAAAACACAGATGATAATGGACACTCCTTTCTTATCCCTCTTCTTAACACTGCTCATCTTCGCTCGTTATCTGCCACTTGAACCTCACCAGTTAGAGACCAGTGCAGGTTGCAGATTAGTCTCCTAACCCTCCAATCTATTCCTATTTTCTGCAATATATTAACTAAGGTATCCAAATCACTCTATCAAATGTCTTATCAAAATCTACTAAAAAGGCAAATACACCCTGATTGTAAGCTATGTTCCTCTTTATTAGTGACCTCAATACTGCAATGGTATCATGCATGCCTCTCCTCTTCCCAAAACCAAACTTATCATCACCTAAGTAAAAATTTGGACTGTTCTTCATCCACTTGTTGATGACCCACAGAACCACTTTAGCCGGGTAAAAAATCAAACTTAACTTCATAAATAATTATGCTTATTTTACTGGTGAGGTTAATGTAATTTTGTTCCATGCCATTGATTTGCTTATGTGTATAGTACTTATTTATTTCAGGGGAATAAAATCACATTTTAAAAATCACTGTTGTTAACAGACATAATAGGAACATATTCAACAAATGTAAAAAAACATAAGAAGTAGATTCAGTGATGGATATATGCATTGGGTAGAGTACCTGCACTAGAGAGATTGTGGTGTGATTATGTGCAGATGACACCACCACATAAAAGAAGATTTTCCACCAAGTTACACCAGAAACTGTTTCAATTGAGAACTCTTATATTACCTATGTCTGTAAAGCTACAGTGGAAAGAATACATCACATGTCCTCTAGGTAAAATTGGTAATCTTGTGGTAAACAAAAAGAAAATTTGTTTTCTATGCTTCCATACCAAGCTAAATCATCCTCCAGGAAGTTTTCCCTACTCAGGACTGACAGGGATATAGTACTCACAAATGACTTAATTTCTGGACCTTTATAAAAATGAAAAAATTGATTGGTTTCCCTGTATATATGGTATTAATGAAATTGAAACTGGGAGTTTTGTCTCAGCCTCTTCAATTGAGGTTGTAAAGTTGGTTTATTATGCAAAGATTAACTCCCACTTGGCATATGGGAAAACTCTTGGTAGGAAGTCTAATTCTGCCAAATTAGTTCCATGCAAAAAAGTCAAAAAAAAGCCATGGCTAAAGTGTTCTGCATGACTCTTGGGAAATAAATATTCTCCTCTTTTCAAATCCTAATATTACCATGTATTTACATATTAAACAGCAGAGTTTTTGCTAAAAATGATCCTAATCCATTACCCACCATTCATTGCTTCCATTAAAATGTAACTCATGGCAGAGATAATATTCAAATATGCTATAAAGCCTGGATATTATCCAAACATGGGCTGAATTATCCCATCTCATTAATTTTTAATTCATTTCCTTCCAATCTAAAGGACATACCTTTTAAGAAGTCTGAAACTTATCCAGCAAGATAATTATTATACAAGTGTTATTAGATTGAGAGTGAATATCTAGATGGTATGCTTATTGGAGATGCACCTTTTCATTGTTGATTGTGTGTTTTATCTGAACTTGTTCAATGCTTGTACTGAATGCATGAACAATGATTGATTTTATTATTAGTTTATGGGCTCAATCCTTATTAAATGAATCGTATGATAAAATCACTGAAACTACTCACTTAGTGCTATGGCTAGACTTAGAACAAGGTATAGTAGGAGGGTAAAGTATGAGTTTCAGGGATTGTAGTTGGACTGAACATATATCCCCAAATTCCTCCTTAATTGTACAACTTTAGAAATTATGTTTTGTTTATGTTAGAAAAATCCAGAATGAAAACCAAAACTTAACTCTGTCACTTTTAACGACTACCTAAACAAAAGAACATCCACTCATCCACATCATACATAGATACCAACTTTAAAAATTCAAATCAGAGGTTAATACAGTGGTTTTTTAAAAAGACTATTTATATTTCAAAGTTACTCATGAAATATTATATTGCTATTGGGTCATACATGGGTCATTTTGGACCAAGCTATTATATTTGGCTAATATGTGATGAATATGCCTACTAACTCAAAGATCATGGGTGTGAGTACAACTGTGAACATAGATACAACATAAATTAAATGTATAAACAATTAGGAAAGCTCTGAAGGTTTCTAATCAGGTCTCTAGGATCACATGGGCCACCAGAAAATTTTGAAATGCACATAAATGATAGTTTTTCATGAAATTAAATTCTCTGCTGAATGAGTCTTGATTGACTTATCATTAATCTTATGATGCTCAGACTATGGTGTTCTAAGAACTACTATAAAATACATAGCTATTTTAATAAAATCAAAGTTCCATGGACACTAAAATATGATTTGTTTAGTTACCTGTAGTAGTTAATCCTTTTGATATTAGGAGTTGGATGATAAAGAGCTGTCAAACCAGCAGCATGCCAAGTGGACCCAGCTGTAAGTTCAGTCTTTTCGAGCAAAACCACATTCTTCTGTCCCTATATTGGAAAGAAGTAATAATAAAATGCATGGGTTCATATTCTGGGAATATTAATGCAACAGTAAAATTTTATAGTGCAAACTGATCAAATAATTGTGGATTAGTTCTGTCAATAACCACTAATCAAAACATTGATATGTACTCCTTATTTTAATTATAATAAGATATTTTTCATTTTTTCATGAAAAGACATAATAACTTGCTTTAATGCGCTCTAAAATTCCATAAAACCTCAGTTTTCTTTATGTACTATCATAACAATCACCCATATTGATTAATCCAGATACTACTGACATAGTATAAAACACAGTCATAGGTAACAAGCTTCAGGGACTGGAAAATTGGTCCAGTTAGTTCCAGAAATTGTATTTGTAAGTTATAAGTACTCACTGTACACTATCACTGCCAAATTTGAGTAGAGGAGTTTCTGAAGGGTAATTTAGTATACAATTAGTGAGAAAAGTGATTACCCATGACTGGTCTTTGTATTCTTCAAGGGTTATAGCACCTCAAACCCTCATATTGTATGGAATCTCTATTTGAACAACAAAATGGATTAGTGACTGTACTATGTGCCAAGCTGATCCACATCAAACCCTCTTGATTACAAGAAAATGCTGTTCAATCTATGTACCTAATTAGGCAATTAATGGGCAACACTTTCTCAAAGAAGCATAGAAAATTAACTAGTTTGTGGTATTATGGACACCATTAATCATTGTACAATTGTAGTATTACTGAGAATTATAATTATCAATGTTCAGTAGATGCAAGAGAATAATCCAAGATTATGGAATATGTCCCAATTAGATGATATACATACGATTCCTTATATATGATATATATATTTACACATTTGGTTTCAGGAAACCTCAATTAATTCCTTAATTAATTGAGCTATGGCACGAGATATTCCTGGAAACCACAGGGAGCACATGGGGAGGAACTCATCGCCATACTGTGATGTGCAAATTTCACATTCCTTAGGGCTTGGTATAAGATAAGCCCTATTCATATCACTATTCTCATCTATCAAACTAACCTTCAGGTTAATTTTTGTGGAGGGGTTTACATAGATATATATGCAAATGAACAATGTATTCCACCTATGATCTATCAACTACAATACTTAAAAAAAGATATACCAAAAACTTAAAAATCTAATGCTCTCATTGATGCAAGGATGTTATAACATCCTCTCATCATTGCAGTTCATATTTGCAGATAAAAATGCAGCCATAAAACTGGTGGAATGGATTTAAGAATGATGATTCAGATTGCTGGAAATTATTAAAGTCATGGATGGTAATCACAAGCCAATATTTGATACCATCTCATTGTTAGTATGACATCTTTACTGATGGTAAGATTAAAAACTAAAACCTTAAAAGGTTAACAAATCAATCCACTTTTAGATGAAACGGTTTCTCTAGTTTTCATTTGGTCATAAAACTTATTCTATGTGTTTCTGACTCACTCATCTCCGAAACAAATGAAGAATGACATGAATTTTCAAATATATAAACTATAAAATTGAAAAAATATATATATACTATTTATTTTCAAATGCATAATATTCTATTAAAAATAATGAAATTGAATGGAGTGTAATTTGCTAAATGATCAAATATGATTTCATAAAGGAGATTAAGAGAGTTTGAAATAAAAGAAGATATATTTTATTGCAAGGAGAAGAAAATGCTACTGAAAAGAGAAAAAAGATAACACATGCTTCCTGTGAAATTTTTGTCAAAATACACTTCTCAAACTGGCAATCTGTAACCAAATTTAATCTGAATATTCACTGAAAAAACATGGATAGAAATTCATAAATCATAAGTCAGCAAAATAAGTCAATTTTCGACAATCAGAAACACAAAGGACTTTCATTTATTTTTTTTTCTTTATTACTACAATAAATCTTCAATAGATTGAGCTTGTATTTAAAAATTGCTCAAATAAATTACTTAAGCCATGCTTTTTTAAATTTTGTAAACATGGCTTTGCTCTTTCTGAATATTTAATACTTATACACACACATCTGATGAACGAATACTACATTAAACCAGATTTTAAAGCGTTGCCGTGGACATACCATTTTGGTAAGGTGATAGGCAATGCTACAGCCTATAGCTCCTCCTCCAATAATAAGAGTTTCTGCAGTTTCTGGTAGAGCTCGGTCTGTAGGATTTTCAGTTCTGGCTGTTCCATTTAAACTTGCTGAATTGTTCACATTAGTGGCAGCAGAAAAACTGTAAAATAGTAATGGGAATAAAAAACTGTAGCTTACGTAATAGTGGGAGCTCTGGAAATATTTTTTTTCAGGGAGAGATGAAGTGATTTGTGAAATTATTTATGGAAGAGAATGCTATACATTTCCACAATAAACTTGATGCTCTGATATTAATCCTGTTTTAAGATGATTAAGATATGACTGTGAATAAGGGGGTCAATCATTTTTCAACAGGAAATATTTTTCTGCTGGGCTATTTGAAATTTTCCAAGTTGAAATTTTTTATTAATTAAGCTTCAATCAGTCAAAATAAGTGTTGTCTACTTTGGCTCACGAATGCTCTTCATCCCCTAATTCCTTACCATCTCTGATTGATCACTATTTCAATCTTCATATTTCTATTTCTTTCACCACCTCCTTTTCCTTTCCCATCTTTTTTCCCCTTATCTTTCCATCCACACCAAAGAGAGAAAGGGATATCATTCAATAAGCTTCACTATGTAGGTGTAAAATACATGCATCACTAATTCAAACCATTAATCATTCAATGAAAACCCATAACACCAACAAAATTCAATTTCTCTGCTTCTATTACAATTAAATATGAAGAAGTAACTCTCAATAACAGCATTAAAAATTTTAAAAAGTAATATTCCACATAAACATGAAAAATCTTATTTACAGAGTTGAAATCCCATCATTATAACAAGAATAGGATTTTGTGTATGGATATTTACATCCAACAACCATTAATTTAAGCTTTAGTATTCATTCAGCTCTTTGGAGGTTCTTGTCTTGAGGTTTTTCATTTCTAAAGACTACCTTACATGTTATTTACTTAAATTAAATATACAATTCATGAAATCATAGTTTGACATTTTAATGAATGATTTTTGAGTAATGATCCAAGCTCTAGTTGTGCTACAGTTATTTATTCCAAACAGAGGATTGAGATGGTGCAATGGCTAATGCCACCTAGAGGTCCCAGGTTCCAATCCTGGAGACGGCAGATCTTTTACCACAGTACCTGATCCCTACTTGTGGTGCATTGTAGAGAGCACTATAAGTGAGTACATTGTGAGTACACCTGTCAGATGGGATGCTCAGCTGTGGATATCCCTTGGTGCCTTTTGTTAAGTGTAGGGTAATGCCAATGCCGGGTTTCTCTCCACTCTTTGTCCTTTCCCATCCATCCCTAATGGCGCAAGTGACCTTAACTGCTGGTTGCCCCCCCCCCCCTAAATCTGCTACTACTCTCCAAACAGCACCCATAATTTACAATTCACAATGTGTATGAACAATCCTTTATTCCTACTAAGTTGGATCATTATTTACTTAGGAGAATTGAAAGCTATGAAGGAATTATTCATTATATTCATCCTATTATATCAGTAATCAGAAAAACAGCTAATTAAAATACTCTAGATTAAAATATTTACGATATATTATAAGTATGTAGTGCTTTCATTACTCTTACCTACGACTTGCCGTTCTGACATAAAGTGCACTCCTTACTGCAGCTCCCTTAACAATTGTTCTCCACATAGTGATGTAAATCTTCAAATCCCTGCAAAATAAGTATCATAGACATGGATACATATTTGACACCATTATCATAACTGCAAATATATCATTTGTTGTTACTTCATTAAAATTTTCCAAATACATGTAGAGATTAAACAATTGATTAATATTGAGTGCCTACATATACACCTAGGAAAATTTAATTCATTGAAATCTATAAAAAAATAATTTCATTGATGGAAAGAGAATATATCAAAAATGTTCAAAAAAATGAAAGAGGATTTATCACTGCCATATATCAACCAACAAAAGCAATTATACCTACTGAATATTTTCCAGCAGTTCAGAGTTTTTTTCTGAATATTTTGGTATTCACATGGAACAAAATCATAATGATACGCCTAGATTAAGCACACAAAGATGAATGCTCTACCTCAGGAGAAGAATAAATTGGGTAATACCATTGCATTCAAATACTGTCAAGTGAACGGCATAAATGAGCATTGTGCCTATGTTTTTTCACTAGCACACACTCTCTCTGCTTGTCCACTAATTAACAGTGTGACTACCACCCATAGCCTTTTCCCAAATCACCGTCATTCACCAATTCCCTAATTAACAAGGGTAGCCAGATTTGTCCTTTTTCCTACTCTCCTCTTTCAATTCTCCTTTTTGCTTTCCCTTCTCTACCTCTCCTGACTGCTCCCAATACTTATCTCCACCAGAATTTGCAATAGGTCTTTATGAAAAATCACCCATGAAAAATAGGAGAATGGATCGCCAGCTGGTCTTAAAAATATCTTCAACCTTTTAATTGGATTGCATTTATTTATGAGCAGTCATTTTTTATGAAAAGTGTTATATACTAAGGATCATTCATATACTCACAGTATGTATTTAATATCTTCATGGTTGAGATATATATTATATAAGATTGTTCAATTAATTTTTGAGAGCATTGAATGCAAAGCAATTTCATAATATTTTTGTGGAGTATCATCACCCAAACCCATTTTGATATCAATTGTGGTACTCTCTATCCCTTTCAGATACTTCAACAGTTTCAGCTCTTTATAGGGATATGGTACTGTTCCTATCATTTCCATCTTCCTTCAAGTCACATTCAGACTCATTTATGACAGTGGTGGTGTTGTTGAAATCATATGCTCATGGGGATATGATTTCCGCTATGCTCCTACTGTTCCATGTTCAAGATTCAAATGCTGTTCAATGTTCAAAATCTATGAAGTGAATTGTTATAGTAACACAATCATCAATATGCAGAAGACCTGTGTTGAATCAATTGAACTGTTGCTAAATTATGGTAAGCACAGCGGGCGATCTAACGTTAAAAACTAAAAATTCAATAATGAATAAATTATTGATATTCTCAAAGCCCTTCGGTGATTTTTTAAGGAGTATATATTCGCTTTCTTTTTTCGAGGACAATCCATAGACAAACACGCCTTCTAGAACCAAATATCAAAGATCCGACGGGATGCATATGCCCCATTATGGACATTTTAAATTCTAAATTCCTAAGGGCATACTATTTAACTGATATTAACTGATTGAAACTCTTTCTTCTTATCTTACTCGATGACTACAGCATATTCCATGGACGAGAATGAATCGACATTATCACTCATTAGGTGTCCCATCTACTGACAGCTTGAAAATTATTATCTACAGTGAAAGAGATCGCGAATTTTGATTCCAACCATTCATGGGTAAAATGCCGAAAAAAGCACATCGTACGAGGGTAGTGAGCATGCGAGTGAACTGAATGGTTTTTATGCTGTGTAAATTAAACGAGAGGAAAACATGATCATTTCCATGCCTTTTCATTAGCAACGGTTGTGTACATGTGGATAACCGCCTACTTATTAAAGTCACTTTTAAATACATAAATATGGAGGCGCAGATCAAATCTATAGCTTGGGCTATTCATTAATCCCATGATTTTATTTGACAAAAATCGTGACAATCCTGCACAGTCTCTAGTTGCCGTTCCAATTAACCTCAATTATTTGAAAAAAAAACATTAATGCACTTTTTTCGGATACATGCTAATAATGCTGAGGGAAATGAGCCCAGTTTCAAAATTAACCTGCACTCATTAACACAATTCTCAGACCTAATCCACTCAAAATCCTACACAACCAGGATTCCCATGGCGATCATATGAATAGTTTCAATTTGGGGTGGACTCATACGAAACGTCACAACAGGCATCGATAAGTGACCTATCGCAACTGTGGTAGCTTTTCAACGGTACTCACGTACTCTCCCTTTCCTCGGAGAATGTAAACAATCCCCCAAAGCCACAGCGATCCTAACACTCACACAAGCAACGACGAACAAATACGCGCCGAGTGATTTACACATAAAAAGGGGTCACACTACGGTCGTTTGATGTCGAGACTGAGATCAAATGAGGTCTCAAGGTTATCAATTGTGCCTTGAACCCAAATAGCTTCGTGATGACGATGCGGTATCTTTCTCCACCCTAGTGGAACGGACAGAGGGAGGGAGTCTGAAGTTGGAAAAAACATCTGCCGTTAGTGGTTTCTTATTCTCCACAAATTTGTAATTACAATACGTATTTCAGATTCACGTTCGTCTTCCCCACTGACGGTCGCACCCGCCAGCAAGTTCGAGGTTCATGGATTTGACTCCAGAGACGAACGTGGCTGCTTCTAGACACGATCATAGCCGCTACGTAATCCTGGTGGAAAGACCGAACGGAAACCAAAAAAAAATCGATATTGACGGGCGCGAATCGACAGTATGATAGCCCCCGTAGTTTCACAGTCTGTAACGGAGCAACCATAAACTTCTCCGGAGTGCAGCACAGCCTCGGATATTTGGAGTAATGTTGTAACATATGCCTTTCGTACTAATAATGTTTCAGAGGCCGTTATTACTGAAATGAAAATTCACCCGTTGATTTCAAGAGTCGCCGAACTTTTGTTGATTAATATATTACATTATAACCGACCTCTAATATTAAATAATATAACAAGTCGGCTCTAGAATGGTGCTAGTTTCTCCTTCACGATCCATTATCAGAAACAGAAAGGCCCCCTCTCACTATGCCGGGCATCTGGAAGGACCCTGAGTGGCATAATACGAGGGTAACCCCAAGAGTAAGGTATACCATTTTTTAGAAATAGAAAAAAAAACATTTATTTTCTATGATACATACATCATTTTTAAAGATTGATCAATTATCTATTTTTCTACATAATCGCCATTTAGCTGGGACGCTCGGTATAGGATTGGCAGCTGTTGAGAATGGAGCTCACGTTGCATGTTTCCGCCAAGTGTGAAGTTCGCGCAGTAATTTGGTTTTTGAATGCAAAAGGGGTTGAACCGCTTGAAATGCATCGCCAATTGATGGGAGTGTATGGACAATCGTGCATGGATGTCAAAAATGTTCGCAGTGGTGTAGAGAGTTTACATCCGGAAGTACTGAAATTCACGATGAACAAAGGAGTGGGAGATCGTCAATTTCTGACGAGACTGTCGTGAAAGCTGAGGAAACAATGCGTAATGATCAGTGGATAAACTCTGCATTTTGGTTCCTGATGATTATCGAAGCAAAATCCACAGGATTTTTACGGAAAAATTGCAATATCAGAAGATGTGTGCAAGATGGGTGCCGCGAATGCTGACTGAAGACCACAAGCGGCAATGAGTTGATTCTTCACGTGAATTTCTTCGTTGCTTTGCAGATGAAAAGGATAGACATAGGACTTGGCCACCAGCGACTCTCACCTGTTCCCTAAGTTGTAAGAACATTTGGCTGGAATGAAATTCAGCTGCGACGAAGAGGTGAAAGATGAAGTTCAACATTTCCTCAAGAACATGACGACATGGGTAAACAAAAATTGTCACAGAGTTTACAAAAATGCATCGACCGAAATGGCGATTGTAGAAAAATAGATAATTAATCAATATTTAAAATGATGTTTAAACAATAGAAAATAAATGATTTTTTTCTATTTATAAAAAATTGGAGACCTTACTTTTGGGGTTATCCTCGTAACAACGCTTTGTCAAGTGCACAAGGGCAAAAAATGAAATTATTGCTGTCACCTGTTGTACCGCTTAGCCGTTTCACCACAATTGCTGTCTAGACTGAGACAGTTTTGAAAACGCCCAACACTGAGTAAAATCCTAGAACCACTACCTCGCAGTCTAATTAATCAAGAGACATGGAAACCTCAGAATCCCATTTTCCCCAGTTAAGGCTGTTCAAATAATGATGCAAGTATCAAGAGGTTATTTTTTTTATTATGATTGATATGATACTTAAAAGGAGAAGAATGGCTTCATTTACGCGAACATTCACCTACGTGAAATAAGAAAGGTGTAGGAATACGATCTAGTACTTCTCTGCCACTCATGAAAAGTTAACAAAATAATAGTTGCGTACATCAAAAGTAATTATGCATCTTGATACAAACTTACGCCCATGGGCCCAGGCGGGGGTGAACCTGATGACAGTCCTGTTCCATCTCAAGGCCTGGGCCAGGATAAGAGGCGACTAGAAATTCACGCTGGTCTCGAGAAATGAAATGTGGGAACACCCTGTAGCACAACTTTGTATTTACATGGTAAACCTTAAATCTCTTCAGGGACAGTCGATGATACTTTTATCTCATTCGCATGCACCTGCTAACTTTTCCTTTCGAATAGAATGCGCACACGCGTTGCCTGTTGGTCGACACTCAGAATTTTCGGCACCATCTTGGCGCACACCTTGCGCATGGCCAAATCCTGTGAAATAATGCGTTGGACGTTGGATGCAGACAGACCCAACTGGTCTGCAATTTCTTCACTGGTTAAGCGTCGGTCTGTGTTCAGCAGTGTCCTCACTCTGTCCACATTCGTGTCGGTTCTTGCCGTCGACGGCCGTCCGGAGCGATGGTCGTCTTCAACGAGCTCCCTACCCTCTTTAAACAACTTGTGCCGCTCAAATACTGTGGAACGACTTAAGGCAGTGTCCCCATAAGCCTGCTTGATCATATCGAGGGTCTCAGTTGCCGTCTTCCCGAGTTTCGCACAAAACTTCACGAAATAACGTTGCTCTAAATTCAGATTCATTTTGTTTTACGACGCGGACAAAAAACTTGCTTCACTAAAAACGGTGTCGTCACTCAACGACAGCCCGCAGGCGACTGAGGTTGGTGTCGGTCTGTTGCTAAGAACCCCCTCCACCTTACCCTGCCAGGCAGACCCCCCTCCACCGCTCCGTTCGCGCCAGAGAAAATCAGTCCTACCACTTTTGGGTGCGACCCTGTATGCCCTAATCTTTTTGTATGTAATCCTACGATTGATTATGTACGATGGAAACGAGTTTTAATGGACATATTCACAAATTTTCACGAAGGAGGACGATTTTATGATGGAGGAGCCTGCGGAAAACCTGTCAGTTTAATGCTGCTTAGGTACCGTGAGATCAAGGGAAATACCAAGTTTGCTTCTAGATAAGTTTATTCTTTTCGTCAACTTCTACATAAATATCACTTTTTAATTTTTCTTGGCATTGGCATTATCTCTTCTAACTCGAGTCTTCCTCTTCAAACATTCGTAAACAATAGCAATTCTGTGACCTAAGGAGCGAAAACACCATAAAAACTTCCTTCAGAATAAAGAATGATTTTCACCATATTAAAAGTTCGCTTCAACAAAATAACGGTGAAATATTTTCAATGCAGAATTCCATTGGAAATCAAATTAAATTTAAAAATACAGAGCACACTTATAGATATTCGAGCCTTTCCGTTCACAGTCATATTTGGATGGTGGCACTTTCATGACGAGTTTATGTTCATTAAATGAAGCACACAAAACATTTTTCCACTGTTCTTTATTTTGGTACTACTAGTTTCAACGCTTAGGCGTCATCATCAGATACCGTCGAAACTAGCAGTATCAATATAAAGAACAGTGGAAAAATACATTGTGTTCTTCATTTAATGAGAATGAACTTCCACAGAGCTGAGTAAGAAACCATCGAATACATGAGCTCATTTTCTTTAAACTTACCTCCAAAAGAACGTAACTCGCTCCGAGGAATTGTGTCAATATCTCACTGGGATAAAGCCAATGAAATTACTTCACCAATTTAGTGCACGAGACTATTCACAGAGAATCCACTTACCTACAGTGCCGAATAAAATGTTATCTCGTTCATCGAATAAATAGAATGATAACTGAAGGGTGATAAGGTTATCAGCGGTTATTTTCTACGTCCAAAAACTTGAACTCGCTCCTCTCGTCTTCGAACACGAATTAAGAAGAAAGGGACGGTCTCTTCCGGAGCATTTCGTAGCTTGATCAAGATGAACTCAAAGTGGTAGTAATTGACTGACCGTGTGATAATAGAAAATATAGTCATGCGATTCGAATATTTTTTAAGGATTAACATATTTTCATGAGTTTTACTCCCTAAGAAACAATTTATCAATCATTGCGGCTTTACAATAATATGTACCTTCAATTTCAACTTGCCTCACGATAAGTTTCGTTGATTATACTTATTGCTGTTGATATTAATCCAGTATGATAACCTACGACTGTACTCGGTCCTTGGAGAACTTTCAACCTGGCCAAGATAGTTGCAGACGGCACAGTGATAATGGCAATAGTGAATTTCTTTCGAAGGTATTTGGGAATTTCGAAGTTATACAAATTTATGCATATCTGTGCGCTAACAGATTGATGCCTACCGTTTTTAATGGTGGTGATTAATTTACTTCCATAAAAGGGAGAGAGGTCGAGAAAATCTCGATGCTAACATTACATCAGCCAAATTATTCCAGTGGGAGGATCTGGAGAATGATATGTCAAAATTAGACTTGTTTTTTTAGGGCAATTGGTTAGAAGTTCCTCAGAAGACCATGGCACTGAACATCAGTTATCAGGGTCAATAAAAGCTACCCTTGAGAGCTTTACTACCGCAGAGATATAAAAGAGATCAGAGGAGGGCGGGGTGGGGTAACTGCCCCGCTTCCGAATTTAACGTTTTCGTAAAAAAGATTTACATCTACGTCATATTGAAAGTAAGAAAGATTACATAACATATTAGTTGAGAAAATCTGAAAGTAATAACTTACACCATTGTTTTCAATCCGAAGGTCGGGTTGATAGGTGACGGTAGAGGCTATTTAGTCCTAAGCCAAAACAGCGAGTGAAATTCACACGCCAGGGTAGAAAGGGGAAGCCAGTTCCTTTCCCTCTGCCGCATATGGTTTACCAGGAAGATCTGGTACCATTCGGGTAAAAAATCACACAGCTTGGGTGGAGCCGAGGGTGCCCAGAGGCGTGCTCGGGAATGGAACCCCGTCAATAATCAAAAGCTCTACCCCCTGGACTACTTCGTCCTCGAAGTAAACTTGAGTCTATTTGGGAGCAAAGTCTATTTTGAATAAAATTTAAAATTGACTTTTGACTTGATTGAAACTGACTGAAGAATCTCCTGTTGCTTCTAAATTTATGAAGGATTCACAAAGATTCTCACTAACTTGGCAATTAAAAACATTCCTAAGCAATTTAATAAGTTCTTTAACCTCATGCATCGACTTATATCTTTCCCTCTGGTTAAATAAACATTTTCGAGGTAGCGAAGAAACTTACCTTTCGTGCGGTATTCCAATACTACCATGACAACTTTTTTATCTGAAAAACTCTAAGATTTTTTTTTCGCGACACTAAGATGTGTGTAATTGCTGGAAGACACTTTTCATAACACTTGTGAGCACAAAGTTTACTGCACCAGCAATCACAGTCCGGAACTGATTACACTGCATCCACAAATCATCAAATCCTTGTAGTAAGACTACTTAAATTAATTGCGTAGCGTTTCGAACGATAAGAATCGAAAGAAAAAACATTGGTCTTTATCAAACTACTACAGTAACGAAATGAAGTATGTAGTTTGCCATGGGCTATAGTCCCTTGGCTCCTGAAATTATGGAACAATCCTGGATTTTAGTAAATAAATACAGATAACAGCGAACATTTCAGTGCCACAGCCGTGCCCTACCAATCGGCTATGGAACACTATGACTACTGAGGTCGAACGATTTCTAGTCCCCATTTCAATCTCATTCTTGCACCTCAGCGTATAATTTCTCTAAAGGTAACTGTGTCACCTAGTCTCCACTCGGGAAAAGCCGCTGCAACCAATAAATGACCTTACAGCTCTGCACTCGTGTTCACAAATTCCCTGCTGCTCGTTCCCAGATGTAAATGAATTGAGCTTCGAAGATTTAAGATGATAGTGATATAGGTTTTCTGTTTAAAACTGTTAGAATTTGTCGAGGAATATGAATGTCCTGCTTAGCCATATATCCAATGGATATTTTTCAGAATTCGGTGCATTAAATGCGTCTTTAAACACTCAATACCCTAAACTCGGTCTAGTGGAATCAGGTAATATGTACCTTAATAGAAAATGCGAGAATTTTTAAATACGGCCGTGAAATCAATTATTGGAATGATTAATATTTGAGGGGGGGGGCAAAGAAATGTAAAAATAAGGATGGAAGTCACAATTATTTTCCTACCTGACTTCGTGGAACACAACGACCCTTTGAGTCGCAATCGCGTACGCATTCATAGAGTTTACAATGAGGAACCCGTACGACTGTGACCCGCCAATCACGATGAATGAATTAATAAGAAAATACGAAGTAAACAAAAAACTAAACCATGTTTGCACACCCTCTCCTACTCGGATTCGTGAACCACATTGATCGCCATCAATCTCAGCCCCACGCGCAGATACGTTTACGAAGACAACTTCTTCGCCAGTGACCCGCCAATTATTCAGCCAGTCACACCGACAATCACACGTGAACAAACAGGAACACATCAAAGGAAGGGAACTCCCCCCCAAAAAAAAACTGACATCAGCTGTTTTTCATGCCAAGCAGGTCTCTTTAGAGAAGATCGAGTGGAACCAATGATACTTTTGGCGTGAGCACAAAACCATCTAGTTTCCCAGTACCATCAAGTAGGTCTCTATCTGAGGCTAAAAATAAGGAGTCAAATGTACAAATAATTATTTCAAAAGTTTGCCGTATAAGTACTAAATGCATGTCGCCCGAAAAATCGAATTAAATATATTGAAATCGATGTTGGTGCAGCGGTCTTGTCTCAAGGCAACCGTCCCTCCTGCGTTGCCCTCTGGGCTATCTGCTTACTTTACGAGCTGATAGTAGTAGTCCTTATCGCCATCATCATTGGTTATAAATCTGAGGTTAGGATTTGTGGCAGGCATCCTGTCTCCTACCATTTGTTTCATTCCTCCAGTTTCTTGCATTTTATTGCGTTTCTTCTGCCACTTGTTTCTCGTAATTTATCCTTACCCTTTGTCTGAGATTATCCCTTCTACTGTTCCTTCAGCTAGAATCTTAAGTAAATCATCGAGTCTCAGGATGAGTCCTAATAGTTCCCCCTCCTCTTTTAGTGTTTTCCATAAGATTTTCTCTTCGCCATCTCTTCGAAGCACCTTTTCATTTGTTTCTCTGCACAAACATTTTATTTTCATCTTTCTTCCACATTTTCATTGCAACCTCAATTTTATATATCCTCCATAGGTAAGTATCCTTTTCACCCTCTCTTCTAAGTACTTCTTCATTTGTTATTCGGTCTATCCATTTTATTTTCATCATTTCCATTTTCTGCATATCCATTTCGTCACATTTACGAGTACTCGTACGCCACCGATATATTAGAATAAGAACGGCAAAGGGAAGGCCGATTGAAGACGAAGAGCTAATGTTACCAATTGATAAATTGAAAACTAATCATGGGTGAGCGTACCTCTGCTTTCCTATGCATCCTAAGAAAGATTTAGGCGTAGATTTGAGGTTATTGGACCATATGCATACTCTTTTTCCGTGTTTGTTTTGTTACTCCTTTATCATTCAATTATTTTCTCCTTTATACATTGAATGGATATCGAGGATTAACTAATATCACATGGTTCGAGGGCTGTATTGCGACAACAACTTCAAACTTACATGCGAGGATGAAAGCCAAGAATAATACTTAGTTATGCAAGTGTGAACAGTCGGCTTTGGTGACCCCATTTGAGCGGGGATTGCGTCCTAGTTAACAGGCTCCACCCTCAGTGAGCAATAAATGCCCCCCCCCTCAAGGAGGGAGACGGTCGTCAGTGAAAGTGAACTGACCGTGACGACATAAATATGTTCCTCATACGAAATGGCACTATCCAACCCTTCTTCCACCTAACCCCTAGGCATACATTAAAGGTAATTACAATTGGATATACGGCACGAGAAAAGAAATAGAGGTAGTCTAGTGGTGAGGGAGTAGTAGAAGATGGATATTTCATACTTTAATCTATCAGTATTGAAATCAGAATTGTGGACGATCGAACCCTTGAATACATGCGTATGTTCGGTTGTATTTCTTATTTTGCTCCAATAGTCTCGCCGATATTTGGAGAGATTATGATTATTTCCGTGATGTCGCGGGTAAGACTGCAGGAATGACCCATTTGCTATTGAATTATTGTTAAGTATTCTTGTCTCCAGAGGGTCTCACATTTATTTTCTATCCTTGAAATTTTCAGAATCTGTACGGTTCCTCTCTGTACTACCAAATTCTTGAGTCGCAATTGTTCTGGATGATATGCGTCCATTAATTATCGAGAGAAAAAGAGCAGTGAAGGAGAGAGGGAAGTCACAGAACTACACATTCAAGTTATCGGAGGGTGAGGAGAGACACGAGTCCACCATGGGGGCAAAATCCAACAGGTTTTTTTTTAAAAACAAGGCGTCATTTTTAGTCTGCAATTGCGATTTGCGCATGGTAACATTTTCTTTGGCCTTGACCATTTCTTGAGAGCATTTTCTACTGACTTGGATGCATGGGCGGCCCGTGGCGGTGTTTTCTTTGAGTTGCATTAAATGCAATGTAGGACTGATGTCACTTGTAATCCGACAAGAAATCAAGAGCTCTACGGCCTCTAGGTTAAAATAATAAGGGGGAAAACTCCAATGGCCGTAAAAAAACAGTCGCAACTCTCGTCAGACCAAATTGTTGTGTTGGTATTCGCGGGAACCACGTAAGGGACCAACCACAACCTCTCGACCAAGAATACCCCTCTGTGGTGGTTTACGGGAAATTAATCCACCATCCGACGCATATCCTCGTCTGCGCTCTATCGTTTCAGATTCTCCCAGAAGTTGGGCCCTTTGAGTGCGTGTGTGTGTGCTTCTTGAGTGCTAGTGTGTGTGATTGGTCTGTGCTCGTCCTTCGTGGATAGTCACAGAGTGTGTGCTTGTAATACATCCTGGTATCCTTAACGGGGTCTTCCTTACAGCCTCGTGAAGGATTACATTTCCACCTGGAATATTTAACGAGGTCTCACAGCTTCGTGAAGGATTCCAGACAGGATAGTGTGTGTGTGGCTGTGTGTGGTCCCTGGCGTGGATTAATTTCCCGTAAACCACCACAGAGGGTATTCTTGGTCGAGAGGTTGTGGTTGGTCCCTTACGTGGTTCCCGCGAATACCAACACAACAATTTGGTCTGACGAGAGTTGCGACTGTTTTTTACGGCCATTGGAGTTTTCCCCCTTACTATTTGTAATCCGACGTATCAATTTTTCGTCGAACCCGGATTTCGCGGCATCGGAAAAAGGCGGAGCTTATCGAAATTCCATCATGTTCCGAGATACATATTTTCCGGCACTGCAGAGTGATTACCACAGGCTCATGATGAACTTGTTGATTAACGTAGTCACACGTGTGATGAATGAAAAGATGATATTCTTGAGACCATAAAAATGCATGCATTTTTACTCCTGAAACAATCGTATTACACTCAAACATGGGCACATTTGTCACCACATTGCCATTTATCGCTGTCTATCTCTAAGCTAGAGAAAATATTTGAGGAACACTATGGATGGTCTAATTTGGCAGTAATGGGCGATAAGGACGAATTAGATAATTAAAAAACAATTGGAACATTGATGTAAGGGATGTATTTTGGAACAAAGAATTATCGCTGTTATAACGTAAATAATTGAAAGAAGAGGGAACTAGAAAGGCTACACAAATTCATGAATGGTCATAAAAAATACTGGGAATTTTATTAAGTGAGGGTGGATAGGCTCACCTCTAACTAGCCCCTGAGGCGACGCGAATAACGTTCGCAAATCTGTGTTAGTTGAGCATTTCCTTTCCCTGTGTCGCCTGCAGTTTCTCATAAAGATCTGGTACCCGAAAAAAATCACAGAGTCTGTATTGAGCTGGGGATGTCCAGTGGCAAAAACATAACCAGGGTCCTCAGTTCAGTAACCCAACGTCCTGTCCCCAAGATTAAGATCATAATAATGATTTAGAAACAGCATAATCATTTCTTGCTTTTCCGGGATTGGGTCCTGGCTCTACTCATAATGAAGTCACCATACGAGCCTCGTACATTATTAGGCTGGCATTCAAATTGATAGTGAGGTGACGTGAAGAGGTTAAAGAAGTAGAATTTAAATAAAAAAGGAATGGTAGACAATGGAGGAATGGCGGGATTATTTGACCAATGTTTAAATGTTATACTTTCAATTACGTCAAAAATTAATTGCTCGTATTATGATAATTCAAAATATAATACTTTCGCAATTCTAACTGGAAATGCAGCCATCACATTAATTTTAAATACAGTGATACTATCTTTGTGGACAAACGAATGAAGAAATACAACCTCAAGATGAAAATGAAGAATGATTAAGGTTTGCAATTTCAAATAAATTATCACATATTATATCATTTTAGTGGAAAATTGAAATTTTCGGTAATTCATTACGTTACCAGTTCTTCTAGTGCTGACATGGTGCCATCACGTACGAAAATTACAGGGCCTACGACAATATAAAACTTGTCACAATCAATACGATCTTAGTGTGCATGTTCCATGTAAAATGCACGATAACCTTTAATTCTGCACACGACAGGATAAGAAACCGACATCTTAGAGAGGTATGGTGAGGGAATCCCTAGGGTGGAAAAAGGTCTCACTTGGAAACTCAAATGTGCACTATATATTTTGAATTGTGCCGCCAAGAGATCGGCGTACCGCAACGATTCAACAATAGCGTAAGCTGGTTGTTGAGTCTGAAAAGAATGAATAAGGTGAAAGCATAGTTTATATGAGATATGAACTGCTTTCATTCCGATAAGTTGGCACTGCAGGTGTGCGTAAAAATATGTTTTCATGTGTATTGCAGTAGGCGGAGCGCACAGGTTCGATTTATTGGCAAGCCTTGGGGCACCTTCAGCTTTACCTGTTTGACTTTTCGGGGACCAGATCTTCTTCCTGAGAAACCATAAGAAAAGGGACTGAATCTAAATCTGAAGGAAGGAGGGAACCTTAGTGTGTGATTTTCACACGCTTTTGTGTTTCGGTAAACCCCACCTTCACATTTCAAAACCTACCTCCGGGCTGATAACAGGATTATTGAGTGGAAACGGTCAACCAGAAAAGGCGACTTTGACAGAAGTTTTCCTTAGCTCTCCGATTATCAAACATGTAGTCAAATCGCACTTGAAATGCTAAGCGATAAAAGTACTGAGATGGTTGAACTCCAGCAAAATATACGCACCGATAAAGGCAAAAATTAATAAGATGAAATATCCAAGAGAAAATCCCAATGAAAAAATCAAAAATGAAATATCCAAAATTCAAATACTCCTTGAAAACATTATTTCTGGGCATACAATTCCAGCCAAAAAGTATTTGGGGGATGTCCGCTCCACCCCCTATCTGGTTGCACCACCTACCTACACGCATGCATGTACCTCATTCAAAAGGAGCCGACTTGCAGCAAAGACATTTGGATTGAATTTGAAAACAGTTATCATCCCACAAATGTATCAAAACTATAACTAATCAAATACTCACCGTCAAATTATACACATCCGATAAGAATCTCTTCAGCCGAAACGCTTACCCGGGACGTGCGTGGCCAGAACAGTTGGGGAGAGAGAGATGGCCTTACTTGCAGTCGTCCGTCCGATCCCTGCGCTGGCAACTTCGAGAGTGAACGGGCAGATTCTTGTGGAATGGAGTGTGGGTGGGAGGGGAGGGCGGGAGGATGGTGGAGGGTTTGGGTTCATGAAATATCCGAATGGTTGAAACTGATTTTCGATGCATAGAATCGAATTGGCGGCGGAGGTGGATTCACCCGACTCACATAATCTCGCTGCGCCGTAGGTGAAATTGATCAAGGACACGGAAAGAGGTGGCACGGAGAGTTAAAAGGCTAACGAGCAAATTCAGACGAAAAAACACTTATGCCCATCATATGAGGCGACCATCAAAACGGATAGAAATCGATTTCCTAAGTTTTAAGCGTCTTTTTGAAAAACAATGGAATCCTACTTGAGGCACTATGCATTAATCTCAGGAAAAAGTTTGTGCAGTGGAGTTAAAAGAGAAATGATATAAACTCACGGTCTTCAGGTAGACGTCTTTTTTACTATTATCTTACAAACGATGGAATAACAATTCCAGACAAAAAGAACCTTCCAGAGATTCAACCAAAAGCCATTTTCCCACGATGGTTTCCTTCTATGTTATTATTAGATTAATGGTAGATCAGTAATTTCAACATTACATGCCCCTACACTCTCTTTTGAGGATTGCATAAACAATATGCCGACAAAATAAATCGTGAAGTAAAATAAAACAATTTTGCAGCACGAATCAGTTTTTTATAACCGTCGCCCTCCTTGAACCAAGCGCACGGGCATAGGGTTCAAATGATAAAAATGTCATCAACAGATCAAACGCGTCTGGTTGATGAGACTGCACATGGAGAATTCCCTTTTGTGTTTCCTCACAAGTAGTTTTGCGTAAGAGGAAGCCATTCTTTTGATTTGCCACAAGTTATTGAAGGATAAGGTATTATGTTGAAGGATAAATTCAGTGAATTCAAATACATACATTTGTTTTGTGGAGAATAGATGCATATAAAGATATGTTGTCAACTGTGACCATGTTTTTTGGGAGAGGGAGACTTTTTTATTCTTAAGGATTTCCTGGGAATGGTAGGAGAGTCTTTTCTAATGTCATACCCAGATATACACGTATGTAGGTTTTGATAATCGGAATTAGTCACTGAAATAACTGATCATTTAGCAAAATCTACTCCTTTCCTCAAACAGGTACAGCCCACACAGCATGATTTTCAGGGACAGAGAAGAAAGGTAGTGATGATGGCAACCGAGATTAACCCAATTCCAAATAGCTCACCCGCATATGATTAAAATTTAAAGCAAGAAGTTCCAAATAAGTTTGCAACACATACCAAGCCTGGATGAACATTGACTTGCAAATTACCATTCTTTTATTTGGTCAATTTGCTTCTATTACCTCATTACTTTACCTTCTTCTTCCTTAAATTTCAAAACCTACTAACATTGGAGGAATTTTAGAGAAGGACTAAGGTTATTTTTTTAAAAGAAAAAATGTAATATAGCTGACTTAAATAGTTTATAGCACAGCATAGTAAATATTTGTGGCACCTAAATAATACAACTAGGCATTATTTTTACAACTATTTATTAATGCAACAGGTTTATTTGAAAAGGATTCATCCTCGGGTACAGAATGCTGTCGAGCAGAGATTTGTACATTACTTACAAGATGGGAAAAGTGTTAAGAACCATTAAGAGATTGTGAATTCACTAGTCAAAGATGAATTACTACTCAAAGTGAGGAATATCTCTTGAACATTTCCAAAGGTGGGTCAAAATCACTCTCCCTGCTGAGAACCTATGAACTCTCTGAGAGTACTACACCCTAAAATCCCAATCCCTGGCAACAATCCACACATTCCTCTACCTACCAAATCACTCACCCTGCCTACCGGCAAATAGTATATAAATTCATGCTTGAGAATCTTTTGTACACAAGGATGTGTTTGCAACAAAAGCAGTATTGCATTCAAAAATAATTGCTGTAATATTTTAAATCTGTGGTATTATTTATCAATTTTATGCTGAATTGATTTTCTTTTAATTTTTGCATGCAATGCCTGCGATTCCCACATGAGATATTGCGGAACCCTATTTTCTTCAAAAGAACTGAATCAACGCAGAGAAAACAACAGAAAGGAGTAACTGAAAAATATCCCCACTGACCCTTTCATGACATGAACACACACTTCAGGATCCCACAATCTAAAGCAAAAGATTGCAGCGCTAAGTATTTCTGAACAATGAAGTGTTCTGGGAAAAAAACAAGTAGAGACATTAATACTCTTGGCATTGACGAGGGAAGAGTGAGCTTAAGTCTGGATTTTGGAAGATTCATGTAACCACAAAGGTAATAAAAAAGTAACACTTTTAGCAATAACGACATTTATGTTCCGTCAAGCAGATTTTACATCAAAAATGTTTCACATATGCAGACTTTATTTGTCACTACCAAAAGCTTTCCATGAAAACTGAGGTCTTTACGGCATTACACACACACAGAGAGTATTACACACTTTGTGGGATTGACAAAGAGCTTCAAAATTAGCTAACATTTACATAAAAAATTAATACTGAAGTTGTACTTGATAACAGAAGACCAAACTGTAAATCACACAACATTTACTGCATGACTTGATGAATAAAGATGTTACTATTTTGGATGTAACACAATTAAGTGATCGTTGTTCAATTACAATGCCACTCAAACTTGGATTTCCAAAGGAACATTTGCCGGTTGATTATGCTTGTGAAGTACTTGGACCGTGTCATGAACTCCTTGTATCACCAGCAATTTTGCAATAATTCTTTTAGAATTAGTACTATTTTCATCCAGATGTCAACAAGCTTTTGAAACTATTTGTTTTTCTTACTAGCAACAGATAACAAATAAATGACCTCCAATTTTTGGATAATATTTTCTAAAACCCACATAAAATATTTCTACAAATTTTCAATTTATAGGTATCCCATCTGTTGACCATTTCCATTTATCTGCTAAAATCTCATCAAAATTATTTAATTATGTTTAGACAATCCACACAAAGCCTTCAAAGAGATCATCCTCTCGGACTCGAATACAGTTTAAATTTTTTTAGCACATCACTATCGTTCCAAACGTTCTCTCTATACTGGATATGAGAATTTTAAGACATCAGTTTTAATAATTAAGCTACAGAGTTCCAAACAAAAAATTTCAAGAATACATGTACAAAGATATTGTACAAATGGCAGTCAACAACCTCCACTCTTCATAAATATTTCACAAGTAAAACATGATTTATTTGTTGATGAAAGAGAATTACCCATATTTGATACAACCAACCCTTGTACTCACATTAAAATATAATTTTCTAACCAATAAAATCAACTTGACAATAGCTAATTAATAAATACGACAAAAGACAAAGATACTCCAAATTTCAGAGTATGACAGAGAATAATATCAAAACCAAAGAAAATTCAAGTTTCCCACAACCTTAATATGAAAATGACAGTGAGAAATGAGAATTGACAGCAAGAAGGGACTATCAAGGGACAGTAGTCACTCATATCCCTCAGGTCATGAGCAAGAAGAGAATGATAGAGCACATGAAAACAGGCAACTATTGTCCCAACTGACTAAGTTCTCACCATTTTTAATATGATTAAAAAAAAAGAATAAATAGAAGTGAAATGCTATGAGTAAGCAGTCTTGCAAATGTGCTTTTTATAGGAATTAATTATTAACTGTCACTAAAGGTAGTGGCATCACTCTGCAGATATGGAGAATAGAAGACAATGGTCATGTGATTTCCCTTCGTGGGATATGCTAATAGTACTTGCTCTCTTCATATGAATGAGTGAATGAGCACAATCACCTTGTCTGACCACCTCTTGTATGACTGCAAGGGTAAACCCGTATTACATGCCAATAGAGCATAGTGTTGAGCAAGGCTCCCAATATATTAAGACTTTGACAAAACAAAAGACAAAGTTTAGACATTGCTATACGTAAAATTCCTTTCGATAATGTGAATAAATTATCATATTGCAAAAAAAAAATAAGAAAACCTGCTTCTCTTGGAAAGTTGAAAACTAACTTAGAAACAGACCAAGTGATATAATATGTCTTATATCATAGCTAAATGGAAGAATCCTTGTATCACAATGTGTGGTTAACACAAGGTGTCAACTATTTCCTTAGCCATTGGCACTCTTCCACTGAAAATAACTTAAAGACTTTCAACAGAGTAACATATTTGAAATAGCACACACACATTAACAATTCACAAATCTAACACACATTCACATTTCAATGAAATGAAACTAAGTTAACATTTTACATCAAAGTTGTCTACTAATAAGGTAATATCACATATCTTGTTCAACAACAATAAAACCACATGAACTTGTGCCTTTTAAAACATATACTGCACTGATAAAGTTAAACCAAGTAATAATAATAATAAAAATCTCATGCAGAGGAACACACACACTCTCATATATTCTCAGAACCACACACGCAGGCATACACTTGGAAACAATGCACGATTATTTGAAGGACATCACTTTTGACAGATGTTTTCCCCAAATTTACAACTCATAATGAAAGTTGCAAATAAACAACAACTTTGACTGAAACAGTTTGCTGAGTGGAATGGTATTGCCTGATCATGTTACATGGGTATGAAAGTTTACAGGAACAATGAAAAAGTTACTTTTATTTTTTTTATTGAAGAGCTAATATAAGAAAATGGAATATTATGCAACACTACAAACAGTAATGCATCTCATATGAAAAAAGCTGGCATAGAGACGATTTTTTAACTATCATTATGTCTAAGGATCACACCAGGCTCTTTTTTACCTGATATTTCATGCCTCACCTAAACAATACAAAAACCACAAACTGCCCGCAATGTGAAGGCCTGCCAACAAGAAATTGAGCAATATATAAAAACAGTTTGTACTGATGTTAAGTCCAGTGATAAAAAAGGGTCTGTCATATGTGACATATATGTCATCACAATTCATAAGTCTAGAATGCTTTTCATTTTGACAGAGTGATATACTTTATAAAATGAGGGGTGCATATATGCATTTTCTAAAAATAATACCAAAACTGCTCTAAATATCGAAAGGGAAATGTATCATTATATGCCAATTAAACATTGACTAATCAAAACATTAAATACAAAACGGATTATATAGGAAAGCATAATAGAATAATCCAAAGAAAGCTGAATCCATAAAGCACATTAGTGTGGTAATCTTAATTAATAAAGCCCATGTCTTTGGCAGCATTCATAAAATATGAATATAATTGATATCTACATATGATTTAGGATATAATTGTTCAACATTAAACAAGTCACATTTTGGGGCCAATGACCAAAACCTTAAAGCATAGTATCCAAAAATCATAACTATCTGAAGAGAGCAGTAATCCCTTTCCAACCACGGATTTCAGACAATGTAGTTTTTATATTTATACAAACATTTTAAAATGTGCCACATTTTGATGATGCATGTTTGAGTCCCAATTGGCTTAAAGAGTTGATTAATCTCCTTTTTCTGTACGACATTCCTTGCATCCTCCTTTTCATAAAACTTTAAAGTTTTGTTCAACTCAAGTTTCACCAACTGTGGAAACATTTAGGAACATAGCCCAAGTAGCTGGTTTAGGGATTACAGTAGACCATTCGTCTTCAGAATTTAACTAAAGTAAAATAATCAGCCTGATAAACATTAAAATGGCTTAATTGACCACTAATATAGTGAAAGACAAAACAGAATACAGCTCAACAGCATGATAAAACATGTTGAAAAATAACTTGGTACATTTAATCAATCACTATAGAATACAAAATCAAAAATGAACTTGAGAGGCTGAATGAGTAGATACTGAACACTGACGACAGATTGAATATCTAAGGGCAAGGGCCTTTCCATGAAATAAAACCTCAGGCTCTTTTAGTTTTTAATTTTTTAACAGCTAAGATGCTACAATCATGTCAATAGTTCCTAGAAAAGGACACACATTTATGAAAACGATTTCTACAAAGTGTCTCTTACGTTAATTTTTTTTTTTTTAAGGTTTGCTTAAAAACAACATTTTAAAATGTTGCTTAAATAATTATAAATGCCCAATGGTAAGAGGGCATGTGCGTGGTTGAGGAAATTGGAGCAAAGTAAAACGACAATTCAGGGGGAAGGAGGCTAAGACCACAAGTTTTACAGGCATACATGATGAAACAAGACTAGACACAGGCCCACTAACAACAAAAACAGCCCCAAGGACTCCCATTTGCAAATATGATACAAAAACAGAATGCTTCTTAAACCAATGGGTATTCATAGCATTTCTTAAACCAAAAACCTCTTTAAAGTATTGGCTGCAAAGACTGAAGACATTTTCAGAATTTCTTCTGAGCATTTTCAAATTTGGCACCTTGAAAGTTAGTAGTATGTAGAAAGATTATAGATTGGGGAACTATGGGCTCACTTCTCACCAATTTCAGAATCGAGGAATGTTGGTGCAGAGGCCTGGAGGAAGAAGACGGGAGGGAAACAAATTTTCAAAACCATTTTCCAAAATAACTGGACGAAATTTGAAGAATTTTCCATTGGCAAGTTATGGAGCCAAAGTTGCAATAAAGACTAGGTGTCCATGGTGAAGTGTCATTGTGGGGAAACAATGGAAAATGGTATAATTTTCCAAGTCATCAGCTTTGTATTTCTGATTCTTCTTTCTTTTGCACTTGGCTATGAGCCTCCTGTGGCTGATCTGTTGATGCTTGACCATCTGCAGCTTTTGTGTCAGCGTGGTCCCCGGAAGCGGTAAATTGCTGAGAAACGTGACTGGACATTGGGATTGGTCGCATTCTTGAAGACTGCTTTCTCTGCAATGAACCATCAGACATTAGAGATAAGAAAGATCTGGCATTTTGATATGGAGTTTTCTTGATCAAATTTTTACAAGACTACACACAAAAGACAGTAGAAATATTTCTAACTTATTTACTCTGGACTTACAGACAAGAGCAAAGTTTGCAACACCGTGGAACAAGCATTGAGAGCTAACAGTACCTAAAAAAATTGCTCGCTATATCAATTTCTATTATTCAATGGTGATTCATTAATCACACAAAATTTAATTCAAATTCTTTTTCAAGATATCATAATTGTAAAGATATCAACCTGAAAATTATCAATTATAGTGTATATAGTGTACAATACATTTTTATGACTTTGCTAGATATCCATAGCATATGTATCACCATATTTTAGTATTACTCATTATACCAAGATTCTCATTTCATTGTGCACAATTTATATCAGTCTTCCACGGTACTCTTCATGCAGAATAAGTTGAGAAAGCTTAAAGTCTATCACTTTAGAAGTTCACGACTTAACTTTAATCTATTATTAAAAATATATGGTGTAAGGTAGGGTCTCTAAAAAGGAGAATTATAAACCAACAAACTGGATTGTACACAATTTTTTCCAAAATGGCATATTGGTACCCAACTGACCAAGGATAACAACATGGGATCCAGGGAAAATTCAGAATGTTTTGAAATGTGCACTTATTTCAATGGTGACTGGAAATTTCATTGAGAGAAAAATAGTTCTTCCAGAAGATAAGTTACCTTTATTCTATCAAATCATTTCCAACTGACAGAGATGTATTGAATTCTGAGCCTCAAACAATTCATTTTCAATCAGTGGAAATTTCAAAAATATGGAATCACTATTCAAAACCACCTTTAATAGATAGGATTACTTTGATTGACCACTCTAAAAGATACCTCAAAGGCATTATTCACTCCATAGTTTCATCAATCAAAATAATTTGCTGGTTAAATGAGATATTTATAAATTATTTTCTGAAATCACGTGAACTGATCTGGCTTTGTCAATGGGTATTAACATACCTTTCTTCTGAATGGAAAACATCCTTTGGTCTCTGGCTCAGGTAAAGCATCCAATTGAAGATCAGGTGAAGCAGTGTTTCCAGGTCCAAACACATTTAATTCCTTATAGCATTCTGTCTCTATCATCTTGAAGAGGGGAACACAGAAAAATAATTAACCAGACAAGTAATGAATTGCAACATATCTATAACACATGTACCTTAAAACCTAATTAAACCAAAGTACTAAATTTTTTGGTAAATAACACCTCAAGTTGGACATTTTAACAATGAAGATTAAGCAAGTACTTTTGCTCTTTGATATATTCAGCAGCTTTACTGTCCAGACACAGCAAAATATGCCCATGCTAATATTAGGATATGAATGCTATATGTGCTAAGGTGAGACAATATTGACAGAAGATGAAAATTGAGCATTATACTATCTATTATCACAAAATGTAATCTATCCATGACAATGTACAAGTTTAACACATGAACAAAATTATAAATCCATTTCTATTACTCTAAGAGCTCTTCCATGCAAAGAAATGGAAGTCAATATTATCATCCCTTGATGCTTGCTTATTAGGTTTTCGTCCTTTATAAGAAATTGTAGTATCATTTTTATTAACTCAACAGTTAATTTCATCAATGTTCAATTTCATAAGACACAACATTTTACTTTTACTCTTATTTCTGACCTCATACATACTTAAGGACCAGATGTAAATGATTGCACATATTGCAAAATTTACTTTATCCATTGAAAATCATTAACCCAGTTATAAATCTGAAGGTCTATATTTGATAGGTGAGGGTAAAGTTCACCCAATACAAAGTCCAAAAGACATGTGAAATTAACATATCAGGGTAGGGGGGACAGTTCTTTCCCCTGTTCCAACTATTTTTTCCCAGGAAGTTCTGGTAGCCAAAAAGGTATACAGCTTGGGTGAAGCTGAGGGTGCCCAGAGGCATGCCCGGGAATTGAACCTGGGACCACTGGCCAATAGTCCAACACTCTACCCCTGGACTACCACACCACCCCTTACTTTATCAACCATCATCAAAAAAGATCCATAATAAAACTCAAATTTAAACAACAGGTAACAAAACTTCATCAACAAAATATCTAAATCTTAGACTAGGCTTACTCCCAGTACCAATTAGTTCCTTCAAATGCTCTTAGTAAACTCACATGGTTATTCTTAGGCAGGCTACATATATCACAGTAGTGAACATTATGCAAATATTTGAAAAATATTACCAGCATGCAATCATAAACAAAATCCAACAATATTTATATCCCACCTCATAAAATAAACCAGAACCCTAAAAGGGATAATAGAAAGATGAAGGTTAATCATGCCAAATGAAGAGAAGGAAAGACTGGTTAGACATGCAGAGACATAAGCATGGAAACTATTAGACAGATACTAAACATTCATAAATGAGCTCATTACGTAGAGTAAAACCCATTCTTTAACACACTACAAAACATTAACATTCATAATTTAACTCTTAACAGAATACTGACTGATACTACACCCAACAAAATTCAGAGTACTTTGACCAGAAAAGAAAATTTCAAATTAACATGCTGCGATGTGAATAAGCTTACAAAATACTCTAGAGGGATCAAATGTTGATTAACATTGAAAATGTTTAGTATTTACTAAACAAAGCAGAAATTGGACCAAATTAACTTTATGGTAAACAGGGTGGGGACTGCATGTTAAAAAAGCTTAACTAGAACCGAATATGTTTCTATATCCACTGAAAAGACAATGACTTCCATAATCCAAGCTATAAATCACTATTAGAAGGGGAAATTAATCCTACCCTATTCTTTGCATGCTTCTATGCATTTTACTTATTGTAGGAATATTAAAGAAAATCATATTTAATGTAGTTATGAATTATATAGATCAATTATTTATGGGTGTATTTAAGGCTTTTGACAAGCCAGTTTACAATTTATGTAAATGAAATGCTAATGCATATTATGGGCAATCAGAATACCCAATAATATGATCACATATTCCAATAAAAAATTCAAATGAAAACACCCAAGTTGAAATTTGGAAAAGGCTATATCATATCAATTTTACATCAAAATGAATGGATGAATTCTATAGGCATGTGAATAAACTCAACCTAACATTTCAATTTGCAGGGATTGTTATTATTTTTCTAATTGGCTGTTGAAGTTCATGTTCATTACACTAAACATTGGTCTCTTTGTATGCAGGGTAATGGATAACAGTGAAACACAACCTCTTTTTGATTTTTGGGCACAAAGGAAACCAGCTAACATTTATTTCATTCATTATTTATCAAAAAAACTGCCTCTTTTCAATTTATTTTCTCCAAGCAAACTCATAAATAAGCATGCCAAAATAAGCTGCAGCCCAGCTGAACCATCACCAAATGGAACACAATTCAAACAACACTGATTTAGAAACAATGATTCTGCATTTCCACCAGCAAATGTTTCTCTTGTACCTCATTCTGCCAAGGTATTGATACCGATCCCGTATTGAACTTGCTATAGAAGGTGTCGTCGGTTGCATCTAGATTGACCCCTTTCACTGTGGAAAACTGCTCTATATCGAGGACGTCCTTGGCATACACTGCATGAGGCTGAAAGAAGGCAATACGAGTGTAGGATGGGACCAACTTGGCAAGCCAAAAGCGACAAAGGAGAAGGCTCAGCTTTGCACAGGACATACGACAGCAGCATACAATGAAAATGTTTTCAATGCCCACATTCTCATCTCAATGTTATGAGTTTTTGCCTAATGCATAATGTGGCATTGTTTCTGGAACCAAAAACAAACATCAGACGTAAGTTCTTATCTCTTACTCCTCTAGCTGAAAATGATTAGGATAAGTCTTTTGATGGCATTGGAGTCTTCTAGCTTCAGCATGAGTATTGTAGCTCCAAGCTTAAGCATGCATGTATAATGTTTACAAAATCTAATTTTGAATGAATGAAGGCTAGCAGGTAAAAAAAAACTGATTTATTGCTGAATTTCTTCGGAAAAATTAGGAGGGGAGGCATTTTTTGCTGCTGAAGATATAAATATGGTCATGGTCTAATCAAAGAACACCAAGAATATTGCAATCACATTTGTATGAAAATATTCTTAACACTTCAATTAAGTACGTGTCTTTAAATTGAACATCGGTAACAATTATAGCTACCACAGACCCTAGGACCATTATTCAAAATTTTGGCCTATTATTTTATGTTATGAGAGGACAACCAAATAAATTAGTTATTGGCTAAATAAATCTAAATGCAAATAAAAAATGGGCTTACACTAGAACAATTTTATTAAGCATGTTATCGGCTTTAAATGGGACAAATATCAAAAATCTCCACATGAACTGTTATGAGCCAGAAATATTTTCTTACATTGGCTACATGTTAATGCTCATAAATTATTTATATTTTCCCGGGAAGTGAAGACTTTCTTTTAAGGTTTTATTCTGCTAGGACTGATAATTCGGAGGGAATCATGATTAAACCATGAACAACAGCAGCCATGCTGAATAATTGGTAGCACTGAACATCAAAATTGAAAATTAGTTACACTGCCTTGAGTATTATGCAAGCATTATAAACAGGTCAGATATGAAAGGGTACACCATAAAAGCATCTGTGAAAGATAGGTGGTTTGTTCTTGGAAAAGTAATCTTTGCACAGTCATTAATGCTTAATTTTCCACTATGAAGTTCAAGTATTAGCTTCATCATCAAATCAAATGTTTTAAATGAAAACAAGAGTCTTCCATTAGATGAAGCAAGAGACAAATTCAAGTGACTTAGAAGTTTGTGAATCCCAAGAGTTAAAAGAGACAGTACCCACTTAACAGCTTTGAGTATGATTCTTTAAGCACTACCCATTGGCAGGTTACAGAAGACACAGCAGTGAATCAACATGAATCAACATCAAAGACAGTAAAGCACATATAAAATGAAAGAAATTAATTTTTCTCTTCTCTTTCTCTCCCACAAATATTTTGTGAGAGTGATTAATTTATTGCACCATGCCAATAAAAAACTGAAACAGAGTGAGGTTAGTACTGAGCCACTACATTAAATATGCTGAGGAAATGGAATCAAGACTGAAAATGATATGATAGGGAGAACTTTCTGATTCTAAAAGTGCTTTTAAGGAAAGGTTTCTCACACTAACTGCTAAAATCAAAGAACTTGAACACGCATTACAAGGCAAGAAATACAAAAACCATGGATTACTGAAGGTGTATGGGGTGATTTTTTTACTTGAGAACCATTAGAAAAAGCCCATTGAAATTGAGCAGGGATGTGAAGAATTTCCAATAATTTCATCACAGAATATAATTATGCTTATTAGCAAAAAATGGTGGCCTGCTAAAAATGGAAAATTCATGGTGATTTGCTTACAGCTAATAATACTGATATCATGTCCCAACAAACGAAAAGATGATCAAGACTCCAGGATACCTTGAGTGATAAATTGGTGAAAACACTAATTTCAACATGTATTCCTGTAAAAATGATTGCTGTTTTGCAAAGCTGGCGAATTTCAATTTCTTTTTCACAAACATGTGTAGACCTCAACTTTGGATTACTCGTTTAAAATATTTGTGGAGGATTGATTTACAGTGCCACATTTGGGCATAAAAATTGTCATGATTCTCTTCCATATTTTAATATATCTGATTCCATGGCTCTGAAACATCAAAATTACCCCATTGAAGAGTTTCCATTCAAACACAATATAAATCTTTCTTGACATTACCAAAAAATTATAACCTAAACATCTCAATCTCATCCCTTGATGCACATAAACCACTTGCAAGGCAAAAACATTGTATTATGTGAACATCCTCCTCTGGCTAAGCCATTTTTGTTTGAGTATCAGCAGCGAAAACCTACTGCATACCTCATTCTGCCATGTAATAGATACAGCGCCTGTGGAGAACTTCTTGTAAAAGTTGCTATCTTCCTGATCTAACTGGATTCCAGACACTATAGAGAAGAGCTCTATGTCATATATGTCCTTTGCATACACTGCCTGGGGCTAAATTTGTCACAAAAGAAAAAAATATTGGGAACAAACAAAATAAGAAATTTAATTTCAGATCTGGAATTCATTTTTGTTGTAATTAGAGAAAACCTGAAATGCAAATAAAGAAACCTGTGAAAGTTAACAGTATCAGCAACTTGGATTATGACGTTCAAGGGAACTTGGAACAACTAAAGATAGTTTTTAGCCACCAAACTGAATACATATTAATTTCCCTTCTCTCTGTAAAAAAAATGGGTGCACAATTCAAATACAAGACAAAACATTTTGTAATAAAAATAGCTGAAACAACTGTGGTAGGATCGTAATGACATACAATTCAAAATGGAAAAAGTATTTATCACCTCAAAGATGTGTTCTTAAAATTAAGCATGTCAACGGGTGACTGCTTACCTACCTCACAAAATGCAAGATGTAAAATAGTTATAAAAATTCTATTGTGACTTGATAAAATAGTGTTTAGACTCTTTTAAAAGGCTGTAATCAATAAAGGTATGCCAAGATTGGCAGATGTCTCCTAAATTTATCATAAAAATATCTTCTAATAATAACTGCATCAACATCAACATGAAATTTAATGAATATAATTAACAGGGATCATTTATGTGAAATTTATTGGGATATTATATTTTAGTACACAAGAACTGGTCGGTGAGAATTACAATTAATGAGCTTTAGCAAGAATTGTCTACTGTCATATGTACAATAGCAAAAATGTAACTCGGGCTATTCAAACCACTTTTGTAACAGAGGAGAGTGTTGTGAAAGAGCCTGAAAACTTCCTGAATGCACTAAATATAGTATGACACAAATTCACAGATTTTTACTCAATGCCTTTTAATAAGAGAACACAATCCAAGGGGGCCGAAAAACAAAGTGAAATGCATGCTTGGTCAACTTTTGGTGACCATGCACATAAAACCATTGTGTTCAAGCTGAACAAAATTCCTCCATTGAGATAGTCAGTACTGGAATTATGACTAAAAATCAATTCATTCAAGAGATACGATGCATTCACAAAATCCGTATCATAGATTTCCACCGAGACCATGAGAATAGAAACATTATACTTCTGCTGACATTAGGTCCAAAGACTGTTGTCATGAATCAAAACTCAGCCATATTAAATTTATCTTTTTTGAGAAAGTGAAGTTACATAATATAAATTAATAATGTGGCCGTCGGATAAAAATCTTGCATATGCATTTATATCTTGAAAGAATTGGCATTAATTCATAATAAGGAAGTTAACCTCGGATGAAAATATAAATGCTAGCATTATTTCAAAATGGAGAGGTTTTGATGAGAAGCCATAGGCTCCTGGCTGAGATGTCATACCCTGCAAACATTGGAGGGAGTTGCTTACTTTTCAAGCATGAGCAGTAATGAATATTATATTATGCAATATAACATGCAGACTCTTTGTGTTCAATATTGTTGTTTCTGGCCAGAAGAGCTTTACAGTAAAAAGAGATGGTACCTGAAGATGGATTTATGAAAGTTCAATCTAATAATTTCACCAAGTTGAATGCCATTATGATAATTGGCTGTCTAATAAGAGATTGCCAATTTAACATGTCCGAGGTTCAAGGAGCTAAGCAGACAAAATAGCAGAAAAGTTATCCATGTTGGCACAAACACTGCCATTTATCTGCAATATTTCTTATTCTACTTTATAATATTAATTTTTTTAACTTTTTTATCATAGGCCAAATTACCTAACTAACATGCCCTTGTCATTTGAACATTTTCTAAGATTTGTCTATATTACTTGGCAATCAGAGTCAATGGCTATAGATTGCAATGGGCAGAGGGAAACAACATTGCTATTTGAAGAATGTTATAAATTCATTGTTATGCATATTATAAAAATTCATTTTAATTTTCAGGTTTCTGCAAGCATGCAAGTGCTTTATTTGATGAGGATACCCGGGAAGATTCAAGAGCCACCTCCAATAGGAGTGACCTGCTATGAATGAAGCCAACACTTACTCAAGCAGTCTCTTAGAGATGAAGACCTTTTGCATTTTTTACTATCAGATCATGTCACTTAATTGGCTTAGAGGGGTTTGGTATTTGCACTTCAAAACAGTCTATGACCGATTGCACACGAATAAAATTTTCTCCAAAAGATTGAGGTGCGGCAGATTTGTTTGGCTAAGATAAAGTTCAGTCTTTAAAACAGTGTGAAAGAAATGGGAGTGAACTGTGAAAGTTGAAGAATGTGAACTGCCATCAGAAAATACACTACTGGAACAGAAAGATAAGAATCTGATCATTTGGTATCACTGCTGTAGTAGAACAATTTAAGTATTTAACCAAAAAACAATGTCTTGAGCATGACAATTGCATGACTTTTTTTAACAGTATGCATATGCCAAAAAGGGTGAAGAGATAATGAGCATTATCCTAACTTAATAAATTCTCAAAACCCAAACAACTACAAAAGGATATGCTATTTGGAAAAAACTTCTGCATTTTAAATACAGACATTTTAATACATCCAGTTTCTTCACCATTTTAGCACTGTACATTAAAATATAATTACTTAAAAATATTAATGAAGACTTTCCCTAGAGCTTATTTGATCCAATTATATCATTAGTTTTAAAAATTGATCACATCACAGCAGTAATAGGATGTTCTGGTGTTGATTTTTCGTTGTTTCTCCATGCATCCACAAATCATTTATTGTATGTTTCTATACTAACAAAACCCTGCAATTAAACGTCCTGATTTTTTACAGGGTTGGATGTACAACATGATACTAAGCAGTGTTTATACATTTCTGGACATTTTAAATTGAGACTGCAGCATAAATAATTTCAGCTAAACTTAAGGAAAAAAGTATGCTTCTATCATGTAGATGAATGAAGTAGCGTTGCATGATGCCACTCAACCTTTGGAAATCACCATCAGTCTCTGGAGCAATTCCCCCAGCTCTCATGGGACCCACTTTTGCTCAACTTTTCCAGAGCTAAAATTAGGACTTCGAGAGTTTCAAAACTATGTAGGTTATTCTTTCATATCTTTCTTTCAATTAAAAGTATTAAAAAAATGGCAAATCCCCCTATTCCAGTACTAACTATATCTATAGCTTTCTTTGTCTTTACTGAAATTTCTGCCAACTTGAACACAAAGAGTTTTTAATCTATAGTCATCATAGGTGCATTTCTCCTTGTTTTCTGACATGTTCATTCATTTTATCCAGTTAACAGTATTAAAGAAAAAATATGTACATGAATTAGTGGTATTGAGTGAATGCAAGATGCTTTCGGAAATGAGTGTAACACTTTCCTCTTTGGCACAAGTGATCTAGATAACACCCTTTTTAAGTTCATTATTCGACCATTTTGACTCGAATGGTGACACAGAACTCATTGAAAAAGGCACCTGCACTCCTTAAGCATCCAAAAAAAAATACAATAGAATTTTTGGCAGACACCCTCCCTTCAGATGCCACTGACTAAGCTTATTTAATTCAATTATCGTAAAACTTCAAGAGCAAATTACAAACTCTAGAATAAAAGCTGACAAAAATTTTAAGAACATTAGGTCTCCTCCACACTAAAATTTAATGTTTGGGTAGTGTATGCATATTCAGCATGGTAAAATCTGATAGAATAATGAACTATATGCACTCATATCTCCTTGCCCAAGTTTCTGACTGCATTTACATCCTGAGCAAGGTATAAATTAAGAGCGTCCTTCACTGTTTCAGCACTTTTTTCATTCAAGAAGTGCAATAATGCATTATTTGATCTGGTTTTATATGCTACTCTTTTGGTTATTAGCAACCCTTGTATTAATTTACAAAAAGCATTAGTTATAAGGTGAATAAGCTCATGTGCTTCGGGGAATTAAGAATTGGAATTCTGGGACAAATACTTAACCAGAAATCTAACAAGTACCCGAACAGTTTACTATATTGATAATTATGATGATATAAATAATTTTGACACAAAAACAATGAATCATGGCCAAACACCAATTTGTAGATAAAAATCCCGGTAAATTGAAAATATTTCATTTTTATCACTGAAAATGGGCCATTCTCGCAAATAACAAGTACTGTATTTTAAATTCCATTCTTCCAAAGTTCATTGGGACTTAGTTATTATAGGCAATCAGACTAGCTATAAAAGCAGCACTTTGTATTGCAAACATAGTACAATTGAAAAATGTGGCCAATTTAAACGAGAAAAAATGCACATTATGCACTTATGCGATGTTAACCACATCAGGTTACGCAAAAGTAATGAGTAAAAATATATTGGGTTAAAACCATAGCAGAATTCATTCCAGGAAACTTTTATCTCACTCGTGACTTTTGAATATGCATATCTTAATGGTGTTCTCGTAGACTATTAAAGGGAAATAAAACAATATATATAATATTGATATTACATATATTATAATGCATTTGTACCTCAAAATAAATCTACAGCATACCGATTCAGTGAAATTCATATGCTTAATGAAATATCAATTTATTATTTTTGAGAATGTCTTTGGTGTCAACTTCTGAAAAGCACAAAGCAGATTATTTTTCAACTGAGATAGTACTGACATGTATGTCATGACCCGTGGGGAAAACTAGGATAACAAATGCAACACAGTGTGATATGTGCTCAGCCAGAGTAAAAGGTGCTGAATTGCAGAGGTATTAAATCTGACTTTGTAGGAAATGCTTCAATGAATACAAAACATCATCAGCATATTCTTGTGCCAGGGTTAACAGAGAGTATGTTTTAACTGACAATCAAATGGAAAAGTAGAGCTTTAAAGACTAGTAGCACATTAATAACAAGCATACTTTTAAGTAATAAGAATTTCATTCATGGTTAAGATAGCATACATTGAAAAGCTATAGGATCATTATGGACACAAAAGTATTGTAATTTAATTTGAAGCAAACTAAGGTCAACCTTAGAGACAACAATTTAGCTAAGTCTTTTTTCAATTACACTCGCTGCTTTTGGGAAATGTTGTGTGTCATTTACTTTTTACTAAACTCACACTTCGGTCCATTTAGTGAGTGTGTCTTCATGATGATGATCCAGCAAAAAATTACTCAGTAACATTGGAAAAATTATTGAATTTGCTAAATAAGGTAACAATAACCTAAGGAGTTTATGAGTTGGATGCTGGTTCTTATTCTGAAGACACTCCTGGTAAAAAGGAGTGAAATGCTGAGTTTAATAAAAAATTTATAACATGCAGCATTACCTGAAAACATTTGAGTAAAAAATAATCAGCTCCAATTTTTCTAAGCTCAAAAGAAAACTAATACAAGACATTACATCCCACTGTTGACAATAAGGAAGTGTTTAAGATAAATGATTAATTAATTCAGTTGATGCAAGTAAATACATTTGAGTGAAAATTTAAGAATTCCACCTGAAATTTAAATTACACATATGTTATGCATTTAATTCCACAACATTTCTTATCATATGCCAATTGAATACCTTTGTATTATGTTAGAATTTTTCTCTTTAGAAGTTTGTGTTTTCATGGGTAGTAACTAAATACCTGACCTGATTAATGAGCAAAGAATTCATGTCTTCACTTTAATAATGCAAATAAGAAAAATTAAAACAGCCGATTAACTAATGAAAAATATTAGAAGAGAAAAATAAAAGACTGTAGCAAAATATTCATATTTATCTAAACCATATTTTTAAACAACGAAAAAGCAAAACAAAATTAATTTTACTGAATTATATACTTCTGGTTACTAAGATGGCTTAGGAAATGAAAGAAAACTTGCCTGAAGGGCCTATAATGAATGTGCAAATGCACTTGGTGTTAAATGTTTTAAACCAATCTACTGCCAACTATAAACAAAAGCACAAGCTGATTCCAATGTACTCTCAGGTGCCTCATAAAAATTTTAGAATACAAATAAATCTCATCAACTGCTAACCTTACAACTGATGTCAGCCAATGTTCTGGGTCACACAAAAAATCAACTTAGAAAGCTCAGACCTTAAGTTGTGCTGAGCCTAAAATGGAAAGTAAAACAATCAAGTCAGTCCTCAGTACAAGGTAAAAAAATATATATGCATATTTGCTCCAAAACATGCTATCAATAAGTCAAAACTGCTCACAGCTGTCTTAATTTTAAATAAAAGATTATTATGTTGTTATGCATAAAAGAATGTCCATTTTTTTACCATTTGTTTAAAATTTATTTAATAGAAGGTACATTGTTATAAGTATGAAGGTAAGACTGCAAAAGATTTTCAGTTATAGATATAGTCAGTCAGACAATTCAGATGTAAAGTGGTAACCAAAAATGACTTGCAATAAACACTTAAATATTTCTAGATTGGATATTTCATCACAGTTACTCCAATATTTTTGTCAAAGTAAAGATCTTTTGGGGAATTTGAGCTCCTCAGCCTCAGGTATGGGAAACACTGACAAATTGACATTGAGATCATCTATTTCAGAGGTGCTCTTGCACATAACTCTGTTACAGTTGTATAAAATACATTTTCAGTCCATTTCTGTTTACCGCAAAAATAACTTATCTTCTTATTTTGTATCAAATAATGATTGCTCATGCTTTAGAGAAATGATTCTGCAAAAACTAAATAAAAGTGAAGTGCCTCTCTAATGACACAAAAAATGGTTCTCGTGTGATTTTGTGAAATGCATTGAAGTAGAAGTAGATGACCATGAATATAAGTAATTGAAAATTTCAGGTTGTCACTAATGTTAATTTGAAAATATAGTTTAGCAGTGATCATTTTTATTTTAGTATATATATAAATCTATGTAACAAATACTATTCCACAATAACATAAATGGATTGGACAGGCACTTTCATACAACTTTTGCTCAACTTAGTAGATGTTACTAAAATAATTAAAGAAGAAACAATTCACAAATTTGAGGATTTTCGCTAGTATCACAAAATTGCCTAAACAAAAAATTAAATTCAACTAGTTATAGATTGTCTGCTTTAAGATGGCAGTCTGCAGTGCATAAGTAGGGCAGGCTAGGAGGTAAGTGGAAAGGAAAAAAACTAAAGGGATAGGACAGAAACCACCCAGGCCATTTAGGAAAATGACCCATTCAGGTAACCTTGTTTCAGTAATGGTTGTGTTATAATTTGCACTACCATTATAAAGCTGGCAAGCTTTTTATCATCTGAAAGAAACAACTCATAAAAAAGTTAAACAAATTTTCTTGATAAATTTTTAGAGCGAATCTGATATGAGAAGCCACTTTGAGAAGCCCTTTGTCAGTTACCATATTTCAGAGAGTGAAAATCATTCGCCTAAAGGCAAATGATTTTTACTCTCTGAAATTGTTGCATTGTAATGCACACATAGAGGATGACTCCATTAAAGTTACTGTGGCGGCATCTCCCGCAGTTTCTTGAAATTAGTTACCATATTGTCCCAGATATCCTCCTCCTATATTATATATATATATATATATAAAATTCTACCAGCCAATTTCGACCAATAACTCAAGAAAGAAATTGATTTATAACATTTGCATGTTGCTTCTCATGCATACATTTCTTATCTGAAATAGAAGAGCTGAATTCTATATCTATACACCATATCATTTGGAGAACTAAACTAATGAAGATGGAGATCTCCAACATATCTATACCTTCTAAAAAGACCCACAATATTAGAAATCTTTAGCCTGCTGATATGATATAGAGTGTGCCCATGGAGATAATTGATGAAACTCTGCCCACAACACTGACAATATTTTGAACACTGAAGATCTTACTTTTAGCTCAGGCATTATTTACAAAAGTATAAACAAAGCTTTATAGTGATAGATTTAATTATGCAAATAAAATGATTTTGCTTCTCTTCGTTTAACCACCAATATTATTTCACATTGACTTTAAAATAAATAAAGTAAATCTGTTTTGAGGCAATGCAGCCTTCTTGTGCAAGGAGTGGAGAGCGCAAATGTGACATACAACATGCAAACATGTCAGTCATTAAGTTTGCTAACAGCTTTGCCTTAACTACTCATGGTTTTGGTAATTATACTTTGCATGATTTTTCTCCTATTTGAGTGCTAGAATATTGCTCTCGGTCACAATTTTAGAAAATATTCTGGTCAAAAATGGGATCTAACATCTGGGACAATACAGTAAAAATTACATAAATTAAGTATATAATTTGGTTTAAAATATACATACTCATTAAAGGACATGAACTAATACTAAAATGAAACTTACATCAGGAACAAAAGGTGGATCCCACATTCCTGCCTCCAATCTCTTCCAGTGAAGACATTTGAAAAATTCATGCTGCTTAACTTCTTTTGCACCATATCTTCCACAATGACTCCCAAGCCTTACTTTAGGTGACTTTTTCAGAAGCTAGAAAGCACGATAATTTGAGAATTAAAACTGAACAGTGACAATGGTAATTGATGTAAGGCATATTTTAATGACGTTGATGGGAAAAGGAATTAAAGCAGGAAAGTACCTTCCACTCAGGAGCAATTCAGAGATAAAATATGCAACATCTACAGTTTTTTTACAAAATAAGCATATGTATTACATGGAGATATTGCTAGAAATATTAATTAATCTGAAACATTCAAAATGTTTACCAATAAATTATCACTCTATGAGATAAAAATTATTATCTGTTCAATAAACCAAGCAACCATAATTTATGTGGTGTTCCTTGAAAACAAATATTATGGACTTTGAATGACTAATGAAGGGGGAAGTGTAAAACTAAGAAGTATGATCCATTCGTAGTACAGATCCAATGAAACTGCAATGACTATTCAATTGGATTTTCTGACACAGAATTGACTCCAAAACTAAATGCTTAAGACAATCAAATTCAACTATAGTTGCTACTTAAAACGTCAAGTTTTTTACATATTATTTTAACACAGGTGTGGAGCTCCAAGGCATGTTTAAAATAGTACACACAATAAAGTCTATTGATCAGAGTTAATACAGGAGAAAGTATTTTCTCAAGGCCTTACCATTTGACATAAGGATTTAGCTTCTTCTGTGAATTTATGCGAATACTTTTCTTGGTCTTCCTTCACACGACGATCCACTTCTTCACGTTTGACCTTCTCTTTACGAGCACGAAAAGGGGCCTGCCCTTCAATCATTTCATAGATAAGACAGCCAAAGCTGAACCAGTCAGGGCTAAAAGTGTACTTCTCATTGTCGATCACTTCAGGAGCTAAAAATGAAGGCAAACAAAAATAATATTATACTTACAAAACACTTCCGTTGGAAAATTGTCACTATGCAACATTTTCTACCAATTTCCATACAATATCAACAGCTCAGTGATTGATGGATTATGGCCAAAAACAAATGATTTGTGATGGAATGAGCTTAGGAGATATGGACGTTATCCCTACCAAGACTTCAAGAAGAAGTTCAGCTCACTCTACTTCTTACACATAAGTAAAAAAAAGCAGCAGCAAAAATAAAAAAAAATAATTGGCAGGGACATTCCAAGGACACATGGAAAATCAGAAGAATCAGGAAAGAGTAAAAAATATTCTTCACATTTCTCTTGCTAGATTTACCATAAGAAGCTTCTAGTTTCTGAGGATGGATTCTTGTGAGATTGATTGAGATAATTCAGTCAGTTATCTGCATAAGGATAAGGGCATCATGGTAGACTTTTACCCATGCTGCTGCTACCACTATTTTTTCGAGGGGAGTCTGTTCCAAAGTAATGCAGTTTAAGAACTACCTAAGTGTCACATCAATAACGGAGTGACATGTACATCAACATAACAAATTTCAACGTTTCACCCTTTCAATCACTCAATAAACTAATGGGAGAACCCTGTTCCTCTGTGGTGCAAGTGGGGGTACCACGTTTACACTATTGCAGACTTCCTGCATAATGTTGCCAAACATTGACCATTCTTCAAACCATGCCTAACACCGTTTTCAAGGGACAGGACAGACGCATGATGTCATGAAATTTATCACCGTTTTCACTTGACTTGGCTTCATATTTTCCCATCAAATTTGTGGCATATGGCCAAATGGTTCGTCCCACGTGCATTATGGGAAATTAGTTTATTATTGGGTTCACTTTATAATCAATCTTATGAAATGGATTAATATTGTGAAGTGTTCACCCAATGTATTTACACGATTTGGAAAAGATAATCCAACACCTGGGTTTTATGAGCATCCCACATATCTGAAACGAAACTGTTGAGGAAAATCAGCTGTAAATAAATAGAACATACCCATATATCCAACAGTCCCAACACGTCCTCGAACCATTTCCCCCTCTGGAATCTCCACTGCAAGACCAAGGTCTGATATTCTTACATGACCATGATCATCCAAAAGAATATTTTCTGGCTTACAATCTCTATATACAATTCCCAAAGTATGGAGATTTTCAAGACCACAGAGAACCTGAAATAATTCCAAAATTTTTACATGATAACACTTAAATGAAATGATTTCATCAAGCAAACAGGGACATAAAAATGTAATCAAACCATAATTATAGCATATTTAATCCTTTCATGACGATACCAATTGAATGATGGGCATGCTTCTCAGATGTGCTGAGAGCATTAGTTTAACATGCCTAAGGATAAATGTGAAATGAATTTGACCTCAGAACAGAACATCAAACATACTTTTAATACATATCAAACAAATTTTAAGTAACAACAGTGAAAGCTGATTCCCAATTCAGGAATTTGCTGTCGGTGCCAAAAGTTGCATAACTTCTACATGATTTCGTCTTTGACACAGAATATCAATTAACAGTGCCCTTTGAGAACAAATTAGGGAGACAAATGTTCAGGGAGCCTGGCAAAAGTACCGTTAAGGCCAACATTTGTGAAGCAGAAAGAGGGATTGGTATTCTTGTTGACTGAATACAATTCTACCCTCAATCAACTGAATTATGGCATGGGATAAAATTACTCAATTTGAGCGAAACAAAACTAGGAGATAGCAATAGGCAAGGGTTCATCAATGATGCTTCTCACAGAGTAAATATGTTGGCCTAAGTATTAGACCTATGGCCTTCCTTCCTTAATGTACATTTCCTTCCTCTTGCCCCTCCAAACAAATTTGTTATCCCTCAAAGTATGTCCGACTTGTATGATTTTTGTGTTTTCTGCTTAGTACTCCATAGTAATTTGCTTCTTTCAATCCTATGTAGACTTCTTCATTTCTCAATTCATCTGTTGATTTAATTTTCAGCACCTACCTCCATTACTGTGTTTTTAAGGCTTCTATCTTTCATCGGTCTGCTTTTTGATGACCAATGACTGATCTATTGAGTGATACACCATATGGGAAATGTTTTCTCATTGATGATCATATGCCCTTTGACTATTGCACTGAGTACAATCTTGATTCTTCTAACACCCAGTTCTTATTGTTCTTTTACTTCCCACACTCTTTTATTTAACTATGCTTATCTTTTTCATTTGGCTCTCCATCACATGTGGCAACTTGCCATTGAGTTGGTAGACATATTCTTCTTCTCCAGACAGTTACAGTGAATTCTTAGGGCTATATATATATCAAGCTATCCACAATTGCAACAGTAAGCAAAAGTTCAATTAACTTCAAAGAAATTATCAAAATTTCATTCAATACCAATAATTTATGAGAAATTTCATATGATTACAAAGATTCAGATATAATTTTTATACTTTCTCAATTTTAACAACTAAAACATAACAACAAAAATGTACAGAGCCACATGTACATCACGATATATTTTTCATAACAAGAATATTGAGTGCTCCTAGAAGGAAACATCTGAAAGTAGATAGTAATGGGGATTGAAATACAACAGTATGCAAAGGAAGAGATGGTAGTGAGATAGGGGGTAGACTACTGGAACAAGGAATAACTGAGGAGAAAGTTATCAAGAGTTCTGTAGGAGACAGAATTTAATCATATAGAACACATGGTTTGAACAACAAAATTGGCATAGGTATACAAAGGTAATGTCCGGGGACTCAGAAAGGTATTAGGCTATATTACAGTTTGGCACAGATTTACAAAAGTATAATTATATTGCAGTTTAGTGAGAGTGGAAGATGATCAAGATCATAACCTAGTACTGTTGAAGAGACGTCAGAATCAAAAGATTAAAATAGGAAAATCTGTTAAGGAAATTGAATGTAAAAGCATTAACTAATACGATGAGAAAGGAGCACCAGGAGGCCGTAGAGAAACGATGAAAGAGCTGGAAGGAGAGGCAAAGGAAGCTGGGTACAAAGAAGAAAAATGGAAACATATAAAGAAAGGAATATCAAAAGTCACAAAGAAAACTATAGGAACAGTATATAGGAAATGGAAAAGGATTGATTAAACCATTGATAAAACATAAGAGAAGGAAACGGAAGAATTTAAACAGATATAGGAAGAAGGAAGTATAGAGTTGAATAATTAACTGAAACATTCAACAAATAGAGCAAAAGAAGCGTGCCGGAAGACACAGAGAAGGACATAGAACTTTTGCAAAGAAAGGGAGAAAATTGTGTGCTTGCAGAAAAGGTTGATATGCTGTCAGGAAGTAAGTAGGGAAAATTTGTGATAACAAAGATAAGTCAGGGAAAATATTAGTTGAATCAAAGAATATTAAAGAGAGATGGAAGAACACGTATATAGAAGAACTGTATAGTAAAGCCATTAGGCCAGCAAGCTTAAGACAGAAGGAGAATTTGATGCATTCATATATGAAGATAGCTTAGGTTCAGGGACATTTGATGGCGAGATGGAAAAAGCATAATGTAACTGAAATCAAATAAGGCTGTAGGGTAGAGGATTCTCGCAGAACTACTTCATGGTCAAGGAAAACATGGGATGTTTTATTTTTACTAATTCATAGTAATTATGAGGGAGAAATTTGGCCAGATAAGTAATATTTCCTATTCCAAAAAAGGAAAGTGTTATGAACTTAAATGGTCAAAGTAGAAGAGAAATAGGAAGACTTACATTAGGCAAAGAAGCTTTCACAAAGAGGAAGGAATTGGTGATAGGAATGTTGACCATGGATGTTAAGAAAAATCTTGTCAATACTGTGATATTGAGTGTGGTTTTGTATGGTATGGAAAAACTATCATTGAAGTAAGATGATTAGGCATGGATTGGATACTTTTGAAATGTGGGTGTGCAGAAAGATGGAAAAAGTAAAACAGACAGAAAGGAAAACTTATGAGGAAATCACCATTGGTGCAATTTACTTGATCTATCTTTCTACCTGTCTACAGAAACATGCTGGAGAACAGTTTTTGATAGAACTTTCGACATTACCTCAGCAGCCTTCACTTTTGCTACTGATGATGAAAAATACTTTCCATGATGGTGTTTCTTCCCAGGAACAAACATTTCACATAAGATTCGGTTTGGAGAATAGACAGGAAGAGGAATTTACTTGACATAGATTTTCATGCAATACACAGTAATAACATTTGCAATGATTGGCTGTGCATTATAGTAGCGCAGAATCCAGCCTGTTTCTTTGAAATATGCCCTAGGAGAATTTTCATTGCATTCCCATAATAATCTTTACTGTGGACACCTGTACAACATGCTGAATGATACCATTCCCTAAATATCAAAAAGTGATACAACCTTAACTTTACCAGTACTTTGGTTTTTATTGGGGTTGGTTTTGCCAGAGATTTCCACAAACAGCTTTACTGTTAGCTCTCATGATCAAAATGATTAAGCTAAGTTTCACCTGCAGGGAACCTTTACAGAGAAATTCCTCACCTCCCTGTAACATTTTCAACTTCAAAAGTGGCCAAACCTGCACACTCCAAACATTTAATATTATCTTCTACGTGTTCAGATTCTCCATAACCTCCTGTAGCATTAAATGGGCCTTTGCTAATGACTTGTTCAGGGAATGGCAAATTTGCCGTGTCACAAGTTACTTATTCACTGCTCTCAAAGGCAGTTGAACATGCAATGGAACAATTTCAGAGTATAAAAACTAATCACCTTGACCAGGATTTGAACTCGTACTCAGCCAGAGACTGAGAGATCTGGGTTTGAATTCTGGTCAAGACGAATGATTTTTGCATTTAGAAATTATTACATTGTAATGCACTTTAATGGAATGCTCTGTTAAAAGTTCACATCACAGTATCTGCTGCAGTTTCTTTGAAATTGAAAATGTTTTAACTTAAAATGGCTACCGCTGATGAAATACTGGATTCATATCAATACAACCTGGATCACATACAGATTAAGCTAACAATAGGACATGTAATAAAATTTTTAATTAAAATCGAATCATGCAAATAAAAAAAAACAATATCACTTTTTATTGAACAGGCCTACATCTGATATATTTCATCTTGAGCAAATACACTTTTTTTCAGATCCTTATCAAATCCAACAACTATACAACACATGCATATTATTGCAATACATTTATATAAGGTAGAGTCTCGGAACTGGGTTGAAGGTAAGGCACATCTATGGATTTAGATTAAGTGCCCAAACTCTGAATATTGCACATGTAAACACTTAACATGAAATATATACCTTCCCTCTTATTTAGGTAACCTAATCCCAAGCACTATTTTTTTAGGTTTTCTCTTGTGCATCCTACCATAAATGTACTTTTTTTTTAATTGGGAGGGGACTGACAGCTAAGGTCATTTGCACCAGTTTGGATGGATGGGAATGGAAGGGTAGAGAAAAACCTGGTATACTATATTGGCCTACTCTCGTCGAAAGGCACCAGGAGGTTTGCAGTTTAACGCCCAATCTGACGGACGTTGTACTCGCTCTCAAGTGCTCTCCATAAAGCACCTCAGGTAGGGATTGGGATACCACTGAAAAATATTTTGTTGTCTCCAGGATTTGAACCCGGGCTTGGTGGGAAGCCTGTACGTTAGCCACCGCACCATCCCGATCCCCCATAAATATACTACGTTTAAAACTTTCTAAATGAACTACATTGATTCAAAATATAGTTCAATGAGTTTGGAACCCGTTAAGAAGTACAGAAATATGTACACTGTATATTCTGTAAATATTTGATCAACATGGAACATTTTTCTTATCATTAACCTACTCTTTTAACCAACAACAACACTATTAGTGCCATAACAATTTAAAATATTACTTATGTGTTACCTACAAAGCAGAGAACATGAATGCACATAAATTAGAGTGGACAAACATTATGATGTTCATTACCAATACCATCGTGGGAAGCTGTCCAATCAGTAGTCGCTTTAGGATGGTCCTTATAAGCTATAAATTATTATCACGGGCATCCTCCTTGCATTAATTTAATTTGCCCAACTCACTTCCTTCTTCACTTCTTTGCACTCACTGCATCCAAGCATCATCCCTTCCATCTCATCTTTTAATCTCTTATCATAAAATTAAATGCATCTTTCAATATTTTCTACCTTCTTGAAATTTCACCAAACAACATCCTCATCTTCCAGACCACTTAGAACTTTGTCACTTGTATTCCACTCTACCAAATTCTTTAATTACTTCAAACTTTAAAAAGCTTATCTACACCGTATCACTGGCTTTGTATGCAAACTTGGGCTGACCAATCAAACTCAAAATATCAGTGTGGTTCACGCTTCTCCACTGATAGTATCGATTTTTTCTTAAAAAATTGATGACTCATACAAAATTCTCAATGAGCAGTTTCAGTTTTTGGTTATGTTCCTCACAAAACGGTTATAACTGGTTAGAACACTATCTCTCCATATGCTGGAGACACTCCCTTGAAACTATCCCACTAACAACCTTTGAAAGGTTGGACTCACAGGAATGGCTCAGAAGTCTTTCCAGTTGAAATAATTCAAGGATTGAAGATTTTAGGTAAGACCTGACTTAGACGTAGGTTTAATTTTCTAAATTAAGTTTACAACTCATACTCTCGGCCATTAGTCTTAAAGCCTTTTCTACTATTCTCAACGTTGTAATGGTATTCTTAGAACCTCCATGAAGCAAGATGAATATAACAGGCACATTGAATACTTTTGGCACCAGTACTTATAGAATTACTTTGAACAATACATTTCTTAATTCAATAACTATATTCCAAAAACTTACCTCTGCAGCATAGAAACGGGCACGATGTATATCAAATCCAGGGTTTCCACCCATATTGTATATGTGAAACTTCAAATCTCCTCCATTCATAATTGTGAGCACCAAGCAGAGAGCATCTTTTGTTTCATATGCATAAGCAAGGCTGACCTAAAAAGGAAAACAAGTCCAATCAAACAGACAGCTGTGACTATTGACAGCAGCTAAACAGAAGACACACACTAAGGCACCCTCATTCTGCAGTAATTCAACAGTGAATCAACATTCCACAGTAATAACTCCTAATAAGTCTTGAGGAATTTCCCTACCAGTAATACACTGAATTCAGGACAATGAGCAAAAATGTGGCAAACTATCCCTTCAAGAGAGAATTACTCTTTTAAATTAGTGCTATCTAAAGTACTGCAAGTTAATGATTTTAGGGAATACAGTGAAGAACATTTACTTTTAAAAACCTTTGCAATTATTAAATCTATTAAACACTACAAAATAAAAATGAGCTGGCTGAAAGTATCACATAATAAAATGGCACATGGTTGGCAGGCATCGTAAATACCATGAAGATAATGATTTCACTTTGGGCAACTCTATGCATCACTATTTTTAATACAGTAAATGCCAGCAGAAAATGGTTACATATGGATTCACTCATGACAAACATTGGGAGGTTAATATTTTCAGAATCCTTCAAATTCTGCATCTCAGTTTATAAGCCGAATGACTATCCATAAAAGAGATGAATGACTTTCAGAATGTCATTAGCCATTAAATTTCTCATTATGAAACTCAAATGAAATTCACTGACACAAAATCACTGTCAAAAGCAACATGCTGAGGATTAAAAGGAATGCCATCGTAAGGCCTTCCTTCACAGTACTTCCACTCGTCACTACCTCTCCAACACAAGTATCCAAAGAAAATAAAATAGTATTCACTTACTACAAAACGTGAGTTTATCTTTTGGAGAATTTGTTTCTCGATGAGTACCATTGCTTCTCCTTTACGTTTCTTGATTCTTTTTTTCTCTAACTTCTTACAGGCGTACATTTTTCCAGTTGCTCTTACTTGGCAAGCACATACTTCTCCAAAACCACCTTTTCCAAGGACACGATACATACGAAAAGTCTTGTAAGTGATGGGTTGACTGGGGAAGTAAGAGAAAGTATTATTTCAACGACACTTAAATGAACGGGCACTGAATTTAGGAATGGACAGGTATTGATAGAAAATGTTTACAATGCTCAATTTGGGGTGAAAATATTCAATAGCATAACATTCGCTTAAATATAACTTATGATGCATCGACTGACAGAACGCTATGAATCTAATATTAGATTGGTGTTCAGGAATTAAAAGTAAAACAAATACACAAAATCTTTCAAGTCCGATAAAATAAACTAGAATATTATGAAATAACAACCTTTCTAGCCATTTCCACTGAAGATAACGATGGAAGTACATGGAATTTTCAAATTGCTTGAATGGCTCGCCCTCAAGATAGTGTTTCACAGTACCAGCACAATCCACAAATAAATCCTTACTCCCAGAGGGTAATTTCTCTTTGCATTTTCCCATATCATCTGCATTTAGAACATCCACCGCTTCACTCGCCTGATACATGGGGGGCGTAAAAAAGTTTAAAACACATTGAAATCACACACGGTAACAACAACACAGCAAACATCTACAAAATAATGCAACTTTAATAGACTTTCTACGGGCTTACTTCTGGCTGCATGTATCTTTCATAAATCTTTTGTGCTACCTCCAGCCGATTTTCGTCGGATTCCACCTCATATCGTTCCTAAAAAGAAGAAAAACCAAAGTAATATATAATTGCTAGCAATTACCAAGCTGGGAAAATGATGAATACATGGTACTCACGATAGAATCCAAGAAAATGTTGTACTTGTGGTATTCAGGTTTGGCATTTTCACAAAATTGTCTAAATAATAGCCTACCTATGGGCTGCTGATCAACTATGTACGAATAGGATACATCTGAAAAACACAAAGTGAAGTTGAATATACATCCTTATGATAGAAACTTGATGACATAACATGGATATCCCACACAAAATTCTAATAAGTACTCAATTACCTAATTTATTTCTCAGGTCAATACATTGCGATATATGGGGGAATTGCAAAATTTTTCTCCATTTTTTACTTTTTCCTTTATTACTATCTGTACCACCTGAAATAATTTTGAAAGAAAAACATTAATGCTTATTTAATACCGACAGAGCTTTTACATATATTCACAAAATAACTGGGCATAAAAACTAGTATAAATTCTAATTGCATGATTCCATGTCCAATTATTTGCCTTTAATTCAAACTGCCATCACAAATTTCATTCAGTGCCAGGCATGATAGTACGTACGGATACCCGCCGTACACAACTCCGGGCCAAAGAAAGCAACAGTGAAGAGCGTTATGGAAAACATGAAAGTACTAAAAAAGCTGACTTACCTTCTCTTGCTTTTAAATATACCGTATTCGCTACAATATTCTCTAATTCCATGAGTTCCAGCTTGCCTGATATCCGGTTCCCCGGGCCGATATCGACCCTGTCCCATCAAAAATGTTTACTTCAGTCGGGGTGTGGTGGAGCTAAGATGGCCGAATTGAACCTATGGTACATGATACGATGACTTTGATTGGGCACGATGAGGGTTATTCTCCTCTCCAGTTCTCCGCCAGGAGAAGTCAGAATTTTCGCGGGACAATTCGAGATGCCTAAAATGTTCAACAGTTAATAGAAAGCCAAATTACACATATTATAGGACTGTTTAAAAGGAAATTCCGATAAAATATGCTTAAATGGTTTTTATTATTTAAAAAATAGATATTTACGCAGGTAAAATTTCCTTTACGTGGACGCATGGACTTTTAGAAGATGGAGTAGCCTCCAAGTTCATATTCAACCTAAAATTACTTATACTGTGTTAACACATACTAAGCATTGATATCAATAATAGATAATATTGGTGTAAATTTATCAAATGAATATTAAGATCGCGGATAGTGATTACATTTCTGGTTTTTCTATGCATAAATGAACTAAAAATATTATTGTAAAAAGAGTCCACAGTAATAAATACATGAATTAAACTTATTATAAATAATAAATTAAAATAAATTTGCCAATATACATAAGATCCAAATTTATAAAAATTATTTAACATTAATTTACAATAAATGTATTATTTTTAGCAGGTCCTAAGGATTACATCTGAATTAAAAATAGCCATAAAATTGTATTTTGGTGCATATATTAATTTTCAACTCACGTTGAAACACTAATTTGTAAGATGTTTCACATTTATTTAAATACAAACCAACTTTTAATACAAATCTGTAGCAGGAAAACAATCATTTTAAGAAATGAATTTGTATCTTGGCATATTTAAAAAGCTCACCATTCAGGATAATATTCGTCATTCTCAAAAAATATGTAATCATTTAAAGTATATACAATTCTTTTGATTTTTATAAATTTGTAAAAATGATACTTTAAGCAGGAAAATTCATCTTCAGGGCATGGAAATGTTTTTACTCAAACAATTGCAATGAATTTTGGCGAGTAGTCAAATCATGCACATTTAGTTGATACCAGAAAGGGTGTGATGGTAGAGATAAATCCCTTAGATCTTACTTAAAATGACTGTGGATTTAATTGACGAAAACATAAATATTATCAGGAATATTCTTTAAATCTCGTCTCTTCGATAAATCGCAGAATAGCCTGACTAGTACTTACAACGAGTGTTTCAATTCCTACATACTTGCTAACCATTAGTTATGACACAATATATGCCAAAAGTGCGGCAAATTAATTAGTTTATGAACATATTTTGTAGTCCAAAGAAGCTTTTGATGTGATACGCTACTAAAGAGTGTATTACATGATACAATATTGGGTTTACATCTTTGTGCATAACATTTTTTGGAAATGGTTTGGTGAAATGTTGACCCTGCTCATGCGCCGTCATATTATTGTGACACATTCTCTTAGTCAGTTATTTAATCATTATGAATCTTTCCATGTTATTATATCCTCATATCCTCCAAGCTGTATTTAGGAAACCAAATTGAAACATTTTCAAGGCTAATCAGGAAATTTATGCACATCGGTTGTAACTTCGACTTTTAAAATAACTTATTTTCAGGGTCTCCACTAATTAGGCATGGGACAGGACTACAAAAAAATCGAGCTTGCAGTATTTTTACGATTCGGTTACTACACAAATTCATAGGTTCAAAGCCTTGCGAACACTTGCCAACCCGAAAAAATTAGTTTTGTTTTGTGCTACACTTATTTTTGCTGCATTGGGATGGGGTGTGGGAATATTTTAATCAGTTGTCTTAATTTATTTGAACAGTGTTGAAAATGGGAAACATAACATTGTTCTCACTTTCACAGTTATTCTCGCATAGAAGAAATGAGTACCCGCAAATGTCATGGAGAGAAGGATGAAAAGTGACACCTAAAGATTGAAAATAATAAAAATAAGATAGTGGTATGTAGTTAGGGAAGATAAACTCCAAATGAGGTTAGGAGAGAATAGAATGAGATCATTGGGAGAGTTGCACTATTTAAGTGACAATATCACTAACGATGGAAGAAGCAAATTAAATACATCGCGTAGGCTAAGAACAAATTTCCATCAGAAGCAACAACTGCTCATGACAAATAGTAATAGTCCAAACGTAAGGAAGAGATTCACACAAACTATCCATGAAAGAGGAAATGAATGAAAAATTCGGCAATTGCTAGAATAAACGACGAACCTTATCGCACTAGAAAAAGAACTATCCAGGAACGAAATGGTTTGCTAGCCCTAGCCATGGAAAGCGTTGTTATCATTCGGGGAGTCATTAGATTTAATTTTATTTCTTGCGAATTATGACTTACTCAGGCCTGCGAACATATCTGTTTTTGAAGTCAATTATTTTATGTTTAAGCTCCAGGCTTTGTTTCATTTTACTTTATTCATTCCCATGGAATAAAAATGAAAGGTACATGCATTTGTTACCACACATCATCAGGTATCGCTATAAAGCGACGAAAAAAATTTTATGTTAATTTTCTCCATATTTTGGAGAAGTTGCTAATATTATAAATACGAAAGCTTCTGTCTTCCGTAGGATTGTGATCGGCCAATCGATTAATCCGATAACCAACTGTTCTGATTGAATCAATTAACCGTTCAGTTTTCCCTATGATTTTTCCAAAGATTAGTAAGTACTGTACATGAGTCGTCTGAAAAGTTTCCGACCTAACAAAGATACAATAAATTTTTTCTGAAATTTTCTGAGTCATTTCTTGTATTTATAATTGACACAAATTACAATTTTCTCGAAATACTCGTACAAACATTATCAACAAATATTTATTATTATTGTTTTTGCTGTTAAAGTAGGCTCTGTACGCATACGCATGATGAATAATCACGAAACTTCATCACTAGCGAAGTTCCAGATATCTACTCAAATAACGATAAACCTTTCCAACGGCCACTTAATGACCGGTTTACTGATGGGAGTCTGGTTTGAATTTCCTAGTTATACTTTCTACTCATTTCATTTCAAAGATCACAACAACAATACAGAAAGTTAAACCCGAGAAGCCTTCGGCATTTCAATTCACTATTTAACCGAATTAAATTTTTCATAAGTAATTTTCTTTCGAGTATATTTAACACTGGAGTGAGTGCAGCTTTTCGAGAAAACGTTGTCCATTGAAAGTCGCTCACAAGCGGGTTAATAAGTTCGTGAACTATGAGGTAAGGCCCTCAATTATGTTTAAGAAAGAACGTAAGCTGGACAGACTTCCAAAATTAGGCTTTTGAAATGCTCATGTTCGGTAAGGATCGTGGGAATCAGATATCAGGTTTTTCAGTGATGAGAAAGGTAAGTGGAAAAGGAGTACGAAGCATAGTTTTGCAAACTCAAATACTATAACGGGTTTATTCAAACCAAAACTGAGCCATTATATACTTTTATTCGATTAAACGTTACAATGTGCGTACATTCATACGAGATGTACTAGTAATTTCAATTTCAAGTCATATATTTAACAATTTCAAAATGTATTACACTGTGTTGGACACATTTCAACTTTTAATGACTGTTTTGCGGAAGGTACGGATGATCACACGTGATCATATTTCTATATTTGTGAAAATATAATACACCCCATAATATTGGGCAACTCACATCTGGTGTATTTTATGTATTAAGCTGCTTATCGGCCGTGTAATAGAGGAAATAGAAAATCTTAATGAAATTTAAAGCAAAGCTGTGCATCGAAAACTGATGGGCACGGAGAGATTCACTCATAGGGGGTGGTATTAAATTATTCATGTGTCGACACTGGTTTTCACTCACCGGAAGAGTCAACGGTCAACAAAGCTTCCCGATCCAGTGATAGTCAGCTCTTGTAAACGATGATGCTGCTCATAGAAAATTTTTAACGAGACGTTAAAAATAATCTTGAACATGTACTTACCAGAAAATTGCCGATGGACTTTCAAAAAAACATTATTCCTAATCCCAAATTTAAATATCGGAAATAAAAGTGAATTTTCTCATCATAAGCACGGCGAAACATGCATCAATCTTATTTACCAAAATCTACGGAAGGATTGAACAGGGAGAAGTAGAAGAGAACAGTAAAGGAATTCCTAGACGAAGATGGAAAAGTTGAAATACATTTCTGGCTACTAATAAGGAGAGCGGAAGAGGACCAATAGACATTAATTGCATTAGCGGATCTGGAAAGTACTCGATCCTGTCTAATTCATTGAATATTCATGTTATATTGTCTATATGTTGTCTTATTATGATGGTAGAGTCTACATACATCTCAGTCTACATATCGCCTAAAATTTAATCTGGACCCAGGAGATATTAAGGAAGAGCAAATAAATGAATAAGGTAAGCATACTCGTTTCCACCAATTATTATTAGAAGCCAATTAGAAGCCAACACATACGCTCAATTAGAGAAGAGGAGGTGCTCTATTGTTCGGGGAAAAACTATCAACATCGGATGAAGCAAGGAGGATACAATTCATAGAATGACCCAGGAAAGGAAATACGTCGGAAGAAAAGTCAAAAGTACGCAAGTACTGATGATCGAGACATATGTATTCATTTTACTGGATGTATTAATAATTGAATTTATCAATAACAATATTAAAATCACAGTGTCGATACCTGAGAAAAAGAATGACTCTTTTAATCTCCAGACAAACAGGACATGAAGTATTTTGTAGGCTTATTATTCTCTGGTAGCAAGTTTCCACGAATCGAGCAATTCTACATATTGTCTCCGGTTAAATGTAAGGAAATGAAATGCTATAGAATTGTCGATAGTGTTAAGATTTGGAGGGATTTACGACGGAGTAAAATACTATCTAAAAATAATTTTGCATCCCGGTAAACGTTTAGAAATCAATATATCACTTAATAGTTCCAAAGAAACAGTGTATCTGGAGACTTGGAACTTCAGTGAATAGCTTTTGCTATCACGGAAAATGGTTTAAGAAGTAACGGAGTCATTTTAAATAGCACAAGTACATGCACGCGTACATGGCGAGTTGAATGAATCCATGTTTGCTTTAATTCTCTGTTGTTAAAGACTGTTAACTACGGGAGTTTGGAAGTGTGGAAGAAGGGACATCGGATGTACATGTATGAACCGCCTTATGAGTAAAATTTCCGATACTGCCAAGTTACAAATTTATTGCGTTTTAAAATTATAAATATCATTATCATCTATAAATCATTTGGGACACATTAAAAAACCTTTAAATTTAACTTCCATTGATAGCACAGGCCAACAGTGTTTTTGGTGCCGGAGCTTTTAATGCTGATTTAAAGAACAATTGGGGTGCTGAATCCAATTATGACACTAGTTTTTTCCTATCAGCTATAGTTTTCAAGATATAGATATGTTGTTACTTACGTAAAAAAATCTTCTACATGATGATATGGGAATATTATATTAATAATTATCTCATTGGCCTACAATATAGAAATATACATAAAACTTATTGACAGTTTATTGAAAATAAAAGGAACACCGCAGAGTGGTTATAAATTAGTATACTTATAGGTTTATTTAACTTTGAAAATTATTTTCCAGAATATATCAAATATTAAAACAACTAATCGTAAGATGTGCCATATCTAAAAAAGTAGAGCTGTTAAATAAAAACGGATTTCATATTTGGATTCAGCTCTACAAATATAGTTAAAATCATCACAAAGATTCCCGGCACCAAAAAAAATTTTTTTTTGTAGGCCTGTGTAGTCAAAATTAATTGTCAAGATAAAATGAAAGCCAATTTAAGAATATTTACTTGTAAGTAATCTTCTAGCTCAAATTAGTGATTACTGTTTATTGCATTTTTCTATCAACGTAATTATAGACACGTGTTGGTGGTAAAAATGACCTTCTGATGTTATATGAGGTGTTTTAAATTCCTCTTTAAAATAGGAAAACCTAGCACTATACATAAAAACAGCTTGCTGGATGCTTGCTATTGGTTCTTTACGTTAGCCTTTAGCTATCGAGTGTTGGAATCAACTGAGGAAGGTAACGGGTGTTAAGATTTGACGATGAGAACTGAATAGCGGGAGTTCGATGCAGTGGGGTTTAAGATGAGAAATATCCTCGATGGATGACCCAAAGAGATGGCTGATCTCACTTGCAGCGAAGAAGAGGAGTGGATCCACAGCAACTCCATCCATTTCTACCAAGTACTTGCTCACCGTAGACAGTGGTAACGAACAAAATGATCACTGACTGGACGAAACCAGACATATATTCAAAGTGTTTGAGAAATTCATCAATTATTTTCATCCCGATGCTTTAGCTCGTTTTATCCATTTCCATCGGCATCAACCTCCATCTTAGTATCCACACCTGGTTAACTACCTTCGCCAGTTGTTACGGAATATACTGGAGTGATGGCCTTCTTATTCAGAACATGAATCAAACTGGCAGTAATAAAAAGGGGAGTAATACCAGATCTTTCCTTATCGCCCGCACTTCAACCCATTCCCTATCGCCAGTACTCCACTTAATCTTAACGCGGATGACGTGGCAAGAGACGCATTGAAAGGGATAGAGGGAAGTATAACAGTAAGCAGTGAGATGATAAAATAAGTCAAATATTTGTATGATCAAGCTTTGCCAGGCTATTCATATTAGGAATTGAGTCATTTTCAAGCTCATCACAGAAGCTGTGAGAGACATGGAGTAAACATAAACACCACCAAACAAAATAATTAGATTCTCAACGAATATAAATCTTAAGCTATTGCATTTGGAAGACACACAGATGAAACAATTCAGCATTCGGACGACAATTTTCAAAGCAGTAAGAACGTTCGGGAAGAAATGGATTAGCCTAATACATACCTCTGCATGACAAGTTATATGTAATATTATCAGGCATACAATTTCAAAGATTTTGAATATTTTGGATCATTACTACTTTGAAGTGGAAAGGTACTAAAACTAAAAGGTTTAAGTTAGCGCAGAAGGAAAAATGATAAATGCAGAACTTCGTTGAACCACCACAAATAAGCTTTTTAATTAGGCATATATAGTTTTTAATTTGGTGAACATTATTAATTATTTAATTAGGCAAACACAATATTGTTGAAAAAAAGACATACAAAATGCAGAAGTTTCGAGCATTAATTCAAGCTTTTTAAAAATAGAGCTGGCACGTTAAAATTAGCCATTGCATAAATCTAAAACTCACGATCATTGTGGTGCATTTTACAACTCCACACAACCGTTATGTTGACTTAAATAACTATATTTTTTTACAAGATGCGTAAAATATGGCTCACAAAGTTGCTGAAAGTTTAAATTGATTGGAACATGATTTTTGTCCTATAGCAGTGTAAAAACAATAGAACACCTTATTAGAATAGATATAAAATAGACAAAGAAGGAATCAAAGTTGGGGAAAACAAAAGTTATCAATAAATACAACATGACGTAAACAATATTATCCTATACAATACACCTGCATTTAATCAATAAGAACATGATAACAAACAACAAAGAATAGAAGCAAATAACGTTTTTACACATTAATTAATTCAGGTAATACATCAAGGTAACAAATTTTGTGAAAGAAATAAATAATCCGTGAAACAGAGGGTGATTTAAGAAAACAATTATTTTATCAAAATCATAGTGCACAATTTATTCTTGAAAGTTTTTCATGAGGAAGAATTTGTAAGTTTAAGGGGAAAGGAGTCCCAGAACCGAGTGACTAACACCAGGAATGATTTTTGAAAGGTATATATTAAATTACTCGGGAAGTATAACAAATTTGGGACAGTTGCAGTTCTATTTTCTCTTAATTTATGTTCCAACCATATTTATTGAAAATTTACACTCTTTGCTTTGGAATAAGGAGTATAAAAAGTTTCCCAGGAAATACTTTTTAATAGGCTTGGTTTTTTTATTTAAATGTGACTATACACATTTTAAATTTAGCATGCTTCAATAGAAGTGAAATTATTTTCCAGCATGATTTTTCCGTGCAGCAAAATGTTTATTTTTTTTAGCACAACCCGTAACACCGATCGCGAATGATAACTTTCGATTTTACACTGGGAAATTTCGAATGCCGGTCCGTGAGCACAATTCTCTGCTAAAGCGTCAACTAACGAGCCACCAATTCAATTACTTTCCCTCGTTTCCACTCGAGAGTCCCTAAATCCATTCCTATAAAAGCTATAATTAGGAAAACTGAGCTTTTGCTGCGTTAAATTTCGTAATGCTTGCGAACATAATGGGGAAAAAAATATTTTCCTCGGAAATTTTCCCTGCATTGAACGTGAATCATCATTTGCAAACTCAGTAATGACCAGTTCTCTATTAGCAGGCGTGTGCCTCTTCACAAAAGTTATTTGTTTAACTGGGATACGTACATTAAAAAATGCATTGAATCCGTGGAATATCCAATGAACTCTCATTATATCCATTGTGCGCTTTAGGAGTGCGATGTAATTCGATAGTGAAGTCAAAAGACAGGGGACGGCACAATACGTAAACAATTAGTCTCGAGTGAAGTTAGCGTGTACCAATTGGCAAACTGCGCTAATTGTAGCGCTGGATTTGGCGCATTTTTCAGAATATCTTTTTAAATTGTTGGGTTGTTTTAAGGCATTCTGAAAGAAAGCATCATATACTAAATATTGGCCTCTTCAGGCAATATTTATTCCTCTAGTTTTAGGTTTAACTATACGAATAACATACAGAGTACAGGAAAGACAGTGTAAAACTGTCGACGTTACATACATATTTATTAACGACAAGACCTGATTCAGGGCATAAATGCAATGACTTTTTTTTGCTTGACTAATGAAGTCGTTTTGATTATTTCTTGCCCATACAAGTAAAATCGTTGACAAGTTTATGAATTACATAAAATTTATCAATATTTTATGCTGTTTTTATGACTTTTATTACATATTTAAAATTGTTCGTCCTAGAATATGTAGATTTTGACGTTCACCTGATAAACGCTACACTATAATTTGGCGCACAAAAAGAAATAGTGGTAATTTTTCATTTCCCATAGGCATAAGATGAATCTTAAGTAAGTACGTGGGAGAGAAAAACAATAGCTACGGCGTTTTTGTCATGGGAAGTCCATTCCTATTCCGGAAATGAATCTCACGGAAGGAAGGACACGTCCTTAATGTGATTCAATGACCTTAAGTAGTCGAAGTATAGCACATAAAGGAAAACTGAAATAAACTCTGGAGAAATTTCAAAAGAACAGAGGTCACGGTGGATTACAATAATCCCACGAAATAGGTATTTGAACATCCACTAGTGATAAAACTGATACTTCCAGTAGCGAGGTGAAATACGGCTGACGTTGATCTTTCGATCCGAGCAGGGAGACCTCGGCCATGTCGTTTTGCATCCCACGGGGTCATCGACAGGCCGAGGTGACGCTCGCGTCCCATGTAAACGCCTCCCGGGCGCGAATGAATTTTGGCCTCGCGTCCCAACGTGCCGCAAACGACGACAACCCGTAATGACGGGGATGCAAAATGTAGTCGAAGGAGGTCGACGGGGGCCGTCAATCTCCCGGTGGCGACGCCTGAATTTCGGACACCTGCGGCGCAGCGGCGGGATGGTTTCTGCCCCGACGAGCCAAAAGGCGGACGGAATATGCGACCTGGACCACACGTGTGCAGCAGGGGGCCTCGGATGACCAGGCGTCACAGTATCTTGCCCGGCCTTCAGCCTCTGCGTCGCGTCTCGTCATCGCTGACGCCGTGGCGAGCAGCCACCCAAGGACGCCGAGGGTCCTTCGCGGCCGATCGGCGCTTCTCGTCCGCTCCCCGGCCGCACGCCCACCTGCACGCCCCCGTCTCACGGCGAGCTCCGGCACACGCCTTGTCCCCCGCCATCCTCCGCCCCCGCCTCCCTCCGCCCCCGTCTTCCCTAGCCTCGCCTCCGCTCGAGCGGAAACCTCGAGAGATTCTGGACGGGTTAGCTCGGAGGTGACCCAATTAAGGATTTGCCCACTTCCGGGATATTGGGACAAATCACCGAAAATATGCCGTTTCGGCAAGACCCTTTTTGTGCTACTCTTTTACTCACTGTAATTTCATGACCTCCCTATTAGCAAGATGTCGTTGGCAAAGTACCATTAACAGGCTTGTAGCGAAACGAATTTCCGTTTAATGAAAACCATTCATTATATTATTTATGTTATTATTGACGTTATAATATTAAGTACGGAGAACTTATAGGATCTTCTGCGATTGAGATAACAAGAAAACTGGTTAATGTAGGAAGATAAGTCATTAACTACTATTTCTAACAATATCAACTACTATTATTAACAATAATATTTCTCTTTGTTTATTAAAGATTTACGAAATAAATGTTAATTTTGTGACATATGCTATGAAGTGTACTTCGTGGGATAAAACCATTTGCTAAGAGGTATTTTTTTATAATTTTATGAATGCAATAATATTTACCATATTTACAGTATATATATATATATATATATATATATATATATATATATATATATTAAAAAACCTTATTGACTAAGCACATAAAATAATGCGCGATGAAAATAGCACGGGTCGACTAGAAATGAGAAATCATATCTATGTTCATTTTCCTCAATTATCAGAATTACGTCTAGGTGCGCAAGAGAAGTGAGGTCAAGTATGATGGCGAGAGAAATTCAGACATTAGGGTTGGGGAGAGTGCAGTTCCTTTCTCTGAGGTGCCTGCGGTTTTCCAGGAAGATCTCGTTCCCGGAAAACCAAGAGTTGAAGAGCTAATGGTGAACAGTCCTCAGGAATTTAACCCCGAGTACAGACCTCATATTTGAACGAACCCTCTACTCATTCCACCACCATGCTTCAATTTCTATTAAATCACTCGTAGATGCGTAAGTCATACAGTATACGTTATACTCAATCAATACAGTGCGACAGTCAGTCAGTATCAGTACAGTACGACAGTACAGTCAATACGACATACAATCAACACTCAACTCAATACGGCCACACAATATGTCGTATGTCCCGAGAGTTGTCTCTTCTAACAAAAGAGTAACTTTTGAAGGATTTAAGTAAAATGAATATCGATAATATTGGTTTGCTATTTACTCACATAGTATATCTTAGTAAATTGTGAAAAATCGATCAACAAAACAAAGTGCTTTGATTCACACAGTTAGTTATTTGTTATACTTCGAGCTTCGGTTTTATGTAAGGGGGAAGAACGCATGAGGACATAGCGGTAGCGAGCGTGAGTATTATCAGAGAAGATAAGAAGGCAGTGTTTCCCAACGTAGTGCGCATGCTCCACATAACATTGGTAGTGCATACGCACCAATTTGAATATTTTGGGAAGAAATTAAAAAATTATGTTGCCTTCGTCGCCACATCACCGAGATGGTAAAAAAACAGACGTTGTTGGTGAAGGTCTTTGGTGAAGATCAGTTCCTTAATCGCTGTCATCGTCGTATCAGACGTCATTTCCCATGTTATTTGATCGTATGATGGTGATTTAAACAATTTGAAAGGGAAATCGAGGTAAAAGTTATGTTGCTATCCAGGAGAGCGGAAACCCATGACCGGAAAAGAAAAATTACTGTGGCTGGCGATGTGGGTGGCGGAGGAATAAGTGGCCAATCGGTAGGACAGGATTTTATTAGGCGAAGGGTGTGGCGGAAAGAGAATTTTGGTGGCGTGGCGTGAGGGGGAGGCGGGTTGAGTGGAGAGAAAGGTAGGTGATGGAAGAAGTATGTTTAATTAACCTTGACCACTAGAACTTCTGGTCACTCGTAAAATGTTTTCGTTTCGAAGTGCCTGAGAGTAGTATATCCTTCCCATCAATTCCGTCGTTTATATTTAATGTACCAGTTTGCTTTATCACCGTAGCTATCGACATCAATAGGAGGGAATAAAGTTACACCCAAGACTCCATCAATAGGAAATTTAGCAATGGAATAAACTAACGAAATATCCGAAAGTTTAATTCTTTGCTTAAAATTTTAATGCCGAAAATATGAAAACTCAAATAAAGAGATATTGCCAAATTTACTATATATTTTCCCATCAACTTATCTACGTACGTACTTGCCCAAATGGAGAGGTTTCATGAATAATTAATTAAAACACCTCCCTCATGTATTTTTTTAATGTTTAACCGTATTGTTTTTCAATTCAATGAAATTATTTATTCGTACGTTTCTCTCTATATTCCAGTCACTCGTGATGGCCTCTATACTAGTGACATAATGGCAATAATCTGCAGGGTTACTTCGGATTCACAAATGGAATCATTTTAACTTTCAGATCAGGACAAAAAATTGTATGTACCTTCTCTCGCGTGATTAACTTTGTTCCATGTGCATGATCAAACTGATGTTTGTGTAGTGGTGTCATGAATGTGACTGTGTATGGATGGCTGGTGACCTAACACCCCCCGCCATATGCCCTTACGGCGGCTTGCGGTATGTAGATGCAGAAGATGAAGGGTGGATTGATGCAACGCTTCATGATTTTGTTCGGGAATTATTTTTGTCACGGATCAACCTGTGTAATTGCGGCCCACATTCATGGTCTGCTCACCCTTGCACATGGATGGCTGGAAGGCGTGGCTGCAGGGAGTGGGGTCGGGAGCGGGGTCCGTCATCCCTCGTGTCAGCTTCTTCTGGCGGCGATACACCACCGCCAATCCGCGAACCCTCTCGACAGCGCTCGATCGATTCTAACATCATTCCTGCGAATTCCCAAATTCCAGAGGAGACCCCGGTGACTCGCGACACTCAACCGTACCTTGACCAAATTCCTTGGCTCTCCCTTGAGCTCCCATCATGCAGACATATTTCGTGGACGTCGACGGGGATAGCCGCAGTAATGGCTCCTAAAGTGATCGTTGGACGTAATCGATTCCATGGATAGGGGCCGTGACGGGGATTACCATCTCCGCTTAGGTTGTATAAGCGATCCAATTTGAATGTGCCAGAGAATCTGCTTTTCGCGAAATCAGATCTCTAGGCGTTTCCATGGTAGTGAACAGCGGGTATTGCGTTTACATCTATCTGAAATGTGTGCTGAATACGCGATAAGTGATGTGGTATCATCATGTGGTATGGGCGTCGGAGATGTAATGTGCCGGTTGTATAGTCCTCAGGAGTCAACGTGCAGTTGGCTGATGGATAAAAAGAGAAAAATATCTCTTATAGTATGGTGATAACCACAAATTCACGCTTAATCCTTATTCTGTGACTCTTGTAGGGACAGTATTGACATTAATGAAGAATGATAACCACAAAGGTTCACACATCTTAGCCCTAGATGAAATCCTGAAAGTGAATTACGGAAAAGTGAACTCTGTGACCCCTTTGGAGATATCAGTAGCATCACTCAGGAGCGTCACTTGGAAGGATACTAATGCGTAGATAAGGTTTTTATTGTTTCACTACTTTGTAGTTTATAAGCCTGTATCAGCTCACATAGAGACTCGTCTATAGGCGAAGTGAAAAAGATGGCACACAGGAAGTAATCAAAAGATACCATAATACCTGCTCAGAATTTGACAAATCAAGAAATTGGTAAATTTAAAGCGCATTTAAATGATAGTGGTGAGATGAACGAGTAGGCTTATAATATCGCACAGTTGCTGGTGAAAACATTAGAATTAGGAAAGTCCTCCGAATATAGCACATCGATTGATTTAAACAGAGAAAGAGCCTAGAAAAACTCATAAAAATACTAAATTAATATTAAAATGCTTATTTAAACCTTAGAACGGTTCATGAACCATTCATTACATGAGTGCAATCGGTTAAGATTTATATCATCCCGAGAGATAGATGATTTGAATACATCTCTCTTTGAAACACATTACTTTCAACTAAACAGTCTAGACATGTTTTAATTATACTGACTGTTTACAGACTCATAAATATTAATTGAACATTAGTGAAAACGTTCGAAATGAGGAACATACGTATACTATCACATTAAGCAAGAAAACTCGCGACAAGAGAAATATAATTGCGGTTTTTGTCACCTTAATTTGGAGAACATTCAGAAAATAACTCCAACATATGGTCACAACAAGTTGGATGCTACATGGAACGAAATGTGTTTCTGTCAGATGTCCTAATATAATCACTCAGGCGGCAATGTGTTATCTGTCCGGTCGGCGTTGATGTCCGCTCGCTTGCACTGCTGTGTTTCGTCTCTTAATCTGGCTACGTAACATGACTTCCACTTTTATTTGGACTTTTAATTCCAAGCCATTTCTTTTGTCAACTATTTATGAGCCGTGCGTGCAATATTAGCTTGTATTGCTACCCGAACAAAGGCTTTTTCCTTGATCTTGTTTTAATCTGAAAAAAATAGTGAATACATATTAAATAAGAGTTCTCAGCTTTTTTTCGTGTAGTAATAAAAAATAAATAGCGCAGTATAGGAATAAAAGCGAAAGGTGTGTTTTATTATGCTAAAATTCACTACGTTAACAGATAAAGGACATTAGGAATGAGTAGTTTAGCGTTCCACTCTATAAAGGTTTATTTCATATACAATATGTTTCTACACTGTGACATCTTCAGGAAAATTCTACATGGGCCATATTCAGATAAACTGTAGAGTACATATGAAAATATAGTGAAACATGAGGTAAATAAGATATAACATTACTCAGTGGAACGGCAAAGTCTTAATTCAGAAGTCCTTTCATCAATTTGGACTTCCTCAAAGTATCGACTCAAACGGTCGGCTAAGTACATTTAACTATAATTTTTTCAGGGCTATCTGTGATAGCCAACCATGAGCAGATGGAATTTACAATTAATGAAGCGTATGTAGTTTAGGCTTGTTGTAAGCTACCATCAAACTATTGTGATAAAAATGTGCTAATAGATAACGTTAACTTTGAAAAGTAAACGCGTGAAACTACGAAGTTTATTTTGAAATGTAAAATCCTAAATTTCCATCTATAAAAACTGTTGCCAAATAACCGGTGATCATCTTAAATACAATTCAACTACATTATATTTTATGGTTTTAATTTTGTTTAAGTTTAACGTCCTAAAATTCTTGCTATTTTTCTTTAATTGAGTGAAGACTGCATTATCCTCTAACTTCTCTAAGAAGCGTAAGTGTTGGTGAAAAAAAAGGTCTACAAATATGTTAGCATTCTAAAACCCACTGTCACTCTTGGCAAAATGCTGTCAATAGGAATCTATTCTATGAACCAATTCCAATGCTTTCTGATTTGCAAGGCCTGGTATAAAGTGAAATTTAGACTTTACAAACTGTAGAAAAAACTCGCGAGATAAATTAACTCGGCTTCGTGATTTCCATTTTTTGAAACCTCTCCTGAGTCGGAGCTTTGGATAAGATCAGTAAACAGGAATAAAATACGTAGGCCACGAAGAAATGTTTACCGCTTTTTACTCTACTTTCTTTCAACAAATAATTTTCCATTTTTTTTTCAAAATTTATAAAACGAAATGTTAAATACTGAGAGACTTTCAATACTCAAATTTCACATTCACAGCACTGAAGAAAGAGTTTACTTGCTCATGACAGAGCTTCTCAAGAATTACGAAGCAACTTATCGAGTTTATGGAATTAAACGTGGACTGAAATAAGATGGATAAACAAGTCATCTGAATTTCGAAGTAAGTTGATGGCTTCCGGCGTGACTTTATGGAACTTGCTACTATTCATTTTGAATGAAACTTCGTACTTTGTACATTTTCACAAAATCTTATATTTTTTTGACCAGACCTTGCCTCGACGTCATTTTCAGGTCACTGAAGATGACGCTAATCGTCGAAAAAAATATATGAAATAATGGATATACATACAAAGTACGAAGTTTTCGAAGTAAATTCTAAAGAAAAAAAATTGTGTCATCTAGAGTACATGAGCAAAAATGATAATGTACCCATACAATTTTGTATCTTCGTATTAATCACGTAAATTCCCTCCGATATGATTTGTTGGAATTTTCTTCCCATTTGTGATTTTTAACTCTTCTTTAATCTTCTTTAGACATCGATCAAGTCAACATTTGTTTTCTCGAAACCGTGTGACGAAGTATGTCTTAATAACGTTTGGAGAATAAGTTTTCATCAAACCAAAAAATCTGTACGAAATCTTCCGAGTGTTTGAATGCATCGAAAATCAAATTTCCTTTGGTACCTAACTTTTTTTGAGAGATGGTTAGAACTGATACTCTGTGGAAATCTATTTGTAAAGCACGAAGACTGCTCTAGTCCAGATGATGCTAGTGTAGCGAAAAAAGTGTACTGTAAAATTGTAAAGGAAAAAGTTTAGGGAACAAAATAAAATCTGTCTTGTGGAAACGCAAAGTCTTTGATTCTTCTTCGTGCTTTATCTAACCTTTCTCTGCATAATATCGCAATATTTTATGCCTCACGCCTGTAATACAAGCATAAAATTTAAAAAAGTAAGAGCTACAACAAGGATAAAATTTTTAATTAATGCACTCGCTTTATCTTTAAGGCGCTTCCCTCTTCGATAACATTCCACTTTCATTTTATTTCCGGTTTCACCGGAACCATCCTGAAATAGCACACGTGAGGGGCGTGACCTCTCTGTCACGTTGAATAATCCGTTTCATTCGGGTGCTTTCCGCGGTAAGGCAAGCGCTGTCGTCGCCTTTGCGTTCGAAGGGTTTTGAAGATGGTACTGATCGAGGTAGACGGTCGTGCAAACGGTCTGGAGGATGATTTGCACGGGCGACTTGAATAAGACGGAGGAAGGCGCCGAACCTCGCGGCATCTTTTACGTGCCCAGCCCTCATCCCTCTTACGACTCCCCCAAACCTCACCCTCCCATCCTCTTCATTAACCTCTCTCGGTCTCGCATTCTCCGTCCTCCCTCCCCGCACCCGGTCCCCCTCCTCCGAGCCCCTCTTACCATCCGCCTTTTGCTTCGAGCCTGCAAGATGGTCGATAAGCGCGCGACCGCTTCCTCATAACAATCCTCATTAGCCTCCGACCTTTCCCTTCCTATTCTTCCCCGCCCAGGGGTCCGACTCATTTGCGACGCTGTCACTTTTAAAAACTTCCACCCTTCTCCCCGAATCTTCTCACCACTCATCGACGTCTACCCTCCTTCCCCCCCCCAACCCATCTCAACCCGTTCACTTCCCACACGTTATTTCCCCATTTGGCGCCACGACCCTCGCGCGAATTTCTGAGATTTTTTTTATTTCCCCCGTCCGCTTTAAAGCAAATGAAAAGTGAAAAGGAATCATATCAACCGGAGGAGATGAGAAAGAAAAATCTTTTTTTTTAATTAACTCACATCAATGGACGGCCGTCGAGAAAAATTCCGAAAGTCGGCGCCGAGGTCCCGTGGAGATACGCTAAAATGTTAACAGGTACGGTGGAGTTGCGGTGGGATTACGGTCGACTTGTCGACACGTGTCAGAAACGTGTCAGGACTTTAAGCGAGTGAGACAGTGTGACCCATTCGCATTCATGGACGTCGCGACAATGGCATCAACGGTCTCCCTGAGAGCCTTCTTGCCGAGGCTAAGCCATCTCGTCACCTTACGTCAACGTCAGCCAATCAGAGGACAGCTTGGGTTTTGTCGTCACCTAGGATCACTCAATTTTCAAGTACCGTGTTTGGTTAGTGGGCATGGCCTTCCCCGCTGATCGCGAAAAGTGCCTTGCCAATGAAGAGATGGCAGGTTTGGGGTGGTGGACATCCTGAGTATTGAGTGGTAGAGCGTTGCAAAGAAAAGATGTCGTGGTGATAAACTAAAAATAATGGAAAACGCCGAAACTACCGATCATGCAGAGTGGAAAAAAACAGGGAATAGAGCTGACTGCAGGACTACTGCGGGCCAACCTGAGGATTGAAGACCTAAGAATAATAATAATTTTCCGATATGCATTCATGATCTAAAAAAATAAATGCGAAATTTCCTTATCATGATACGAAATACACACCCAATCAGCGCATGAAGATTAATGAAGTTTGTACTCATATTGAAATCAGTACCGGTCGTGTAATGCCTTTTCCGAAGAATGGAGTCAACACGAGAGTAAATATACTCGTGCTGTGCAGAATATAATTAACTCGAAGGCGAAAATTTACTAATTTAGTCAAACACACCAATTATTGCATGGTGTATATAGGTATGTATGTGTGTATCTGCATGAGCGTTTATATTCAAATGCATTTACAACCTTGTCTTTCTGCATGTACATACATATTGTTGGTGCCTTGCCGCTCCCTACCACACGCCCATGCAACGGTTCGCGTTGCCTTGTGTAAATGCAGATGTTCTTTTTCGTCCTACTGACATAGTCATTAGTGATTTAGGCTCATAAGTGACGTCTGCCACTTTCACAGTAATGGACCTGATGATTGGTTTTTAGATGAACGTTAAGGTGACCCCGTAATAATAATTATACTTTGACTGGTATACTTCACGATACTAATTAGTGTATGGGGACAATAAACCACATCGCTATACTTTTGTGAGGCCGGATTCTCTGACACCTGGTTAAGATTACTCCATGGGAAATTTTAGAACTTTTTTTCAACGATTTTCTTTAAAACTAACAATTTTAAATACGATCGACATCGAATCTGAAAACCAATAAAAATCGAATCACCGGAACCGTCGCCGTCGATTGAGTCGAAGGCAATAAGTACAAGAAGTATTAACGTATAGGTTAGGGACTGCGCGAGGATATGTACATAAATGTATGTAGGTGTATATATATATGTATATGCATGTATGTATGTATATTTTTTTTCTTACAGGTTCCCCCCACCTTTCCTCACCCATTTGATAACCCCAACCCCCTCATCCCTTACCCTTCCCTCATAGTGCTACACCCCCTGCCACACACCTTTTTTGATGGCTCGCAGGGTATTTATGTAGATGTAGATTTATATAGGAATTCGGTGAAAAAAATTTGAAATACGAGTCACGTAGGAGAATATTGGTGAGAGAGTAGTCCTTTGTCAGGAGTTTATGCACGAGGTTTTTCAGATAAGGATCCAGTCTAAAATACCAAGAACAATGAGACTGTAATACCCTTTGAAGTGCTCCCCTTGGGACCTCATACACTTATCCCAGCCTTTCTTCCACTGTTCAAAGCAATTGGCAAAGTCATTTTTTGGAATGGTCATCAGGGGGCCCGTCGCATTCTCTTTTATCTCGTCAACGTCAAGAATTTCACGCTGCAGCTGCAGGGAACTTTCTCCCAGCCGCAAACTATGACCCAGGTTTTCTAAAAAAATAGGCCTACTGGAGATGAGTCATGAGTTTACGGGTATGACCCTGAAGCAAAAGTCCAGTCTCCTCAACAATCGGTTGGGTAAATACTTGCTTTCGTGTGATTAATTTTGTTGAATTGCATGATCAAACTAAAATCAGTGTAGAAGTGTCATGGTTGATGGAGTGCATGCATGAGTGTGGACATACACACCCTGCTACACGCACTTGTGGCGGATTACGGGGTACTGTGTTGATGTAGATAAAATTTTCGCGTTGGATGGATTGGATCACGATATGGGAGTCACTCGGCCCCTGGATCGCTAAAGTATATTTCTAAAAGAATTCATTTCTCATGAGATTTTCTTATTCCCAATCATCGGTCGCATAACACGAAAAGGGACTATGTATAGGGCGAGTCCTATTGACGTGCCAGTGAGATAATTGCTTTTTCGACTCGGCGGATGGCGAAAGAGAGAGAGGATCGCCGAGGCAAAAATTCTCGGCAGTGAGAATGATTTTGGGCGTTTTTGAGCTGATATTGGAGAGGGGACTGAGAGAAGAGGGCGAAAAAGTGAGGGAAGAGACAAATCTGAGAAAAACCTTTGAAAAATGAGATTTTAATCATCTACCACGGTATCGTACAGTGGGAGGAGGGAGGATGGAATCTCAACCCCATCCGGGCGCAGGAATTTTTAATTAAATATTCCCTCTTCCACCATAGATCCCCATACAGTAGATTTGCTTCAATATTACAATGACCTCCCGACTCCTGGAAAAGTGCGATATGATCAAACCTAGATGGTTTTGATGCCCAAGCAAACTCACAAACTTCCATTTTCTTTTTGCTTTAAAGGTTACGCTCGGAGACAGTTTGCAAAATAAAAAAAAATTACTCTCGAGTACAGAAACTTGATGTGTAACTTCAACTGTGGAGGTAACCCATTATGAAGATCCTCTTGAGATGATTTGAAATGCACTTTTTACTTTCATATGAATGTCGTATGTTTTTTTTGCACGTACCACTATACATTGGCAATATTTGCTGTACGTGGAAAATTATCATAAGTGAAATGATAAAAATAATGACAAAAAATAGACCATCAATATCAATTTTACATTGCAGTTAATACAAGATCCAATCCCATGCCCCTACTTTTAACCCATACCCATCTTTTTAACAGTTCCACAGCATGATTTGAATGTACGTGTCCTGCTATTAAATAATGAGTGCATAAACAAACTAATACTTTTGTAGAGTTAACATGATTTCGTTTTTCATGTTTTTTTTCTAGTTTACGAGTGGTGACCTAACATCTCCCGCCATACGCCCTTGCGGCGGTTTGCGGGGTAGTGTGTAGATGTAGTCAATTTCAATGAAAGCACCGTAGCTTAACGCACTTTAAATTCACAATTATAGTAAAATTAAACATTTTTACAAAATTTAGCGCAGTAGATCAGAGTGCAAAACCACAATTGAAATGAGATTCTTAAACAATTTATCGCAGCTATGAAGCATTATATCTCCTGGAATATTTATACATTTAACTACATAACGAACAAATAAAATGAGTCAGAGAAATCGAACGAGGAAGCACTACACACTGTGGGGGAGGTGAGAGGGTTAATGGGAGGCAGGGAAGATGGATGCAGAGTATTTTGATTGGTGACAGAATGACAAAAGCTATTACAGAGGAGTGGACGTTAGGAAAGAGAGATAGGTGTAGACGAAGGATGGGCATGTTGGACGAAATTAAGAGCGATAGAATTTATGCAGAATTGAAGAAGAGTTTATTGTAGAGTTGGGTGTTAGGTTATGTCATGTTAGGCAAGGCTAAAAAATGCTGGGGTGTTCGGTCTGTAATCTTCCAAAACCTACCTTAAACGGTTAGTTTTAACTTACGTGCACAAGAGTGTGTCTTTCCAGGGCCCTCCAAAAACGTATCCTATGACGGTTGACTGCTACTTTTGATAAAATCAATTTTTCAATTTCAAATTCCGCAGTACTGAGACTACGAAGATGGGTTTGGTGATTATACTCCTTTTTTCCTGGACTCAGAAATTTGTGCGGAGTGATAATTAGCTGTGGGAAAAGTTGAAGCAGAAAGTAAACGTATGGTCCCTAGAAAAGAACTAGAAGGAAGGATGGTTACTGATTGGGCCATTGATTAGTGTTGAGCAAGGTTGGACGCAGTCATAAAAATCGTCGTAAGCTTAGATAGGTGGTCGCAAACCTTTGGAGAAGGTTTATTAAAAATCGAAAAGACTTATTTATAAAACATACTTGCATATACGTACATTATGTTACAAACAAGATGGTTTGACTCAATAATATCATACAGATACCAAATAAAACTCTCGGCAATTTAATTCAAACAACTTCATCTTGCGAAAAGTGAAGAATCAGGCGTGATATTGTGGAATCGAGACATAATGAAAACTTCGTTGCAATTTTCCACAGTTAAAACTTTATTGCCGACCATGGTTTCGATACACTGTATCACCTGAAGATGATACAGTGTATCGAAGCCATGGTCGGCAATAAAGTTTTAACTGTGGAAAATTGCAACGAAGTTTTCATTATTTTAACTTCATCTTGGTTGAACACGCTGTACATAGGCATTTTAATTGAATCAGTTGGTTTTTATCGAGAACTCAATGGATTTTTGAGTTTAAAAAGCATCCTTTCAGGAATAATTAACTGGAATATTAAAATAATACTCTTGAAAATCGTCTGTTTCATGATAGTAGTTTTTAGAGGGAGCGACCGACAGCTTAGGTCATTAAATAGTCCTAGTTTAAAGGTGATGAGACCATTAGGGATGGAGAGAAAAGGGTGAAGAGAGACCCGGCGTCGGCATCAGCCTACTCTTAACAAAGGCCGCCAAGGGGTCCGCAGTTTAACGTCCCATGCGACGGACGACGTACTCACTTAAAGGGCTCTCCACACTTCACGTAGTGACACTATTGAAAAAAAATATGCCGCCTCCGGAAATCGAACCCGGACCCTCTGGGTGGGAAGCCATTACGTTAGCTACCGCACCAACCCGATCTCCATATGCTTCCTGTATGCGACACTGCCTCAGGCAGAACCTTGTGGAAATCCGCCGTAACCGACAATGGTCGTGAACAATAAACAAACCACGTGGAAAGTGCAAAGTTAGTTCATTTACTCCTACCTGTTTCACATATTTTATCGAAGTTTTGAAGTTATACAGACAAACGTTCACTATTAGTATTTTAATTGAAAAATTACAAAAAAAATATGAAGCTTCTTTTTGCAAAGTTAATGGGCCACTAATACTCGCCGAGTAATATAATTGGGACGAAAGAAGTAATAATGAAGAGTTGATAGGACGTGGAAAGAAGATCTAGTCCATGTTTAGGAAATAAATCCGGAGAAATTCTGATTCCAAAATCAGTCTTGGGGAACTAAAAAGAGGGATGCTTCGAGCTCCATCGCTCTTATAGCATTACAAGTCTTAAACTTGGTGCACCTTTAAGAATTCCAGAACCGAAAGGAAAAGAAAGTTCAACAGCGTCATCACTGCGTCAGAATTTTGCGTTTCAAGCCTAATGTGTATCGTCTTGGAGGCCTCATTTATCCTCGCCGGCACCGTTACTTTCGAAATTTAATAGACGTGACAGATGGTCGAGGGCACGCAATAACGGCAAAAACTCTAAACAAAAGGCGGGCGTGCACGTGTGTTTGTTTCTCGTTCTCCGCCATTTGGAATCAAGATGAAAACAGATTGCGTCATAACGTTCGCTTCCAAACGGGGAGGGGGGGGGGGGGCTCGGGGCTATTTTTTTTCCGGCGACTCCCGCACTAAAATATGCATGACGTATCGACAGTGTCAATATTTAATTACACCCAGCGGTTTCATTTCTTCATCGTCCATTGAAACTTATAAACAAACGCGAAATTTGCATTCGAGCCGGAACCACCGTTTCTTATTGCTACAAGTTAATTTACGAGTACATGGTGGGAAGAGTTAAACTTTGTTAAATTCCCGCAAACACATTTACCAATCTAGCACAGCCGATTTCGACCGTTTGGAATCGTCAGACACTCTTTCATTAAGGAATGTGTTCGTGCATTTTTCACTAGGTTTAATTCTTTTCATCATCATGCAGAAACTTCACCAACTAACGCCTAACGATTACTCTATCCTTCTATTTTGTCTTTCTTTCTGCCTTCTGATTAAAATAATTTTTCACCACTTGTTCCGTTTACATTTCACATTATGCATTGTTTGGAAGTTTGTACTACATTCACAGAGGGGTTTTTATATGAGATGTAAATAAACTTGTATCTTTCAGGAGCGGTCTCCAGAATAATAGCTCGAGCTAAACAATGCAGCCCTAGAGTTCTATGGGAAGTGAAGGTGAACGTGGCAGTTAAAATAGATAATATTTTAGCTGTAGACTAAGAGTTATGAGGAAAATGGAAGAAAGTGCGTTCTTTGAATATTATTAACGTTTGTGAAGAGGAGTGTGGACAAAAGTCTATTATATATATATATATATATATTCATTCAAACAGAAATAGGTATAAGGAAAGGGGATAGGAAAACACATAATAGGCGAAGACAGGACATGTGGGGAAGGCGGTTTTTGAGCAGATCACGAAAGTAAAAATATTTCCCTATCCGGGATATATCCGGGAAATATTTTTACTTTCGTGATCTGCTCAAAAACCGCCTTCCCCACATGTCCTGTCTTCGCCTATTATGTGTTTTCCTATCCCCTTTCCTTATACCTATTTCTGTTTGAATGAATATTTGTGCGCCGTATGGCGGGATTTTCAAGTTTGAATATATATATATATATATATATATATATAGTCACTTTCTTGGAAAACCCACGAACGTGTACAATAATGTAAATTCACTAATAGTCATAACAAACACAGAAACCAAAACACACAGAAGAGAGACTCACTGGTTCTCGAATTTTCGGTGGTCCAACCACCTTCCTCAAGAGGAATTAGGAACAGAACTTCGACTAAAATTCTAAACTAAAAAACCTAAAATTCTAAAATAAAAAACTAAAATTCGAGAACCAGTGAGTCTCTCTTCTGTGTGTTTTGGTTTCTGTGTTTGTTATGACTATTAGTGAATTTACATTATATATATATAAACCATAAACACAGTAATCAACCCGAAGGTCGGTTTAGTAGGTGATGGTAGAGCTCACCCATGTACCAAGCCCGACGGCGTGTGAATATTCACACATCAGGGTAGGGGGGCCAGTTCCTTTCCCTGTGCCGGTTATGGTTTCCCAGGAAGACCTGGTACCCGAAAAATCAACTAGCTTGGGTGGAGCTGCAGGTGCCCAAAGTGCCTTGCCCGGGAATCGAACCTGGGACCTATATATATATATATATATATATATATATATATATATATATATATATATATATATATATATATACACATTAAAACAGCATGACGCCAATAATCTTGCAACGTTCGTCCACACACCTCGCGCGCAACTGGGGAGGTTCTGCGAAACCTGAAATTTGAACCGATTCCACACCCTCAGTCCCCAGATCTTGCGCCTTGCGATTTCTACTTTTTCCGCAACTCAAGAGACTCTTCAAGGGTAATCATTACACCTCGGACGATGAGGTGAAGGGAGCTGTCAAGTCCTGGGTTAGAAAACAGTCGGAAGAGTTTTTCAGAAACGGAATGAAAAACTTTTTACACGTTGGGAGAAATGTATAAGACTCGGAGACTATGTTGAAAAATAAATATATGATTTTGAAACTTAAGAATTGTACTTTTTGCTCGATCTTACTATTTTTTTGTGGTCTACATGCATGTGTGCATTACTTTTCAGCCTACCCTCGTAAAAGTAATAAGCACAAGAAGTAATTTTGTGGGAAAAACATGGGGGAGTTCAGACATGAAGACCGTAGTAAAAACCCACGCAGGAAAACACCCACAAAGAAGGGGGGTGTGAAAAAACCTGCAAAAGCCCGGCAAGATAGTATATGATAATACCAAATTATTATTAATCAGGTTAAAAAATATATATAATATATTAAAGGAATATGTAACAGTATTATGCCCAGCAATAAAAGAAATGGTAATACTTAAACAATACGATACGATGAGTACAGTACAATAAATACATAAGAATAATCAACAGGGAATGCAAAAATTTCAGAGTGTAAAATCATTCGCTTTGACGTCACTCTGAAATTATTGCACTCTCTGTTGATTATTCTATACTCTGATCACACTCTGTTGATTTTAAAAATCATTCGCCTTGACCTCACTCTGAAATTGTTGCATAGAAATGCATATTAGCGGGTGACTCCGTTAAAAGTTACTGTCGCGGCATCTCCCGCAGTTTCTTGGAATCAATGGAGAGGACTAGAGAACCTATAAAATGATCGTTACGGAGTGGTTGTGGCAACATGACTCCATAAGAGATACGGCGACACCGAAAGCAAGTCACAAAACTGGTAAGTTTTTGTAGCCAGGGCATTGTGTACATTTAGATTAGGTCAAATATAAGGGTGCTTTAACTACTCCATCTTGATGTGACTGCACTATACCAAGACATATTATACATGTTGCTAATATCAATATTGATAATATTAAGAGATCAATATGTTGCGAGCCGATATATTGATACCGTTGACATTACAATACGATCTATATTTTCGATATGGACGATATATTCGATATAGCTGTAATTCTCGATAGAAATGAACGAAAATTATTGCCATGCCGATATAAAATCGCCATCTCTTTTATATTAACGGCCGTTATGAACGGTTATATGGACGGTCAGAAAATGAAAATCGAACAGCTCCCATGCCTTAGTACGATGAATTAGAACGATTCTGATGGTCCAAAATCTTCCAACGTAGTGCAAGATGTTCGGCTTCAGAGGACGTGCGACGTGCTTAGGCCACCAAGGAAAACCTTAATTCCATGTTATCTAATGGTTTTACGATGGATCTGGTTCGCTTCAACTTTTAATTTACGCATGCGCCTGGATGAAATAATCCAGGATATTCACTATTCACCCCTCCCATGGACTACAACCTTGTCGTGGTGGAAGGGCTTGTGTGTTCCGATGACCCCTAGAGCTGTGCTGGCGGGAGTAATAATAATTACTCCTGGAAGGGTCACCCATGCCAGATAGGTCGAAGGTTAGGAGCCAGACGAAAGGTAGTCCACGCAGCGTCTGTTCCTCAGTGAGGCGGCTGCAATGGCGTCTGACCCCAGTGGGGCGGCCATTAAGTGATGGTGTCACGTTAAAAACACTATTGAGGAAGGCAACGGGAAACCACCTCAATTATGATTCCCAAGAATATAATGATGGGCACTATAGATAATATGAGTCCTGGCAACTACGGGACTCGGCCCAAGAGGCCGTGTGTCGTGCCCGGCAGCGGGAGAGGCAAGGCTTCCGCGGTCGTCATCCCACGAAACCCTTGCAGGGAAGAAATAACTTCAGCAGGACAGAAGACTCAGAAGAAGGCGAAAGTAGTTAGAATAGGAACCTGGAACGTCAGGACAATGTTGAGGAGAGGCAAATTAGAAAATATTAAGCGAGAGATGGAAAGAGGTAACATAGATGTTTTAGGCCTCTGCGAGGTGAGATGGAAGGATAGCGGGGATTACTGGAGTGAAAATTATAGAGTAATATACAGCGGCGGGGACGAGAGCCAACGAGGGGTGGCCGTAATTTTAAATAAAGGGGTAGGAAGAAGCGTAGTCAACATAGACCAAGCGACAGATAGAATTTTACTCGTAGAGATTAAAGCAGAGCCGACGAACTTGGTCATTATTCAGATATACATGCCACCGAGCAACCACAAGGAGGAAGAAGTCGATAGGATGTATGATGAGTTAGAGGATATAGTCGCGAGTGTTCCTGCAGGGAAACATTTGATAGTGATGGGGGATTGGAATGCGACGGTAGGCGAAGGAAGAGATGGTGGTGAGGTGGGGGACTATGGGTTAGGCACGAGGAATGAACGCGGGGAGAAAGCAATTGAATTCTGCAGGAGACAGGGGTTAGTCATCAGTAACACATGGTTTAGACACCACAAAAGGCGTAGGTATACATGGAAAATGCCAGGTGACTCAGAAAGGTATCAGTTAGATTATATTATGGTTAGGCACAGGTTTAGGAACAGTGTGATAAATTCGCACAGTTTCCCAGGAGCGGATGCGGACTCTGACCACAATTTAGTTGTTATGAAATGTAATGTTCGCTTCAAGAAGATAAGGCAAGGGCGGCGGGTTAAAAAATGGAATTTAGAAGCAGTAAATGAATTAACGAAGAAGGAGTATCAGGAGGCTGTAGAGAAAATGATGGATGACGGTAAAGAACTGAGTGCTATCGAAGAAAAATGGGAATGTATCAAGAAAGGGATATTGGAAGCCGCTAAAGAGACTATAGGAACCGTTAACGGGAAAAGGATAAGGAAACCATGGGTAACGGATGAGATGATTGCAAAGATGGATGAGAGAAGAAGATGGAAAAATGTAAACACAGAGTTAGGCAAATTGAAGTACAAAGAGTTGAACAATAAATTGAGAAGGGCCACAAATAAAACAAAAGAAGAATGGTGGAAAACGCAATGCGAGGATATGGAAAGTTTACAGAAGAAGGGTGAAATTGGTGCTCTATACAGCAAGGTTAAGTTATTATCGGGAAGTAAGAAGTCAAGATCTGTGCTAACAGTTAAAGATAAATCGGGTAAGATAATAGTTGCACCAGGAAAAATCCAAGAGAGATGGAAGGAATATATAGAAACACTGTATGGTAAAGAACTTAGGCCGACAAGGTTAGACATAGAAAAGGAAAATGACGTAGAAGAAGATAGCTTAGGTCCAGGCATACTCGACGATGAAATAGAAAGGGCATTAAGGGAGATGAAAGCAAATAAGGCTGTGGGGGTGGACAATATTCCTGTAGAAATGTTGAAATGGTTAGGGAAAGGTGGGAAGAAGGCCATATATGGACTGATTCGTAGTATCTATGAGGAAGGAATCTGGCCGGAAGATTTTGTGAGATCGGTGTTAGTTCCTATTCCAAAAAAGGCAAAGGCTTCGTCATGTGAGGATTACAGAACAATAAGTTTGATATCCCACGCAGCTAAAGTTATTCTCAGGATCATCAACAAAAGGATAGAGAGTAAGGCAAATGATTACTTAGGGGATGATCAGTTTGGGTTCAGGAAAGGAAGAGGTACGCGTGATGCCATTGCAGTAATGAGATCACTAGTCGAGAGGAATATAGAATACAATCAGGACGTTTTTGCCTGTTTTGTAGATTTCGAAAAAGCGTTTGATAGAGTGAATTGGGAAAAATTAATGCGTGTATTGCAGAAAATAGGAATGGATTGGAGGGACAGGAGACTGATCCGCAACCTGTACATGTCTCAGACTGCTCAGGTGCGAGTGGGGAACGGAGAGTCCGGATGGGCAGTGTTAGGAAGAGGTGTAAGGCAGGGTGGCCCATTGTCACCGGTACTGTTCAACGTATATGTAGAGGAAATGATTAAAGAGGCATGGGAAGAACTGGAGGTAGGAATGAAAGTCGGAGGGGAATTCGTAAAATCGGTTAGGTTTGCTGATGACCAAGCATTAGTTGCTCAGTCATCCAAGGGGTTGCAAGCATTGTTGAGTGAATTGGAGGTTCAGTGCGATAAATATGGGATGAGAATCAATATTAATAAAACAAAGGTTATGCGATTTTCCACAAAGAAAAAGGCTAAGCTAAATATTAAAATAGGCGGGGAAAAAATAGAGCAGGTAGAACAGTTTACATATCTCGGAAGTGTTTTGGACCAACACGGTCAAAGTGGTAGGGACGTAAGGAGAAGAATTGCGCTAGGCAAGGAGGCTTTCTCAAGGAGGAGGGAGTTGATGACGGGGACGTTGAGTAGGGATGTTAAGACAAGACTCGTAAAAACTCTGATATGGAGCGTAGCTATGTACGGCGCGGAAACGTGGTCGCTGAAGCAGGAGGATAGACGTAGATTGGAGGCTTTTGAAATGTGGGTGTGGAGAAGAATGGAGAAGGTGAAATGGACCGAAAGGAAAACAAATGAGGAAGTACTAGAAATGGTTGGGGAGGAGAGGGGTTTATTGAGAGAAATCCTATGGAGGCAGGAAAAATGGATGAAAGGCGTATTGAGCGGTAGTGGAATGTTGAAGAGGGTAATAGAGGGGAGAATGTTGGGCAAGCGAGGTAAGGGTAGGAAAAGGATAGGGATGTTGGAAGGGATGAAGGGAGGAAAGAAGTACACTGAGATGAAGAGGGACCTGATATAGATTAGTTTGCTAGGTGGGGAGTCACAAAATATTTATTTTATAGTTGTGTCCAAAAACCTACCTTAAACGGTAGATTACCTAATAATAATTCACTATTCAGAGGAACAAAAAAAAATATTTATGTGATCAGTGTTTTCGGAGTTTCAGTGCAGTAGTCAACCCAAAGATTGGTTATGAGTTTCTTCCGCGGTCATCTATTTAGAGCGCTTAACTGACCACACCGACGCTTAAGTGGAAAATATTTGGAACATCGGAAAAGTAAAAATTTGTTCTTCCACATATAGTTTATTGTGCACGACCTAAGTTTACACTTGTAAAGTCATCATCAGGTGAAGTACAGGGGACACACAGGTTTATATAGCAGACAGAGAAGAGGAGGGGGGAGGTGTTGGTGAAGTGGGAGGAGGGGAAGGAGAAGGGAAACTGGTGTGTGTGTATTGGGGGGGGGCGTCAGAGGGCGGTTGGGTATGAGTGCATACGTCCATAATAAAACATGTGTGGAAGAACAAAGTATTTTCTTTTCTAATATGATTCGCTTCCACAAAATGACGCCTCAAACCATTCTATTTATTTGGAACATGTTAATTTTTCTCGATTTATCTATATCTGTTACGATTCCCCGCGAATCACTGCAGCGGAGTGTCGTAGGGAATTTAACAGAGATAAAAAAAATTAGGGGATGAATCTTGTGAAATAGGAAATGGCATTTTAATTTGTTAGAGTACCTCTCTTTTTACGGTGAACGTGAATTATGCAAGGGAAAAAATAAAATCCTTGAATCGAAGGCTTCGACATTACCACTCTCAAATTTTCCCAGCATTGTCTCTGCCTATTGATGCAATGCGGGAACTGGATTATTTTCTCGTTGCCTATTTGTCGTTAAGTCGGATGATGCATGCCATTTTAATCAGCGAAATTTACCGATAGTCTTGGTCACTAGGGGCTCCATTCTAAGAAACGATCGAGCAAAACTCACTGTTCTTTCATTACAATTTGTTTTACGAACAGGGCAGTATTTCTCTATTTTATTTCAAAATTCGAATCAATGTTTTTTGTGATTAATCCAAAATTTTTTATAATAGCATCCTTACATTTGCGTGTGTGTGTATGTATTACATAAAAACCACAGTTATCAACCTGAAAGTTGCTTTTAATAGACGATGGTAGAGTTCAACTAGTAGTAAGACCAACAGCGTGCGAATTCACACACATTGTTTTCATACACATATATCACAAGTGCCAAATATATATTATACATATACATACACATACACACATACACCCACATTAAAATTGGGGTCAAAAGTTTGAGGAGCATTTATTATTGATAATACAGTCCGTCTAATAATTCCCTAATTGGGGTCGAATATCTTATGATTACCTTTCAGGCAAAGAAGACACCAAACCGAAATGTTTCATTCCTTGACACAGTCAAAATTCTTGTTATAGATTTAACTTAGAGGGAAAATTACTTACCCTTTTCTCTGTATAAATAGTTTTTCTGCTGTAAAATATGGAAGAGGATCGCATTTAGATTATAATTAAAGTAATGTGGAACTTATTTCAGGTATTTCTTTTATAATGCAGGATATCGGATCAGTCCTTGTCAAAACCGAATTCTAACCTGAAAAGCTATTGGCTTAAAGAAACGAATTGCAACGGCTGTGTAAATCCTCACAGAGCAAGAAATTCTGTGCGACTGGCTCTTTCTCAGCATTACCTACGGAAGCTTTCTCATAAGCCATAAATACTCGTGTGTGTACGAAACGTCAGAAAAAGAAGACGGCTATATTTTTTAATTGACCCCAAGCAACAAAATTACGAATGTATGCGGGATAATTGCGTATTTGCGTACTCTAACCTAAGTCGTTTACATCATCTGTACTTCCACATTCCTCTACCGTCAAAATCAATTAAGAAATTATATAACATTCAACGTAGATCCACCCTAGAATTTTGGGAAACTTTCACGAAAAAGAATTAAGTGTGTCGGGTTTTCTGGGAAACTGGGATGTGAGTCCCACCAAACACGAAGCAAGCAATCGAAGCAACGTAAGGCAAACTAATTTAAGACTTTTAGAAAGGTACAGGACCCTTAGGCTTACCAATGGCATCAATGGGCTTTTTTAGGTCCAAAACTATTCCAGTTAATCAGTCCACTTCTTATTAGAATTGGGAAGTATTATCAGATGCCAATTTACAAACTTTGCATCAATGCTAAATATGTCACAGTTTAGGACGATTGCTCTCTAGCTTCTTTTTCCAGTGATCACTTAAGATGTAATCCACTTTTGAACAATTCTTCAACACTTGGATACGAATAGAAAAAAAAGAGTCGCTAGGGCCAGAAAGGTAAAGTTTCTCGGCCACGTTTATTCAGATCTGAAACAAGGGCGCCCTCATATATGAGCACGAACAAATTTCTACAACAATCTTTCTTCCATCACAAAATTCGTGAGCGCAGCATCTATGTTCGAGTGACGTGACTCTAGGTAACGACATTACAACCACGGGCAAATCGTATGGACTCGAGAACACACGATTAGAAGCCTACGCGTCCCAACACCCTCCGAACTGGCGGCTCGCAGGGTGTAAACGCAGACCTTAACTTCCCGGATTCACTTCACACCCGCACCGAAAGAACCTTCCGGCTCCAGTCCCTTCCACACCTGAGAGAGGTAGTCAGCGGAGCGAGATGCAGGAAGTGGCTCCGAGGAGACTCCCCCGAGGGTGACGCATCTCTTTCGCGGAGAAAACACGGCCGGGAGAGGTGGAGGGAACGTTCGTGGCGGTGTGGAGTTGGGAGAGGTGCGCGGGGAGGGAGGGAGGGTGGATGGGAGGAAGGCGGCTGCCGGCTGCGGGAGAGTTGCGAGGCAGATAGATGATGCGGTGGCGGAGTTTTGGGGGGCCTCCCCGCGATCCTCCTCTCTCTCTCCCACGCTTGGCCAGAAGCCCGCTCCCGTTGTATGGATTTCTCCGTAATTTCGCGCTAATCCTGGGAGCGGTGGGGGTAAGGGGTGGTGGGAGAGGGTGTGTGCGGTGCGAGTCAAGGCACCATCCCGCCCCCCCCCCCTCCTGAGGGGCGGGATGGTGGCGGGAGAGTGGGGGGAGGACGACGAGACGGGGTGAAGATCGGCGGCGTGCCCCTGGGTGGGAAGAGGGGGGCTGGGGCGTGAGGTGGGGGTAAATAGAGGGGGCGGGGGGGGGGGGAGCGAAAATGACTGTGCCGCCCCGTAAGGAATGTTCCCCCACGGGAGGGCTTATTAAAGAGGAGGGGGAGGGGGTTTAAGGCTAAATTATCGCCCGCCCTACCGTGAGCCGCGCAGAGGAAGGGAGAGAGGGAAAGAGGGAGGGAGATGGGAACAAATGGAATGAAATAAAAACACAGCGACCCATCCTTTTTTTTCCTCCGCCCTCCCACGTTTCCTCCACGGCACCAGTTTCCATCCCCCTTGCCCGTGCTTCATCTCCGGGACCTGGATGCCGTGGGAGATTCGGTGAGAAGGGAGAGGGTTAACTTGCTTGCATTTGGCACGGAAAAGAGAGGGAGAGGCTGCTCCGAGGTTGTTTTCATGGAGATTGAATTCTTTCTGCAGTCCTCGTTATTAAAAATTGAGCCATTTGACTTCCGTTGCGAAAGCTTATGGGGAGGGTAATGGAGGGAAGGAGAAATGAGAGGTCCCTCTTTTCTTTTTTTTTTTGGAATGATGAAACATTTGTTTTTAATTGGAATAAAAAAAGGGTTCGCCACTATCCGCCAGGGAATGAATTTCTTCGAGTAAGGAATTTAGAAAACATCTCTCAACTGGTCCACCGCACCTCATAAGCAGACCAGCGCACGACGAGGGAAGCGGTGATTTCATTCAAGGAACCACTTGGCACAGCGTGTATGAATGGAGTAGGTGTAGGTACGTGCGTGCGATCGCGCTCCCTCCCCTTTCTCCCTCCTCCCCAGGAGAAAGAAATATGTCCATCAATTTGAAAGTGGGGTTGATTTCCGCAAATGAAATAATGAAGCCGAGATCACATTCAAAATGCAATTGGGTCGTGTGATTTTCAACTTGTGAGTTCATTGGAAGGGACAAGTGGCGTAACTAATTTTTCCCGGGAGATTCGATTCAATGCATTTAGAGCAGGTGGACTAATTGGCACAAGAATCTGGGTTGGATGGAGCGGGTTTTGCTGTAGATATATGGTTCATCATTAGCAGTTTGTCTTTGCCGAAGAGAAGGTATGCATTTTTTAGACGTCAACGCCTTCATAAATAATTTTTTAATTCGATGATAATGCCTGGCCAACTAAATCAGATTTGATCTGTCAGTCAAATGCTTCTGGCTGAATATGATGACGAAAAATAATTTACCGAAAATTAATCGTTGGTCATTAAAGGCACTGGTTTTTTATTATGCTTAAATTATAAAGGTAAAAATGGTAGTTCAAAATATTCATCAAAGGGTAATTCTGAATGAATAAATTTCCTTTAAGATATTTATTGATTTTATTATTAGAAAATACAAATGAACCAGAGCCATCTTTGTAGAATACGACTCTCGCTAAATATAAAAAAAGGAGACAGCTAACGTTTCCCGAGCACTGCGAACGCATAAGAGAGACAAAAATATGGCAAGTCAATTGGATTTTGGCTGTCTATGGAATTATAAATATCACGCGAACACAAGATTTATTTTCTCATCCATCGAATTCCTTCGATGGCTTTACGTATTTTAATACCTAATATATTATGAATATTTTAGTCCATATATAATCGCCTCAAAAATGTCAACCTCGAATAAGATGAGCGTCATCTGTAAACTTTAACGCGTAAGGTAGAATTAAAATGAGATACCCACTCCAGCTGTGGCAAGATTGCTGATTACGACATTTTATGGAGCGGCCCACGTTTGCCTATATATTTATTTGCATATTTGTGCGTCTTGTTTTAATCTGGGACCCAAGGGTAAAACGTATGGGGATACCTTTTTCGCACGAAAGCCAAGAATAAAAGAGCACTGTCCTCCGATATCTAGAAGATCGCGTCTTTGATCTCCAGTTAGGAATAAGTACGAGATATCTAAAATGTACAACGGACATGAGGACGTTAAGAAGATTACAGGGATTTAGAAGCTCTTTTATGGGCTTGGACCTCACTCTCGTTTTTGGTAAGGTGAAAGAGAATAATTTAAAGGAATTAATGCCGAATAGTTTAATGAATATTTATTGATTTAAATTACGTTACGGCACGATTCTCTCTGCCTCAGGAAAAATTAATGACAAGATTAATCGTTAATGGAATTTCGAATTAGTATTTTCTACCATTGCATATATTTATATATTAGATTGGACTCTGAATATAAAACGAGGGAAGAAGCCTATCAGTATTTCAGTCGGAAGTACATTTTAGTAATTTTAGTTCAGGGGTGTGGAATGTGATTGGTGATATTGAGATATGAATAAATGCATACATTCCTTCCAAATAAATAAAAACATCCTATTCTCGATTTACAATTCACCCTAAGCTTCACAGAGAAGGAAGAGTATAATGCTTAAAAAATTGGGATGCGATTTCGTGACCTCATTTTGTTTGTACACGGGATAAATGACTCTAGTCAATTAATTATTCTTGAATATATCGGCAGAATTGATTATATCAGTACGTGTGCAAAACTGATATAATTGATAACATTATTTTTAAACATTCAAAATTCACCACAAATTACCGGACATGTTCCTCATTTTCTCATGTCTCCCTTATAAAATCTTATCATGCCTGATATGAATTATTTCCTTTTTAGTAAGATTGTTTAATCTTTAAAAATTATAGTTGGAAAAGATGAAAACTTTGCGAAAATACTAAATTGAAAATCTAAAATTGACAAATATATAATAAGATGTTCAGAGTTCTTGGAAAGTAAGTATTTCCACTATCGGCTGAAATTCAAACGGATTTCAGCCTAGAATGCAAAATACAGTTCGTCCTTAAAGAATTCTCGTAGGTTGCTATCACGAATCATTAGCAATATAACCAGTTTTTAGCCTAAGAGTAAAAACCAATTATTTATCAGCTTGTACGACACACATCTCATCATCAAATCAGTTTGTCACCAGCAGAAAAAAGATTGATTACGTCCTAAAACTCCTCCAGGGTCCAAATTAAAAATACGTATTAAATATAGCTACCAACTATTGGAAGTAAGGTTTAGGTGAGGTGTGTACGAAGCTTTACAAAGAAAATATATGCGGATAAGAAGAACATGTAATTTCGAGGAGAAATACCGACAAAAAATCTTTTTATTTTATCACGCAATATTAGATATCGAAAGCTTCAAAACGTGAGAGATAATGTATACGTAATAGAAGAACTAATGAGGATAGATCAACTAAGGTTGAATTTTATCAAATAAAAAATTAAATTTTTGAGCGGAAGTGCCATTTTATTTCTTCGGTTATACGCTATTGAGTTATTTAACTCTATAAATATATCAGCCATATATTATATTGGATATTTAATATATAAGGAAGAATTTCTTACTAGGACCGGCCAACCCGTTCTGCAAGCTCTGAGGAGCTTACCGTAAACGATCTTGATTTACAAGAAGATTCTCCAAATCGGGATTCGATTAACGGAGGTTTGCAATCATATGCAAACATGTGAGCTGTACGGTCCGTGATGCACCCCTTTCACTAGACATTGCGGTAAATTCTTATCGCTGGCGAGTCCGTTTAGAGATAATTGCGGACGTCCTGGAGCACACTTTAGAGCGGAAATTAGAACAGACTTTTGCAGTCCTCTTTGTGGTTTCCGCACTGGAACCAACGGAATTTGTTTAATGTCCAAGAATAAGAAATAATATACACTTCGCTTCTTATAGAAATCTTTAAAATCCGAGGAGATGAGAAGATATCTCTCTCTAATTCGGGTGGCGTTCGCTGTGCCCAGGTGCCGCTCCACTGGAATGACTTAAACTGCATTCTAGAAAGTTATGTACAGGAAGTTCGAATTGAATAACCCAATTACGTTCACGATTTTTCCCGTCATGCAATCAGATATAACGCAGCATTTCCCAAATTCCCACGGGGCATGTTTAATCATCATAGAGGTGCCCAATTATCCTATGTGAAATCGAGATTTACTATAGTATTTTCCACACAGTAAATGTTGACTTGAAATTGCTATTTTTCTTATTTCTCCAGGGCGAATCAAATGTTAATGCGCAAATTTACAACAAAAAATACTAATGGAAACTCTTGAGTGAACACCGTTTTTATCCGAGAGCGGTAATTGGTCCACCGTTACTCCGTCGATAGGACAAACTCTTTTGAAGAGGTAGATTCATTTATGACTTTGAACGCCTGTTGCCAGTCACATTCGAGAATTTAAGTGGCACTCACTTGGAAACTCTTACGTTTTCGTAACACCAGTGTTTCAATCCTAAGATGGGCTGATTCTAAATATCCGTTCATCTCCGTCTCATGACTATTTCCTCACGTCCCGATAGGTCTTCAGTCTAATATCTTTCTTTACTCAGTGGGCGTATTTACTCATAGATTTCCTTGCCATGGAGTTGCATTATGCACATTCCTAACAGACGTCATTTCTCATGCGTTTCAAAACCACTCATTTCTCATACTTACAAACCAATTTACAAGTCCTTGTAATTTGCAATCAAAGGCCTACTGATGTAATCGACTGTGTAACACATGTCACTTTCCTGAATCATGCTGTATATGAAAATTAAGGGAATATATTTCATTTTAGACTATTTTCAAAGGACTCGTTAATCGACTTGTTACTTTGAGAATAGGACTCCACTGGTTCTCCATATCATATTTTCATCCACGATTGTTCTGGACACTCCATTTTTTATCAGTCCACTTGATACACAGCATCCGCTTCCAGCACTAGGTTACGACGGTATCCGTTCTCCTATCATCTACTTTTTCAAAATTCCTAATCTTTCATCCATTGAGATCCATGTTCCACAAGAATGCTTTCGGGTAATTGCTTCTTTGTTTGCTAACTTTTACTCGAGCTTCTTCATGAAAATCGCCTTCATAGCTTGAGCTAATCTCCACCTGACATCCGTTGAATTCCTTCTGTCCCATGTTATACTAGTTAACATCTTTCTGACTGAGAATGATCACATTTGTAGCGTTATCAAATCTGAACTTTATTTTTTGAGTTGGTGCACAGGAAGAACGGGCGCTGAGACTTACAAGAGCGTTCGGGTGGGAACCTTTTATCAATTAATCAAACTACTGAACTGGCAATTTGGTTTACAATATTTTTGATACGTATTCAGGGGAACCCAGGACGAAAGTGTCCTTATGGGTTGGTGCTTGACATTTGCGTCCCCAGGAAAACTTACCTATTGGCAAAGGGAGTTGAGTGGGACTCAAGATAATTTCATTTTGGCGCAACTATTGTCATCCTTCAGCCAAACAGCAAGTATATGACTACAAAAATTCAAAAGAAGTTTGATTAGCAGTCGAATATTAATTATTAAGTCGATTTAGAGAAAACTTGGATAATTCTCACCCTTATGCATTGACTTACTCTTCATGGTACCGACTGAACCACTCGTAAGTCTGAACACGTTCGTCATTACGATACAGCCATTCTTGTACCATTGCTATGTTCTATATATAGACTCTCGCGTGATTAAAATGGGATAATGTTTAATGAGATTAAAATTACCTTACGAAAACTAGACCAGAGGAAAATAGATGCCTACGAAACTTGGTGTTGAAGGCAAATGTTGAAGATTAAACGCACAGATAAAATAGGAAATGAAAAATTACACAGACTGATAGAAGAGGAAAATATCACGTGGAGAACCATAAGGAAGAGAAGAAACCAGATGGATTTGACACAACAAACTTAAAAAGAGTGTAAAAGAAGGGAACATATATGGAAGGGTCAAGGGCAAAATAAATCGGCATAATAAAGAGGAACGTAGGACAGATGATCTTCCAGGGGCTAAGAGAATTAAAATAGGATAGGGAAGAATTGAGGGCTGTCGTCATCCTATCTTCGAATTGAAGATTGGATGACTGCAACTTGATAATGTGATTAGAATCAGTCTGCATGAAGTTTTCAAAGCTCATCGCCGAAATATTTCATTTTTTTGAAAATGGAATCGAAAAGGGCTGACATGAATAAGTAACACTTTTCATCTTGCCCACTTTGAAGTTCATCCGCCCCCTACACGCCTCCACTTCCCATCCACTCATGCCGAAATGGATCCTCCGCCAATGCGCCCACACGTTGAGAGTGATGTCATGGATTTGTATGACGACATCACGGTTTGCCTCCAATGAGAATGGGGTTTGAGGAGAGGCTCGATGCCAAGTTCTCCTAGGATTTCGAACGACCCTGGGGAATGAGAAAGAGAGAGATCCAGGAAATTTGATAACGTGGGGAAAAATACAGTATGATACCACAATTTCAGCTTGGATCGAGGAAAGCGTTGATTCCTTCATTACTATTCGTCAAAATGGCGCTGGAAATACAAGCTGTCAGGTGGGGATGACAAAATGGCGCGTTTTACTTTGTGTTATCGTCCGTTAACGATAGACCACGAAAAACTTGGAGTTGGGGGGTGGGGTGTGATGCATGGGGAGAGGAATGGGAGGTGGAGTGTACGGGAGAGGGGAGCGCAGCAAAATGGTGCCCGAACAAACAGAAGCGAGCAGACGGAAAGGGGAGAGGGGAACGGAGGTCTCGAAAAACAAAAGAGTGACGGGGGATGCGAATAATTTTAATGAAAAATAAATAAATGAGACGAATTAATTGGAAAGTGGCCGAGAACGATTTTATTTTTAGTCTGCGGGCGTGCTAGGGAGGGTGATGGTAGTGGAGGGGTGGTGGTTCGAATGGGGAGGAAGGGTGAGGAGGGAGAGTATGAGTAGGAAGTGTAGGTAACGCGTCGAGCGCGTGGGCGCGGAGTGCGGACCGCGCGTCTCGACGGACGATTCGCGCCCTTTTCGACCGTTCACGCTCGGGACCGCCACTCCCTCTCCCAACAGCCACTCTGGCCTGGCCGGGCGTGAATAGCGGGACATAGCGGAGGAGGACGGAGAGGAAGAGAATGAGGGAAAGTGAGTGTGGGGTGAGCGAGATGGGGGAGGGGGGGAAGAGAGGGCGGTTACGGTCTCCCGACACAGAGAGGGGAAGGACCTATAACGTGTAAGGGTGTGAGGGGGGAGGGGCCGGGGGGGAAGGAGGAGGAGCAGTAGGGGTGTAAGGTCAAGGGGAGTTTGTTGAAGATGAGAAGAGCGTTTTGGACGTGCCCGGCAACACGGAGTCCGGGTGTGCGGGATTGGGGCGGGAGGGCCGCTTCATTGGTAAGCGGGTGGAGACAGTTCGATCCGATGTCACTGCCACCGGCGGGCGGGACAGCGCCATGTGCTTGCGCTGCACTCTCGTCATCCTCCCGATTGTGCTGCTGGTTCCAGGGACAGGGGGGAGGGGGAGAGGAGACGGGGGGGGATGGCGGGAGAGAAAAGCAACCCGAATATGGTCCACTTCCCGGCATTCCAGGGGGGAGCCTCCGCGGGTGGCGTTGTGGTGGCGAGAGAGGGAGGGCAGATAGTGGGTGGGGAAGGGGGACGGGATGGTGCGGGAGTGATGGATGCGGGATGCCTCGCCTGGAGATGGGGAGAGGGAAGATTTTCGTATTCCAGTTGCCATGGTAACAGGGGAAGTACTATCCTCTTATCCATTCCACCTTTTGAGTGCACTTCAAAATCTCAATTTTGTCGAGGTAGTGTCTTTGTGTCCCTGCGTTTGTTTGAATTTACAAGATTTTTAGAATTTCAAAGTATTTTAGTCGTACCTTGTGAGTCAAGCAGTTTTTTTTAACCATTCGGAAACGTTTCCTTAGAATGCTACCTTATTCTGCTGTCTCCTACTCATCATGCTGCCCAACAACAGACGTTGGATTTTCCTTTTTTAACATAGGAAACGATGTTATTTTATTGGAATATCAATGAAATGAAGATACTCAGTCAATACTAGACCCAACGGTGTGTGAAAAATAGACATCAAGGCAGAGGTGGCAGTTCTTTTCCCTGTGCTAACTCTGGATTCCAGGACGACCTGGTAACCGAAAAAAACACAGCTAGGGTAATGCTGAGGGCGCCCAGTGGCGTAATCGAACCCTGGCCCTTTAGTCAATAGCCCACTGGACTATCAAGTTCCAAACAAAACAAATTGGATGTTGATAAGGTATCAATACTCATTGGTTTAATGGTTCAAACCTATTGTAATCCACGAAAAGCATAATTTTAACCAAAAGTGCTATTGAAAGTATTGCCTTTTGGCGTGAGCGTGTGACGAGAGACGTCTCCCCGGTAGATTGGCGGGAGGGGAGGGAAGTATTTTAGTATTCCAGTTGCCATGGTAACAAGGGAAAGACCACCCTCTTATTCATTGTACGTTATTTCCTTTATTTTCAGCCTGAGGAAGACCGGGAGTCGATTATTGATAAGGGTTCGTTTTTTTTATTACATCGGGCCGTTGCTCGGAGAGGGATCTACAGCTCGTAGCTATCTTGGCTGTTCGCTTTGGCTTTCTCTCTCTCTCTCTTTCTCTGTTCCCGAAATATATTTTTTCACATAATTGGAACGCTAAAAGGGAGCCGAACAAAGGCATGCTATTATGTTCGGAACCGAAGCAAAAATTTTTAATGGGGTGGCTTCGTGGAAGTAAGTGGTCTCAGAAGTGCAGTGAGAACTCCGTAATGCGGCGAAAGTTTTCGCCGAGGTGTGCGCACGCGAGGCGACGTGCCAGAGTAACCAACCATCTGTCTGCCTGCCTGCTTCACCCCGTCACGTTCCTCTCTCTGGATGAAGTCCTGATGCGTGGATAGGGTCAGATACGTAACTCGGATACTTTCCAAACGTTAATATTTATTAAATAAGGTGACCTCTTCAGGAAAAATAAAATTTCGACGGACTCGAACTCCATTATATATATATATATATATATATATATATATATATATATATATATATATATATACACTTTTTTGGAAAACCCACAAACGTGTAATGTAAATTCACTGATAGTCATAACAAACACAGAAACCAAAACACAAAAGAGGAAAAACTCACTGGTTCTCGAATTTTCGGTGGTCCAACCACCTTTATTAAGAGGAATTAGGAACAGAACTAATTCTAAACAGTTCTGTTCCTAATTCCTCTTGAGAAAGGTGGTTGGACCACCGAAAATTCGAGAACCAGTGAGTTTTTCCTCTTTTGTGTTTTGGTTTCTGTGTTTGTTATGACTATCAGTGAATTTATATATATATGTATATGTATATATATATATATATATATATATATATATATATTTTGATGACGACGGCCGTGCCGTCGAAACGTTAATATCTACCGTAAGTGTCCTTCTTTTATGTTTCTGTATGTTTAATGTTTATTAACCTAGTGTTTGTGTGTTTGTGCGTCGCCGGAGTGCGTCATCTTCAAGAGTATATATATATACACACATATATATATCTGTGTATAATATATTATATAATTATATTTATATATATATAGCATTTGTCTGTGTGTGTGTATATATATATACACACACACACATTCAAACACGAAATCCCGCCATACGGCGAATATATATTCATTCACAAGGAAATAGATATACGGTAAAGGGACAGGAGCACATATAAAGGACGAGCACAGGAGAGACGGAGAAGGCGGAATCGAGCAGATCACAAGCGCAAAAACACTTTCCAATGTACATTCACGTGCAAAACAAACAGTTAAATGCAGAATGGTTATAGAAATCTGAATCCGTAATGGTAACGTGCAAGAAGCGCAACGGTCATTCAGGAAAATACAAATTTTGCCGTCATTATTGCCAAAGTATACACACAGAGGATGTCATCATAATTACTATGGTAGAAATGAAGTGATCGCCTAGGAAAATGAGAACGACGCGGTCATTATTGCCTGAGAAGAAAAGAAGTGGTTAAAAGTGAAAGTAAGGATGATGTCGTCATTATAGCTTAGTTAGAAATCCGAGTACTTAGGAAAATGAGGATGATGCCATTAATGCTTAGTTATAAACACAGTGGTTATAAGAAAATAATAATGATGTAGCCATTATTTCCTGGATAGACACTCAGGGGCCATATGGGGAATTTAGAATGAAATATGATTATTATTGCTTAAATGGTGGCCCTCCGTTCCTCTGTTGCATTTGACAAATTCATTAAAACGACACTCGTTTCAGGCGGAACTAGATCTCGTGACCTCAAAGTTATCAAATGATTTACCTATGCCCAACTTAATCTGATTCTTGACCGCACGTGCAGTTGTAAGCTAAGTCTCTTCTGTTTCTTAACATGAACTGGTCATAATAAATCACTACTTCGGAACGGGCCAATGAAAGATTTGACCATAAACGCTGAAATAACCTTTTGTGAATTTACGAGACTAAAAAAATTGACTAAAAAAATTGAATAAAAAAGGGTAGTGAAAGGATTCCTTATTATTCCTTAGGAGAAAGGAGGTTCCTTATTATTAGAGTCGGATCTGAGTAGTCTTTTCATCAATATAGGATGATGAGAAATAGGAGATCGTTTAATTATAAAGGGTGATTTAATTAAGATGAGTGTTTAATAATCTTAAAATCCTGTTTAGCTGCCCTTAAAAAAATGACGACTGTCCGGTGTGCAAGGTGAAAACTCAGCTTTAGGATATAACATAAACTTAAATGCTTTTAACGTGCCTTTTAAATAATAAAGATAAAAGGGTTGGTTACGATGAATCTCATAATAAAAAAAGCACATATTTTCCGAGACCATCTAAGAAATTCATTATGAAATGAAAATGTATTTAATTTTTTGCTTCCTTCCAACATTTTTATCCCAGAGCGAACACAAATAAACGTGTATGGAATCAAATTAGTGTTTTCAGAAAGTATGTTACATTTTTTAATTAATTCTTCGAATGAGTATATGAAAGTTTCTCTGGATTCAATAAAACTCGGTATGCTCCAGAAAATAGTAAGGAAGAAAACCCACATCTAAATGATAAAACCCAAATCTAAAGGATGGACATTCAGGCATTTCCCGCAAGGATGCTGGGTGAGAGAAATCTCTCATAATCAAGCATTCCCTTTACAGAGTGACTATATATCATTGGAAGATTGGCGTACACGCGCATCGAGATTTATTTCAATTGATGGAGTCAATTTTCTATCAGTACTTTTCGAATTTTGAAGAAAGATATTTCACGTACACTGAGCAAAAGGGAGCACAATGGCCGGAAAGTTTCAGTGAAGGAAAATTCCCTAGCTATCCTAAAAAAAACTTTCTTTTCATTTTAAAGATGTTCATTTTTTTAATTTATAAAACAATATCAAAACAGTCGTTTCCTAATCCAAAAAAAATCAAGGCTGGAATTAAAAGATTTTTGTAGCTAAGATATTTAAATTTACATCGTGTTACAATCGATTTCTAAAGTGGATTGGAATATTTGTTTCAAATAAAATCTCTAGATTACTTCATTATCATCTGCCCAACCCTCTGAACTAGCTGACGTTGGCCAATGCGCAGTAAAATAAAATTTGTCACATTGATGAACATTTAAATTCCGTCGTTTAAATATATGAAAGAATAAATACTATTAAATATTGAGAAACAATTGTCACGGTATGCCAGAAATTTATTTTGGATCGAGTTGTCTCCCGTTGGTCCAAAGTCGGGAGGGTAATATTTTTAATCAAGTTTTCAATTATTTAGAATTTTTGGAGTAAATCTGTTGCTCTAGTTTGGGTATAATACCCTAATACAGCTGGGCAATGGCCAATATAGTGCCAACGTAATATGGCAATTACGGGGATTACTTCATGCATACTTAATTTTGAACGAGATACATGGAGAAGAATAATATTTGCTGAGTGAAATAGAAAATCTTCTCATGTCTTTCAAAAGATATTTATCATTTTCCATCGAACCAGTTCAGACTAAATGAAGCAAGCATTAAAATCACGATATCACATAATTCGATGCTCGAAAAATTCTTTCCTCAGCGGTCAAATCTGGAACAGAATATTCCCTACGTGTTTTGAGGCAATTAAAACAAAAATAAACTACAATGAACTGCAGATATGATCCAGCAGAGTATATTTGAGCAACATGTGAGATTGAATTTACCTGATTTTTCTTCATCGAAATACATAATATTTTCTCAGCATACTTTATTTACGCTGTAATTCAATGATGACTTATTAAAATTGGCAAAGTAAAGGACGGTTAGCATACTATTTCCCAAGACATCATCTTATTTAGTCATAATTATCATGATTCATTTATTTGAAGCAGAAAGCCGACATTACAATGCCGAAACAAAGGAAGTTTCATGACCAAATTTCAGAGAACACACATTTAAAGTTCATCACTTACAATCATCAAACAAATATGTGACCTACTATTTAATTTTCATAAATTTATTTTATTTAAATTAGTATTAAAATTCTACGAGCTCCAAGACTCGAAACGTCAATTTGAGCACCGCACGAGTTAGCTCAGATACAGGTGTATACATACACCTGTAGGTACGCGTTGTCAAGAGCGGACCCAGTCTGATGATGAGATCCGATTGGTATATGAATTTCATATTATATTTCTATGAATATTGCCGAAAATATAAACTGTTGAGTAGATCCAATCTTTCCGAGGCTCCCTGAGGTGAGGATGGGGGTAATTGAGGTAAGGATTGAAATGTTTTTTTTCGAGTCCGACGTGATGTTATTGCAATTGTTAATAGCTTCAATAATTTATTGCTAACGTTCTCCTGGGAACTGAGCATAAATGCGTCAATGCACTGATTAGTGGAATTAGGAAATAGGGGAGTGGAATAGTAGTAAACTGAGAACCAATATGCATTTAAAAGAAAAAAAAGAAAAAGGGACGTTTTTCGCGCTCTCCTACGTATTTACCACAATCACAGACAAGAGAAAGCCCGTCTTCTTATAGAGAGCATAGGGCGATGATAAAATATTGCGAAAGCAGCAAAGGGGCTCATATAAAGAATGAAGCAGAGCGGAGATGCTCGTCATTCCTCCAAACCTTCAATTAATACCCTGAGAACGCAAATAGGGAGATTAATACTAATACTTTTATGTACGAGTACGTATGTAATTTAATTCGTACAGATGTACATGAGGGATTCGTGGAGCAAGAGAAAATACTCTGCGATACTCGAACGAATTGCAGGGAAGACTTAAGATGTATTCATGATAATCTCTGTGGAGAAGAATACACAAAAATTGCCTAAAAATAATTAGAAGGAAAATATAATTTTTTCAAATGTCATGACAAAGAGACACTTTCGAAAGCGGAAGGATATCAGCTTACGGAGCGGTATCATGACATGTTGAAGAAGAAAGAAATAGTAGCTAAACAGCGTTGCACAAAAGAATTAGATTTTTTGTCGGAGGAATCAAATTTAAGCAAAAATAATTTTAGCCGAGGCATGAGAAATGGGCTCATAAAACCACATTGACGAGGCACATTTCAAACATAAACAAGATGCGTTAGATTTGAACGGCAGAGAAAAGAAAATCAGAAGCGATTGAAAGTTGGTTCTACAGACTAATGATGACATAAACATGTAAAGATTAAATAATTAATTAGGAAAGGTGAAATTAATTCCACTCATCCAGAGGTACAATTGTTTTCTTCAGACTTTTATGGAAAGAAACATGGAATATGAAAACTTGAGAGTAAGGCTAAGGATGCATCGAAATAAGTTTAAGATAGAAACAACAGCCTAAGGAGCTATTGATTGAGTTGCTTAAATTGGGAGAAAGAAACAAGATAGCTAGGCAAACTGCCACAAACCAACCCTAGGGTTAAAAACCTATGATTATTACTGCCTATAAAATTTAGAGGTCACGAAAAGGGAAATGGAATTCATTAAATCCATATGATAAAATCCAGCCAGAGAAACATTAGCTGCTACAGGGAAATATTTTTAGATCGAACGTTTTGATTACTGTCTGGCTCTGTCATGTTAATATAAATATTAATTTTCATCATGAATAATCAAATTAATATTAATTTGATGATTCATGTTGTATCGTGTTAACTGGTTCGAATACTCCAGAGCCACCGGAGCACCTCGAATAATATCAAAATTGGAGAATCGAAAACTTTGTGAAACTCATCACGAAGCATCGATCCAATAGTATGTGGACAGCATTAATAAGCTTTAATACAGCATCACCAGCCAACTTTCATTTAGTAAGAAGTAAACGCTTCGCATGTGTCGGAAGTACACGTAAACCATAAAACTTATCTCTCATTTTGGAATTCCATTTTCAGTGAACGGGTTGCAAACCTCCGACATCACCCATTACTACCTAATTGAAAACAATGTTTGAGAATACCATTTATAATAAAAATGATAAGAAAAATCTAACTAAAAATTAATTTAAGGGGAAGAGTAGAAAATGGTGAGATGAGTCCATTTTACTATTATTTCTGGATTAAAGTTACAGGAAGAATTTTATAAAAAGCAATTTACAGATACAGATCATGAGATGCAGGCTATTGATTTATGAGCAAGAATCTTAATCATGACCTGAAAACTTAGGAGAGGACGCTTTTCTTTCGCAGTTTATATACGAAAACATTTCTTGAATCCATATTTTTTAATTTCAAGGTTTTAAGAGTTTTTAAGTCATATCGAGTCTATATTCTCATTATAGTGAGAATTAATGCCCTATTGATAGAGTGGGCTAAAATCAGTGGGACAAACAAAAGATTGTTGTTGTTTACTTAACAAAATCCCCCCAAAATTATTAATTTGCAATTTCAGAGCAGTCAGCCTTCATTAATTAAATGGCGTAGTGAACATCGAGTGAATATCAAGCGCCGAGGTGGAATTAACTCGGTCTCCCCTACTGTTTAAATCGCTACAATCAATATCTCTTCAAAGAACTAACCCATATCGTATGATCAACTGGTATTCACCAAAAATTAATATGAAACTTTAACTTTTCTATAAGTAAGGCAATTTCGGAGCTTCAGTGCCAAATGTAGATTTATTTTTCTTCCAATGAAAAACAAAGAAGTTTTAATAAAGAATATATAGCAACATTTTTTACCTAGATAAGTTTAATAGTACGACTGGGTTACGATGTATTACATCACCTTCAAGTGACATACATACATTTCGATGTATGCATGTATTTCGATGTATTTCATCACCTTCATGTGTAATACTTCGAAAACCGGTCGTACTATTGAACTTATCTAGCGGAAATGCTAGATAAGTTTAGTTTGTAAACATGTACTGAAATATATTAATCACAGTAGATATGTGTATAACCTGACGTTCACGAAATAAATATGCCTCATTCAATAATATTTGACTTGAACAACCACGGCAAAAAAATATTCCTAACGATCAATAGGTAATATAATTAAATAATTACTTAAATTACTATTATGAATTAAGGTTAATATTTAATTGTTTTAAGTTTTAAAGGTAATGAATATAGGATTTTATAATAACTATAAATAATAACTGATAAATATAAATATTATTGCTCATACGTTCAGGAAAAATCGAAGGACACTCATTAGGATTCCGGGGTAATCGAGGGATGGGGTGGAAGGACGCGGTTTAATACAGATGCGGATGTTAGGGCACTCCGCAGAGGGACCTAAAATCTTTGGAATGATGAACGCTATCTGTTAACAACTTTCACTAAATGTAATTCACCAGCATTCACCCGTAAGTCACCATGGCACCCGTAGATCGCCCCCACCCGCGAAGGAGGTTTTACAGCAACCAGGAATTATTTCGGCAAATCGTCCTAGAGTTTCCGATTGTGCAAAAATATTTTAAAGTACGAAAAAGGTTTCTGTTGCAAAAATAACTTCCTAAGAACCTCTATTGCGCTATTTACTTCTCGAGTCATTCTGCTGCCGAATTATTGAATTCTCACCTGTTTTCGAATGGTTCGAACAGGGATAATCCACGCGAGGCAATAATTTCGGATCAGTTCGGAAATAATTTCATAATTCGGTGCACATAAATTGAAATAGTTGCATTTCAGTACAATTTGATGTTCAGAAAACATCTGCATAGGCATGTCACTCATTGTTTTCGTCGAATTTTCAAGAATTTTCTTGATGAATATATAATTTATTCCGGTTTTCAAAAGGTTCTCATAATTAAAGAATAGGATTGGTGGTTCTGTGGATTTTTCAATTTCACTCCAAAAGTTCCCAATTTTCCAAGCACCGCTAATCGGGTTTGACTTAAAAATAGTAGGAAATACAAGTATTTGTTCGAAACTTGATATGGGATCAAATGTGCAGTAAAGTAGTGGAGCGCTCGATTAATGACTAGATGACCTGGTGAACAATACGAATGAACTCTGGACACCCCCAGATTCACGAAAGTAATATGAATTTTCGGATACGAGATCTTCCTGGGGAATGGAAAGCGGTATAGGGGAAAAATGCCTCGCTCACACTCACCCAAAACGTGCAGATTTCATTCGCCACAGGAAAAAGGGAGAGTCCTACCTTATTATATGTCTATCCAGTTTTATTATGGTGGTTTGTAGCCGCTTCCGAATTTTCTAGCAACGTTAAACGGGTTCGGTTTTGCATGTGATTGGAACGTGTGGGCACTAGGTCAAAAGTCGAAATGGGTGAGGTAACCCAGTGAATGGTGCATTCGGCTCTTGACCGGAGGGACAGAGTTTACATTGCCTTTGGACAATATCGGATGATTGGATAACCATATTCGTGTACTTTTTCGGGTAACGGATATTTATGGGAAACAGCTGACGTTGCTCTGTGTGATATTAATTTTCCAATACTAAACTTGATATAATATAGATGAAGAGCAAAGATATATCGGCATGAAGATAATTTTCAGTTCTTTTCAGTTACTCTGAGTATACTGGATGTATAGAGTAATATCGACCGCATCGGGTATGTAGAGAAGTAGCATTAGTTTAATTTTTAAATGTCTAGGCGACTGAGGTTATGTCTAGTAATATTAATATTGTATATAGAAATTTTCACATATATTAAGGTCATGGACGTACCACCTCTCACGACGAACAACAAATAGGAAAGGGAACGGTACGAAGTAAGAAGCGGTTAAGCGCATTATCGATAGTAAAATGTAAACTTCAAATCCGTGAGGAGATTTTTGCATTGAACGCACGAGTATTATTCACATATAACAGGAGATTTGAATAGCCATGTGCCATATAAAATGCAATTACGCGGCTAAGAACGTCTGGATTATCACCTAGCGTAAAGAACTAGGTCTCCCTCGATTTTTAAGCACCTTTACGTAGCCAGATATTTCTCGCATTCTCTATATTGTCATATAGGAAACGTAGTCCGCATTGTAATAGCGATGATATTATCAGTTTAATTCAGATTGAAGACTGTATACGGTTTCAGCGATTCATCGACATACCTTTTTCTTGAAATTAACCTGGCTTATAAGAAAAATATGTACGATTATAGCAAAGCCCTGGGCGAGCGGCACAGTAAAGGAACTGTTAGCCATAACCTGATGTGTGAATTTCACATTCTGTGGGGAACATAGTCTACGCTTGTACCAATTGCGTGGCAATTAATATCGACTTGTAATATATGCATAAAGATAACATTTTCCATGAAAACCAATGTAGAAAATATGGTTGGAATATATTCATGGAGGCTTTCACTATAAGGATGTGAAACTTGGACGATGCAAGCTACTGGGAAAAGAATTTCGGAGGCGATGGGGATATGGTGTGCAACATAAAAATGATGAAAATGAAACAGAGAGACGGAGTAACAAATGAAGAAATCATTCAAAGAGTCACCGAAAAGAGAGAAATACTACGAAGATCAAAAGTCGATAAAGGAAACTAATTGGACACTTCCGGACAGCTTACCGAAGACCATTATTGAATGAAACGCGTAAGGGAAGAATTACAGATGAAAGCCAAGGATGAACTACGAGATGCAGAGGAGGATTGAAATTGATATGAATTACGGGAGGGTGTTCTCTCTGAAAGCCAGCAAGAAGAATTGGAACTTCTACAGAGATGTTTCGGCCAAAGTGGGTGAACATTATGAGGAGATGAGAGAGACAGGTAGTGTGAGAGGATTTGACACATTGATACCCTCCCGGGACCCTTGACAGGAACACTTCTGTTGACTTTTGAATAAAACTTTCTTCCTAGAGTGAGAGAAGCGGGTCATGGACGATGTAGGTGCATGGATCTGTGAGGGAATGAATAGATTGACAGAGAACAGGACAGGAAACCTCCTGCAAACAAAATCTCGCGATGAAAACCCGTGATGGCGATGTGGATATGTAATGAGGACCAGGTGAGTTCTACACCCAGCTATATAATCGCTGAACTGATTGTCGTCTTTGATTAATGGGCTTAGGCTCCAAAAACATTTGGTTCCACAGACGATGGCTCAAAATACAAAAACGCGTATGCACCACCCCCGGAATCACAAGATGAATGTTTAAACATTCCCCGCGACGATGGGGGAGAAAAATAATGGAACTGAACGGCGAGTGTCTCGTATCGCACTAAAACATTAATGAGCTCGGCGGAAGTGGGAGGGCGCGGAGTTTTGGGAGGGGGGGGAAAGGGGTAGGGGGAAGAGTGGGGGTGGGGGAAGGGAATATGCGATAGATGATGTTTGAACCGCGCCGCTATGGGGGGGGGGGAAGACGAAACGGATTCCTGTCTCTTGACGTCACGGCCGAACGCGGACTGGTGCATCCCCATGCATGAGCTTCCTCACGTTCCATCCGTCCGGGGCGGCGACCCAACCCCCTTTCTGGTGCTGCCCCCCCCCCCCCCGCCCTCACGTGGGGGGGGAGGTGAGGGGACGGGGGATGGAAAGGGGCGGGGGGAGGGCCAGAAAGGGGGCACTTACACTACGAAAAGGAAACCAGGGCTGGCGTCGGGAAGTTGAATAAAAATAAAACGGGGCGATGGAAAAAAAAAGAGGTCGGGTCACTGTCATGAAATTCATGACTCTGCACGATGGCCGACGAGAGAACTCCCTCCTCTCGACAAACCGACACAAACACACAGACACACACGCATGTGCGCACGCACGCAAACACACGTACACGCACTCCCACACGCAGGGAGCACTCTCGCATCTCGGGCCGCAATTCCCGGAGGTTACAGACAAGCGACCGACAGTTCGGGCGCGACAGGCGGTCCAGTTAGGATTGTGTGATATGACTACCATCTCATGCTGATCTTTTTCGCATCGACTAATTGAATAGGGTTGATTGTAAGGCATCGACATATAGATCCCTTAAAATCAACACGTATCTGGACGACAATGCCGGCATGGAGGAAAGTAGTGATGTAATGTTATGGAACACCGTCTAATGAACAATGTAACAATTCGTGATATAGTCAATTCATGCGCATGGTCATAATATGGTACATAAGATATCTGACAGGGGTGGTTTTGACGATATTTTCGTGATTTTCTCAATAAAATCGATTCAATCAACTGTACGTGAAATTACTTAAAATCCACGATAGAAATCCCAACGTGGATACATCGTTGTATAGCCGCCATTATGTTGAACGATTTGGGAATACTAATAGGTATGTCGATATGGGAAAATTAATATCGCAAAACCATATGTCAGTTTTCAGTTGACTACGTATTTTTACATTTGGGAGCAAATGATACGACGTCATTTGAGCCGTCGGAATGGCTAAAGTTGCTAATAAATGGGAAAAGAACAATTAAGATTTATCAAATTCGTTTGAAGGTCTACTATTCGCTGCCTACAAGAGAAATGAACTTCAGGCGAACTAAAAATGATTCTTGCACTTGACCAAAAGCAAAACTTGCACATGCGGATCTCCACTCCCCATGAGAATAGATGTACTAATTCAAGTTTCCCTTTGATAGAGATCAAAAGAAATATTTTTTATCCAGTAGGGGTTGTCCTTAAATTAATATCGCAAAACCATATGTCCCACGCCTGTGCAAGCCCTTCTCACAGCCAATTCAGTAAGTATCTACGAGGGCACATTTCTGTGCTTCTCAGTCAATACGAAACAGGCGTTCATTTCTGTCAAATTTCTCACGTTGTGGCCTCCAGCTCGAGGGACCAATAGACGACATGAATGAGACAACTGCTACAGTATTTACGTCATAAATGCGGCAATGAGCGCCATTTTCTCGACATTTCTCGAGCGAAACGTTCCTCGCAGATGTCTCAGCGAGGATTTTGACCCGGGGAAGGGGTGGAACCACCGAGAGGAAATTGGACGGAGGTGAATGGATGTGAAAAAGATCCCCAGTTAAAAGGAACCCATGCGCCACCAAGAACGCGACTGTGTTTTGTAATATTTCTATTTCCGTTTTCAGCCCGAAGATTTAGTCTTCAGCTATAATTTCTAAACTATGACAAGATAATGTCTTTCCTTCACTTTAATACATATGATAACGGGATTTGGGCACTTATCATCCTACTTTCCCCACGTGTTTCGGTATTTATTCCTCCGATGACAGTGCTATAAATTTGAACAATATATATATTCTATGGCGAATCCAAAATAATAGGTTTTCATTTCTTTTATGGTGTTACTCACGATTTCATTCCACTCTGTGATTCTTCTGGATTGTTTCTACCTTACGATCTCCTGCTTTCCTTTACGCGACAATGTTCTTCTTGATCTAATAATTTAACCAATCTTATCATTTTTCATTCGTAACACTACCGTCAGATGAACAATTCTAGCGTACTCTTTTTACGCAAGCATGTTTTCTTTTGGCCTATGATAGATTTAAATGCTTATTTACTCCTGACTGCAGGAATGTTAATTCCTCTTACGATATTACTTCAATTACTATCATTGCTAAATGTCTTCTTATGCCACTTCCGGTGACTTTCCTCATTAAATAAGGGTGTTATTATGCACTACTCATATTTACTTGAGCTTAATTTTAATTACTTTGTCTTTACACTATCACCTTTCTCATGAGTCGACATGTACAACATAAAATCTATATTACAGTGCCATAAATATCTTCAGTTGGAGAGTACCACGATGAATTATTTCCTTCTTCATCTACTCCTATGCTATTTCTCAGCATCAAACTTCTTTAGGTTCCGTTTTCAAATCTCCAATACCGGGCACTTGCACTTTTCAGTTAAGTTATCCATTTTACGAATCCTAAGCTGATCCTTCTCTTAACTTCATTCGAAGACCTATAGTATTTGATAGCATCTCGTTTCTTCGAGTAAATATGTTTTCCTTAGCGTAACACCTCATTCGCTCATATACTTTTGAATTAACTAAACCGAAAACCACTTCCTTATGTGTTAGCAATAGATTTCACTGGGAGTCAATTTAATATGAAAAAGATGAGAGCAAATATCACTTTTATTAAATTTTATATTTTAATTTTTGTCTTAAATAAAAAAAAGTTAAGTCAAAAAGACATTAAAAATGAATACGGGACATGGAACTTAGTAAGGAAAAAATTTATCCTGAAATTTATTAGCGAAAATTCAACTTTCATAATTCTTAAAATTATTATTATCAGGTTAGTTTCCTCTCATATGTGACAGATAAAATTAAAGATATAAATATTATAGGTCTGTATCGGGTTATTCTACCATATTTAGTTCATATTTTACCTGTATGGATCCAGTTATTTAAACTAACTTTTCTCGGGCTATTAATTGAAAAAAAAGATTAACACGATTGAAAAATTTAATTCGAGCAATACGAGGAAGCTCGTCGGACCAGCTACAGCTTCATCCGTCTCATACTTATTTGTATATCCACTGTGTGGCCTTCTTCGCTATCAGGTCGTCTCGGGTTGGAAAAACTAAAATTAGAATGCTCAGGCGATACTCTGGAACCGAGTAATGCTTCATGAATCATTACCCACGGTCACTTTGTCAATGTAACCAGATGAAGCTAAACCATTCATCTCCTTATCGGTCTCCAATCTTCCAAGACGGAGATACTTCGTTATGGCTCTCTCATTGCGGTAAAACCACACCATGAGTCATTGTGAGAACACCAATAGTGCAGTCATTTATAAAGTTTTCTTAAAGTTCATCTTGCTCCTTTAAATTCGATTGGTGCGAGCGGTACCTCTTCTCGTCCTCCTTTAAGGAAAAGTGAACGCACGGATTAAATGAAACGGAAAGTCAGTGCTGAAAAGTGCAGATGTTGTTCAACGCCTCAGTAATCTCAGAAATGACTTATTGCATGTTTATCGCGATGGAAGAGTGTGTGTGTGAGAGAGAGAGTCAATGGATATATCTGACATCTGGATCGGAAGTTTCGGCACTTGTGAGCTCAAGGCCTTGGAACTCTCGGTCGATGACGAGGAAATGACGGCACTAGGAAAGATATCGGTGGGCGCGTGTGTGTGTGAGAGAGAGAGAGACGTTCCGAGAGCACTGAGCAGGGCCGAAGAAGGGGGAGAAAAAAAACCTACGGACGAGAATGGCCAGTTGGGCAGGCCTTTGTGTATCGCTCGTCGTAAATTGCAAAATTCTCGAAGTGAACGCGGACTATGGACGTCATGAATGAAGAAGGAAACTACGGAACGATGGGACTTATGTATTATGGAAGGGTTCTAATGCTAATGGGTGTTACACGACACTCTGGAGGAGAATTTCAATTATCTAAGGGAAGAGAAACGTCATATTTAGTATCAAATATGGATATATTGGTAGAGAGACTGAGCATCCTAAATACCATCTACATCTACTCATTACCCCGCAGCCGTCGCAAGGGCGTGTGGCAAGGGGTGCTGGGTCACCATCCATAGAGGCAAACGTACATCTATTCAATTGTTTTAGGCTCAAATTTGTGGAAGTTCATGTTCATTAAATGAAGAACACAATGTATATTTCCAATGTTCTTTATTTTCGTACAACTAGTTTCAACGCTTAGGCGTCATCATTAGGTAAATAAAGAACAGTGGAACAAAACATTGTTCTTCATTTAATGCAAACATGCATGTTAATACTCTAAAATACGTGTATTAATACTCAGAAACACTGAATGTTAACAATGAGGGAGAACACAGCATTTTAATTTGCACAAGAGTAATAAACTAAATTTACTTCTTTGTTCCATTACAGATACTCATTTGACTGATTACTTGATCATCGATTATGATTGAAGATTTGTGAAGAATGGTTAGGATAAGAAAGCGAGCTTAGCGCGGTTCATAGAGGATGTAGAATGGGGATCCCTCGTAGCGAGAAAGGAAAAGAGGAGGCAAAACTATTAGAAAGGTAGAGGGCACTCGATTGAACTTATCACACGGAAGAAATCATTAAGGCTCCTCATTATATCGGTAGATTAGATCATTCGGGTGAGATGAGGGAGATAGAGAGAGATATGGGAGCAACAACAGATTCAGAGATTCTCTTATTACCTCGTACGATTTGCGATTGTAATAGAAAGTGAACGAAAAAAATAAGGTCGATGAACCCCGTTGCGAACCAATAACTTCGAACACTCCATTAATTTGGTGAAGGCTGGTGATACAACACCCTCTGCCAAACTCTTCTTGGGTGACTTCCGGGGTGCGGCGTAGATGTAGAGTTTACATTTTAGGTAGACTCAAACGCTTTAAGGCACACGTGAGTCTTTTTTCGAACGATCAACTGACGCGAATATGCCAATGAATCTTTATAGCGCATGGGTGATGCCTTCACCGGTAATAATCAACATAATTTGAAGAGAAATTCTTTCGAGTTGGTGAAAGATTTCTTTTTCAATTTGGTGTATAGACTCCCGGCTAACCCAATTAAGAATAAAAAGAGACGTTTCCGCCATGATATGGTGGAATATCATGATTAATTAAAATTGGCAATTTTCCACAAAAATAAATTTTATTAATACGACCGGTTTCAATGTAACTACATCATCTTCTGGTGACCAGAAGATGATGTAGTTACATTGAAACCGGTCGTATTAATAAAATTTATTTTTGTGGAAAATTGCCAATTTTAATTAACCCAATTAAGCTTTGATCTTGTGAAATTACTAGATTATATGCCTCCTTTGGTGGGTAAGCAATACTCTAATCAAAATTCATTTAAACAGATTTCATATAAGATATCGCGGTTTGAAAATTCGCGAAATGTACATGAATGAAAATGTGATATTTGCGGAAAACGAGAAAATAAAAAGATAATTAAATTAAAAAACTCTATCGTTGATGTTTTTATCCAGCTTGACCCTTATCATTCTCCATCGTTTTTCCTACTATGAGTTAATTCAACCAGAACGAGTTATATTATATATTTAGTCGAAAAAATCATGTTTTAAGCATTTTCATTTAAGGATCGTATGCATACGAAGTCGCGGAAAACAATGCCGAAAATGATTTCCGGAGATAACTTCAAAACTCGCATTCAGCTTGAGGAGAGCATTTGAAACAGAAGTGTTAAAATGGAAAGTTGATTAACGGATCCGTTTTAGTGGGGTTAAATTAAAATAAAATATAATTTTCTCGTCAATTGACAGCGAGTAACCAATTCTCAACTCAAAGAAATTTTTAGGTCTACCAATTTAAGATCTCAAGAAATCCTTACGTCACTAGGACATTAGCTGAAAAAAAAACAAAGAGTAGAAAAGAGAAAAAAAAGAGCGCACTTTTTGTTATGAAAGGCAGAATTTTGGGAGAGTGACTAATCGAAAGTCCAATGAAGTTTAATGAATCGTAGATCTCGTCAACGGCTTTCGCACTATCGTTTTCGCCGGAGAGATAACTATTCCTAATGACGACATCAATGCCGGTGACATCACCCTTAGGATTTGTCCGAGTGTCTGCCAACCGGATTAGACGGAAATCAGCGAGGTCCGAGGGTCGAATCTTTTTCGATACGTTTCTCGGCTCACAAATGATATAATGGCTCTTTAAAATGCCGACTTCTTTGTCGAGGATGAAAGAACGCAAGCTGGGATGGTTGGGTCACGGACGGAAGATGGAAGAAAGACATAAATCTGTCAGAAAGTTAGGGAAGAATTCTTGGAGGGGATTGAGGCGAAAAGGGAAAAAAAAGAGGAAACACGTCACCGTGCTGTCTTCACAGGGGCCATGATCAACTGGGAATGATTTAGGAGTTCTTTGCACATAAGTGAATCGTTAAAAATATCTAAAGATATAAGTGCACCGCATCGCAATTTACTCGCATTACATCATTCCACGGATAACACAGGCCTGCAAAACAAATTTTTTTTTGGTGCCGGGAATATTTGTGATGATTTTAACTATATTTGTAGAGCTGAATCCAAATATGAAATCCGTTTTTATTCAACAGCTCTACTTTTTTAGATATGGCACATCTTATAATTAGTTGTTTTAATATTTGATATATTCCGGAAAATAATTTAAATAAAAAAGTTAAATAAATCTATAAGTCTACAAATTTATAACCACTCTGCGGTGTTCCTATTATTTTCAATAAACTTTCAATAAGTTTTATGTATATTTCTATATTGTAGGCCAATGAGATAATTATTAATATAAAATTCACATATCATCATGTAGAAAATTTTTTTACGTAAGTAACAACATATCTATATCTTGATAACTATAGCTGATAGGAAAAAACTAGTGTCATAATTGGATTCAGCACCCCAATTGTTCTTTAAATCAGCATTAAAAGCTCCGGCACCAAAACCACTGTTGGCCTGTGTTATTAATATAATATTTCCATATCATCATGTAGAAGATTTTTTTACGTAAGTAACAACATATCTATATCTTGAAAACTATAGCTGATAGGAAAAAACTAGTGTCATAATTGGATTCAGCACCCAAATTGTTCTTTAAACCAGCATTAAAAGCTCCGGCACCAAAACCACTGTTGGCCTGTGTAATCAACATAGCAATGCGCAAATAGGTGTTGGTATGCATCCTATCACTTCAGGAGTACATTTACCTCCTAAACTCCGATAAATAATGGAATATTTCGAATATTATATACGTAGTAAAGGAAGGTGTGGTGATGGGATTGGAAGACTAATGAAACACTCACAATATCCATTGTAAACTGTAAAGAGTATGCCAAGAGAAGAACTTGCTCAACATTGAGTGGATAAGGACCTGGTTTTATCTTACGTACGCTAAATCCTCCAACGGATTTATATTTTGCGATAGGGAGACAGTTTTTTTTATCTCAAACATTTTTTTTAAGCCCTTTGCCTCATGTAACTGGGAAAACTCGTGCACTTATGAGTCTTATCGTACTTTTTTATTTGTCAGACTTGGGCAGTCAAGGAAACAAAATAAGCTCGGCTAGGCAGATAGACTGCGGAATTCGCAAAAACAGAAAGATTTACGTGTATGAAAGCAGTTGTAGACCAAGAGAGTGCCGCAATGTCTGCAATATGGCGGTCAAGTGCAGGCATGGGACCGCATTGTAAAAATCAATGAGATTCCAGCTGGCCGGAACTCGAATCCGGGTCCTTTGAATCGCCGGGATGTTACCACAAAAATACAGTGGCTTGCTTGTAATATCGTTGGCATTCGGATCGCGCAAGTGATTTTTAACTTCAACTCTTCTACAGGAATTTTTGTACTAGACAACGTTCTGATTTTTTTCAGTATGTTACCATTTTCGAAACTGGGGATCATTAAAAAAATTATTTAATGAACATATGTGACAAACGCGCATTGATTACGGAAATTTTGCTAATCCTGGACGCAATGAGTAATTGTAGGAAGCTAGGAGGAAGGTAATAAAGTTTCAAAATATCATACTTGTTTTCCACTGATAAAGCGTAGGAAAGGTACCAGTAAATGTCATGAACAAAAAATAGGAGTGTGTAAAATATTTGTATATATATATATATAGTCACTTTCTTGAAAAACCCACGAACGTGAACATTTACATTATATATATATATATATATATATATATATATATATATATATATATATATATATATATATAATTACTTAAATTAGCCAATTTCAGCGAGAGGATTTCATTTTATCTATTCAACTTTAGCAAATTGTAATTCACTTACCGTTATTTTTACCAGTAAATGAATAGGTGCAATTTAGCATCGACTTGCCCCAAAATGGTCAGAAGGACGACACACAAACGACAATAAAGTATGAACGTATGAAATCACTTAATGTTTAACTCTCAACTGTAACGTTTAATACTCAACGTGACGATAATATCACTTGAATATGCTTCTAAAAAAGCCAAGGAATTCAATTATTCACTCCAAGTAATATTCATGTTGGTCACAAATGGTCTCATAAACATTTTCTTTCATTGGGCACTCGTAAAATTAAATTATTTTCTGATATATTGATTCCTCTTTCTGTAAATATTAATAGCTTCTTTCCAGTGACATAATTGAACCGTTTCTTATCCATTTTTTATTTAACCTCTAACATTAATACCCCTGTGGCGTTCAGATTACTACGCGTTGAGATCGGAGACATCAGAACGCTTGAATGCATCAGTAAGACATGAGGTGGAAGTGAACGCAAACGATATATAAGTAAGCAATCAATTATATCAACGGTAATTGGGGACAGAAGGCCTTGGCCAATCGAAATATGCGATTAATATAAGTTTATCATAGACTACATGGCATTATATAATTTTCCGTGAGAAAGTTATGAAACTATTCACGTGACCTTATTTTTTATCGTTGGATGTGAGGAATTGTTTTCTCATCGGTCATTGAAGAAGAAAAACCATCTACTATCTTATCCATCCATATTTAAGTTATTACTGGATTCGAGTGAGAGCGTCAGCCATTGGAGGTTTTCTGATGAATAATGTGGGCCAGAAATGATCAGTTTCAGATGTGGGTGACACGGTTTCAGCTAAGGGGCCTTGGTCCGTCCATTCTCTAGATGTGACAAAGACGAATGCAACTCCTTCAGCTCTTAATACTTATTCCCTTTGCCGGAAGTGGAATGCATATGGGAGTCGGGGTGAATGCGAGTCCCACGCTGCACCTCTCGGCTCGTTCAAAAACTCTGCGCGTCACCGCAGTCCTACTTGGCACTCCTTCTCAGCCTGCCTGCACCACCTCCGGCGGCACACCACCAACACCTTGCAACCCCCCAGAGGGCGGTGGAGTGGAGGGGGGGTAGCGTCATGGAATGGGGAAAATAATAAAATGGACCAAGATGGCTTCATCTTTTCCTTTCGCTTCCCTCCTCCCCCTCCGGCCACCTCCCACTCCCCCACACGACTCCCTCCCCTCAACAACCCACACCTCTGACCCTCGTCCAGCGACTAGCTAATAACCATGGCCGCCCGCTGGCCTGCAGTCAGCCCTCTCTGCCCCTTCCTTCCCTCGCCTCCTCACCCACCCACACTCCCACCACCACGCTCCTCCCCATCCTCCCCAACAACCGCCTTCCCTCCCCACCCAACCTCCCCCTTCTCCTTCCTCCTCCCGACCCCTCCTCCGCAATCCTTCCCTCCGCTCCCGGCGGAGCAGCAACCCCCTTCACGTGCACTCTTCCACACACACACACACACACATACCCACATTCGGACACATAAGGCACACACAGACACACAAACATCATCATACTCCTCCGTCAACCACGGCCGGCGAACACATGACTCTCCGCCTGGACCTCCAGCTCCGCCTACGGACATCTCTCTCGCTCTTGGTGAAAAAAACAGCGGCCGCCAGTGGATATCATCCCCCCCGCACCCCCCGCCCCCCGACGAATCCCGGCCCCTCCCCCCGAATATCAACCCCAAACCCCCCCTCGTCCCCCAATACCCCCTTCCCCTCTTTATCGCCACCCCCCTCCCCCAGAACCCTCCCTTTGGGACCCCCCCTCTCCAGATCCCCCCTCCTCCTCCTGTTCCTCCGCATCCGAGACCGCACCAACACCCCCGGGTGAGTCCGACGTTCTGCCCCCCCCGCCCCAACTCCCATCCTCCCCACGACCCCACCCCCCGGGGCGCGCCCTCCCCTACCCCACACCCCTTCGGGCCGCGGCGGCTGCGGTCCTCGGCGGACGCCTTCGCCCCCTAAATAACCGCCCACGACTGCCGAAGAAAACAGTGGGAAGAAGCATTAGACACATCATGGGGACGGACGCGACGACTCCCGCGACCAGCGCCGCCGCCGCTGCTGCTCCTGCCGGCTGCCCACTCCGCAGCGGGGCCTCGTCTCCGGTGGCCCGGTCGCCGCGGGGCGGGTCGCGGCGGTGCTGCGCTGTGGATGACCACCGGGGGTCCTCCGCGGGTGCCCTCTGGACCCTCACCTTCTGGATCCCCGTCCTCCTCTTCCTCTTGACGGCTGCTGGGGCCGGGGCTCAGGGGGTGAGGCACCAGGTAGGCCACGCGAGCGGCGGCAACAACCAACAGCACCACCAACACCAACAGCAGCAGTACCACCACCACCCGCAGCACCCCATCCACGCGGGGGCCCTCCACCATCATTTCAACCACGGGAGGCTCGTGGAGGAGCACGAACGCCACCGTAACGTGACGTCGGGACAGCGTGAGGAGCGGGCCCATCTGGTGCGCAAGTACCTTCGGAGGCCCAAGAAGCACGAGGGAGCCGTGAAGCTGGTGGAGGGGTCGGGGGACCACGAAGGTGAGGAGGGAGGAATGGAGTGAGGCTTTTGGTGGAGGGAGGGCAAGATGTAGATTCTGGGGTGGGAGAGGCGTCTGGCGGGAGGAAAGGAGATTTCCGTCCCAACGACTACCTCTCGCGAATCCAGCCGACCTTTCCCATCATTTCGGTAACAGCCAGAATTCCGAGGTAGGAGTCGAATTTGACCTTCCTCGCCCATTCCATTGAGACGGTCAGGTCGCCGTTTAACCGCTCAAAGAGCTAACTACTTGTAGCCGGTGAAGACAACCAGGGTCAACCCGTTTCGGCCATTCTCTCGACGTTATGGCATCTTCGCCCGGAATGTCATTAACTGCCATTTCTCATTGACGGAGAAGGGAGCCGCATTCCGCATTCTGGACGTATTTGTCCCCGACTCAGCCTGTGACGTAGTCGTAACTCATGAAAATATACTATAGCAAAAATATTTCCACATATTCAGTACGTGTATGTGGCATTTTTGGCTCAGGAATCGAAGGATGGGATGCGTCTTTTCAAGCGATCCGGGTGCATTATTCTGGAGATACGTACGCACTCTTAGTGGCTGACGCTGGGAATTTTACCTTGTGGTCCATTTTGCGACACCCTGCTGAGCCGGACGGAGTGTTCTGCGAGGTCCCCTTCATGTCAGGTCTCCGTCTTCTAAACGTAAAGCCTTCACGAGATATTATTTAAGGTTTGTTAGATCTAGAAAACCCACGTTAATACAATATCCTCTGTTGTCTCATTGGGACACATGTTTTAAACTTTAAGGCACGCACAACGACAAACTTCGCTGCCGATCTCATCGGAATTTATAGCGGGATAAATAATTAGCGAAATTATAATGGTGCTGATTTGCGATAAGACTGGGGGATTAATGTGGTCAACCCTAAATATATGTTCCTGACAAGGGTTAAAATAGTGAGGAGGATGGTTTTAAATATTCTTACCGTTTTTACTATACGAGACATCTCCGTACCTGATCCCGAATCGATGCCTTCGAATGAAAATTAGCACTGTTATTAACCATCAATTCCATTAATCAAATGTTATTAACCAACGCACCCAACAATTTTCACAGTTTAGGGAAGCCTTGTCAGCGAAATGCAAAACGAGAAGATTTACCGCTTCCAGTAAATTTCCAACACACTGAAGTTATTCCGTTCGGTCATTATTCATAACATATTTTAAATTTCTGTTGGAATATACATTTTTTTCCAGTAAAGTCAATGAACTTAAAATGTTATTTTGACATGAAGAATATTCGGAACAATTTTATCAAAAATATTTTTTTCTTCATAACCTCACATACATGGACGATACATACTGTAAAATACTTACACCTGTACATAACTTAATGCATACAAAACCCATGAAAACCCATGTATGCGTGGAAATAATTTTACATTCCCTTAGCATCGACTTGGCAATTATCTCTACATCGCTGAGTGTTCTTTATTCGGAGCAATATTACTTCAAGGAAAAAATAGCGTCAAAATAGTATTTAAATTAAGTAGAAATTCTCTAGTCTTCTCTCACGTTGCCGGACACCATTTCTTAAAGGTGATATCAGCAGGCATTGTTAGAACTCGGGATACCTCCTTCGGAAAGAAATGAATGGCTACTTGACAGCAGGTTAAATGGGATTACAGGTAAACTGGTGGCCTACAACATTGCCCATTGCTAGCAAGGATCCAGAGAACTTTATATCATTACAGAATAATAAGACCCGAAGCGGGAATGAAGCTCACGATCATAGAGTTTATTAGCGTGATGCCTATTGGAGCAACTTGGTTGACGATTGCGTTTAAAGTTCAATTTATGAGTTTCAACGCAACTCCGATATATCGTGGAAACATTTCACGTTTGTGAACACACAAATTCTCACTCATAATGAGTTACAAATTCGACGCCAAGTGGCCATTCACATAGTCCACCCAATCAATAATATTCAGAGAGATTGGAGAGTCGGGAAATAATCCTCAGTTCGTTAACTTCACTTCAGAAAACAACCAAATGCGAATTTATCAAAGAGACAACGAGTGAAATTATATTTATCATTCGCTTGGTGCAGCATCCACAAAGCTATCACATTATTCTCCTCCCTCTTCACATGGGAGCACAGCAGTGGAAAGGAATATGCATACTTTCCATGCGTCAACAATCGCAATGAATTGGCGAGAGCGCAATCACAACACTATGCCTTTGCGTACCGGCTTTAAGGTCACTTAGGTTGGATAAACTACGCGTTGAGTCTAGAAAAATATACCTAGACCTCATTGAACATGTTCACTGCGTCAGATCACTTCCAATTTTTACGAAATCTTTGGGCAGTTTCTCCTTCTCCTAAAAATTTTTTTTCGTAGTTTAAACCACTTGGTTCGCATACTTTTAGTGTTTACATGTTTCGGAAAATGAAATCAAAAACCTGATGCATTCGATATTGAAAATACTGAAAAATTGATAGATTAATTGCTGAATCAGCATTTAGGAACTATCGACTTCACCGTAGTTTTCTTGAAAGTCATAGAAGGGTGCTACATTTTAATTAATTTAAGCTTCTAAATGCAGCCATTGTTTTCAAAAGGAACAAGAGATCAAAATGTTTCAAACCTATTACCATAGAAAAATGACTAGGCCGTTATCCATCTCTCTCAACGATATGAACTTCTGCCATGGCGATTCCTTTGAAGGGGCACACACATTCCATGTCGATTCGCGGGCAGTCTGGTCTCGCAGCAGAGAGCGTAGCGTCTTCGCGTGAAATAGCGCTCCACTTGCACCACAAAGACAGATTGGTCGGATGGGAAAGAGATATGGGTTCCATTGGCGGTGAGGACAATCGACCCTTTTTAATTTCAGCTGAGAGACCGAATCGGAGCGTACAGAATCTGAATCCTATGCCTGCAATCGGTCGTCCCACTGAATAAATGGCCTGAGTGACCTTGGCTTCCCTTCAGATTCGAATCCTCCTTTCGGAGCGACGAGGATTTCCGCGTAGATAATAATATTCGTATTATGTCATCGCGTCATTTTGCTTCGCGATTCAATGACCGCATTGTTACCGCAAAAATTTATGATGCAATGGCCTTTCGTTTGGTTGAACGTTCTCCGATAACTTCTCCTCATTTCGGACAAGCTCCTGCGGCTATATTATAAGCACGAACGTTTTTGAAGCCGCAGAAGAAGTTTTTTTTTTCGGAATGGCCGCACAGCTGTCAAATTTCGATAAAGACGAGATTTTTTATGTACTGTATTTTCATTAAAAAATTGATAAACGTCACGATCTCGGCATTGTTGTGGATCGAATATACCGAATTTGATTGGCTCACCGGATTATTGCATGCAAAATTCAAAATTCATCCAGTCTTTGACGTCTACACTACGTAATTATCTATTCACGACAAATTTGAATCCGTGTCGAATATGCCCCAGGAGTTTCAAATATGCAGACGGACAAATCCTCACGAACTTGAAGATTTCCGACAACGCGAAGGGTTTAACTCGTGTCATATACAAATGACGTGTTGTTAACGACCCCTATGTTAAGATTGTGAACATGAAAAGATTGACCAAAGTTATTCAAGCCATTTTTACAGCCTCGATCTGTCCGGTGACCCGAGGAGAAGATCCCGGGGATCGATCGGATGCGCCATCTCACGCCACGTCCGTGGCGTGTTGAAGCCACTCCAGAAATCCTCTAATGGACTACCTGTCTTGGAACCTAATGACTGATCTCCCCACTGCAGGGTAACTAATGGGCACTGGACATGACCTTACTCCCTACGAGGACCACAAACTTTGCCATTATTTCGGCAAACTTGGGCAAGTGTTTCGCACAGGTTATATCAGAGGCAATTTTGAACCTTTAACACATTCACGTAAATTGTTGGAGGGAATTAGCAATATACTCCATGGTAATAAGGATGCAATAAATGTTCTATGCTGTGTAAGGAACCCCCTACCCTGATGTATGAATTTCACACGCTTAGAGCAAGGCGACCTCAACCCTCACCAACTAAACCGACTCTCGGGTTGATCACTGTGGTTTTTTTTCCGTTAAGGGAACCAATCTCATTTGACCCTCTTCGGTGGGCAATGCACTCCGTAGATAACTATAGTATAAGGGAAAAATAAATTATTATGGGTATATTCCTACCCCATACATGGTTTCCAGTTGACTTCTGTGTATTTTTACAATTGGGAGCAAATGATACGACGTCATTTGAGCCGTCGGAATGGCTAAAGTTGCTAATAAAATGGGAAAAGAACAATTAAGATTTATCAAATTCGTTTGAAGGTCTACTATTCGCTGTCTACAAGAGAAATGAACTTCAGGTGAACTAAAAATGATTCTTGCACTTGACCAAAAGCAAAACTTGCACATGCGGATCTCCACTCCCCATGAGAATAGATGTACTAATTCAAGTTTTCCTTTGATAGAGATTAAAATAAATGTTTTTTTATCCAGTAGGGGTTGTCCTTAAATTGCATCTCTTTTTGGGGGAGTGTAAGGCGTACAATTGTATCAAGTTTCCTTACGGGAGGGTGGGAGGGAGTTTCAGCTCCTAAGAAACATTTGTTACTCCTACAACTAAACCGTTGCTTATGAAGACAGAATATTCATTATCCACCATAACCAAATAATACATTGTGGAAATGCTCACAGTTAGGGAAAAGGATTTTTTAGCCATTTAAAAAAAACTATATAAAGTTTGCTGTCTCCGGCGTTACTTTCTGGAATTTGCATAACATATTGAAATGAAATTAAAGTATTGACTTTTGTGTTTCCACACACTTTATTTAATAAAACGACCCAGGTTTCGAAGTTCAACGCCATCATCAGGTGGTCATCACTTGATGATGACGTTCAACGTCGAAACCTGTGTCGTGTTTTCAAATAGTGTGTGTGGAACTACAAAGTCAATAATTTCATTTTATTTCAACCATATAAAGATTTGACATTGCTGATTTCATGTCACCGTATGTATTCTGATACCGTAGAAACAAAAAACTAGTGTTCTTTCATGTTTGTTTACTATTTTCAGCACAAGACGTAATATGGAGTGACCTGTAGACAATAGATAGTATTTAAAAAACGTATCCCAAGCTTTGGTTCATTTCTTTGGAAAAATTCTTTATTCATGGTTTCATGTAATCTATGAACGGACCCATGCATTTGCTTCATCTTCATCTGATTTCTCAGTTTCGATTCGTCAAGACGATTCGAGGGATTGTTCACCCAGAAAAGATAAATGTTTGTGAACATTCCACGATACCAAGGTAATAAACGGTGTTCACGGCGTTAGAAAATCTTAGATAGCTAGGGATTATTAGGGTAATTTAAGCACGAGAACGTTTGTGAGGATTTGAATTCATTAATCTTCAAAGCCTTTCTCATCTGCAGCAATACCTTGAAATACCTTAACTAAAATATCATACAAAGATGAAGCCACTCCATTGGATTTCAAAGATTGTATTTTATTTACATGAATTTTCATTAAATGACAACTTTGTTGGTCATATTCAGACGGTTAAAAGTATGATGAAGCTAACAAAATATTAATGGCATAGAAAATATGGAGGCATCTAAAACTTACAAGTAAATGTATGAGACCGTAAAGTAATAAAATTTTTAACAAGTCAGCTCTTGTTTATAAAGTGAAATAATGCGTGCGATGGGCGAGATAGAGAGAAAATTTTTGGTTTCGGGAAAAAAAAAACCTAGGAGCGGTGAGCAGTTGGAAAACACTTCGTGCCTTATCAATCAGAGTCGTCAAACAACGGGCGTTTATTTTTAGAAACCAGAAAATATTTTGAGCACCGGAGGAATTTTTTATTTTTGAAAGCTACTCCGTGAATATTCAGAGGTGTTATGACCTTAACGAGTGACACGATGATCCCAATCCTTCAATACAAACTCGAACAGATTCAAGGGGAGTGGCGAAATCCTCTGTCATTTCAGTGCCAGAAAATTTGGATTGGCCTTGACTAATCGAGGAAATTTAGCCAACTCTCTGTTTTTCTTGTGCGCCATTCATTTCCATTCACTTTCAATATTATGTGCATTTCTTATTTCAGTCCTAGTTAAGTTTGCCAATGATTTGCCAATGCTAAATTTGGACTTATATGACCGATACTGAATTTAAAAAAATGTTGATGACGACGAAAAGCATTAAAAAAAGAGAACGATCAAGGGCAATATTTTAAAGCGCCATACAGTGCTGACATTGGTCTCCTTATAAAGTTTGACACACGTTCCTCCTTCCGCATTTAGGTTACGCATTCATTATCCTTATTTTACATCCTTCATGCATCCGTGTCCATTCGCATTATCAGCGAGTCTAAATAATTTATTTTCTTTGTCCAACAGTTCGTACGCAGGCAAAAAAATAGGCGAAAGAAAGAAAAACTTATAATGGCTCCTTTGAAATTCATTGGAGACCTTTAAACTGAGCTCATCAATCCTCGGGAAACAAGTTAATTGGGCTTCATTGCCTTCCCCCACATGCGAGGGACAAAAAATAAACCGGAGGTGTCGGCTACATTTTATCGAGATGGTGGAGCGGCCACAAAAATGGGTTGCACGTTGAATTATACATATTTGCAATCGTTCCAGACGCGCAAAAAAAATAAAAGACGCGCTTCGGGGAAGAAGATACCCGACCGCGGCGGTCCCTGAGATTTTTCGATTAATCTGCTCTCCCTCGCGTGATCGAAAGTGGCACCTGCGCGCCGCGGGACGGTGCTTGGGGGGGGGAGGTCGGAAGACCCCGCATACCGTCCCGCGGGCTCGTCGAAAACGACCATGCAAACACGCCCGCGAAAGGGAGTAATGCATACATATTGAACCGCCGTGTGTCCCGCGTGCCACGGAAAAATAACGGATAACTCGTGTCGGGGAGTGAGGGGGTTGGGATGGAGGGAGGAGGGTAGATTAATAACTCACACCCCCCTTAAACTCTGTGGGCCGCAGGTGGATTCGCTGATGGGATGGATGAGTACCCTCGAGTCGAGAACAGAAAAAAAAGAAAAAAAAACGACACGGCGCACGAGAGTTATTCTCTCCACACGTACGCACGCATGCTTGGTTACGTACGCAAAAAAAGAGAGTGGGAGGGGATGAGAGAGAGAGAGAGAGAGAGAGAAAACAAGAGAGAGGTACAAATGCGAATACGCTCGTGCGAGTCTATTTTTTTTTCCTGATCTCCCCAAAATTAATTCCGGGTCGCGCCGCAACCGTTTATTTGCCATTTCTGGGAGCGTTCCTTTCTCCCGTTTCGGTCGCCTACTAATTACGATGGAAAAGTAGGAAGGGATGAAGGACGGTATACATATATGCATAGGTACACGATGGAGGAGCGACGGAGGAGAGTTCGTCTTTAAAAAGCCCTCAATAGTCCGTCTACTCCCTTAAAGCCCCCCGATATCCCCCTTTTCTCCCTCGCTCTCTCTCTCCGACTTCGCCTCGCACGGAGCTCTCTCGCAAGATGAGGGAGGAGGAAGATCATTAACGATCTTTTTTCGACGACTTAACGACGCATTCAGGACGTTGTCAAAGGCTTCGACACAGTCTATCGCTCCGACCTTTTGACATCGTGCCTTCCTTGTTTACACATCGATGATACCCAGCATCGACCCAATTATTTTCGCCCGAGATAATCCGAGTGCGTCGAGGAGGGACGAGGGGGTTTTTGTTTTGTTTTCCGGGAAGGTTGTTGCTCGGAAGGGTTTGTCGGTGAGGAAAGGGACACGAAAGCGGAGCGTTTTGGAGGGGATGAAGTTTGATTGCAGCGGCGAATTTCGACATTCCTTTTCAAGGGAAACGATGAGCGGGGAAGTGAAACAATTTAAGTGGAAGTGCTGGGAAATGTAGGGGAACAGAGGAGAAGACTGTTGGGAGCAATTCGAAAGAGGCAAGAAGGTGGATGAGGAAGATAATGAGAGACATTGGAATGTTGTGAAGAGCGTAGTAAAGAGGAGAATGTTGGGTGAGTCGGGGGGAAGAAGTAAAAGGTTTGGCATTTCGGACGGCCTCAAGGGAGGCAGAAAGGGTGTGGAAATGAAAAATGGTTTAATGTAACGTTCAATGGGCGATGTTGTAGTCTAGTGGGTAAGGAGCTCGGTTTCCGCCCGGGGAGTCTCGGGTTCAGATCCCATGTTTAATGCCCTTGGACTGCCCCATCTAGAATTCAAATGGTTACTGCAAATATGTGGAAACTTTGGAGGAAGGTGAACGAATTGGTAGAACAGAAAAAGGGTCCTGGCTACCCATAAGATGGCTCCGGCCTCTGGGCCACTTGTTCCTGCGTTTAACATGATTCTTCCATAAATTTGCCGCTTCTAACATGAAATATTATAGGCCATGCCCCACTCCACAAAAAAGTTCGTTTTTAATAGGTTAATATATTCCTAATTTAAATAAAAAAAATGCTAATGTAAAAAAAATCCATCTTTCATAATCATATTCCATGGTCTTGCCGGTATTGCATTTTGAAGAATTTTGCCACCAGGTGAAAATGGCGCCATAATTTACGCGCAAGTTTTTATGATGAGCAAAAGTTGAACATTTTGAAACAGAGTTGAGACAAACTATGACTGTAATCATATGAAATTTGATATTTGGATATTTGAATATAATATCGCAGTTAATATTTATAATTACATAATGCCGAGTTATTGCAAAGAAAAGAAGTACGTTGCGTAAAATCGAAGTCAAGTTACAACCTTAGGTATATCACATCATGACGATCATAAATTAATTCTAATTATTATAGGGAGAGTAACTCCAATTTATACATTATGAGCTGTTGTATCTAAAAAAAAACATTTTATTTTGGAGATTTGGGAAATTAACGAAAATAGTTGGCAGGTTCACGTAGACCAGAGCCACAGAGGTCTTGGGGCTTACTTAGTTCGGGTTATCGCTTCTCTAAACTATCCAAATTAACCTTCGCTGGGGTTGAAAACTGTGTGTGTGCGAGTTATGTGCGGTGTTACGGTATATAGGACCGTTATGAGCGGGGCTCAGATGTGTAGCCGTGGTTAAGTATTCCACGGGCCCATAGACAAAACTGCAAAGCGGGATGAACCACCACTAATGATAACAATGGTGCATGGTGATGGTTTGGGTTGAGGGGTTTGGTGGGAGGGGGGGGGGAGGAAAGAAAGGGCGTCCCCCTCTCATCCTCCTTTCAAAACCCCCCCGGGTCTACTTGATTGCGGAGAGGACGGGGCGCGATGAAACTGATGCGCCACTAAGGTACGCGCCAGTGTCAACGCGGGGTCATGAAAGTGAAAAATTACAGTTACCGCCAGCGAACGGCAGCGTCGGAAAATCACCAGGTCTCATTAAGGATTCATATCAGAACGGGGCGATGGGACAGAACAGACCAAGGATCTAAGATGGGGGTGGTACTCGCTGAACTGACGTCAATTACACATCCTTTTCAAAGCCAACTTCGAGTGGTCGCGCACTTCGCGCCACTCGTATGGCGAGGCGTTTCAGCTGAGCTCGCGGTAAATTCAGAAATTCCAGACAAAGAAATTTCTCTCGGCTATAACTTAGCCACTGCTGGTCGAACAGGTGGCATCAAAGTTTTCTAAATTAAGCTGCATGAGTATGTTAACGATAACGCACTCATAACCTTATGTCATCAAAAGCCACGGCAAGCCATTGCAGTTCCAATACCTATAGACCTTCCAATTCGTGGCCTTAAATAAATATTTGATGCGATTATTCTATAGCTAAACCCATTCATGCAAGTAGAAGGAAGAACTGAGAATAAGAAAAAAATACATCGTCGCTAGAATGTAAAATAAACAAACAAAGTTTTACAATGAAATGGGCGTTTTACGTGTAAATAAATAACTGATTTTACAGTTATACGCCCATAAACTGCGAATCTTGGAACAAAAATAAAATAAGTGAAGAAGATTACCTTGGGGGATACGCAAAATTGTGCTTCAGTGCCCCCACTGCCAAAATAGATAAATAGTAGAGATAGTTTTCATGAGGGTTTCTCTTACTTGGCGAATGGAACACTTATGACCCCACGGGTCAACCTTTGTTGGATTTTGTTTTAGATGAGTATTCTTTCATGCACAACGAGAAAGTCTATGGACTTCATTTATTTTGAATACATATATTATCATTGATTTAAGAGTCAAATACCAATATTCAATGCACTCACTGTTAATAAGATACATGAACGATAATATATGAGCGCGGAAACTAAGTTATTCGGTAAGGAATGAAAATTATGAAACACGAAGGAAAGGTGAGCAAGAAGAAAAATGATCAGGAACTTACTCATCTAGAAGATGGCGCATGAGGGACCTTGTGAGGCTGTACTACATGAATTTTAAAAGAAAAAGAAAATTACCCCACAGGCAAAGCAATGGCTCAGTTTTCAATTTGCCTCACTAATAGCAAAACAGTCGAATCTAACAGATGTAATAAATAATTTCTCGTCTTCCGCTCCCATCTCATGTATTCGGAAAGCAAACAAAGGGAACACATTTATTTAATTTTTGATGCAGATATTCTGCGTACTCTAAGTCAATGCGCAACAGGAAATAAAAATTTCCTTCCGCCAGGGGGAACATGGGTTTGCGGAAATCAACTCCATTACTCAACATTTCAATTACCGAAACCTTCGAAATGGGCAATGGGAATGAGAAACAGACTCACACATTAATACGTGGGCGCTTTCGTCGTTCTGCCGATTTCTTCGTGGGAGGAAATGATTCGCAAAAACATCATTCTTGAACCAAGGGGAATCCTGGGAATACGATTAAGGGTTATGGCGCGTGAGCAAGTCCAGCGAGTGGGACGAGGTTGAGAGGGTAGGCTAGTTGTACAGAGTACCCCGCAGTATTCTAGTCACGCACTACGGCCGAGTGATGGGAAACATTCAAGGGGACGTGCTCGGGTGAGAGGACAACATTTATAGTCGAGATATGCTATAATGGGGACCCCGGTTAAAGGGCTTGACGGGAATCGAAGCGCACACATTGGAAGCGGAAGGTCTTTGGGTACGTCACGTTCGAAAACAAACTGCGCCGTGGCAGGCGTACACTCGTTTTCTGCTAGATGGACACCTTTTAATAACTTGCTGGGCGTCCGGCGAATAAAACTGCCGTCCACGCCATTTCGCGACGCGGCGAATGTTTAGAGGACCCATATTCGACGGAATGAAAACACCCTCTTTAATACAAGGCGAGGGGATTGCGTAAGAATGTGGGTTCCGATCGATTTATCAAGTGGTAACATACTGCACACCGATTTAACGAATACATGGGTCCAAAGGTAAAATCCTGCAGAGATTTTACTGTGCATGGTGAAATCAATTTTCAATTAAGTTGTTGTTAGAGGATAAGTTTTGGTTAATTCTACAATGTCGGTTAATTAACAACTCTTAGAATGTGAAATGAAGAAAGACATCGTAAGTAATTTATAAAATCTCTCGTTAAGTAATATACTTAATATTCTCTACTCTCTACTCTATTCTCTACTTTAATAGACTCTCCATTCTCGGGATGTCTAGGTTGTCTAGGTTGATTTTGGACAACAGTTTCGCCAGTGTTCCAACGACCGTCTTCAGGTCGAGTGTCTTCAGTTCATCCTTACATATAATAAGTAATATGTAAATAAGTATGTAATATGTACAATAAATAATATGCTTACATATAAAACAATTATTAGGGACACGAGAAAATCGCGGGCTGATATAAATGACATAGATATACATACAAATGTAATAAACATTGAAATTGAAAAAAAAACAACTTGGCTTTTCCTCATAGAAAACTTTTATTCACTACCTAGGTTTCTTTATGGTATAAAATCTTCAGATGTTACCCAGATGTCACCAAAAATGTTATACCATAACGCAACCTAGGTAGTGAATAAAAATTTTCTATGTGGGAAAGCCAAGTTGTTTTTTCCAATTTCAGTATGAAGATTGTCCACCAGTATACCAAGATTTGGTGACACTAATTAAAGCTCTCTCTCCCTCTCTCTCAAATAAAGGTAATGGGCATGGGCTCGGGAACCATTTGGATAAAACTTAAGCACGCTTTAACCCATTTTTGTCGAACGTGATCTAATTTAGCATAATTGAGACAGCCACAAATCTAAAACGCTTAAAAATCACAAACTAAGAACCAATACGAGAGTGATTTCAGCGGAAAACAGTCTGAAGAACGAACTGTTTCATCCCTATTGCGATGAAGAAGTAAATATCAAATCGAAGAGCAGAATGGTCTTAAAGAAACACCACATCCAAGGAATACGATATAAATTTGTATGTTTATGATGATATTATTTGTATGTCTATGCCTATTTTCCCATGTCGCTAATCATTTTTTTATGTGGAAGAGGGGTACATTAAAAGGTCATCTCCTTTGGAATTAGGGGTACTCACCGGGGAACGAATTCAAAATCGAGATGGTTCATGGTATTACAGCAAACCTTTGTTAATAAAAGTAGTGGGCATGCGAAAGCGAACTCAATCATTTATTATTTCCATTGAATATTGATTCATAACGCCAAAGGGATTCACGACCAGTTAATTCGACCGACACTACACCTCATGGGTTGAATGGATGATTCATCTCAATTCTGCCTGACTAATGCCGTCAGTATTTCCATGGTACCAAATTTTCTTTTACCGACGGATTAAACGGGTTTTCTCAAATGGATGCAATTTTTCATCCACTGATATCTATCAAAAATGTCGCTGACGTGCGTGTGAAAAATTCAAGCAGTCCACCCTACTCGGATACACAAGGCGATATAAAAGAATTCTTTGTCACACAAGTGTCACACAAATGTTGTGCAACCGTTATATGAAGAAAAAGTTCATTAAACTGAAACTGTGGAGGATAAATAATACCACAAAGCTTAAAATTTTATAACATACGTATATTTCTGATTCTCTCTTTTTCTCATTCAACGGTGAGTTCAAAACCTTCGGGTCACCCTTCGTGGCAGGTGTCGCAACACACTCTGTGGCACTATCAATCTCTCTTCTGCAGGGTAGCGTTGAGATCAGGGGTCGGCAACCTACGTAAGACCCACTAGGTGAATCCGTCCCATCGATTTTTTGACGATACCCTCTCCAATACATTGTTCAAAATTGCTTTTGTAAACTTAGAAAAGTAATTACGGAACATCCGGCCTGCCAAAACTTAAGCCTTGGACCTTTTTGTTCCAGGACACAAAACATTTACCCGCCACTAATTTAGATTCCAAGTTTGTCTCCTGCGTAAAATTCTCTGAAATTCGAGAATTGGCTTCCTCTCCGCCTTATTCTAACGTCAAATTCTCACTTATTTTCTCACTAAACTTCTCTCTACATGTTACGCCGTTGAGTTGGAATATTCAATGTCTTGGAGGGTCCAATTCTTTCGAACCTTTCGGCGATAGAAAAGTTAAAACGGTGTTTACCCGAAATATGGAGTAGTTATCTGGGTAAAATAACAAAATTACATAGGGTTAATCGTATGTCTTGTGGAATTCCATAGTAATGTCATGTAAGACCCAGACTTACTTGTATTATCGGTTTCATATCATATCCACTAATTCCTTGTTATAGAAAACAGTGAATTACGAGTTACGATTGATTGCCATTTATACAAATTTAAAATCGCCTTTAGAATTCAACCACAAAAGTTACAATGGTTTCTCTAAAGAATTACTGCGTGCATTACGATTAAAAAGATTCACCATTAATTATTCCTTTAAGATGCCAGAAAAAAAGGAAAACAACTTCCAAGTCCTCAAATTGATGGTTTTATTCCGTAAGAACGGAGAGTAATCATATGCAAATTCGGAATGTCTACATTTCATCGTACAGAGTATAAATCATGAATCTCCTGGAGTTCTTTGGCACGTCATAAAATCCCCGATGGCGAAATAGCTTCAGTTCATCTAGCAACAATCATTTCAGGTCTTTTCTTCGACTTTTAGACGTCCTAAATCAAATATTTGCATTATTTTTCAATACCAAAATTTCACTTTCAAACGGGGTATGATGCAATTTCCGCTTACCTAATTTTAGGATTAGACTATTAATTTTATCCCATCTTGAAATTGAAAGCCCTTCACGTCAATGCTGTTTAATTTTGAACCAAATAACTACTGGCAGAAATGCTATTACTATGCCAGCCCACCTCACAGTGTTTGGGAGCATAGTGTTACCTCGGAGAGGAAATAGCGAGGAAATTATTTGCATAAGGATTACTAGATGGCCAAAGAAATGAGATTGACCAAAATAAAACAGCATATACACTCGCGTTGGTATAAAATCAACAACAGGTCCTAGTTTTCGGGACGTTTATAATAAAGCCTGAAGGTTTATTGGTTAGGATGTTAGTTCTATGAAAAAGGTTTAATCTTGGACCGCTGAATCACCAACAAAGTATGCTGCTTTCATCAGCTATCAAGGCAGGGGGTGATTCGATGCGAGCCCTACGCGCGTCTGGAATACATAACGTGGGTTGCGTCAAATTTACGAGGTGACGGTTTAAATCTGACGTAGCGCAGGTCCGGGAAATGAGATCTGGACAGCATGCGTCGCAATTCGAAGAAATCATCAACGCATCACTTGTACGAAGAACCACTGAAATGGACTTGATCGTATCGCGTTCACAATCGAAAAACGCACGTGGTACACACAATCTCTCGTAGACTCCACTCAAGGAGTGCGGTGACCTCTCCACAGCAAATAAATGGTCCGTGGAGTGCAGAAAAGTCTTTTTTCAGCTTCATTCCTACGGAAATTTTCAAACGGAACGAGTTTCGAAGCTCACTCAAGCGTGCACGATTTTTACGGAATAGAGGCTAATAATTAATTTCTTTACAGTGATGATGATCCATACTTAAATGCGATTGCAAAAAAACATGGACCCATGGAAAAACACTTCCGAATTCATGGCGTTACGTGTGTGGATTTCGGAGTAACGTTTTTCATAAGAGATTATTTGATAAAATCATCGAAATAAAGCAGATTGTTAACTATGATAACATAATTCGGCAGAACACTGATGAGTTTAATGCATATCCAAGGAGCACCGATGGATGAGAGGATAAATGTTAACTAAATGATTCTGTATTCTCGGGTTTCACCGCGTTGTTGTTTAATTCTGACAACAGTTTCGCCGAAGTTGTATTCGGCGTATTCGGGTCGAAGATGAGGGACTCGGATTTTGCTCACCCTTATATGGGTTGTCCCATCTAGAGGCTGCTCGCTGATTGGTCCGTTTCCGAAGAACTCTCTTCCTCGCGTTGTGGAGATGGTAGACTTCATCTCTGTTGATGTTCTCCGGGTTTTCGGGCGATCTCAATTGCTTCTCTAATGTGTAAACGGACCAATCAGCTAGCAGTCACTGGACGGGACCACCTATATAAGGACGACCAAAATCCGAGTCCCTCATCTTCGACCCGAAGACGCCGAATGCAACTTCGGCGAAACTGTTGCCAGCATTAAACAAAAACGCGGTGAAACCCGAGAATGCAGAATTCGTCAAGCCACCGCCGCGAAAACCTATGCAGCCATAAATGTTAACAGTTTCAGAAAAATACAAGATCAACTATGGAACGAGTTTTAGCTAATCAATGAGATTGAAACGGAAGCCGTCGGGAACAATTACAGTGGTCTTTCAGGGATGAAACAACCATTCTATTTTTTAGTTAGAATGTGCGTAACTGTTTTACATTCCGATTAAAAGGACAACTTGGCTGGATGAGGAACTTATTTGTAAAATTAATTTCAAAATCAGAGGAACGAAGGAAATGAAATAAATATTAAATTTTCAGATAAATTATGAATTATATGTGTAGATATACATGCATAAAATGCAAAATCGATATTGAGACTGCTTACGGGTTAGTTGCCAAATGAGTAAAAATATAAAAGAAAGTACAAAAATGAATTCGGTCTTGAAATCGGAAAACCTCCAAAGACTTGAGCGAGCAGCTATTTTGGGTCGATTATATTTTTCTAAACTCACCACTGAAGTGTAACTCAATTTATTCAAGGTATTCTACCTCTCAAAGGTAAGTTTTGGACAATCCCTAACGACCATTAACTTTTATGTCTCACGATAACTTCCTCTTGTTTTCCCTATTTTAGTTCTTTCTTAATTAATTCGTGTTCCATATTTCTGCACATGCAATCTTGAAGAGTATTTGTACATAATTTTTTACCACCCAATTCGCTCAACTCGCAAAAGCAGCAAGATCAAATTTCACTTCGTCAACTCATCACTGAGATGTTTCCCATTCCCTGGGGAGTGATCTCGGACATAATAACACTGTGCCTCTTTTTCCATTCCGTACCGCTCCCCCAAGCATGCAGCATTAATATATTCACTCTCGTTCGGGACTCAAATGGAAGATAATAACGTAAATAGATTTGGAGTAGAGGCGATGAATGGGTTGGGACGGATGGACGTCCCACGAGGCCTCAGGAGACATCCCCGACACTGATCGGATTTGGTCCATCACTGGGGTATCCCAGTGGTGAGATAAAAGATGCTTTTACGTACTCTCATTCTATTTTCCCTAACCTTTACCATCACCTTCAGTGATGAATCAAGCTCAGTTATTGTTTCCTGGGGAAAGAAATGAAAGCTGACTTTTTGACTTCTGAGATATTTTTGATTTGCAATCGTCAAGTACGAGTTTTTGCTTTGTTCTATAATCACTCCACAAGACGGCTCGTGAAGACAAAATATCAAGGTTCAGAAATTTATTTCCCGAAAGGGGAAGAGCAATATTTTTGACATTAGTAGGGAATGAGAGTAAATGTAAGGATATGACGTGTGCCAACGTATCCTACACATTCACACTCTAGGCATCTCCCGGATTACGCTAGTTTGGTAATACAGCATATACAGGAATGAATACTTATATTTCAACCTTACTCCGGTGGCGATTCATTATTATTATGATAACATTGTAATAGTTATGATGCAATGTTGAAAATTAACTCTTTTAATTTGCAGGTTAATGGATTCTGTAATAATTTTATAATGATTTGTAATATGATAATTTCATAAGAAGGTACTTGACTTCAATAAATCACACAGCCAGATAAATATTTGCATAGTGGTACCTGCCAGCATATAAAATAAAACAATAAATCTTGTCTTCTATGGAAACTAGAGAATAAGAACTGAAGGTCATAAACGCCGAGATGGCTGCTGTTTAAATAGTAACTGACATATACGTATGGCGTAAAAGTTTGACCTACGGAAACCATTAGAAAGAGACAGCTGTTCATTTTTATGCAATTAGCATTAGGGTTTGCGCCATATTCACACATACATGTAGCAACAGTTTCACTCTCGATGATATAACAATCCTTAGTTTGAATCTTGGGCAATTAATGGAAGTACTCCGGCACTTACCATGCCATTTTTGCTTACCGTAGGCATTTCATCACACGTTGAAATACATGCGATTTGACAATTCCGTAACGGGTTGCATCGGCAATAGCTATTGCCAATGTACAAGTTGATGACAGCACCTCTAGCAACGTATTCCTTAATAATCACGTCACATGCGAGAGAGTCACCGAGTGGCATAGCAACCACGGTGGGTTCCATGTTTTGAAGTTGAAAAAAAAAGTGGATTTTATTTTGTGTACCTATCTTAGAATGGGCCACAGGTGTGACTTGATATATTTGATTTTAAAAATATCTTTTTCCATTATCAATAATATTCAAATATGTATCAATAAATTTCAACTTACACTCACATAATATGAAGGCATATGCGTTATGTGCTCTTCAGTTTCGGCCTGATGAAGAGGTTGGTTGTGCTGCCAAAAGACTCTAGAACTGCTTGTAATATTCAATATTTTGGGTCTAGTTTTGTCCGTGAAAAGAAAACTGTATTTAAAGGAAGGAATTTAAAACAAAATGGTGTACTGAGTTGGCGATGATGCTTTTGGTAAATAGTATTAGAAAATTCTTTGCGTAATATGTTTTCCCAAACTCCAGAATTAATTACATAATAATATCACTCAACGGTTGTTTTTAGCTATAAATTGTTGCCACATCAGCGAAAGAGTGTCCGGATTAAAATTTGTAGGATGAAATTAGTTAAATATCCACATAGTTTAGGTGTTATGGGTTCCTGTGTGCGTGTGTATACATACATACATATATATATATATATATATATATATATATATATATATATATGTATATATACACGAGTATATATATTGGTTCACGAGTATATACATCCGATATAAATCGGTTAGGTTCGCTGATTACCAAGCATTAGTTGCTCAGTCGGCCAAGGAGTTGCAAGCATTGCTGAGTGAATTGGAGGTTCAGTGCGTTAGATATGGGATGAGAATTAATATTAATAAAACGAAGGTTTTGCGATTTTCCATGAAGAAGAAGGCTAAGCTAAACATTATAATAGGAGGGGAAAAAATAGAGCAGGTAGAACAGTTTACGTATCTCGGAAGTGTTCTGGACCAACACGATCAAAGTAGTAGGGACGTAAGGAGAAGAATTGCGCTAGGTAAGGAGGCTTTCTTAAGGAGAAGGGAGTTGATGACGGGGACGTTGAGTAGGGAGGTTAAGAAAAGACTCGTAAAAACTCTGATATGGAGCGTAGCTATGTACAGTGCGGAAACGTGGTCGCTGAAGTAGGAGGATGGAAGTAGATTGGAGGCTTTTGAAATATGGGTGTGGAGAAGAATGGAGAAGGTGAAATGGACCGAAAGGAAAACAAATGAGGAAGTACTGGAGATGGTGGGTGAGTAGAGGGGTTTGTTGAGAGAAATCCTATGGAGGCAGGAAAGATAGATGAAAGGCGTAATGAGCGGTAATGGGATGTTAAAGAAGGTAATTGAGGGAAGAATGTTAGGCAAACGAGGAAAAGGCAGGAACAGGATAGGGAAAGGAGGAAAGAAGTACACAGAGATGAAGAGGGACCTGATGTAGCTTAGGTTGCTGGACAGGGTTTTTTTTGGAGTTACAAAATATTTATTTGATAGTTATGTCCATCCAAAAACCTACTACCTAATAATATATATATATATGTATTATTATATACTATACTATAAATTGTATGTATAGTGGCATGATAAAGAAAATAATTTAAGGTCACATCGGCATCTAGTGAAGTAGGACGCTCAACTAAAAAAGGAATACTGCCAAAGGGGTTGCATATTATAAATAGTATAACATATATTTTTGGGAACAAAAGGTCTATGTTGCCTTAATTTGCTATCATCTTAACGAAACTGCACAAAGTCTCAGCTATTTATCCAATTCCAAACACATTAATTATCGGCTTCGTCCTCTTTTTTCATTTAATTCGGAAGTAGCAAAACATGAGATGGGAATATTTCGGCAGAACGATATTCGGCGCTCGTCAAAATAAGAGGGCTTTTATGATGAAAAAAGAGAATCTTTGAGTTTCGATGAAAATATGTTGACATCACATGCAGACGAGTGGATGATTTGCATTGGAGTGAAGCACTCCATGGATATGGGAAGTTGGAAGCGCGGCCCGAAGGAGAACGCGCAGCTTTTCCAAAACTGTTAATGGTGGCAGAGGTTGAAGACTAAATAAATAGATTAATCGAGAAGCAAAGCAATATATATATGTATAGTATTAAAGCGAGGAGAAAAGGAAAATTCAGCATACACTTAGAGGAGGAAAGAAGAACCAGTGAAGCATATTGACATACATTTTCGTAGATCCAGCCCTGATGCAAGGCGAACATAAAAACTTCGAACCTCTCACTATATCACCATTTTAAATAATTTATCACAACCATGATTTCGACGTTAGTTCATAATCTTCTGGTGAATAATGATCAAAAGTTTCGAATGTTTTGATATATTTTCTCATGGACATTAATGGAGAAGAAATTTTAGGCATAGCAACTAATAATAATACCTTGGTGAAGTTTTCTCGGGTCTTCAACCGGGTCATAGGTTCCATGATGCCCGACGTTTCGATGCTCATAATAATACCCATCATCCTCCCCTACTACTATCCTAGAGAAAACTATTTAAGTTGGCTTTTGACTATTCATCTGAAGATGACGAAGTAACGTCGAAGTCATGATCGTAATATATTATTATTAGTAATAATAATTAGTCGCTTTATTGTTTGGTTGAATAATGGTTATTGGTAATAAAAAGATATGATTGTTTTACCAACTATCGCATTGAGATACTGTGAGAATGTTAAAATTCATAATAAAAGTTAAGTACCTCGAAGGAGACGTGGAGAACAAATGAAAAGAAATGAAAGAAAGATGCGCAATAAGGTCGCACGCGAATAAGAGATAAATTGCACGGGTTAAATTAGCCAATTCTCTGAGCACAAGACTATTTGATGATGGGCCCTATACGTACTTGCAGCATGAGAAATCTTATCTGTTATCGATTATCTCCGGAGGCGATAATAAATGCAAAGTAGTAATTCACTTTCTTGCACATGGATTTTGTGAAACCTAGTGAACGCATCACATCATGTCACAAATTGAGTGTTTTAAAGGAGACCGAGCATTTGCGCATTGGGAATGGCGTGGTACCTCCGTGCGGGCAAAGCGCGGAAATCGATTCCTCTTCACGGAACAGGAACATGCATACATGCTATTTCACTGTCGGAAACCATCTGGCACTTTTCATATTGCCTGTGCGTGTATCCGACCGGACGTCGGTCACTTTTCGAATCTCCCCAAACCCCTGGGGTCTAGAAAGGCTATTCTTCACCATTTATAATACACTTCAAACGATTTCGGAAGTTTATACGGAGAGGACTTCATACATTTTTTTTTTACCTTTGAAAAATATTTTCGTAGATTCATCTTGAACCGAACAAAGCAACTCCTCGGAAGAAAAGATCGCATTTAAAACGTGCCAAATTTTGAATTTCTTCCAGATATATCTATCCAATGAAATATTAAGGGTAAGGAGATGAACTTAAACGAAGCTAGAGATGGCATTCTTCGTGAAAATTTGTTTTTTTTTAAAAACGAGAACTTGAATAAATTATTCCGTCTTCAAATTAATTTTAAAAAACTGATTACAACTTTTTCCACCCTCTTCATCCACACGATTTAATGGTAATAAATAAATACAACATGCATTACCATCTCCATCTCAAAATTTTGTTTGTCTCCCTTAATACAACGGTGGTCTGAAAAGTTTCCGACCTGAGAAAGATACAAGAAATTTTTTCTGAAATTTTCCGAAATTTTTCAGGTTGGAAACTTTTAAAACCACCCACGTAGCTAATACTGCTCCATATTGAACAAATTTAGTGGCGTGATAGCACAATGGGCAGAGCGTTCGATTTGTGTACAACTGAGGGTAACATGCTCAAGTTCTGGATAAAGCTTTACTATAGCAGTGGATTCCAATTTTAAATCCAAGTTGTGCATTTTTTTGTGGTTGCCGGAACAGAATGATAAACTACAGATGGCACAGGGCCAGCCGTTAACCCTATGATAGGTCTACATTCACATTTCTCCTCCGAGTAGACTGTGGTGTTATTTTCTAACAAAATAATTTGAGGAATTTTCGATTTGATAACGCTCGGAAAAGATTTTCAAACGTCTTCTCTACCTCAGTCACCTGAAGCGAACGCTCTGAAGCATTTCCTATCATCACTTAATAAGCGCCTAAATTAATCGCCGACCGCGGTCGGAGTGTGTCCCCATCGATCTGAATCCGGAATTTCCCGAGATTGACCCTTATGCGCACATGCCCCATTGAGAACGCGATGATACCGTGGTGGGGAGGCGAGGTCAGAGCGGCGGGGGTGTGAGGGAAGTGAAAAGGGCAGGGAAGGAGAGAGGAGATGGAAGAGGAAGGGCAATGGAGAGAGAGAAAGAAAGGCATTAGCCAATGGAGTTGGGTAGCAGTTTGCCATACGCAGTACTATAGCCATCTGGGCACGTGCTCTTTCCATCATGGATTGGGTGGGGTGAAGGGTGGAAGGCACTGGGAGAGTAGGGTGAGGATGGGGGGGGAGTGGTTTGGAAGGGCGAGGCGGGGGGAGGACTGGCACACATGGGCGTATGTTAGGGCACTTTTCCTCAATGTCACGGACCTATTTCACCTCCCCCTCTCCCATCTTCCACCCTCTCCACCCACACGGACCCGCTCCCCCCACACCCTCTTCCACACGCCCGCAACCTCTCCATCCTGACCACTGGCTGCGTGGACTGGGACGAGCGATCCTTGAAGGGGATGATGCACCATCAAGCCCCATCGACTCCCTACGGGGTGATATGTTAAAAGGCTTTCGCTTTTTATTTTCCTGTTGGTAAACACGAGCAAGAGAATAGGCCACCTTTGCATCGCGCGTGCGTTCCTTGTTCTTTTTTTACTCTTCCTTCTTAGCTTCCGACGAAATTGTCGGGACGAGGAGAGAGAGTCGGCGGTTCCCCTTCCTACGTTCCCCACTTCACTCACCCAACCGAGTAACTCACTCACTCTCTCCCCTCTCCGCAATCACCATTTCTTTTTCCCAGTCGGTTTGCCCCTGTTCTTCCGGCGGGCGCTGTTGTATTCGCTGAACGTTGTAAAAATTACTTACCTGAAATTCGCCGAACGTTGTATTCGCTAGGGGTGTTGCTGAATGCATGAATACCGAGATGCGTTCTCAGATTTTGCATCGTCCGGGAGATACGCCAGCAGCAGGCATTAGATCATTACCTTCTGGTCCTTTCTTCTCCTCCTTTTCTCTCATCTATACTATGTTTATGAAACCTCTACAAGAGGGGCGACCTTCAAACATGAGCAAAAATAATTTTATAACGGTTTTCCTACAAAATATTTTGAAAATCATGTTCGATTTGAAAGAAATCACACCAGTTTAGAGACCGATACTCTCTGTTTAGTGGATGATTTTATCTTAGGGAGCCTTTAGTAAGTGTTCAACAGTAGGACCGGGAATATAAGTAATATTCACGTTTAATTTCAATAAAGCCAAAAATATTTCCCAAAGTGAGGGAGGAGGCGTCTTCCTTGAGCCCTCTCCTGTCGCATCCCGCACTTATTCCAATTTCGCAGACACCCCTGGCCACTACACCAAAACCTGACAAAATTCAACATACTCCGAGGTAAAATTTGATTTGGAATGATTCAGTTCTTTCTTTCGTTCCGTTTCGAGGTTATTTGTGAAGTTTTTAGCGATAACTGTTTTACACGGACCGGTGACTAACTCAGTCTTTTGCGACCCTTCTCATTTATCCGAACTATGGACTGTTTGGAGAGTCAATTAAAAGGATGGAAAACGCTCGCAGAGTACAGTTATTTTGTGAATAAAAACGAAAAGGAGGTAACGTTTTGGGACAGCCAATGAAACGTTTGTAAAGCAGAACAGGTTCAGAGACCTAAAGCGAGAATAGATTCGGCGACGACGATAGTTTAGCTCTGAAAGAAAAAAAAATGATATCTTCATTCTGAATATTGCTGGTGTGAGAGCATTTGTCATGCCATACGTAGATTAGATGAATCTACATCCGGAACTTGGCTAGGGGAAAACCGAGTTATGGTCATGATACGATTTCTGCAATCATGATCGAAAGCCTCCCCAAATGGGTTCTTCTAAATTCAAAGTAATGCCTGAACTGATCATAATGTACTATTATAGAGAAGTTATTGAAGTCCGCAATCGAAGGAAAAATAAAGGGGAAGAATTACAGAGGAAGGCCAGGGATGAATTATGAGAAGCAGATAAATGGAAAGTGTCACTTCAACGAGCTATGGTAGAAGGAAGAGAATGGCAGGGAACAGGACAGTTTGTGAGCTTCTGCAAACCAATCCTCCAACTGATAATAAGTGATTTAATGGATATTATCATGCAGCATGGTACCGTAGCGGGCAGAGCGTTCGAACATCGACCTGAGGATCGGGGTTCGGTGACGCCTCTTGACACCCTCATGTAAACAAAAGTTTTATGGTTTTATCGGGTTATTCACCTGTGAAACCGCAGACGGTACAGAGAAAGAAACACGCCCGATTACCCTGATGCGTCAATTTCAAAATGACGAATGGAGTACACATTGAGGTGACACTACACCCTCACTTGTAAAATTGATCCATGATTAAACAAAATACTGTTTAATAGGTTTTGTCTAATATGGGTTTCGACTTTCAAAGTTACAACAAATTTTACCAGTCCTTGTAATAAGTACATACGGAGTCGGCTGGCGACATAAATGGCGCAGCTATTTCCACGTGTTTACGTTACACCGTATGCGAATTTGAAAGTTTTATATTACATCAAAGATCGTATTCAGAGGGGTTGTACTTTTTGAATTTTGTAAAAGCTTTTTGGAAAGGTGCCTCAGATGTCCTAAATTGAACCTAAACCATCAAGCCTCCCCTTTACCCGGCATCGCTCGATTCCATGCGTCCCTTCCAATTAGCCTCCGGACGTTTTCATGGACGTGTCCTTTCAGCGAAGGGTAAAATCGGAATCTTAATGTATAATGGTCACGTTATTCTCGCGTAAGTCCCCCCACAAAAGCGGGGTTTGAGGGACGCCGACGGGAAGTATTCTGTGCCGCATTTCACCTACGAATACGTTACCTTTGAATGTGACGGGGGAACTATTACGTATTTCAAACGGTTCTTTTAGGTAGTGTGGTTAGAACCTAATGGTGGTATACGTTAAGTATGTAAACATCATTTTCGGCCCTAATGCCTTTTCTAATTCTGCACAGAAACATTTTTAAAGGGAAAAAAGTAGATTTAAAAAAAGAAAAGAGTAGAATTTTTAAAGTATAAGATGGATAGCCTGTTTGCAGAAAATTATCCACCGGGTTTGGATTTCATTAGATCAACCAAGAACGGAGCACTTCGACTTCGACGGAGTCTTGGGCGCCTGAGTAAAAAGAGTGAACACGTGTAATTATTTTCATTTTCCTGATGAAGCCACCAGTAAGAGAGAGGACTGATACGTCGTGTATTTAAAGAGAAATCAAAGTTTATCCGGAAAATGTGTAATTTATTATAATACGCTCACTTGCGTTTCCGCCTGTGACTGACAGGTCTTATATTGACTTAAAAAATGAAACTTCACAAATGACCGGAGACTCAGCGAGATATTAAAGCGTACTGGGCATGTGTGCGTTGGTAAGGAGAAAACAAAAGAGAGGTTTAGACAGGAAAAATTACGAAAAGGAAACAATGGAAGATGGCGAAAACCGTGAGTTCGGAAACTACATAGGTGTGGTGAAGACTGAAATATTATTGAGAGCTAATAAACTCATAGCTATCAACGATTAATAAAATACATTATAAACACTCGCGCAAATACAAATTTAAGTGTGGCATCAACGATAGCACCTCACTACCGATGAAACAACGAAATTCCAGTTACATCAGGGTTGTAAAAGACACGTAGCCCCATAAAATAGTTGCACCCAATTGATTAATTATTCTCGGGTAACTAAACTATTTAACCACCCCTCATAATACTTTTGTCAAAGTAAAAACAATATTATCGTTGCATTGCTTATTTACTTAGTTATAGCTTTCGATTTTATTGTTGATTTATTCAAACATTGCCTGACCTGAGTACAGAAAGTTTCCATAATATTCATAAAATAGCAAATTTGCCAATATAAGAAGTCACACAAAACTCGTGAAAAACTTTTTATCTATTATAAAATTAATCCTAGATAACAGCTTTCGGTTATGACTTGCCCTTGCACTGGTTAGATAGATCGAAGAGAATGAAGCACTACTACAAGCGGTCAAGTGTTACAGCGACGAGAGGTTCAATTACAAATTGTTTGCGCATATTTTTCTAGAGAGCAGAAAAGTTAATTTGCTCTGAATATGACACACATTTTATCACTACTTCCGCATTTGGTATCTCCGAAGAGTGCAGCGTTTCCTGGATGAAAGACGCTCAACGAAAATGACTAAAGGCGTGATGTTTAGGGTTCACGTCATCTGGAGGCAGGCACTCCGTGGAGTACATAGCTGCTTCTGCTCCGTGAGTGCATTTGAAAGTAAGCTATCGCGATGAGCACTCACTTTACCGAGACATGATCAGAACCTGCGAACTTCGGGCTATCTGGCGAAACCAGTGGCCAGAGGGGATAGCTGATGAGGCCACAAAGGCTACTACTGGAGGTCGGAGAATCGGCCGAGGTGAATTCAATTTAGATTAGCCGATACTTCGTTCAAGCGGCACTGCCTATCCCTCAAAACTTCAAAACTAGCGAAGCCGATTACGTCAACAAAACTTTCCTCATCACAAAGAATTGGCCTGATAATAGCGGAATGAGATCCTCTTCTGCTTGAGTTTTCTCGTAATTATCTCCATGGGTAGTATCCAGTATAGAGGTGGGCTTTCATGAAAACTATCAACATTAGAAAACAAATTTCGGCCTTTATATTCGGATAAAATAAGGGAAAAGGAACATCACGACTCGTCTTGTAACTCATTCAAGCGTAATAGATGACGAATTATAGGCTCATAATACTAACAATATCGTAACGACTCAGAATGTTGTAAATGAAGTGTGAAAACTTAAATAAAACTTAAAAGATAAAAAAAATATCGCCCTCAATAATAAGAGTTCGAATAAAGACTCTTTATATACTGTTACGACACACGATGGGCAAATGGTATAAGAATGAATGACAAATGAAAGACGGAACTGTGATAAAATGCGCAAATACGAACAGCGTTTTAATAAGAGTTTGCTCTTTCATATTCAGTCGTTCTCATAGAATTTGTATTGTTTTAAATTGATGCAGTTCATAAAAAAATTATAACACATCTTTTACTCTTAAAGAAATTGTTCCTTAGTAGCGTAAGCTTGTTAGTCTTTTGAAAATCGAGTGAATTTTCGGTTAAATTATGCAGTGGTGTGGAGCAAATGTGATCACGTGACAAATTTGCTTCCTAATAATTTTAGGGGTAACTTAGGGAGAGAAGACATGAAAAACAATGAAGCCCTAATGAACAGCCCTAATAAATTAAATGTCAGCTATGTTGTTCCATTATTGGAGACAGTAATATGCACTAATGCAACAACCCCACCGAATATTTCCCAATAGCGTGATTTTGAAAATGGTTAACAGAGCGAAAATGTTTTTGAAATGAAAACCCTTGAGTAGTTATGGCCACAAAAAATATATTCATTTCACTACTTTCATTACAAAACGATAAAAACACGAGCACCGGACAAGTATGCGCGTGTATGCCCAAAAAGTCTATTCGATTTACTAATTCAGAGTGAGCAAACGGCTTTAAGAACTGCGCCACCATGTCGTAGCAGTAACCATGGGATGTCCATGCAGTCGTCTGCATTAAAAATAAAGGCGACTGAAAGCCATCGGGTCTGGGTGAGAAGGGAAAAGGTCGGGGAAAACGGTCGTGAAGCGATGTGTGGGCTGCTGTTCCCCTTCCCACGACTCGGCTATCATATCGGGCACTCTTTCTCAGGTTGGCAAAAGGGATCCTTAACGACGGTGGCTCAATTTTTAAATTGGTAACCCACCATTCTTTGCGGGAGTATGGCCAAACTGGATCCGGCCAAACAATTGAAAAGCTCTGAAACTCAAGCGGTGAAACATTATTATCTGTGTCCAGATCCGTTAGTTATGAGGGAGCATGTTTTCAGTTGTTTAAATGTTTGTAGCCCAATGGTAAGTCAGCATGAATTTGGACACCTTACGCAATAGTACTGCCATCTATGTAGCTAAGAATAAGTAATAAACAGATGATATCAGTAAACAAATATTTCGTTATTTGGGATAGCTTGTGCAAACATTTGCGTGTAATTGCAAAACAGCATAATGGTTTTTACATATTTCTCAGTTTACTTTACAATTCATTTGGCAGTATTTTATTAAAGTTTTCCATTTCTTTCTTTTAATTTTTTGTAACTTGGCCGATTTTTGGTTCTAGTTTCGTATTCATTTTCTCTTATCGGACCATATTGAGCTCTATAAATTATCCGTGCGTTATGTTTTGCTTTAATAATTCGTTAAGTTAACATTTCCATAAGTTTAAACTTTTCATTTTATTACATGGTATTTTACTCCAGGGTTATATTTCCGTCATTAATCCTTGTCAGTAGTGGTTTTCAGATATGCTTTGTGTATTGTGTAGTTCATTTACATTTATGCGTACTTTTCTTGCGAAATGTTTCATATTTGTAAGGAAAGCTTAGTATCAATAAAATATATATCCTACAATTAGTCTTTGTTGGCGCTTTTTCATTTTTGTTGGTATTATTTATTTTTTTATTATTTATTTTTATTATTTTGTTGGTATAATGTTACTTTGTGGGTTTACGTAGTGAAACGGCGACTCCTTTAGCAAAATTTCGGCGAACGACCTATGATAACCCAGTTGGATTCATGCAGACAGCTATATTTTTACTAAGAGCATGACTTACACTCTCCAAACAACATCACGCATGAAGATTATTTTCCGTAATGTTTATATACCAGAATAATATTTAATATGCACACCAACGAGGCATGGATGCAAACACGATGGGGAAGACGATGTTCTTAGCCATGCAATGAACCACCAAACAAATAAACATGTTCTTACCTCTACTTTTTAAATTTCTTTATCCAATAGCTTGATAAAATAAATTTGCTAAAAGAATTAAACTAAATCCATGCGGAAGGCACCATTTGTCTTTTGCCTATGGAAAACTCCACCTTTTCTCACCTCGCGCTAATAAATCCTTCGTTTTATAACGATAAAAAGTCTACTCCCAAAGAAATAACCAATGTTATTGTGACTATCATATATAAAACACTCCAGTCATGGCGATTATTCCTCTACTACTTGTCTCGCTTTTAGCATTTGGAATTATGGAGTTGCAGTATGGCGTACTTAGGATATACTTGTATCCTAAATCCGAGGGTCGTAATAGATGACCAATATTTGTGCCCTCTCGCTACCTAACGAGTTGGGACAGCCCTTAAGATGGTATACACCCCAAATCGAGCAATTTAGGCGCCTAAATAACAAGTCTGGATATAGCTTATCACCGTCACTAGATCCAAAGGTTAGAGAGGACATACATGCATATTTAAGTCTACACACCTTTAAGTACTACAACGTATTTCTCTGACGACTGACGATGGGGTGTATGGCAGAGAGTGTTAGTCCGAATCAGTTCGGGACGAATTTGATTTTACCATGAAGTGTAAAGCACGATTTGGTAATATCTGGGTGATTCTACCAATTTGATCACGATAAAAAGCCTCTCATATCATTTTACGCGCCCTAACTACTCATTGCGGTCCTGCGACCCAAATCTGTGTGGAATTATAATTATTACCTCGTGGCCGTCCTATATGCATTCAAATCATGCTTCTTTCACTTATTCGTCAAGGATAAACCTTAGAGGGCCAGGTTTAATCGTGAAAGTTTTGTATATCCGGAATTTGCATACTATTGTGTCACTTATAATCGGGGATGGGTGACGGCACGGTGTGTTGGGAGGGGACGGGTTGGCGAAGCGACAGAAAAAAACATCGCCTTCCTTCCTTGTGGACGAGGAAAGCGAAAGCATTTTTAATGTAATCATGGGCGACACCCGCTTCCGTTGCTCCAAGCGCAAACGCGGTGAACAACAATTGCGAGGGCCGTTTCGCACTCGCGATTGTTGCAAAAACGTGTTTGCCCACCTCGGTCAATCGCGCATGCCAATTCGCGGATCCGCTCCAAATTTCGCAATTCCCATCGCGTAATGTGGGAGGAGGCGTTCGTATCAGGTGGGGGGTGGGGTGAGGGCGTCGTGGGAGTTGCGGTTGGGGGAAGGGAAGAGAAAAAGGGGAGTGTGGGATGAGGGGAGGTGGAATGATGTGCTAATGGGACCGGGAAATGAATGCCGCCCGTTTGATATTCACCGCGCGGCAGTGGCGGCGCCCTTCGGGAGGGCGGCCTGGGGCTCGGCGGGGGTAGGGGGGATTTTGGGCGGGAAGGGATAACGGTTGAGTGAACACGAAGTAACTAAATAAATATACAATAGCTCGCGTTCCTCGCAAAAACGACGTCCGTCCGCGCAGAAATGTGAAAACGTGAAATTCAAATGGAACATGGCGGAGTGGAGAGTCGGGCGCGGGAATTTTTCCTCTTCAATAGGGAAGCCATAGTTTCCGCGACTCGCACGCGCCGGGGTCGCTCCACACCCCTCTATCACTTCCCCCCGTCCATCCAGACTGCGTGGTCGATTTGGGACGCTGCGCCTGTGGGGCCGGCCTGCGCTGAACTGGCGCCCCGGGAGGGAGGGGAGCAGGCCGGACTGGGGGTGGCGTGCGCTGCCAATTCTTGACACGGCTGACGAAACGCCACATTTGGAGAAAGAGATTTTTTCACCTCATTCATCAATACGGCGATATATACCGTTTCGGATTCGACCTTGGAAGGTTTCTAATCCCATTCCTTTTCCGAAGAGCACACTCCTCGAGGAAAAAAGATGTACTTGGGACACACTCCACTCTATTTCTCAACGCATTTCCTCTTCTCTGTGGGCAAGTTAAGGAAATAAAAGAATTTTTGAGTGAAGGAAATCGAAAGAAGCCTTCTTCATATCCTGACCTTTCATCATATTTCATCTAGGGTCTTTATTTGGGAAAGAAGGGTTTATTTATCGCTCAATAACAGACTTACGGTTTCCAAAGCCGTTCTATCATTCGGTGGGAAATCGTATAACTCTCTCACACGTGCTTACTTGAAGTTCATGTTAGCCATATTTTGGTCCTGTACCTATCATCTCTTGTGTATCGTACTGTTATTAGAACTTCATGTACTTACACTTGTTCATGTGCCTATGAAGCCCGAGAAAAGTTTCCGTGTTCCTCTATTTTCTATCATGGGGTGTGCCCAAGAAGAGTGCTGACCCAACTGCGGCTCGCGAAAGTATTTGTAGCTTAGGTCTTCGTTGATCATTGTGTACACGTAACTGCTGGCAATGAAAATGGTATTGGCTTAACTCTCATTAAACGAATCACTACATACTTCTGTATGATACATTACGAACACATGTAAAATATCAAGAAATAACTCCATTACATCAAGGTTTTCCATACGTTTCTGAAAACATGGAAATATTAAAATGTAAAAGTCTGTACAAGTGGGTCGTTCCGTAACCCATTAGAAAATCCAAGAGTGAGAGATTAGACCTACCAAAAGTAAAACTTTTCCGATACTACGAGCACCATCTGTTGAAGGAAAGCTTCAATAGCACGAACTGTTGAAGAAAAAGCGAAAGGGAAGACTAAAACTACCCGGATGAAATACCTCGTACATTAAATCAAATAAAATAAATTGATGGAAATCATGTCAGAGTGGAAAGTGAAGAAATGTGAAAGTGCACAGAGGATAGCTCATCTGCAAACAAGGCGACGATGAGAAGAGACGTTTCAGGCGTGATATGGTGGAATATCATGATTAGTTAAACTTGGCAATTTTCCACAAAGTAAAATTTTATACGACCGGTTTCGATGTAACTACATCATCTTCAGGTGAAGGTGACGACGATCCAATCTTCTTTATTGATAAAAAGAGACATTTTAGGCGTGATATGGTGGAATAACATGATTAATTAAAATTAGCAATTTTCCACAAAAATAGTGAATATGGATATTTTTGTGGAAAATTGCTAATTTTAATTAATTCTCTATTGACGGTTGATGAAGCACGATAATGAGGACTACAATACGATGTATATAACTACTAAATCTTCCCTACTCGAAGTTGCTACCTTGTTTTATAGACACTGCCAGTGGAGTCATAATTCCGTACCGTCATCATATTATTGCTTAGATAACACACGTGTAACTTTGCCTTATTTTAATTAATTTGTCTCATCCCACCAGGTGGTTCCGTCTATGCTTTCACTCAATCTATCACACGAATGGTCTAAAAGCAAGTACGATAAACGAGGTTAGCCTCCGGTTGGATGTATTTTTAATTAAATTAAATTATCGCGCCCCGCCATCGCGCTACACTTGCACGCGATCGAGGAGGATATTAACGTGAAGCGACCGCAGAGAACGCCGCTTTCCCGCATCAACGTTGAATTTCTTAATTTCCCTATTCTTCTCGGTTTTTCTTTCTCACCCATTGCGGACATGCTATTCTGAAGGAACACATAGCGTGCTCTCACCCACTCGCATTACAATTCATCAGTGGTCTGCGTAGACGTGGAAGATTGACATTCGTTATGAAGGGGAATGCGAGTTATTTCCTCGATCTATTGTTTCATTTTTTTTAAAACAGAGATGGCTCATCCGAGGCTGGAGTGCCAAATCCGTCTGCTTTGCTGTAGTTAAGAAACCTCTTCTAGACGGTGCACAGGCACACTGTAAGTTCTCAAAGCTTTTCCTTGCCTTAATCAGAGATGTCGGATTCTGGCTGATGTCTACGCGCCGTAGGAAAATCCCTTTGAATCATGGATGTGGAACACGGCAACTGCTTTCGAGGTGCATTAAGTACTGGCTGTTCATACTCTCGAGATGAACTCTGCGAAAATCATGATACTCGCCCTGATGTAGGTAATAAACTCTGTTCACGATTTCCAACATTGACATCGGGGTCGAAGTTTGCCAACAACGCCAAATTCAGTATAGTCACGATAATAAATTATCAATCCAGAGGAAAACTTACAACATCCAACTTCTTACTCATCCAACAATCTTTCCTCATAACTTCTTCAATTATTAAATTCCTATCCTCATGTTCTCAAAACACGTTTCGAGTATTACTAGGTATCCCAAAATACCGTCCGTTTTCTTTTTTTTAGCAAAACAAAGAACTTTCAACTTTTTTTTCTTGTCTTAAACGCTGTTTTGATTGCTTTTGGAAAACACTACGACGCGATTTGATTATTTTTTATGAATTGAACATTATTTTTGAGGTTTGAAGAACCCATTATTTCGAATGGATTCAAAACCCCTATTGATCGGACTCCCTCTCGAATCACTCCAAGGATGACAGTTCAATAAAAATCACTTTATTCCTGCCGTAATTTGACTCGACAATATGTGCTTTTAAGGATAACGTGGCGCAACTTTTTTGTTTGCGGAAATTCGCGGAAATTGTCGGCCACATAGTTTTGGGAACATTAATTATTCCGGAAAGAGGATAGTGTGTACGAATGCGACGGAAAATTCTCGGAATATACTCGCCAAATCCCCTGAGGGATATTTGGGGGGGCGGGAAAGGATCTCGGGACAAAAAAGGGACGCTTTCAATCCGGATAGACCCGTAATCTACTTACAGCGAAAATATCATTTACTTCCAAACCCTCCCCCTCCCCCAACCCCCCCCCCCCCCAAGCTCATCCCCAAACGCCACTTCCGTAAAACCTTTAAATTCCTCCTAAGCCGTGGAGACTATATTCAAAGCGGCCTCCGCGTCGTAATATCACTAGGCCCGCGACTCCCATTGCGCGGTTGTTTCTAGCCGTGTAGTCTTAATTCCGACCAATTTGCGTCTAAGACGCATGAATTATTCATACCCTTCCACGGTCCTAAGTTTCGGGGTTTTTGAGGGGAGCCGAAACTTTATGGTGGTGCTTTGCGAACACGCCGGAAGCTGGTTTAAGGGTGTGGGATTCAGACGACGGGGGCGGATGGAGGTGAAGGGGGAAGAGAATGGGAAGGGTGGCGTGATGGATGAAGAAAGGAGTGGGGGGATGATGGGGGTGGGAAGAAAAGGTAGGGGAGAGGTTTCCGCGAGAATAGAAGGGCGAGAGTAAGGAGAAAGACCGAGCGAGACAGAGCGGACCAAACAGAGACAGCTCGCCATTTCTCTTTTTTTTTCAACACAATTTTTTAAAGCGCACAACTGACGTAGTCATTCATAGTTGCCGAAACATGCATAAAAATATCAATAAAAAATGCAATAAAACATTTCTTAAAAAATAACCGACTAAAACGAGAGTGTAACCAACTCAATAGAAATGGCACACTTTTGGATGTAAGAAGTTATAGAGTATAATCTTCCAAGGGGCCAGAAAGTTCTAAATTCAATGGAAAACGATCGGAAGTTCGTCGGAGAATTTGGGGCAGGTAAATGATTAATTGCGCAAACCGACTTTTGAATCGAGACGTTTCGCCATGGGTAAGTGAATCAAATGTTTCCCAAATTCGCCTTCAATGAAGGGAGGACTTAGGATCAGAAATGGATTTCGGTTAGGGCATAATTTCTGGATGTTTGGATTTTATAATATTTACAAAAAAAAAGTTCGAAGGTATTACTCATTCTTTGGCGTATTTTAGGGGTTAGACGTAAATCATTTGGCTCTCCATAACAATATGTCCTATGCTTATACATGTATTTCAGTCTAATTCTTTAAATATTTTGCAACCTTGTCCTGTGGGATGTGCCACTGTTTCAGAAAAAAACTAAAATGAAATATCTAATTGTTGATTTCAGACCTACATTTTATGGAATCGATTCAGGTCCTGGCGATGAAGTTGAACGTTGAAACCTTTAACGTATCTGAATAAAATAATTTGAAAGCATAATGCTACAATTTCCATTAATCATAAGAAAATTAAAGATAATAAATTATCCTACCAGCGTTGGCCACACTTGCTAATTTTCATTCGTGTTAAAATGCAAAAAACTATATTTCCAATTGTTCGGACGTTCCTTTGTGTAAAGGTATCCTCTGTGGTCAGTAAAAAATCCGTTAAAATACTCTCATAATGATGCTCAGCAAACTTATTTCCGGCTGAACCTTTATAGACCATTCAAGCATAATCTATACCGCAGTAATTCCTTTCTTACGTAATAATCGGTGGGATTGGGTAAGATTTATGCTTAATTACATGCCCTGAATTTACCGAAAACATCTACTAAGGTTCATAAAGAGAATTGGGTGAGTTCTCTCCTTATGCCGCTATATTTAACTCGGGACATGAGGCGTTGGAAGGGTTTTGCCGTCACAGAAGCGCGTTCGTGGGACTCGCTACAAGTTGAAAGTTTGGAATTGAATTACAAAATCGACATACCAAGGTTGAGAGAGTTCATCTTACAAAAACATTTCTAAATTTCTTTGAATGTGCCCATCTTTCCCCTCGTCTTCTCGTATCTTGGCTGGTACTTGCTGAATTTACCATTTAATTTGTCAGACAAAAATTGTTAACGAGAGCACGTGATGGCAGACGAGATTAAATTATGAAATTTAGACTTTCACAAACGAAAACGAAGCACGTACATTTAGTTTGGGAACTTGAGTTGAGCCCTCAACGTGTTGTCTTAATTTCCAAGATAAAACGTGGTTTCGTTCCTCTAACGCTTGGCAGTTCTTAAGAGGAAATTTGGTTAGACGCTACGCTACGTTTTGCGCTGCTTATAGCTTTGTTAATAACGGAAAAAGAGGACCATTAAATCAATTTGGAAAAGGAAAATTCAAAATTTCCATTAAAAATTCCGGTGAGGTTTAAATTAATCGGATTGGAAACTTGGCACTTGAGTGCGAATGCTCAAATAATTATAGATACTAACACCACCCAAGATTGATCTATGACGCTGAAAGTTTCTTAACTACGAGTCTGCCGACGGCATTGGTCTTTAACAGATTATTTCACGAATTTCTCCTACTTTTGCCGATTTTACATCTAACATCCTAGTGTAGCAACACTGCAAATATCGCGTTACTTAGCGAAGAAGTGAAATTTAAAGTTAAACCTATGAACTGAACCTATATGTTACTGAAAGACTCGGAGGGTGTATTTCCCAAAACATTGTAACGATGAGGATACACCATTGCAAAAATATTCGTGCAAATAAATCCGTGGAACGCAAAATGTACTTCACGAAACTTTGGGTGATATACCAGAAAATCTGCGACGTAATATAAGGGCGGCTTAGTAATACACGTGAACTCTTAACTCATAAATTGGGTATCGAACTGCTGAATCAGAATATGACAAAAATATTATCTTAAATTGGCTCAAAAAAACTGCAGTGTAAAATCACTTGGTTCTCATTTAAATCGGCGATGGAGAAATAAAAATAGTGAATCTTTCTACGTGAAGTGACGGGGGAAGCAGGGAAATGGCGGTGGCAATTGTGGTTATCCATAGAAGGAGGGAATGATCGATAAAATGGGAGAAAATGAAGACTAACGAGAAAGTTAACAGGTACGGTGGCGAAACTGCCTGGATAAATCTGAAGAAAACAGGAAAAGTGTATGCAAGAGAATTGGACGTTGAATAGTTTCGAAAGATTGTTTTTGTACAAGTAAAACTTTTTGAGAGTTGTTGTTATGATTTTCTGAAGAAATTAGCCAGCACATTCTTAAGTCCAAGATTAACTAACGTTAGAAAAATTATGCGGAAGTTGGAAGCACCTTTTTAAAATTTTAGAGTAACATGAATAACACAGGCCAACAGTGGTTTTGGTGCCGGAGCTTTTAATGCTGATTTAAAGAACAATTGGGGTGCTGAATCCAATTATGACACTAGTTTTTTCCTATCAGCTATAGTTTTCAAGATATAGATATGTTGTTACTTACGTAAAAAAATCTTCTACATGATGATATGGGAATATTATATTAATAACACAGGCCAACAGTGGTTTTGGTGCCGGAGCTTTTAATGCTGATTTAAAGAACAATTGGGGTGCTGAATCCAATTATGACACTAGTTTTTTCCTATCAGCTATAGTTTTCAAGATATATGTTGTTACTTACGTAAAAAATCTTCTACATGATGATATGGGAATATTATATTAATAATGATCTCATTGGCCTACAATATAGAAATATACATAAAACTTATTGACAGTTTATTGAAAATAATAGGAACACCGCAGAGTAGTTATAAATTAGTATACTTATAGATTTATTTAACTTTGAAAATTATTTTCCGGAATATATCAAATATTAAAACAACTAATCGTAAGATGTTCCACATCTAAAAAAGTAGAGCTGTTAAATAAAAACGGATTTCATATTTGGATTCAGCTCTACAAATATAGTTAAAATCATCACAAAGATTCCAGGCACCAAAAAAAAAATTTTTTTTGTAGCGTCAACTTTTTGAAATAATTTAAAAAACAACACAGTGCCACAAAAATCGACTGTCACTTCCCCTTTAATACGCATGCATGTGAAATGTCTTCGGACAGACTAGATTTCTCGCGCAATCAACTCTCAAATACCAGGGCACTTACAAAAAGGATAAAGTACTCTCAGGGAGTCATTACAAATTTGGTGACATATCACGAGAATGCCACCGGTTGGAAAACCATACATCCAAGTGGACTCTGTCATTGAAGGAACTAAAGTGATGCCGCTCGACAAGATTCCTATGGTCAGGGCAGGCGTATTGCGAAACATGTAGCCGCGTTTCAACGTAGATAAAACAAACTGCCATTCACTGAACAAACAAACTACCAAATAACGGTACAAATTCTGCTCCGCCGCTTTCGATCCAGGCCGAAGGTGAACCTACGGAATTGTTCCGATGGCTAGTGAAGTAAATTCAATCGCAGAGTAAAATTCAACTTCCAAAACTCGAATGTCCATTCATTCATTCATATTCATTTAGTGATAAATATAAAATTAAGTATCTTTGCATGCTATCGCAACCGATCAAAAATGTTTCGGCAAATAAAAGTTAGATCGGAATGGTTTTTTCCTTACGACTACATGCAAACCACGTAAATTGACCTTTCTGACGTCGATAACAAAATGCGTTGTCAGCGGTGGGAGAGGAGATGAAGTTACTGAAATAAATTTGAAGAAGACAGGATAAGTGTAAGCAATACATTTGGGTGTACAAGGGGCATTGAAGACCGTGATGGAAGGGAAATTGTTGGGTTAGGAAGAGTAGAGATAAGTAAATGCTTTTTGAAGCCAAGAGGAATGGGAGAAAGTGCGTAGATGTGAAGATGATTTCATTAAATATAAATGATTTTACGCTAACTAGTGTTCATGCGTGATTCGTTATTTATATCTAATACCACGGAGTTATACGAATATATTGGCTTGAGGAATCCAAGTAAAATCTACCTCAAACGATTGTGATGACAAAACGCAATTTTTTCAGAGTACAGAGGAATTACATCTTATTAACACCAACTCCCCACAATCTCTATGACTCAACTCTTCCAAAATAATCCGACCCACTTCTATCACACAAATATTTTTACTCCTGTTTTAATTTAAATGCATCATAAACTACATGTTAGAATGGATGTAAATTCTGTGTAGCAGTACTATGCAAACAGTACCTATTATCGAAATGGAAATTATGTCCTGTGTTTTCGTGATTTAAAATGTGAAAAACGATAAATATTATCGTGAGACCTCTTCACATCAATATTTTTTTTGTAATCTACCGGTTAAGGTAGGTTTTTGGATGGACACAACTATCAAATAAACATTTTGTGACTCCCTACCTAGCAAACTAATCTATATCAGATCCCTCTTCATCTCGGTGTACTTCTTTCCTCCCTTCATCCCGTCCAACATCCCTATCCTGTTCCTGCCCTTTCCTCGTTTGCCTCCTGCCCTTTACTCCTTTGTACAGGTAATTATGTATACTATATAACATGTGAATATGTCATGTGAATATACATGTGTCATGTGAAAATAATATGTATCGTATGTAATCTGCCTTATGCTTTCTTTCGGAAGCTCTAGGGAATAGGCTTTTTAATGTTTAGTATAATTATTCTCCGAGCAATAAGCACTTTTGGAAAATAGGCTAACATATTATAACGCTTTCTCCTAATTGAGATACCTTTCTTCAAATGAAATTATAGAATAAAGTTACACCAAATGGTATCTGCTTTATGTTGACTGATTTCACTGCCGTTTTGGGCTTCTCAGAAGTTTTATTTTTCCGGCGTTTGATATTGAAGATTTGATGTTGAATAATTTTTACTTTCTGAAATTATTGCATTTTAATGCATAATAGTCAAAAGTTACCGTCAAAGCATCTCCCACAATTTCTTGGAAGTTATAATTTAATATATTAATGAACTTCACATTACCTACTTAACCCATTGGGCAGCATGCTTGAATATTATTATTATTAGGTAATCTACCGGTTAAGGTAGGTTTTTGGATGGACACAACTATCAAATAAACATTTTGTAACTCCAAAAAAAACCCAATCCAGCAACCTAATCTACATCAGGTCCCTCTTCATCTCTGTGTACTTCTCTCCTCCCTTCATCCCGTCCAACATCCCTATCCTGTTCCTGCCCTTTCCTCGTTTGCCCAACATTCTCCCCTCTATTACCTTCTTCAACATTCCACCACAGCTCAATACGCCTTTCATCCATTTTTCCTGCCTCGATAGGATTTATCTCAACAAACCCCTCTCCTCCCCCACCATCTCCAGTAATTCCTCATTTGTTTTCCTTTATGTCCATTTCACCTTCTCCATTCTTCTCCACACCCACATTTCAAAAGCCTCCAATCTACGTCTATCCTCCTGCTTCAGCGACCACGTTTCCGCGCCGTACATAGCTACGCTCCATATCAGAGCACATCAATATAGACAGATATTTTTAAAATTAAAAACTTTTTAAATTTAAAACTAAATGTCCACCTATTTCGAAACGTTTGGGACGATTTTTTTCCTTGACATCTCCTTCACCTCACATTTTAAAAGACACTTGACTGAGACATGACCTCCCATATTGGCATCCTTGATTCCTAACCTACGTCTCCTCATATGACTACAACTAACTGCAAACGACGGACTTAAGAGAGGTCAAACTGACATAGTAGTGCAAGCCGTCACTAAACTCTATAGTAATGGATGTTAGGCCGCAACCCATTAGGGTTACTGATTATTAGGCATTAGACTGGATTATTAGGCATTCCTCATCAATTTTTTTGTGGCAGTTCAAATGGCCATGCTCCATATTTTCTACTGCTGCCTTCACATTTTCGCCTTGAATACTCGTCTCCGACTGCATTTCCACAATTTACACACGGGAGTCATTTTCATTGGTTTTGTGTGCGGTGTCCATGGTGTTGACGAAGGCGACCTCCCTTCCATTAAACTGAAATCCATAGGCTCGCCATATAACGAACGGCTTTAACCGGACGGGGTCGAAGGGAAGGCACGACCCAGTGGAGGGGCGAGGACAGGGGGAAGGGGAGGGAGACGGCCGCCGATGGGACAGGGCGGGGGAGAGAAACCCACGTATTTGTTGCGATTAACCAAAACCACCAAACTTCCCACGGGAGCCATATCTCCCCGGCCCACACAGTTCAAACTTTTCCATCCCTCCAACCCAAACCCTCATTTCCCCAGACCAATGCGGTCAGCTCCATCTTGGCAAACAACGTAGCTCCTCCAAAAGGCTTTTGACACCATCCAATTGGAATCGAACCTTTTTTTAGCGGTGCGGGGGACATGGGGGGGGAGGGGAAGAGGACTGGGGGTTAAAGAGGAGGGACAAGGCTTACCTCTGTCGCGAAGTGAGCGCCCGCTTGAGGGTTTCTGGTGGTCAGAGTTTAATGAAGGGACCGCAAACCGACGCGGTGCGTGAGGTTATTTATTTTGCGTTAACATGAAAGGCATCGCCAGACGAAGCTCACCTCCTCGATCTCATGAATCAAACCAAAATCAAATGTCCGAAGCTCGGGACCGATATCTGGACCGTATCCGACATTTCCTAGGCTGCTTTGGGTAACACTCTACGTGGAGATCTCGGATATGGAGAGATTGGTTGGTTTGCCGATTAGGTGTCATGTTTTGTGCTACGCTACGTGTTTCTGGAACGAACATGTAGAGGCAAATCACCCCGAATGTAAAGGCTTTATACAAAGGCTAAAAAGGGTGCCATTAGAATATTTTATAACTTTTATCTATTTTAATGAGCATATATTCGATTTCAGAGGTACTGCCTGCATAGGGTCAATAATATACATAATTCTTGTCGTACGGGGGGGGTATCTACATCTATCTAAATACCCTGCGAGCCACCAAAAAAGGTGCGTGGCAGGGGGTGTAGCGCCAGCAGGAAAGGGTAAGGGATGAGAGGGTTGGGGTTTATTCAAATAGGTAGGGGAAGGGGGGGAACCTGTAAGAAAAAAAATATTTATTTATATATATCCACGCGCAGTCCCTAATCTGTACGTTAATACTTATTGTAATGAACTGACTCCTGGGAGATTTCGACTACAAGCATTCTGGTCTCTTATCGTTCTAGGAAAAAAATGACATTTTAAACTTGTATTGCAGTCTATCTCTCTAATCTCTAATTCGTGATCCCTCCGACCGTAATACGTTGGGGTTCGTATTATATTCATGATGTCATCGAAAAAGGGCCTATCTTTAAATGTTTTTAATAAGTTTAATCTATATTGTCAACGCCGCTGCGCATGTTTCGTCCAACTGCCCTATCGCAAGAATATAATTGCTTGGGATAGTTTTTTTTGTTTCATAATGTTATTTATGGAACGTATGTTTTTAAGTAGGTATTGAAGTCGTTACGTTCTTGAAAGTAATAAATCCCTAACACGCATTTCATCATGAATGAACGAGATGGGTCTCGTTAGCAAACCAGGCAAATTTCTCTAAATGTACTCGCAGTTTGTAATTCTTAACTCTCCTCCAGGCAATCGTCGTACTTCCTCGACCCTCAGCTACAACTCATTTTGAATTGCTTCCATTTAATAAAGCAATTATGATATGAAGCCTTAAGTTATGTGAAAAGAAAAAAAAATACTTTCACTAAGCCTGGTGTTTACAGCCAAGCTATCAGTTTGAAGTGTTTCCACCCTGGCCGTCCTTAAGGTTAAATGAGCGTAATTTCTTTGGTCTCTAATTTATGTCAAAATTCAGGAATGGAGAGGGAGATCACTTTTATTTGAGTTTTCAAAGAGGAAGATGAACGCAGCTCCGACGCTGAATTTAATTACAGAGTTAACATCATGTCGTTTTAATTACTTTGATTTAAATTACAATTTAAGCATTGGAATAAATATATAAATGCTAAAAGGCCGTAGTTGTATTTGAGCAAATGAAAATATTGTGAGCTTCTATTTCTTTTTCTCCAGTTTTTTCTTGATGAACAGAAAGAAAAATTAATAAATCGCCCAATTTTTACGAAATAATCCTAGAGTTTACAAACGTTTGAGAAGGAGAAGTTATATTTTTTGAGTGTATATAAGGAAAAAGCATCCGCACGTAACTTATATGAGAGATCTAATCTTCAGTCTTCCCTTTGTTAATTCCGTGATTATCAACGGAAAAAGAAAACCTAATCGGTTGGGAGTAGTGACGCACCGTGAAAAGTGATAACTCTCAAAATCGTGAATTATATTTATTCTTAGAAAGCTAAATGAATTTTTTTTACCTCGACTTAATAATTTTTTTCTTCGAACTATTTCCTTTCAAAACCACGTCGACCCGCGGATTGAAATGGGTATAGTTAGACTTGGTACACGGCTTCGATAATATAAATAAACAAGGTGTTTTATTTGAACACATGTAATGGAAGATGTTTTGTGAACGATGGTTGTGTATATGAGAAGAGCAGTGGTGGCAGAAATTGTTGGAAGTTTATTTTCCGAGCATTAAAAAAAACGAATACTTGTCTACGATAGGAAAACTGGCAACGCATGAAAGTATACTACTCTATTTATCACATAAATGAAATGAAACGTCTTATGTGTAGGGACATGCTTTTATGTCGACTTAATGCTGTGGTTATGCTGCACTAAATAAAAATTTAGGGGAAAACAGTAGTGGTAGAGTAAGGAATGAGTGGCTCATGAAATACTTAGGACTGGATACACAGGTAATAGACAAGCATAAAAGAAGTATAATACCCTAATTTCGCCATGTTTAGAAGTGAGATGGTAGTGGAATCACCAAATAGATGTACGAGAGAAGTGTAAATTGTTTGAGAGAGGAAGGGGAAGAAAGTCTACGATGAAAGGCATTGAAGTGACTCAAAAGATGAGGAATGTTAAGAAATCTCAGGAAAAGAAAGACAGGCATGCAGAAATGTATGAATGCGACAGAGAAGAAGGAAGTATGTAAGGGAATTATGAAACATATTAGTTTAAATGTCCGAGTTTGTATCGTAACCTAATATCATAACACATTATTGACATGAGTCTATTATCTTGAGGTCAATCCCAAAGGGGAATGGTGTAAAGGTTATGGATATGCGTAAATCCAATGACAGTAAAATGCTTACATGCTCTTGATACACATATTTAGAGAATTATACATAAGAAAATAACATCGCTTGCATAAAGAACATATTTAGAATGTTTTCCTGCAGTGATGGCTTTTAAAAACTTATCACTTACCCTTCTTCACAGACACTTTATCTCCTCAAATTATTACAGCCAATCATATTTGGAGATAATTTTATTTGTAAACATGGGATGATGATATTCCTATACGTTCTATCATCTAGATCAGTTCTAGATACAATTTCCTCTTACGAGCAAAGAGAAAAAAATACTTGCGAGGATTCTATTGAACTATTTTAATTAAACTTTCAAATTATTTTCTCAAGTCTTGATATTCCTGCATCATTTAAAAACTTGATCATTTTAAGTTTTTTAAACAAAATGTTGTCAACAATTTCTTTGGAATAATAAATAGGAGGTTACTAAATCTGGTTTTCCATTTTCATATTTTTAGCCCGAAAAGAGTTCCTCATGTTAACTTTAAGCATTTTTATACCGGACAAATACTTATGTTAAAGGGTTAATTTCTTGCAAACAACGAAGAGAAATGAAGCATACATTGATCAGATCTTCGCTGCTTATAACATCTTTCGCATCTCGGAGGTCTGCTGGATTACTCTACCCTCCATATTTAACACTTAACGACTAAGTACTCTCCAATCTCCGAAGAGCCGAGCTATAAGCATGCAACACTCGTAACTCATCATGCCAGTGACCCTGTTATTAGAGTGACGCCGGCTTATCAATCAAAATTACCTCGTGATTAGGACGAGAAACGAAAATTCCCTCACAGGGAAGATCATCAATCAACCTTCAGCTCCTCGCAGAGGCTTCAACTGTTGACGGCTGGCAATCAATGAGAATTTAATATTCATTTACGACCCAGCGATCTCATTCTCGATTTTTCAGTAGGTACCCCAGTATGCATAAAAATATTATTGAAAATCTTTGACTGAAGGTCACCTAGTATTAAAAACTAACAGTTCCTGATAGGAGTCACGGATAAGGAGGATGCCCCTTTCCAAGCCATGCCCTATTAACTTAAATTTTATGAACCTATATTGAAGCTCAACCTAAATCTATTCGAAAGCTTTAAATTAATATTAAATATCCAGTGATTAAATAAGAATTTCCTATTCTCGTTGGGAATAACATTTCTCATATTGAGGTATGTTATCTTTCTTTCAATCTTATTTATTTAACAAAACGGCCAGGATAGTGATATTCAAAACAAAAACCACGAGTTGACTTTTAATAATAAAACCACTTTACTTTTCCACATAAACTTTTTAATTTTTACTACCTAGGTTTCGTTATAACATAAAAATTTACCTGATGATGTTATGTTATAACGAAACCTAGGTAGTAAAAATTAAAAAGTTTGTGGAAAAGTAAAGTGGTTTTATTATTAAAAGTCAGTATGAAGATTTTCCACCAAGTTACGCCAGAAACTGTTTTTTTAAACCACGAGAGAAAAAAAATACATTTTGACTAGATTTTAATGTTAGCATAGCATTAAAAATCAGGGATTTACGACAAATCGATTTTTTTATTACTATGAAACGCCATCTGATGCGAGAGACAACAGCGGTGAAAATAATCATTGAATAAATAGAAGCAATATTTGAATAATCGATTTAATTTTAATTTAAATTAATTAGAAAATTAATTTCCACATTTATTTTTTATTAAAAGCAATGTTGGGGGGAAAGAAATTTGATTAATGTAGAATTAGTAGGAAGAGGAAGATACAGGTGTCATGAAATAGTGCTAATGCAATTACGTACGTTTCTTTTACCTACTTTCGACAGTTAAAAATGTTACTAAACGGAGATTTGATGAACTCTCCGTGCCAGTTAATCATAATCTTATATTTATTGTATATCAAAATTTTAATTGTTACTGATATGATTCACTGCCGCGATATGTTCTACTGAATAAACCAAGCGTATACTTAGTTTTCAACGATTTAGAGAATGAATTTTACGCGTCTTATTCAAGTAAATCTCACACATATATGAGAAATAATTCCTTAAAACAAATCAGATTATGCACGCTATTTACTTTATAAATACGACTTAAAAAATCCATTCAATAATAGTTTTTCATAGTGTGAGTTTCCCCTTAAGGTAGAGGTTAACCGGTTCAGCCGTAGGTTAATGACCCCTGATTTAACGTGTGGTCGAGGCAAAAGGTCTTATAAGGACGTTCGGTGGTAAAAATCAGACAAAGAAATTGCTCCTTCGTTGCTTTCGAGACCAAGACTTGGATTGTAGCAGAGGCTATGCCAAAGATCGAGGAACGAAGACCCGGTAAATTTTCTACCTTCGAAGGAGATTGTGCGAAAGGGGCCCATCCAATCATCACTCTTGTCCTTCTTCCCCCCTCTATGCAACCTCATATTACTTCCCTTTTCGGAGTGTCCCCTGTTGTGAAAGCGAAAATTGGCTCCGTAAAAGCGTAAATGCACCGGCAATAAACTCGAAAGCTCTGAGCAGGGAAAACTTGGGTGGGCGAGGAGATTATCGAAAGAAGGTGCGATGACCTCGTTGACCAATCACGGTTTTAGCCTCACCGATGCTGAGGCACCGTTAAACTGTGACCATTTAGCACTGTGAATCTTATCGTAAGAGGTTTGGAAACAGGCCGAAAATAGTAAACGGAGACAGAGGTCTGACGCGTCAAGCAGTATATATAGTATATTGGCTCTCTAGAATGGTTGGCACGGCACAAACGCCTACAAGATTTACGATAAGAGGCTTTAATTGGCAGATTTATTTGCTTAATAAACACAAGGTTAAATGCAAATTCAGAAAATTCTATGTAAAATCACGGATTCTCACCTTCCATTCCGCATTCAACTCCTTGCAATTTCGACCAATTACACAGGCCAACAGTGGTTTTGGTGCCGGAGCTTTTAATGCTGATTTAAAGGACAATTGGGGTGCTGAATCCAATTATGACACTAGTTTTTTCCTATTAGCTATAGTTGTCAAGATATAGATATGTTGTTATTTACGTAAAAAATCTTCTACATGATGATATGGGAATATTATATTAATAATTATCTCATTGGCCTACAATATAGAAATATACATAAAACTTATTGACAGTTTATTGAAAATAAAAGGAACACCGCAGAGTGGTTAAAAATTAGTATACTTATAGATTTATTTAACTTTGAAAATTATTTTCCGGAATGTATCAAATATTAAAACAACTAATCGTAAGATGTGCCATATCTAAAAAGGTAGAGCTGTTAAATAAAAACTGATTTCATATTTGGATTCAGCTCTACAAATATAGTTAAAATCATCACAAAGATTCCCGGCACCAAAAAAAATTTTTTTTTGTAGGCCTGTGTTATTAACCAGATTCATTAATACAGTATTACTTAAAACTGTGATTAATTAAAACTTTAATGCCAAAACCACTTGATAAAAAGTATTGCTGTACCATTGTATCTAAGCTCACCAATAGTAAAGGAGTTAAGGTCATTATTCGCTTACCGAAGGTTGGCAAAAATTAAAAATAGAAGCATCACAGATTATTTTAATCACCTCTGGCTAGATATTATGGTCAAGATAGCCCGTATAAAAGTACCTAGTCAGATGAGATTCATATGTGGTATATCTGAATTGTTTAGGTGGTAGAATAGGTGCTTGAGGCAGAATTTCCTATGAATGTGTTCACTGAACGTGATTCAATGCACCTCGCCAACCTGTGCTCATACTTCCTTCAAAATAGCTTATGCCATAATAAGTAGAAATAGATTCAGTTGATCAAACGGCACTCATACGTGTAGGAGACGCTATATTATCCAGCTTGCCGATGTTATACTAGGGCACTATTCTTCTAGGCGAAATACATTGATATCAGTGATTTACAATATGTGCGGTAATGTACGAGTATGTATACTGGGAGATTTAATATCATACTGGTGCTGCGCTTCGTTGGTAAGATTGTGGAAACACAAATTCAACACGAAATTAATTAATATAATACTCGAATTTAAATCACCTCCGTAAAATTAATGTCGTGATAAAATATTTTGATAAACTTTTCGTAATTCGGCAGTAGCCCAGTTGTTAGAGTGCTTGAATACTGACCGTTCTGCCTTCAGCTGCAATGAGTAACCTTCTGATTGATTGCATTGGAAATGGTTACCGCAATACCTTAATTTTAAAACAAAAACGGTGATACCAGAACAGTTTTAACGTTAACTCCAATGGTTTTACGAAATTTTTAATGGATGATTGGAGTTCCTCGTGATGGAAATCGGACCTCACTCCATCCTGTTGTTATGGAGGAAGAAGTGGGGAGAATGTTTACCGAAGAGGAGGATGGCCATTAGGACGAAGAGAGGGGGGCGGCAGGCAGGGATGGAGAGTATAAAAGGATAACTCGTCATGCGTTTGGACAGAGAATCGCACTCGACTATTCTCACAAAAAAACTTTTTATCCTACTTTAATTGTGCTCTGCAAAGTATACAGATTAGCAGGGCACTTGCACAAAACTTATTCAGTTTTTTTTTAAAGGCACTTTATGAGAATTGCATGAGGTGGAACCGCCTGTGATGAACGACTTTCGCGCCGCTAGAACTCGTAGCTAGTCGACAGAACTGTTAGAGAGAAACTCACGGACGTTTGCGGAATCGCTCATCGCGAAAAGAATATCACACTTAGTGAGGGAGCGAGGAGGAGATTAGGCGAGCCTCGTTTAGTTTAATCCAAAAAATTCTGTAACATCTTCTGTTAACTCAGAATCGAGAAAAAAATTCGTTACTATGCATCTTTCGGGAGAACTCTTTGGGTTCAAACGGATCAATAAAAATCAATGCTCTTGGGTTCTTTCCGGCGAGGGACACGTATTGTTGACGTGTTAATGGACTTCATGTTCCAAGATACGTATTTCGTGGCAAGAGGTTTCTCGATGCAGGCACCTGGGAGGAAATCCGCTTAAAGCAATCGAGTTTTCCTACATCCTATTTACAAAAAGGAATCATTTGAAATGTCATATATTCTAGTCCGTAATGGTATGGTTTTCCTGAGGAATTCTATACTTATTGCGCCTTCGCAAATCCAGGTCTGTTATCGATCGTCGATCGCCTAGCTTACTTGAGATTTCCGAGAGAACGGTAAAATATGGATCACAGCATATTCGAATGTAGAATTTTTGTAACACTACTTTAAGTATTTTGAACATGCGCAAAATTTCCGTAAAAGATTAAAGAAGTCATCAACAAAGGTAAGGGAATGGCCCAGTATATTTCTTTTGCGGAGGGAAAGACGTCTTACAAACTTTCAAACCGCCGGGTGATCACTTTTGGCCAGAGTAAAGAGAGTGAGAGAGAGAGCGAGGCCTTTCCGGTCGAGAAATGGGTGTGGGTGAAGAGCTCAAGGAAATCATTCCATTGCTTCCCCCACAACGGCCTTGTGGACGGCGTGGAGGAAGCAAAGGCGCGTGCTACATCCCTCGGACGATTTTGCGAGAACGACCCCAATGCAGAGAGAAGGCCTTTCGTCACGGCTCCACGCACGCCGTCGTCTATTACGTACGCCCTCCCGCGCGCGCGTGAGAATGCTCTCGTGGCGGAGGGCGACGGCGGAAGGCGGAGGAGGAGAAGAGAGGCCACTGCACTCATTCTCCGAGAGACGCCGCGGCAGCGGTGGGAACCTCTCTCCCGGGCGCGTGGAAGGAGGGGGGGCTTGTGTGTGGAGGACCCCCGATGGTGCCAATCGCCCACGCCCGCCCCAGAGGAGGAGGGGGGGGGGCGAGGGGGCAGAGGGTTGGTGGGAAGGCACCGAGTGACATATCCAAGAGCGCTGCCGTTGGGGAGAGGGCGAAGCCGTTGGAAATCGAGTGATTCGATCACGTCGACGAGAGACGATGTGCACGGTGGCTGCGAAATGATCGATTCGTCTTCCCATCCTATGCGACGCGACGGACGTGGAAACACTTATGTGGGTGGGAAGTGATCATAATCTCCATCGTCTATCATAGCTACATACCTCCGTGCCGAGCCAGGTATCTCACTGGGCAACGCGTTTCCCCTGTTAATCAAGGTCGTGGCTGCGCAATCCGCCTCGGACTGATGAAGAGATCGGATGCACACCCTTGAGTGAATGAGAGGAAAAAAATTGCGTTAGTACATTATTCACGTAACACTCAAAACTAAAGCAGTCGTCACTGTATCGATCGCAAGGTCTAAAGCTGAAACTACAACCTAATTTGGGGTTTCAGTGCAAATAAGGTTATATTAAATGATTCATTAATGTTTTATTCTTCAAATCTGTTAATATTTTTCTTCGGTTCAAATATTTCTTTACATTTTGGGCTCATTCAGGAGGTTTTTAGAAATTTAAGAATGCGATATACTTTCACTTACGCACATTATTATTAATTTTTCCTGTGCAGAAATTCCTGTAAGAAAGGAACCTTCAGTGTGATGTGGAAGAGATACAAAACATTGAGACCTAAAGAAGATTTAGCAATTGGCTCGATGATCATCTTCAATATGCTTGGCATGATTTTTCGCAAAATATTTACAGTACTTTTTCTTTCATCCACAACAATTGGTGAAACACATCACATAGCCTGGGGTGCAAAAACTAAGAATATTTTATTTAGATTACTAGATGAATCAGGATGGGAATCACTCACGGAGAGAAGGCTAACTTATAAAATGAACCTTCCGTATTAATTGAATGCGAATACTTTAAGCGATGATGCTTAAAATATAGTATTTGTCCCATTGTACTACTGTAGGAGAAGTCATGGAAGTAAGATGAGAGGAGACAGGCATAAGAGCGACGAATTTGTATGTAATTTTACCCGCGAGCGATATGGAATCGGAATAAGCGAAAACGACTGGGAAAGGAAGAACAAATGTAATTTCAAACAAGTAAACTTGCATGATGTCATTATTTAATTTAATCTTTATTTGATAATGCTTCTTGTTCCTAGCTCCTCGTATTGCCTGCGTGAAGAAGGATTTTGCTCATAGATGCCGTACTACATGTAGCTTTAGTTGACATCAACTACATCATTTGAAATATTTTGTATTTTTATTGATCATAAAAATTAAATCAAAACTTGATGTTAATATTTCCTACCTTACTTGGTATTACCCCCTGCAACGCAAACTAATGGTGGCTTTCAGGGTACCATGTAGATGTAGATGAAGAGAAATTTAAACTGAGCGATTTACTTGAAGCGACTCTTAAACCACATTATTTGCCATTATTTACTATATTCAAGGAAGTCACTAGCATTTGTACTTCTCATCTCTGCACCAAAGAAATTGTTACAATGAAAGCTTTGAATATATTTTTGAGGAAAATAAATATTTATGCTGATGTGATCATAACTTCTTTGTTAGATGGTTAAAAATTATTAAAACAGTATTTAGTGTTTTTTCATATTTCCTGATTTTTCTCATTTATTCACTAAAGAAATAAAAAAAGCGTGAAAAGCACATGTTCAAATCGAGGCGAGAAAATTTAGGAACAAATTAATATTAAACCTCCTGAGTAATAATATTTCAAGACGAAAATTTACTTCAGTTCGTTATGGAAGAAGCTCTAAAAGAGTAAAAAAGAGAGGAAAGAGACATTTTGGAACGATCTAAAAAGAGTTAAGCTTACTGGACCCTTCTCAAGCACAGATGAAAATGGAATATGCGTTACAGCGAAATAAGACCCCGAACGATATACATTATTGCAGGATTTGGAAGACGACAAACATAAAATCATGAAGACGTGAACGCGATGGAAGACGTAAAATTCCTTCTATGGTATTTTTTTTATTTCACCGCCGCAGTTTTCAACTCAAAGGCTGCCTCGGTAAAAAAATTTGCTTTAAAGTTTTAATAATAATTTGGTAAAGTAAACGTAATGTAGTCATCTTATTCTCTTTTAAGTGGAAGTTTCCTTCAGTTGGTCGCAAGGGAAGGAAGCAAGGGTTGTAAGCGGGTGATTTATCGGAGGTCGAGGGGAAGGTCTCAGACGAGAACGCCGAGGTGATATTGGAGGAGACCCGGAGTGAGGCAAATAACACAGCTGCGCCATTCCCAGAGACTCGTCGACCCGTGTTGACTGAGCGTCTTATTAAATGCGTCCATGTATGATGTCTCACTATGTGCGTTGGGGGCATGCTCTATCTCACCGAGCATCGCGTCAACATGGGACTTAAGGGTTTACATAAAACACCGACGGTGATATCACGCCGCGACATTGACACGTTGGTGGACACCTACTTGCACGTATGGTAGGAGACGAGCAGAAGGGGGGAATTAATAGACAGAGGACTCCATCACGAAACGACAGTGCTAATGGCACCGCCAATAAAAGAGTTCGTAGAATCTTCAATTTCGATATCCCATTTTTACATTTCCTTTCCGCAAAGCACCCGATTTTGGTCAATTATTTTATCATTCTTATTAATTATCGGTAAAAACAATTAAGACGCTTCTGCTATCACTACAAAAAATGTAAACGCGTGTGGTGGCATTGCAGGAGCGTCCTTCGTGACTTGGAGAAAACGTTCATTCATAAGTTATCGCTACGAAAGTTATTTCGATGCCTAAATTGTCCTATTCCTATCTTCTTCCTGTCGCCTTTTTCCTTCCTGCCACACACTGTAGAGAATGACAGAATTTCTCTCGAGAAAATATTTTGAGACGAAAAAGGAAACGACGACTTATAGGAAACGGCGAGTGTTCATTCGTCAGCATTCTCAGCCGCTGAGCCCTCAACGATGAAGTGAAGACTGCCGTGGGCGCGGGGTTTGACGCATAGAGCGTGGGTTCTTTTGGCACTTAACTGATGTGTGAGAAGAGGCGACTAATTCCAAGAGAACGGCAGATACAAACTATTCTGCGAGAGAACAGCTATCTTAAATCTTTCAGACTTTTTTCCATTCGCGTAGAATGCAGAAATAACTAAATTTCTTTAACGTTATGTAATCAGCCTGAGCCGCAAGGTTTTTGAATGACAAGAAGTTCCCTCTCAACAGTACGGAAAATATTTGTTTTCAAAATAGTTTTTCACCTCGTAATTGAAGATCAGTCATCAAGGGGAAAAAATGGTATTATAATATAAGTTGGAACCTTAAAGAGTTTTTATGTATTTATACTATTTAAGGTAAGGTATTATATATATATATATATATATTAAACATTGGCCATTGGCCCCTTACCTCTCCTCCCGTCACCCTTCTCCGTCGAAACGTAAATATCTACTGTAAGTGTCCTTCTTTTATGTTTCTGTGTGTTTAATATTTATTAACCTAGTGTTTGTGTGCTTGTGCGTCGCCGGAGTGCGTCATTTTCAAGATTATATATATATATATATATTGATATATATATATATTTTGATATATATATATATATATATATCTGCACATGTCATCTCCACTCTTCCCCGACAACGCCATTCTGATGACGACGACCGGGTCGTCGAAACGTCAATACATACTGTGAGTGTCCTACTTTTATGTTTCTGAGTTTTGAATATTTTGTATCCGTGTGTTTGTGCGTCGCCGGAGAGCGTCAATTTCAAATATATAAAAACATATATATATATATATATATATATATATATATTATAAAAATATATATGATTTCTTCGAAGTAACACGGAAGTGTTAGATAAAAAACTTTGACGGCAACACACATTATAAGAACACATAAAAGGAACACTCAAACGTTATTTCTTGATAATTTCGACGGAATTGAGCTTCGTCTTCATCAGAAGATTAGTTAGGACTGCGTATATATATATATATATATTCTGACCTGAAGAAGGCCTTGGAGTAGGCCGAAAACTTATACAATCTACCATGTGAGTGTCCTTTTACGTGTTGTCTATTTTATTTTGTGTTCTATTCTGCCGTTCAAATGTTATATTGCTCTCGTGAGTGCTTCCCCATCATTGATATATATATATATATATATATATATATATTTATATATATATATATATGTATGTATGTGTGTATGTAGCGTATATATTGCATGCATGCAAGGATAAGAACATCGATCCGCTGGTTGGATTTTTTGTTAAAAGTGTAGAGTTCACTTCGTATTACCGAGTTGCAAGCCTCGAGACGTAATTAACTTACTAACTTGGGTGATCGGATCCAATTTCCTTCTTTATATCTCTTATGGATTTTCAGATGTAGTCAACCTGGTGTTCTGATTGAATGGGTAGTGTAGGTATATCCAGCATGAAAAACGAATTCGATTTTCATGAGACCCACAAAGCGGAAAGTTGATTATTTTGTGTGCAAATTTCTTCTCGGCAGTTTTCCCAGTTTAACCGTCGGGAATTAATGTTACACACAAAGAAAGGAATGCACAAATTTAATCAACGTCCGCATATGTATGACTAGGGCATTGATTTGCCAAAATAAAACAAAAAGTTATGTCTGCAAGTGCAGGCGCATGGAATTTTCAATTTAAAATTATGATGATTTGAGATGAATAAAAATCGGTACTTGAAGTTCAACCGGGTGTGCTTCAGTTAAAATTACGTGCCCAGCATACGGTGATACAATTTTTTCAAAAGGAAAGCATTGTTATTCGGGTCTAGATGTAGGGAGCAAGGATAGGGACACAAACACAATTGTTTCTCCCAACAAAAAACAACCCAACATCCTACTTTGCATCAGGTGCCTCTTCGTCTCTGTGTACTTCTTTCCTCCCTTCATCCCGCGCAACATCCCTATCCTAATCCTGCCCCTTCCTCATTTGCCTAACATTCTTCCCTCGATTACAGTCTTAAACATCCCACTGCCGATCAAGATGCCCTCCATCCATTTTTCCTGCCTCCTTATAATTTCTCCCAACAATCCCCTCTCCTCGCCTTCCACGTCTAGCTCTTCCTCATTTGATTTCATTTTCGTTCATTTCACCTTCTCTATCCTTTTTCGCACCCACTTTTCAAAAGCCTACAATCTACATCTATCATCCTGATTCAGTGACCACATTTCCGCGCCGCACAAAACTACGCTCCATATCAAAGCTTTCACTAGCCTTTTCTTAGCATCTCTCAACGTCCCTGTCATCAATTCCCTCCTCGTGAATAGTGAAATTACTATATTCTCCTTACGTCCCTAAAACTTTGACCAGTTTGGTCCAAAATACTTCCGAGATACGTAAACTGTTCCACCAGCTGTAGTTTTTGACCTCCTATTTTAATGTTAAGCTTAGTCCTTGTGAATTCTATGGTTTCAGGCTCAAGTTTGTAGAGGTTCATTTTCGTTTAAAATGAATACACTTTGTAACTTCTACACGATTTTTATTCGTACTACCGATTTCAACGCTTCGGCGTCATCATAAGGTACCCAGTCTTGTATTCATCAGGTACTTAGTCCTTGTATTTATATAAAATTGCATAGCCTTTGTTTGATTAATATTATTCTCATTCGATAGCTATTGCACTGAATTTCCAATTCACTCAGAAATGCTGGCAGCCCCTTGGTCGAATGACAAACTAGAGGTAGACCATCAGCTAAGCTAACTGATTTTTACGAATTCCCGCTGACTTTCATTCCTACTTTAAGTTTTTCCGATACTTCATTAATCATTTGCTCCACATATACGCTGCATAGTATCGGTGATAATGGGCAACCCTGCTTTATACCTCTTCCTAACACTGACCATCCGGACTCTCCATTCCTCACTCACACCTGAGCAGTCTGAGACATGTGCAGGTTGCGAACTAGCCTCCTGTCCCTCCAATCTCTTCCTATTTTCTGCAATACACTCATTATGTTTTCCCAATTCACTCTATTAAACGCCTGTTCGTAATCTACGAAACAGGCAAATACGTCCTGATTGTATTCTATAATCCTCTCGATTAGTGATCTCATTAATGCAATGGTATCACGCGTGCCTCTCCTCTTCCTAAACCCAAACTGATAATCCCCTAAGAAATCAATTGCCCTACTCCCTACTATTTCTTTAATCCTGAGAACACTAAGCTGCGTGGGATATCAAACTTCTTGTTCTGTAGTCCTCACAAGATGTAGCCTTTACCTTTAGGAACTAACACTGATTTTACAGTCTTCCGGCCAGATTCCTTCCTCATGTTTTTTCACTCTTGCTCCCACAATTTCCTATACCTTCTAGTAGTTCCGCAGGAATGTTGTCCATCTTTACGATGTTATTTGATTTAATCTCCTTTAATTCCCTTTCTATCTCACCGTCGAGTATTCCTGAAATTAAGCTATCTTCATTTACGTCTTGTTCTCTTTCTATGTCTATGCTTGTTGGCCTAGGTTCTTCACCATGCAATTGTTTTACATATCCCTTCCATCTCTCTTGGATCTTTTTTGTTTCCACTAATATCTTACCTGACTTATCTTTAACTGTAAGCACTGATCTTCCCTTCTTATTTGCTGACAGTGTTTCAACCTTCTTGTATAGCTCACCAATTTCACCCTCCTTCTGTAAACTTTCCATATCCTCGCACTAAGTCTTCAACCATACCTTTTTTGCTTCATTTGTTACCCGACTACTATTGACTAACCCCTGTCTCCTGCAGCATTCAATTGCTTTCTCCTCGTGGTTATTCCTCGTACCTAAACCGTAATCCCCTACCATATCGCTATCTTTTACTTCGTCTAACGTCGCATTCCAATCCCCCATCACTATCAAATGTTGTCCTGCAGGGATACACGCGATTATGCCCTCTAACTGATCGTATGTCCTATTGACTTCTTCCTCCGTATGATTGCTTGGTGGGATGTATACCTGAACAATGACCAACTTCATTGGTTCTGCATTTTTCTCTACTAGTAATATTCTGTACGTTGCTTGTTCTATGTTTACTAAGCTTCTTCCTACTTTATTCAATATTATGTCAACCCCTCGTCAAGCCCCCAAAAGCCCCTCTCTTACCCTATCATTACCCTATGCCTATAATTTCCTCGTTTGTTTTACTTTCAGTTCATTTCACATTTTCCAACTGCATCCACAGCCACATTTCAACAGCCTCCATTCTACGGAACAGCCACATTTCAACAGCCTCCATGTACTCATGTATCACCTTGCTGCAACAACTACGTTTCCACACCAAACTACACCATGCTCCATTTTAGATTCACTGAGTCTTTTCTTAACATCCTGCGTAATTGCGCATTGCGTAATGAGCGGCCGCAACTTCAAAATACCAGTTTTGGTCCTTACTCACATGCCCAACTAAACCTTGATTGGGCTGAAAGTGTTGAGACGCATAATGCGGAGGTAAGCAGCCAGGTGCCATGCCCAATACATTTATGTACTCACTTGACACACCATAGGTTTTATTTATTGAAGTCTCTACACCGTAACCCCAATGTGTCTAACTCCCAGTTCTCTGTCCTTGCAGTTTCCCGAGGACAGCATGATTTGAAAGATGTAGTTTTCGATTATGAACATTTCGAGAGATAAACCGCGTCAATAGTTCATCTTGAGTGATGGAAGTATGTTCGTAAAATTTCGGTTTCCTGCTCCCAAAAATAGAATACCGAAATGGAATTGTGGAATTAATGAATGCATGGTCCGGCATCAACTACGCACGTCGTTCGAAGTCTCTGAGGTATTGAATAATCATGCGAGGAAGGCCATATTTTTGCCGATTATCACACGTTATGGCTGATTTGACAACCACAATTCATTTTCCCACCATTAGTAGTGAATCGTATATTATGCTTCTCGGTCATTTCGTCCTCCGAATTTTGCCACGGTGCCTTGATGATACATGATAATCGCATTGCATTGAATGGATTTTACCAGTATCCGCGCAATGTAAGTGATATAATTAACCAGAGAAAATGAAGCATTATTTTAGAGCCAATAGATTAGAATGGAAAAATATCTTACTCTGGGAAAAGTGAGTGCACGAATTCAATGCTCAGTCTATTGAAAATGGGGTTTCCATCATTTTTGTGTTTTTTTTCCGGGACGTCACCCGACATGCATATCTCGTAATTATATATATATATATTATTATTAGGTAATCTACCGGTTAGGGTAGGTTTTTTTTGGATGGACACAACTATCAAATTCATATTTTGTAACTCCAAACAAAACCCGATCCAGCAACTTAAACTACATCAGGTCCCTCTTCATCTCGGTGTACTTCTTTCCTCCCTTCATCCCGTCCAACATCCCTATCCTGTTCCTGCCCTTTCCTCGTTTGCCCAACATTCTCCCCTCTATTACCTTCTTCAACATTCCACTACAGCTCAATACGCCTTTCATCCATTTTTCCTGCCTCCATAGGATTTCTCTCAACAAACCCCTCTCCTCACCCACCATTTCCAGTACTTCCTCATTTGTTTTCCTTTCGGTTCATTTCACCTTCTCCATTCTTCTCCACACCCACATTTCAAAAGCCTCCAATCTACGTCTATCCTCCTGCTTCAGTGACCACGTTTCCGCGCCGTACATAGCTACGCTCCATATCAGAGTTTTTACGAGTCTTGTCTTAACATCCCTACTCAACGTCCCAGTCATAAACTCCCTCCTCCTTGAGAAATTTTCCTTGCCTAGCGCAATTCTTCTCCTTACGTCCCTACCACTTTGACCGTATTGGTCCAAAACACTTCCGAGATATGTAAACTGCTCTACCTGCTCTATTTTTTCCCCGCCTATTTTAATGTTTAACTTAGCCTTTTTCTTTCTGGAAAATCACATAACCTTTGTTTTATTAATACTGATTCTTATCCCATATTTATCGCACTGAACCTCCAATTCACTCAGCAATGCTTGCAACCCCTTGGCTGACTGAGCAACTAATGCTTATCTATAGTGCCCATCATTACATTCTTGGGAATCGTAATTAAGGTGGTTTCCCGTTGCCTTCCTCAATAGCGTTTTTAACGTGACACCATCACTTAATGGCCGCCCCACTGGGGTCAGACGCCATTGCAGCCGCCTCACTGAGGAACAGACGCTGCGTGGACTACCTTTCGTCTGGCTCCTAACCTTCGACCTATCTGGCATGGGTGACCCTTCCAGGAGTAATTATTATTACTCCCGCCAGCACAGCTCTAGGGGTCATCGGAACACACAAGCCCTTCCACCACGACAAGGTTGTAGTCCATGGGAGGGATATATATATATATATATATATATATATATATATATACTCGTATTTTAACCCGATGGTACTACCATGTAACCAAACCAAGGCCACAGATTAAATTTTATACTTGAAAGTTCAATTTTTATTTACTCCAAAGGATAACTGAAATGTGAGATTTGAATCCCTGGAAATCTCATGAAAGATTTCCCCAGTAATTTAAGAGAATCGGATAATAGCGCCACCTGACGTATAAGCGGAGTTTCCCCAAGTACGTCCGTTGAGAGCGAAAGTTTATGGAGAACTATTGTTCCTCTCAGACACTTAGCGGACCTTTGCTATGAGGAATGGGATGGGGAGAAAAAATCTCTCGTGAGGTGGATTAGACGTCTCACCCTTAAAACAGCCTTTCGATTTCGGGGAGGAGGAGCTGCAGATCAAGGGAAAGAGTGAGTGGGGGTAGCTAGGAAGAGGAGAATTAGCGAGGCGTGTAAGCGTGAAAGGTGGAGAGATTAGCCAGCCGATGGACTTGGTTCGAACACAAGGGGAGTTGAGAGAGAGAGAGAAAGAAGACTGCCGGGAGGGTTGGCAAAGAATTGGGAGATAGGCGAGGCGGCCAATGGGAGGGATATTTGACGGAGAGGAGAGAGGGATGAGATGAGGAGGCGCGCGTCTCGCAGGAAGTAGGTAAGTGTGCGAGCGATGGATTGTTGTGGCGCGCGTGATTCGTGAAAAAAGATTCCACACTGGGAAGGCGAGAGACTCGGGGTGAGAAATGTACGCCTCTCCTTCTCTGAGAGAGTCGTCTGAGAAAATAAATGTCTTATCCTCGCCCACACGGAATTTGACACATTAACCTGCGGAGCTTAACGCGTGGAATCCGATCCCACGCGCGATAATGCGAGAGGCGCGCGCGTGAGTTGGGTTTTCGTCCTCGGATGAGATGGAGCGCGAAGCGGTCCTCATTCATGGCGGATAAGAAGGTTCAATAAGGCATGAAAGCGCAATTCATTCATTGTCTACCAATTCATGATGAGTCGTGAGACAAAATAATGGGCTCCATTTTACTCCCATGAGGCACAGACACGGGTAGACAGGTGCGTAATGCGCCCTCCGGCTAAGCAGAAAGTATTGAGTTGAAAGCCCGCCGTGGGAATGAATATAGCGTTGTTACCTAACGTCTTGCGTAGGTTGGCAAAGGTGATAAAGGAATATGAAATTTTACGTCGACGAATCTCGATTACTTATGTACGACTCGTACTACAGGTTTTGAAAACCAGAACATACGTAGAAGGAAAAAAATAATGATAGCACAGGATAAAACGTAAAAAAAATTCCTGCCGGTAAACAAATCAAATAGAATCGAATAAAAAATCTTTCGGTTTTGAAATTTTTTCATTAAAATTAACAATAAAGGTACTTAGTACAATTTTTGAAACAGTCCCAACTGTGAGGACATTACCCGAATAGCAGGGGTTCCTGGTTTTTTGTTTGCAATGGTCTATCGCCGTGGTAATGACGTTCCGTATCCCTTGCGGAACACATCATCAGATCAAGGTCTGAAGGCGTGTTCTGCGACGGATATGAAACGTCATCACCACGATGGATCAACGCAGCAAAAAAACGAAGCCAGGAATCCTTCATCTTAGAGCAGAGCATCACAGCTTCTACTAAAGCTTCCAGAATAAATTGTAAGAATGTTCGTCACGGAAAGCACATTTAAACTCATATATAAACAACTATATTCCAAAAATATTGTGCGTTTCTTGGATTAATTCTGAGTATTCTACTTAATCCAAAAGAGGTTGATAATATCCATTTAAAACACTAAATTATTGTAATGAGTTCCCCCTTTATAAATGCTTTTACTAACTCCCCTGGCTAACTAGTTTTCGGATTGAATGGACGTGTGCTGTTTCTTTTTATTCATAAATATTTGCTAATTTACTATGCCAATACTACGAAAATTTACTTCGATATTTTCCACCATATCTCACAATTAGATGTTTCAGCGGGAGGCTTATTTATTTTTGCAAATGTGTATAGATCAGCAGTTTAGCCTTGCCAGCTCCGGCAAAGACATTTCATTCTCTAAAACAGTAGACTGATGAAATGAACCTTGTATTTTCTCTAGCCTGGTTGTCAATATCTCTAAATTAACTGAGTTTAAGAACTATACAGCGTAGGATCCTTAATATGCCTTCTTAATTTTTATCATTTTCGTTAAATTCAAAGAAATCGCGGGCAAACGGTTTTTGTACTTTGAAGTCTAGAGAATGTTTTTCTTAATCTTCGTTCCCACTCTACAATTAGTAAATTATTATCATTCATCACACATATAATTTCAAAGGGCCTACATTTTTCTAATAGTGCTCATGGTACTCTCGACAAGTCGAATGTAAAATCTTACTGATTCCTTAGAATTTTATTGTCGTTCTCGCAAAATATATACTTGTATGCTTACAAAAAGAATACAAGAGATGGCCCAGAAATTAAGCATAAAAGTGTGTAATATACTGTAGTGAATGCATTCTTTAACCTGTGATGAAAACCATCTCTGCTTCAGCCTAATGGCATCATTCTCAAGGCAATTCAGTTGAAAGTTAAACGTTGGCAGGAACATTTTGATTAAGGAGCTGAATGAGTTTAGTTCGGATTTATGGAGACTGGGAGTAAGCTTCCCATTTTATCTCGTCGTATATCCCGCCCCTTTCTCTTAAAGTAACTCAGCTCCATTACTGTCGCAACCTCCTACTCCTTCGCATTTTGAGGGTTTCGTAATTTACGTCGACATTTCCTGTTTTCTTGCGTCTCGTACAGACATGCTTTCCGTGTCTTTATTGAATCACACTTTCTCAGCTTTAATTCATGTCATAAGAATTGACGATAGGACTGGTGTACTATTGATGCAGTCACCGTTAAGTTAATTTTTAAATAACCGACAAGATAAAATTATTCGTGAATGAGATAAGTCTTCTACTGAGATACAAGAAATAATATAACGACAGTAGAGCTCTCTCTAAGGTTCAAAACAATGATAGTGCTGGAAGTCAAAGAGTGGGGACTCGATTTAAATATGAAAAAAAGCTTAGTAATTCCATTATCATCGTAGGTAATACACCTGTTAAAGGAAGATTTAGGACTCTGCCTAACTACTACGAGGCTCGTATTTTCTTCGGGATATGGCTTAAAGGTCTTGTTTGCTTATAGTATTCCCTTTTTCAGTTCTTCGCATTTTCTAAGTGTCATCTGCTGAATAGAAAACCTTCCCTCCCTTCAGTCACGGCCTTTAACATTCCACTCTCTCTCAATATTTCACCCATCCACTTTTTCTGTCTTCTTCGGATTTCACTTCATAACTTCCTCTCTTTTCCCACCATTATTGAAACATTGGTAGCATTCCATCGCCTATCGCTAATTTATCTCTTCAATTAATCTCCATACCAGTAATGTATTTACGCAAATAGAAATCTTGTATACCTTTCGAATTCGGAGGTTTAGATACAAACAAAGCGGATCTATTAAAATATGTTCTGGAGTCAAACTAACTTACCAGAGGAGAAAATCCGATAAAATTATCTGCAAAATGCCATGGAAGAAATGTTACACATCCATTTTAATTGTATCCTAAAAGTAATAGCGATGGTGTGTGGCAAGGGTTGGTTCAATTTCAGCCATGCAGAATTAAAAAATATTTTTTAGGTACAATTAATATGTAAAATAACTCAATAAATGTAGATAATAAAAGAAAACTAAAGGTACATAGACTACCGTATCTAAGGGTTATACACGTCTTCATGCATTCGAGACTCATTCTTAGAGAAAATAAACTAAGGATATATGTAATTATGTAGACGTAGTAAGATACTTGGAATGAATAAAGGAAAGTGCTTTATCCCCATAGTACGATCGTTTACCCTTATTCTGATCCCTTATCGTTCGTGAGAAAAATTACATCTTAAATCTGTCGGTTTCAAATGAACCTTTCTAACAATCTTGTAGGGACATATCCTAACTGAGTACAATGGGGTAAAATAATGAATTTTAAGCATCATCGCCTAAAAGGTTCGCTTCCAAATTATGCAAGATTCATTCTTTCGGATTCATCCGACGAATGATGAGGAATTACTGCGAACGGATAAGTTTAAGGAGATTTTCTGTATCTTGAATCGTAATCTTGAAAACGTCTTGAAAAACATCTTTTCGTAATCTTGAAAACGTATTGAGCGAAGCCGCTGCTTTCGTTCAAAAACATTTTGAACAAAAAGATGGTGTCATTCGTTTATTGGAGAGAACCTGGAATGCGGGTGTTGTTAGCACGAAGCTTAATCCAAGGAATAAATACTAATCGTATTAATTTAATTTTGACCATGTAATTTCAGGACCGGATAATTCAAACTACTCTAGAATTAAAGGCCACCCCATTCCGCTTCATAATAAATTATTTATTGTTCTTATGAACAGCGACCTCACTACACCCTTCCATTTTCCACTGACTTTTAGCAGTTTGAAGGGTGACGTGAAGTACTGCTTTCATCGTAAAATATGCATTCAACACAAATCAGAACCCTAGTGCCCGAATATACACGTATCAACTTATGTAAAACATAATGATTTAGCGAAACACACCAATTATTGCATTATGTATATGGGCATGTATGTGTAGATGTCTGTTTTTATATTAGCTAACATACCTTAAAATGCATGCATAAACTAATATTAATAAAAACATAGCTGGTAGCCTAACAACCCCCGCCGAACGCCCTTGCGGAGGTTTTCGGGGTATTGTGTTTATGTATATGAGAAAGTAAAGGTGAATCTAGATGTGAAATAATCAAGGAATGTCGTGGTTTGAGGCGTGATCTGATGGATTTGGAACACATTAATGAACGACCTAACTCACGAGGGAAAGAAAACTGAACGGTTACCGTTGAGAAAACTGGTTAGAAATATGCCCTTCAAATAGAGAAAAAAATTAAATTTTTTTGGCCATTAATGTGATCTATTCACTGCACTCCGCTGCTAAAACGATGTTTCTGGGATTACATCAGAACGATGCCCCTCGGCGTCTTCAGCCACACCCAGATCTAATGATTTGAGGCCCACCGAGTTTGTCCTGGAAGCCCATAGGGGTCGCAGGGTGGCGATATTCAGGGCAGCCCCCTTCTCTCAACGGAGTCAATTCATGCGGGCCTGAGCGAGGGAGACATCTACCCTCTCTACAACCATGCCCAGGTCGATGGCTATGGCTTATGGCTCATGCTATCAGTGGCGATATGTAAAACAGCAGATAAGTAAGGATAAACGATCCAAAAAGCTCGATAAAAAGAGTTGAAAAGAAGGAATCATACCTATAGAGGGGTACTGGGAGGAAAGAATTGAATAATGCCGCAGCAGAACTCGAGGAAAAGAGTGACGAATTTAAGTTATGGTCACTTTTGGCCAATTACTGGGTTTGGAATTGAACCAAATGACAAGTGGTGCCAATTGCATTCATTTGGTAAAAAGCACAACAAAATCTCAAAATTCATCAACCGTTTAAATCGGTGAAATTCGATTATCAGATGTCTAATTTTTTATTTCATGAGCGACATCTCCACAAACATCATAATAAATACCACCAAAAATCCTTTAGCACATAATTCTTTAGTATAGAAGAAAACATCTTAGAAACCACTCGTAAAGCGTCCTAAAGCGTCCGTAAAGCTATGTGACCGGTTAACCATATGACCACCATTGAGAATGTGGTAATCTGCTACGTCAGGCTTGGCGGGTGAATAACGGCAGGTGAAAGGGAGAGTGGGATGGACGGACAAAACAGAGAAAAACCCAGAGTAGGCATTAATTTACTTTTCACAAAAGTCTCCAAGGGAGCTTAGCGTTAGGGCGTTGCCTCAGGAGGATGGTGGGAGACTTTGAAGCACTCTTCACGCGGCGCTCGAGTGCAGATCAGGATACACCCTCGATCCTCTCCCCCTTCCCATCCTAAGATTCAGTATCCTTAGTTTAAGCCATCCGTTTTTCAGCTCGGCACAAAAAAAAGAGGAAAATTGAATTAAAAATTACGAATGAGAGAGAAAGTACACTACAATTGCACAATTTACTTTGCGATAAACTTCAATGGTAATTCATTTAATGCTGACAAATTTTTACTGCCTGAAATTTTCAATTAAAAAGCATCAAGTTTGTGTATTTTACACAAAAAAACTCGTCATGTTCCAATGTTTTTTATGCTATTATTCGCAGTTTCACGTACTGGCAGTGAATAGTGGAACGTATTACCTAAGCATGCGAGACACTGCTGCAACATTGGAATACATTATCCTCTGTCACACGAACATACATCTATCTAGTTATATAACATCGGTCTGGCTAGTCAAAAGATCCGTGGTTGAAGTCCCGGTCAAGGAAATACTTTTGCACTTGTGACCTACTTGATTAAAGCTTCCCCACCTCTCCTGTGTTTATATTTTGATATGTGTTCCCTTTTCCCCAAACACGAAATCCCAACATATGGCGAACAAATATTCATTCACAAGGAAATAGATTGAAGGAAAAGAGATGGGAACATATGTAACGGACGAACATAGGAGAGGTGGGGGAAGGCGGAATCAGGCAAAACAGAAGTGGAAAAGTATTTCCTCGACCGGGACTTGAACACCGGATCTCACCACTTGCAGGGCGGATACTCTAACCACTTATCTTATAGCAACCAAGTGCCATTACGAAAAAAATGAACGAAAGGCGCATTGCGTTATTTCGGACAAGTATGCATTTATTAGTTTGTCGCTGATGCTCTGCACATGGCACCATTCGGCGATGGGTTTGATATAACAGGATGAGTAAATCGGAATCTTGGCGATACGAGGATCTCCTGTAACGGAGAATCCAACGGAACTATTATTTCGATTTATATACAAGCCGCTTTGTGTTATAACATAACTTCAACATAATGAGTGCGACACTAGGACGTCTCGGCATCATACCAGCAAGGGACTAAAATAGACGCACACCAAATGGAGAATTTCATGAAAATTTTATATCAAGGTCAATGAATTGTTATGCATAATATGGCATAGACGATGGGCAGACATTGCTATAATAATAGTGATGATGCAAACTATGGAGAATACTGAAAACATCGAGGTTTAATTCCTTGTATACACATTTCAAATCTCTCTCGATTGCAGACTTTGAAGAAACCACCGTTTTTCGCTCGTAACAGGGAATACTTGAGGATGATCGGCTACTTTTATCATCTCTAATACCGACTATACAGATGCCGGTTACTAGCTGTATCGATGATATTCTCTATTGGCAAAAACGGTCTACGTTACTCGATAAGGTGAATTCGTCTCGCCATTTCGATATATCATCTCACCTCTTCGATATTATTTTGTGGCGGGTCGATATTAGTAATGGGGTCTCACACAATCGTACATAGGTGGAACAAGAAAGATTCGCCATCGATGAGATAAGACCTCCCAGTCAACCATTACGCGCGTTCTGAAGCCCTCTGTAGTGATGACGACGCCTTCTTTAACAAGCCTCCCTCTTCTCCCATTCGGTCCAAACGTTTGCTGAGATATCCCTCCTCTCCCTACGTGTCCCATTTCCTACATCTCTGATCGCCTCCCTCGTGACTACCTCCAGCGACCCCTCCCTCCCACCCTCTCAAGAGAAGGGCACGAATGTGGAATCCCCGATGAGGGAGACATGAAGTAAGCGCGGTAATTGGGTTTAAAAGGTGAGATAATACAATTTATGATGTCGTTATGCGCCATTTTTCCGACGAACGATAAGGAATCAGAATTAATCCTTTACCAAGTCACTGAGGAAGGAGTTTTTAAAGCATTATAGCTTAGTTTTTAACTAATCTCTATTGTGCCTAAATCTTATTTTTTTGTGTATATCTTATTAACAGCTCGTCTGACATACATAGAGTATGTTAAGTCAACAATTACCGTAGAAAAGATGTCTGATGATAAAGGGTAAGAATAATTGTAAACAAGGGAAAAGAATTAATTTAATTTTTTTATTCTAAGTAGACAAGTTTGTAGTGATAATTTCTTCTGGCCTTAGTCTCTTGTTATTAACAGCTACCCTCTTATGCTTAGAGAAGTATTCCACTCTTACATATCGTAGTACCTACACATAAAGTTATCATTATCTACTCTATTTGAGTAATTTTTACATATTTTGTGTAACTGACAATTGAGAAAAACTTAATTTTTGATGTTGCATGCCTGGTGTAGAATCACTTAATACCACAAAATCTGACGGTGGTTTACAGGGTACTATTTTAATAAAATGAATAGAAACTTAAGACAACATGATTGGAAGTATGAAATGTGAATAAATATGAATAGGAACAGGGAAAGAAAACACAATTTAAAAAACAGAAATGAGTTAGAATGGAAAATTAATCAAGTATGCGAGTAGATACTGAAACGCATGTAAAGTTGTTAGCAGGAATTGTTGACAAGTGTGGATGGTATAAAATCCGTTAGTCGATAAATTTTAGCAACGCATGAGCATCATATTAATTTTATTTGTATTAATGTTCAATTGTAATTATAATAATGTTGTATCACCACGCGGCGACAATCATTTCTCGCAGCATACTACCATGCAGATGCGGGGTAATGGAGCACAGTCGACTTCACGCAAGAATATCCGACGTGGCGTGACGGCGAAAGAATACCCATGATGTAGGGAAAGATGCTGCGATTGCCGGCGAGTAGGAGTGCTGCCATCAATACCGCCTGAGCTATTTGGGAATTGCATTAACGACCAAGATAAGCGGATAAGCAGTGTTTACTGACACGACGTAAATGCCCGAGTCGGAGCTCGAAACCGCGACCTTCGAGTTAGCCGATCGTCGCGGCAATGAATTGCCCTCCAGACTGCTGGGTAAACTCTGGGAAACAGATAATTGGGGACAGTGGTGGAAGGGAGAGGAAGCCTCAGACATTTAATCACATGCATTTACCATCTCACTCAGGTAACGCAATATTCCTGCGCAACCAGAGGTAGAGGTTCACGAAAGGCAGTGAAAACTGACGAAGTGTAAGCTCTTAACCTTTTAAATGCTTCTTCTCCTCCTGAGAAACTCCTCGCATAAAAGAAGTTACGAGCATTTTATATCATGCGGTACTTCAAAGTTTTCGAAATATTAATCAAGAATGACGGAATCAATTATTTCCCCCTTCAATAATAACGAGTTTCGATATGATTTCAAAATTATAGCACTAAAATGTGTTACGTTGCTGATTGTATTAAATTGAACTTAAAAATAAACTGTAATGCAATACAATGCAATAAAAATAGAGGTATTAGTAAAACATCCTTTGCGAAATAACGTATGTTGGAGTAATTGTCTAAGTGCACGATAAATAAGATGAAGACCTTTATTTGCACAACTTAACAAATTGGTTTAGTAGCATATTCCTGTATTTTTGATAAAATTAGTGGTGGTAGAATCGAAATTTAATTATTTTTCAGCTTTGATGTTGAACCATCCGATTACTTTTCACAGATATTGTGTCGTAAAAAAATATTAACAATGAAAAATGCTCCTGTTTCAGACAACATTACGATCATGGCTTGATTAAAATTCACCATTTCTGAGATGTATTTTTTATAGAGGTGAAAATCAAAAGAGGTATTCACTAATCGTTCAAATATGTTCTTGCGTGGACATATTAGCTGCACTGTATGTTAAAAAAGCTGAAAGAGAGTAAGAATACTTGCAAACCAACGCGCATGCGTGAACAATCAGATATCAAAATACAAATCGTTAGAGCCCGGACGAATAATCCTGAAGTTCGTGATTATACGCACATCGAGATTAATGGTCGTGCTTCAAGGCCAACGTTGATGCCCGGAGTTGAAATTACGATGGGCGACTGAGGCAAGTTAGAGAGATGATGTACGTTAAGTTCCGCGGCGGAAAGACCTTGGCGATGGCACCTCAAGCACCTGACCACACTGACTGGGCAGTAACAATATCCAATTGCGTTAAATTTAGGGACTTGAAAGTATTTGAACAAGTTTCCTCATAGGTAATAATTTTTTTACCAGACAATGACTTATTTAACATTCGACGAAAAATATTCTTGGAAGGAGTGGGAGGGAGCTGCTGTCCGAAGTGACTCATGAATATGAAAAGAGACGGGGAGGGGGGGGGCGTTAGTCGGGAGAGGGCGCTAAAAGGGCCCAATATAGCGCCGACACCGGGGTCTATCAATCTTTCTCCCCTGTCCCTCCCATCTGGGTCTCTTCAAACAATCCATCCCCCTCATCTCACCCTCTCCCCGCTAGCCCATTAGCACTTATTAGTCTCCTTTGAAAAGCAGCGAAAGGCTTCAGACTGTGAAATTAATGTGAAGTTCGGGGAAGTAAACCGGTTTACATAACTAACAGTTCGAGGAGGGAGCGTATTTTTAATTTCATTCCAGCTTTCGGAGCATCCAAAATTTCAAAATTGCAGCCGTAACCAAATCATGGGGGGTAATAACGAGTTTTTCTTTGGTAATACAGGTGATAACCTAACATCATTAGGTTTTCCGAAAGCAATTGCGCTGAGTGCCTAACCGAGCGTAGACTTTAACGGAGGAGGTTACTTGCATGAATTTTTTGCAGAATGGCATTTACAGTGATGTAAAATGGCGAAATGTGTCGTGGAATCTTATTGATTAAACATGAATTCACTTACCGACTCTTTGCTGAACATAAAACAATCCCCCAACTTTCTTCATTCCAGATATGAATTCTCTACGCATCTGTTGCGTAAGAATTTTGTTTGGATGAGTTAATGTAAAATGATTTTGGTAAATTAACTGCCATTGCTCTTGATTTGACGAGAAACTCAGGTATTCCAGCCACTCTGCTAGTGTGTTACCTAAAAAGTGGAACGATTCCTAATCCATGCATTTGAATTTCAAAACACTCACTTAGTGTAGTAAAGTACATTTTTTATGAAAATCGCACAATTAATCCTTCTTTAATGATGAAACTCTCTGGAACGGCAGGGAATCTGAATGTATTGTTTCAACCATCAGCGCCATCATAAATATTCTCGACAGAGTTGAACCCAAAGAAAATTTGTTCCAATTTTCCATCGAAATTTTATTGCATAGTGTGAGCGAAAGACTTTTCTTTATAGCATAGCGTGGATGAGCCCACTAGATTGATACAAAGATTCATTAAGAAAGTTTAAAAATGTTCTTTCAATCGAAGACGAACATTTGTCGAATACTTAACCAAAAATAACCATGATACGTAAAGAAAGAAAGAAAACACGGCAATTCCACATTTACACTTTTATTAGACGACCATGGTTTCACCACTGCGTGGCATCTTCAGGTGAAGAATGAAGATGCCACCTGAAGATGCCACGCAGTGGTGAAACCATGGTCGTTTAATAAAAGTGTAAATGTGGAATTGCCGTGTTTTCTTTCTTTCTTTACGATGGAAAAATTCCACAAAGTAACGGCTAAAACAGTCTCTTATATTATAACCATGATACATTTCAGAAGCATTTCTCAACCTGTGGGTCACGACCCGTCCAGGTGTGATGGGAATCGTAGGAATGAAATCGGGGCAAGAGAGCCCACTTAAAATATTTTACGGTGAATAAACTTATCTTTAACATTCAGGTTAAAATTGTGACTCTATAATTTTATCACGCTGAAATAATTAATTCGAATCTTCATTGCGCAATGAAAAAAAAATCGAATCGCATACTTTAATTAATTTTCGTTCGCTTAAAGAGCACTATTCCTACGTCATAAATTTCACAAATGGAGATGGTAGAAGGGATTGCATGCACTCAAGAATTTTAGCATGACCTCTGGGGTCTTGATGGACCTGGTGTACCTAAGATATAGAAATTTTTCCTACAATAGATCAACCGAATGCAATACAAGTAGATTTGTAAATCATTTCCCCAACCCATGAGGAAGAGTTAAATGAGACTCTTATTTGTAAAGAATTTGTTAAAAATCGAGCTTTGTTTAGACACAAATGATGGCCTTGGAAATAAAGTCATTGTCAAGGCCAAGGTCGTTTCTTTCTAATTATCAGGTTAAAAATCAACAAGTGATTCAGTGCATTAATGCCCTCGTAATATAACACTATTTCTTCGTGCGACGAAAGTTTCCTTGCTCTCGAGAACAAACAAAGACATTTCGTAACGCATATTGTAATAAGGGGACAAGGTAGATCAGTGGGTAAAGCGCTGGGCTATTGGGACTGGAGGGTCCGGGTTCGATTCCAGGCGAAGCCCCTGTACGCCCTGAGTATAGTGAGCGATTTTTCGGGCATCATGTATTTCTGGAAAACCTCGGGTGGCACAGGGATAGGAACTGGCTCCCATACCCGGATGTGTGAATTACACGCTTCGTTGGGGTTAGTATTGAGCGGGCTCTAACTTCAACTACCAACCGACTTTCATATTGATTACAGCGGCTCATTTGGTTTACTTTGATTAAGCTGAAATGGAATGAAATCACTCGTAAACCGCAAACATTGTGACATCCAACAAGTTGCGTGGATGGAAATAAATTTTAAACGATTTCCGTAAACGGGGCCCAGATAATCGTTCCGTCGGTCGCTTTGAAATCTCATCCGCTCCCTTTCGTAAATGTCCGAATCGTCAGCTGACGCATACGGGCTTTGAGTCCCGCGTCCGAGCCTTCATGTATCGAATCCCATTGAAAAATGGAGATGTTTGTGCCCCTACCGCGTCAACTACCCGACCCGTCTTTATGGCACGTGATTTACCGCGACCGTTCGAACGCCATTCTGTTGATTCTTCTTTAGTGCAGCGTAAATTCGAGTTAACTGCGGTCATCCGACTTGGGCGTCTCCATAAACAATAGTTCCTCCTCGTCCACTCTCTTCAGCGCGTGAATCCATTAATCGCACGGGTCCTTTCGCTCCTCCTTCGAGAGTCCCTCCTGTCTCCGAGGACCTGGCGATAATTCAGCTATTGAGTCGCGGTCGTCAGCAAGAAACGGGCGAGGAGATGATGAGGGACGTACGAGCGCCTAGGAGAGGAGGGAAAGAGAGGGAGAGAGAGAGAATAGGGAAGAGGGTTGTTTGGGAGGGAAGAAAGTCCCACGATGCGAGCCCGATCGGACATACCCCGATATCGATTCCTTCAGAGTGTTGCGATAATGATGAACCGGGCGGCCGAAGTGCGATGCGGGCTCCGCTTCCCTTTCTTCACACAGTGGAGCATCCTCTTTAAGAATCAGGCATGAATCGGAAACTTCTCGGCCCAACGTGTCCGTGGTTTGCAAATTGTCCAAAATCTCAGACGTCCCAGCATTACTCTTGGGATTGATGTAGGCAAGGACGTCAGGTTTTTTACTCGTAAAGTCTACACCACATCTGATGAAGTACCCCTCTATCAAACCCATGCATAAGTTGGGTGAAATCCTATTCGTTCAGAGTTGGAAAGGATTTTATACACCCTAATTCATCTATTGCATAGCAAGTCTTCTTTCTATCGTATTTTTTTAAACTTTGCTATACAACCTTTTAACTTCTAAGGTGACAGCGGATCTGAAAAACTTTTAAGATTTGTGAGGACAGTATCAGGTACGAACAATAATAATTTTTTAACCATTTCTTCCACAAACAAATTTGAAAGTCATGATGTATTTCTAACTAATCGCAATCATTTAGGGACCGCGACTTATCCTACAGTAACGATTTCATGCTTAGGGGACAACAGACATGCAAAAGTAGTTTTGGTTGCCGGAGTAATACTTATTTTTAATTTTATCTAAGTTAAATTAGTATTCCACAAGTTATAGCCCCAAAGGCTCTTCGTATTCACCCCTGCTCCATGGTGGTAACATTACCTGAGGAGCGATGGGAGGTTACCTTTCTGTTTAGCGTAATTTTAGTTTATCTCCGAAATGTGTATGTAATATTTTTGTTAATACCTACTAGTAAAGAGAACAATGAACACTAAGTTTATTCGCAAGGATACATATCTGAAAGCAATTTTGATTTTTTAAAATTTGGAAACCTCAGGGACTCATTTACGTACATATAATCAGAGGCATTGCATATAATACGAGGTTTAGCAAAATTTGCAATTAACTTGTGAGGATTTAGAATTTTAATTTCATCTAGTATGTTTTTAAAACGTATTCAGAAAGGTATTGTATCCATTGATCCTTAAAATGAAGTTTATAAGTGTTCAAACTTGGTTGGACGTTTACCGTTCAAACTTTTACAACAAAAGTTATAGGTTAATCTTAAAATATATAGGTGTAGAAGAAGGAATTTTACGCTGCAATAAGGGGAGACTCTCTGCCCATGAAGGAATGGACGGAATTGATCCTAAAATCTCCAGATCAAATCGTCCTATTGAATCGCAGGCATAAACTTTTATCGTAATATTGGTACTATGATTACATAAATCGTAATATATTATATCTTTGAGTACTCTGCCCTGGCATTTATACATCCTATTTCGAATCATCAGTGAATTTAATCATCGCGTTTGTTTTTACTCTCGCAATTTGCCCCTGCAGTCAGGGATTCAGTTTATATTTAGAAATAGTTGAATGTGCCAGTCAACCCGCAGTGTAAACAAAGATAAAGGTTGATAAACACCTTAAAATTGCTCACGCTTTTTTAGTGAAGCTGCTAAAATTCATACTTGATCACTCGGTTAATTAATTTTGCTAAAGCAAGGGTTGAGACCGACAGGGCAAGTTAAATACAAAATTACCTTTTGTATAACTCCATTACATGGAATAATGTTCATCGTTGAGAAAGCAAGCGAGTGCTTAAACGCTCAGTAGTTAGTACTTAGATAAATATTGCTATTTCATGAACATTCGACAACAGTGTGATGGTGAAAGCAATGCTAAAATGTTTAAGCGAGTGTACCTAAGATTCCAGAAAAAAAGTATGACAAAAACAAATAATCAGACAGTTAATAATGAAACGAAATGTTAGCGACTATTATTAATTAATTACTAAATAAAACAGTTTCTGGCGTAACTTGGAGGAAAATCTTCATATTGACGTTTTTTAAAAATATAACGTCAATAATTAATTACTCTTTCTGTTCGGGGAAATATAAAGAAAAGGGCTCGTTATTTATAAAACTAATAATATATTTACCACAAAATATTTTTTCCCAGTGTTTATTTGTCCCTAATTCATTACATTTCCCCATTTACAGCAAGAGAGTAACTTCTGAAACCACTATAATGAGAGACTGAAATGCGAGCTTAGTCACTAGGCGATAAATATTCTTTCTCTTGAATCTCTCTTCTTCCCCGTTCGCCGTGATTATTCATCAATGACACAAAACACCCCAGCTGTCGAGCGCTCCCGCCATCATCGCTTCTAGGCGTGGTTCAAAATATGCAGATTTGTGCAAGAGTTAACTTGGGTTATTACATCCATGTATGTGCATGGATCTCAACAGATGGGTCAGGTGTAATAGGCATATTACGCATTTCGTGCCAGATTCCGTTACACATTCGCTTAGATACCTTTAATGACCACGATGCATAATTCTCTTCAGCATGCTCTCTTTAATAATTAGGGTTCGCTCCTACGGGTGACTCACCGTGCTTGCTTAACCTCTTAATTAACACATTCATTTTTATGGTAAATTTATATTAACGGTGATAGTATATATGTATTTTTATTGCTGTGAATTTGGTTCCACACCGCGAACTTGATGTCGGTTGGGCTTGTGCAAAAATATTATTTTTGAGGTATTTAGATAGATACTGCCGTTAATATACTTTTAAAGCTGAAAACCAACAAACCACTGGCACCTAATTCATAAGACACAGAAAAACTAATAAACACACAGAAAAAACTTCGTTCCTACGGCTACAGACGCTCGGTGATGCTACATAGGGTTAAGGGAGATGCGTCTAAGTTATAATATTTAAACATATCTAAGACAAGGGCGTTTCGCCATCTGAAGGCAACCATCTCATATGGGCAATCAATAAACTTGTTGCCCTTTGCAAATTTATTCGTCCTGTTTTGCACCGGAATGAATTGCACTTTTGTGAAAACGCACTTTGGCGCAAATTGCATTGCAACGTGAATCTAGTAAATGGGAGTGGCTGGGAAATCTACTCAAACACTAAAGGCACCGGGAACTCAAAGAGTCGGATCGCGTTTCTTAATTTCGCTTTGGGGTCTAGCTCATTAATGTTACATGAGACGTCTAAGTGCAATGGCGTCTTTTCCCATCCCTGAAAACACAGCAGACCCTCCTTTTAGCGCTGCATATGTTGTTAAGGCTGGGTCCTCGGTCGCCGAATTCTAGACTTAGGTCCTTGTAACCAACGTGACGTGAGTGCCTGATTACTATGTGGTTTAAAATGAGGTGCGGTCTAGAATTCAGAGGTCTTTTCTTAATAGAATACAGAGAGTTAGCGGAAAGGTTCAACTTCCGATCTTTGAGAAGTTAAACGACAGAAAAACATAAATTATTCACTTTAATAGCGCTCTTTCCTATCATACGAGGCGTATTTTTAAAGTAAGTACCGTTTGCTTATATTTAAATGCTGGCGCTTCAGAACACAGTTTTGCTCCTGCAGCGCCATCTACTGATTCATTGAGAAGCTATAGCAGCATTTGTTTTGTTTCAGAAGTCGTTTGCTTGTCCATACATGCAAACAACAAATGTCCGCGACAATCGTTGATCCCGCCAGCTGGTAAGTGTGTTCTGTCATACGATTCTTGTATGCAAAAGGATTGTCGGCTGCTGAAATTCATCGGGAATTATGCCTAGTGTATAAACCTACAGTTATGAGCGAAGGAAAGGTTAGACAACGGTGCTGTGATTTTAAAAATGGACGAACAAATGTCCATGACAAAGAGCGCAGTGGTAGGCCCAGTATTCTGACCGATGAAATTATTTCGCAAGTGGAACAAAAACTGCGATGTGATCGTCGATTGACAATTAATGGCCTGGCTGAACAATTTCCTCAACTTGGAATCACCACTGTCTACAATATTGTTACGGAAAACATCGGATACCACACATTGCGTGCAAGGTGGGTACCGAAAATTCTCACCGACCACCACAAAGAGCAAAGAATGTCTAGTGGACGAGAGTTTTTGGGTCGTTGGGAACTCTTTAAACCATCCACCGTACAGTCCTGACCTTACACCCAGCGACTACTTCCTCTTCTTGCACTTGAAACAGTGGTTCGGTGGACAACGTTTCGAAACCGAAGAGGAACTCAAGAATGGCGTTGTCGATTGGTTCAACCCTCAGGCGGCGAGTTTCTATGCAGAGGGGTTAAAGAAGCTGTTGCAGCGGTACGAAAAATGCTTAGAAGTGAACGGCAATTATGTAGATAAGTGAAGTAGGTTTGTAGCTAACTAAAAGTGCCAATAAAATATGTTTCATATGAGTACATTTTTTCCTGTGACCAAACGGGCCTTACTTTATGAACACGCCTCGTACAAATACTTATATGGTATACCTTTTGCACAGATAATTTTCACAGCATGTGCTTCGCGAAACCTGCTTCACCCCATGATCCACTCCAAATTTTAGAAATTATTGACGCGGTAAAATATACGTATACAGATAAAATAGCAGGAAAATTTCTTTAATGCATTGTAATTCTTCATTGATATTATAAAACGAAATGAAAAACGCTAGCTTAAATTAAAACTCAATACTTATCAACATAAACTCTTAAGTTTAAGTGTTTCTTTTCCTTAATAATTTTTATGCGTGACTCTATTGTGGAATAATCATTAGAGGGAGCCCAAAATTCGAGGAATATTAAGTTCATTCAGCGAATTTGTCATTTTAATGTTTCACTTCGAATATCTGAAAGAAATTGAAACAATTAAAATCATAATGCTGAAACCTGCGAAGCATGCACCACAAAAATGCCTTTTTGAAATTATCGAATAGCATTTGAAGGTAATTTGGACACATTTCCATTGCACAAATACATTTTTTCGATGAGATTATTTTACGAAAGTGTCGCAGTTTAAACGGAAAATTGAGAAATATCAAATTCCTCGTGACCCAACTGAACGTACCTTACCACATTTTGTTTTCACGCCAACATTAAGATTACTGGCATCCTTTGATCTCCCCTGTCGAAAATTTTGTTTTCAATATTGCGAACGTCAGCTGTTCTTATTGATGCTCCGAGTTCCATTATCGAAATTTATTTGCCAACTCAGATTTAGCTGTCAGAGCTTGCTTAATTGCTTATTTTTTGACACGTTTCACATCACCCATAAATGGAATCAAATCCGCCTTCAGCCGTCCGTGCCATTATTATCCCTTTCAATTTGCGTTCCGCTGGTTGATATGCGCACATTTCTTATCAACCAACTGACAAATAAGTCTTCGATAACACGCATTCGGTCCCTGCGTTCATCGTTCCTTTGAAAAAAATCTGGAAACAGTTCAACCAAATTTCATAAGCGTAAAAATCAACACAAATCAACGATGACTGGAACAAAAAACTCCTTTCACTCTATAATGTTTCAACAATGTCTCATGGCTGGATTCAATTTGATAGTTTTTGTTATCCGGACGAGTACAAAAGTCTTACATGATAATTTACCTTTTTCACTTTTTTCATAAGGAATTAATTTATCCTTCTGATTTATTAAATCCTCTCAAATGGATGGGCATAAATGAGCAAGATTTATTCGTCAGATCCATAATAATATTTAGCTCGATGCCAACGTAAATGTAGCTGAAATCAATAGAAGAACTAAGCCCTCCTCAAAATTATATAGCCTTCCATATCCCACCGCTTGGAGTGAATTCGACTTTTTAAAGCCTATTAAATTTTTCGATACATTACTTTTGTAAAATAATAATTGTGACTGAGTCACTCTTTTTGAAAATATACGAATTGATTTACTAAAGGGTACTTGCATAATAAATACCTCTTATTCAAATAATCTTTCAATGGCAAGGAAAAATAGATACAAATACAAATGACACGTTCACAATTTATGGCAATTTATAAATTTGCTTTAAAGTGTTAAGTGATAACATCACACGTAGATTTCCTTAAGTGTAATATACCTCAAGGTATATTGGAAAGAAGTAAAGATGATATTTAATGAACTGTGAACCCTTTCAAGAAACTTATCCTCTAAGGATGCTAGCCATTTGCGGGATTCTCTGACTTAAATAGCAAAACAAAACTATGCATAACTTTATTTTTTAATTTATAATAGAGCTCGAAGATGGGTGAATCCATAGGGACGACTTTCAAGTGATGTATGAAACCTACGGTTTTAAAAACAATGCATTAACGACAAAGCACTGAACGATAGAGAAGAGAATTGAGCTCACAAAGCTAAGCCAGCCGAGAGCAAGAGGTCTGTGGTATCCCTGAATTAAGGACCTCTTCATCACATCACTTTTCGTTCCCTTTGTTTTCTCACCTCTTTAATACAAGGTGTATCCCTCTTAGATTTGAGCTTTGAGATTAACCAACGCATAAAAGCATAACAAGCAGTTAATGAGTTTCCCTAATTGTTCAATTTTCAGAATCCTCAAATCAATCAATCCTGATCAAAACGTACAATTTTTACTCCCATTACAACTTGGACGAGGATCTCAAAGAGATAATTTGATGCCATGTTGTTACAGTTTTTTATGTGATCCACACTGTACGTACAATGGCAGGGTTGTTAAAATTGCAATATACCTATTTCTATTAAGTGACATATGTAGATTTATATCCCCATATACACGTACGTTTTTTCCTTGAGACGACTTTGACGGCAAAGAGTTATCACAACCATGATGTACTTGTCCGGAGATTATTCTCATTCTCTCTTTGACGTCCACCAATGCTCTAGACTTACCCTGAAAAATGTTATTTTCGTGAAACCCGCGGGTTCTCAGGACTTTCCAGGATTGCAAGCAACCTCCTTGGATCGCTTCGGGCGGAAACCGAAAATTAAGTAGCGCCCTCCTGACTCAGATGCGAAGAGACCCTAAATTTTCCGACCATGGACCCAACCGTTTCCACCTTTCTACAGGCCTCGCCGCCGAGAGAGGCACCTTCCCTTCCAATCAAGCGCCTCCATGAGAACGAGGTGCTGACTACCCCCGAACTAAATCGTTAAAGACCGGGAGGGTTAAGTGGGGACGAAGCGAGTTCCAAAGGAGGGGCACCGTCCGTGAATTCAGGGCCCGAGCTTATCGACTGCTTGATGAGCTGGGGTGATTTTTCGTTTTCGCTCTCCATACCGAGGGCGACCCGTCGCTAATAAATTCCCACCTCCTCTTTATTAATGACAAGTGAATGGGGGTTATAAGAGGTAATCGAAAGAGAGCATCGCGTAGCTTCTAGCTCACCCAGGGGGTAGATGGTGGTGGGAGAGGGCCTTTATCGATCTTCCCCCTCCTTCCTCCTCCGTCCACACTCCCGACAAGTCCGCATTTCCACCCGCCTACAGGGCTTTGGATCTCGTAGCGGGGGTGATCAAAAGGGTTCCGTTCTCTCTTTCTCTTCCCTCTTGGCGGCCAAATGTTTGGGATTTCTGTTGAATTTGCGAAAGGGATTTGATGATTTTGGCGCGTCGCGTCGTCCACCAAAGGGGCTATCCGAGCGGCTCCCTAAAGGTGTTGATTTAATTAAACGACGATGAATAAATCTTCGGAAATGGAGATCGGTTTCGTAGTTTAATTTCCACAAGACGATTGACCATGGAAGAGAACGCGGGTATTGTTCCCATTTTTTTCCACTGCCACAAAAATTGTCCGTTGAGAAATACGACAGGGGTTCCTTACACTTATGGGGACTTAATGTTTCGTCGAATGAGGCAATTCAAATTATATCTGCGATATAAAACTCTGATTTTGGTATTAGCGATCTTTCGTCCACGCGTCTACGTATTAGTACATGCACAAAAATTCAAAATGCCATGACTATATATATATATATTCATAGGCAGATCTATTTTTGTTCTCTCCTCTATTTTTGCAGCAATATTTATGTCGTTAATATGAAAGAGTGTTGTTACTATAACATATAAATCTGTGGGTTCTGCATGCGGTTTTTTTTCTTTCTAAATTACGGGTGGTGCCCTAACACCCCCCGCCACACGTCCTTGCAGCGGTTTGCGGGGTATTGAGCAGATGTAGATGTAACGTGAACAACAATTCATTCCGTAAATGAAGAGAAACTTAATCATTCAATTTAGTCAATATCTCCACTATTTTATGAACGATAAACGATGATATTTAGGTATCTGGACGCTCTCGTTGAATTAAGTTTCAGACAAGATCAATATTAGTTTTCGCGCAATTTTTCTTTACGCCTTTACCCAGAAGTCCCTGTCACCAACCTCCTCTTCTTTGGCCTACGTCATTCTCTTAATGCCATAAATACTTTGCCTATTTCCTTCTAAATGCATAACAAATTGAATTGAAGTGTTTTCCGGGCTCTAATTTCAGCTTTCTTACAGCTATTATGTCCACCTACTTTCATTCCCACATCCATTTCCTTCGAGTTAACGATGAAAAGCATGGATAAAAATGAATAGCTCTATCCTTCAATTTCTTACCCCTGCTCTCTCTGATTTTTCATCAAGACGTTTTTCACAGTCTGATTCAAATTCACATCTCGAATAAATCTCCGGTCCACCCAGTCCAATCTTATCTTCTGCATTAAGGTAATTTATTTTGAGCGATACACCCTTTCGAACGCTTCCTTGAAATCCACGCAGTAAACACAAACACCCGGTAATATTCTATATCATTTTCTATTAATGATCTCATAAGCCACCGAACGTTTCTTTTCCCTCACAAAAAATACCTAAGCTTAACTCCAGCCAAGTGGTGAGAATCATTGATACGGTCATTTGAAGACGTGAGGTCGTTGTCTCCTTGGAAGAAAGGGCTCGCGGGAGTTTTGCTCCCTTCCTTTGCTCTTGCTTCTCCTCGTGTCTCGTCGGAGAACTAAGTCATCAGCCGAGGAATATAAGTAGCTTTTAATTCTTCCATCACACACACGATGGAACTCTTTTCTCAACCTCATATCTGTGTACATGTGCTCTGGAAAAGGACGCCGAGAGGAACGTGCAAGTGAGGTCCGAAAGGGATTCGCAGTCGTGGTCGGAGGAATGCGTGTGTGTGTGTGTGCGGAGGTAAAAGGGGGTTGGGGGATTGGGGTGTCGCATTTGCGGAAGACAGGAAAAATGGTCTGCGAGCCTCAGCAAAACTTCTTGCGCACACAAACCGCTCCCGCATCCCACCTCCTCGTTAATTTCCCTCTTCATCCTCGTTCCAGCGATGCTCAACCCGTTCCTCACGCACGCAAGATTTATCTCTCCGTGACTCTCTTTCCCGACTCTCATTCAATTATTTCCCCCATTTCCATTTACCCCGTGCCGACTCCTTGAACGGTCTGCATTATGTTTTTCAAACTCCGCATCTTCCGTCTGGTAGGTCACTTCCCTCCGTCTCCTCTCCGCTCGCCTCGAAGACCGAGAGCCGTTGATGCAGCCCGCCGCTCATCTCTTCCAGTTGCCCGTCTTAATTTTATTTCCCCTGACCTTGTGGCACTTCTTCGGCGTTCGCTCTCTTAATAAGTGTTCCTGTCCACGCTGCCTTTGGGATTTCACTCCGCCAAATTACATTTTATCCCGGGGATTTATGGCCTTGACTCCAATCAGATAAAAGAGAAGTCTTTTTTTTTTCTGTTCTTCAGTTAAGATGCTCTTAGCAGAGAGCTGTTTCAGAGGCAAACTTTATGAGCCGCCCTCTGCCCTGTGTACTGCGGGGAGGAGGGGAGTTTCATTTCACTTTCATGGTTGCTACCATTTTCGGACTAAGTATAAGGATTTACTAGCGGAAGTTAATGCAGTAACTGACCGTTTAATGTTATCACAGATTTCAGAAAGTGGGTAATATAATGCCGCATTTTCATTTCGCGCTTCTTCTACGTATATTGTCTAACTCTTCTGTTATTACTTCACTGAAATATTGCAGTATGTTTAACAGATGCGTCACTGGGGCTCAAATATTATTCAAAATATAGGTTTTATGAGGGAGAAAGAGGTTTTTATTCAATTTTTTTTCCGAAGAACGATACAACTTTTTTTTCTGTTTGTGGCTCAAAAAAACTTTTGCATCGGACATTTTTACGTTTTTATTTTCGATTTGTTATGAATGTAGTGTAGGGTGGTTCAAGTTTTAATGAGATACGGTAGCAATAGAAATTAAAGAATATTCTGGTCGATATACAGTAGTCTGTTAATTGTTTTTAAATGTTTCGTCTTTCTTAACGCTCTGAATCAACATTTATGATACATTTTAAATGCTAATCGATGAAAATGACTGTGGATCGTGATTTTGGTTCATATTTCACAATATGCAAGGTAAAAAAAAACTAAATATTTTGACAATTTCTTGGATACAGACGCTAATTATTGAAAATTCGAAACTTTCATATGGTTGCAACGAAGCCAATGAGCTAATTTTGGCACTTTATATTTCTCAAAAGCTAGATTTAAAATCGGGTATGGTTTCAACAGTAATTCCTTACGAAGCCCATTATTTTAGCAATATGGATTTTAGATATTTTATACACGAGATGATCAGAAATGAAACGATAGCAATTTAAAAATAATTATTACCGAAGTGAAGAAGGTGCTATTCATTTGCCACCTGCTCAACGAGAACAGATACTATCGGAACGATGTAATTAAAGGGAAACAGAACTGTCGACCACGCGTTAATTGCAAGATTGACAGGTTTTGTCCAGATGGCGACTGGTTCTCAGCGCTACCATCAACGATGTCTGGTATTGAAGGGCTTATTATCCCGCCAGCGCTATGATTTCACCTTTGTGCCTGTGTCTCCCATTCTGGCCTCATTGTTCAGCCGAGCACATTAAGGGCACGCTGAGACAATTGCAAGCGGCGAGCCGCTGGTCGAGAAAATGCCCCGTGGTACTCTCTTGAGTATAAATCAAGTCACGTAGTTCCTTCTGTGAAGGTCCGATCAGATGGCGATTCTCAAAGAGTTTTACGATTAGCGGAATTTGAGACTGGAGCATGACGAAGCTCGATGCGTTATGAGCCAGTTATAATTTGAATAGTCGCGCCCATCGAAATACAAGTGAAAATGCAGCGAACGCTAATATTTTCAATGGAAACTGTTCGTCTTTAACACATTGAGCATTTCCATTGAGCACGTTTTCAATATCCTTATCACTTGGCTTACTATTATGAACGACTGGATAAAAGCACTGCGAGGTTACTACTAGAAAATCAATAAGGGAAAGACTTTTATCTTTGATATTGACATTATCAAATTTGATCTAAATATTAAGAAGCAGCGTGGCATGGCGTGGAAGAACCTCAATGGAATTCAACCGTAGGATATCGTAATTTGTGCTTAGAGTAGAGTCGTAATGAAAGAACACCTTACATGCTCAAAAAAGTTCAAAGATGGAACATCCACTGGAATGCAATTCCTCGATGGAATTCAACGTTCTTGTGGAGTATGTTATCTAAGGTCACATCAGAGGTATGTACTTTCAAATATGATAATATCTGGAGAAAATATAATATTGAAAACCTACTGCTTGAGGTGAACGGTTAAGATCAAATTTGCAGGAAACGCGAGAAAACGAGGAGTAAGTATGAACTGTGGAAGAAGTATAAAGGTAATATGGAGCTCCAGGGAGGACTAAATAGAGATAAAATGAATGGAAAGATTCCACGAGGGAGATCAATGAACGAATACGTGAGCTGAATTAAGAGGACTGTGAGACGGAAGACCTATCAGTACCTACTTAAGAGAATTAGCATTGGATAGGGAAGAATGATGTGCTAAAGCCAATCTAGATTTGAACTAAAATATCAATGAATAGTAATGAACCCTAATGGAAGCGCCAAATGAGGAAAAAATCGTTCTAAAATGAGATTTTGAATTTATTCAGATTGGAATTGCGAGTGTTTCCTAAAGAGAACGCAAGTGCTAATTTACTTCGTTTAAGGTAGGAGAATATGTAATAAAACATTTCGTAAGCTTGTTACTTTTTACTTTCAGCGAAGTATATGCATGCTCGTTTTCTATGCTTGAAATCATTTCAATATACGCCAACCTTCGAATGTACGCCTTCGAATGAACCACGAATTCGGGATATATTCTCAAAATTTTGTAAAATACGCATCTTAACAACAACATTTTTATTCTCATTTTATGTCCCGCCATTAAAAAATATAAGAGACGCAAAGGGTTAACAGACCTGAACTCCAAGGTCTCATAATGATTGTCCGCAAAGGGCCACTTCTAGGTGCCGAAACATGTACTAGGGCCAGTTTTTATGCACTGCGTGCCCTTGACTTTTTATAGCGAGGCTCTCTCTGATTTCCAAATTAGAAATACGCTGCCCCCAATCTGGTGAGTCTCCATCGACGTGCATTAGTTTTGAATAACTCATACCTGAAAAGATTTCATCGATTGGGCTGTGCTAAGACGACCATTCTACCAAGTTTCATCTTCAAATGCAAGCTAATGAGGCATACTGTAACTATCACTGGATTTTCCTGGTTTCTTGGTGTTTTCCCGCCTTACTCTCTCCCTTATCTATCCCATGCTCTAATCACTCCCAACCGCAAAAGGAGGCAAATGACATCCACTTACTATGCCTGGGCATAAATGCATAATATACACATCCGCCATTCTGAATACAAATTCCTACATTAAGGCATCCGTTACACGGGACCTGAAACCTTATCAATTTATCTTTGTTAAATGTTTTTCTGAGTAGCAAACGTACGCTATAAGTGTACATACATAATGTGACATAAGGGATAGGGGTGGTGCGGTGGCTAACGTAATGGCTTCCCACCGAGAGGGCACAAGTTTGAATCCTGGAGACAGCAGATATTTTTCAGTGGTATCCCGACCACTTCTTGGGATGCTTTGTGGAGAACACTTTGAGTGAGTACCCCGTCCGTCGGATGGGATGTTAAACTGTGGGCTTTTCGTTAAGATAATGCTTTCTAGTGCCGACGCCGGGTTTCTCTCCACCCTTTCCCATCCATTACTAATGGCGCAAATGACCTTAGCTATCGCTCGTCTACCCTAAAAACTACTAAATAACTTAACATAAAAGATATATTTGACATAAATAAACATCAGAGAGATTGAGTACGTGTTACGGAGGAATTCACATTAGATGTGACTGTAGATATCTTCGTATTTATTGAATAATGGCTTTAAGTTTGATGCATTATGATAGCATCTAATTATCTAGTGAATTTGCTATTTGGAGGTCATGCTCAGCTGAATAGTTTTGAATTTTATTTTTGAAAATTACTCTTTTGCTCGGAATAAGTTTGCTAACATCTAATGTCATCTATGTTCAGTTTTTGCTGGAAAACAATTGATAAACGGCTATTAAAGGAGAGGTTAATAAATACCCCGAATAATTCTATTTGAAATATTTTTATCGAGAATTTTGAAAAAAAATATTTGTCTAAAACCCGATTCACTCGTTATTAGATCCAAAATAACACTCAAGTTTCCTTTATTATTACCGAAAAAAGAACACGCAAACTCATCGGGTGAGGATTATAATTAAGTTAGACATTCAAATACAGTTATTTGAAACTGTAATTGTTCAAAATGATTATTTGTAATCGAGGTTGCTCGTGGATATACAAACTATAGTATGCGAATGACTGATTTTTTTAGTAATTTTAAATTAATAGGCATGTCAACAGTTAAGTTATAAAAGTCTGATGTTGTTTTAGTAAATAATTGAGACTTTAGATGACGTTAACGAAAACTCCGTCATCTGGTAATAGGTTAAGAAACTTATTCAGTGCGTATAAGTAGATCTCAATAAGTTAAGGGTTGACCTCTGGGTTAATAGGTGAGGATGTTACTCCGCCGCCCACCTGAGCCGACCTCTCTATTAAGGTATAATTTACTCCTGGGTTTATTTTATATTGTACTTGATCATCTTGGAACATTTATATTTAGTTCCCCGACGTCGGTTAGCATCTCCTTCGTGGTCATCAGCATCTTGCGGTCCTGCTTGTAGTCATTCCTCATCTCACCTTGTTCTCCAGGTCACGATTACGACATTTCCAGAGGCAGATCTTTAAGCATTTACCCAGCAGTATAACGCCTTAGGTAAAGCTTGAACCAGCAAACCTTTAGTTGGTGGACGAAAACTTTACCAATCGCAATAAGAAGTTCGGTAAAGTAATTAAATTAAATGAAGAACACAATGTATTTTTCCACTGATCATTATTTTGGTACTACTAGTTTCAACGCTTATGCTCATAATAATAAGTACCCGATGATGATGCCTAAGCGTTGAAAAAAGACGCACCAAAATAAAGAACGGTGGAAAAATAGATTGTGTTATTCATTTAATGAACATTAACTTCCAAAAATTTGAGCCAAAAACCATCCAACACAAGTAATTAAATCCCTGATTCTGTACGTAAACGTCCCATTTATCACACATGTAGTTTCATTCGCAGAGTGTTATCCGACGCATAAATCTAATCCTCAGGGAAGGCGTTGTTTCACAATTTTATATTTTACTATCAGAGATGAAAATAGTCTCATAAATCTAATTAATAAGAGAGTTCGTTTGTTCGGAAGACCGGATGCTAGTGAAATTTATATATATATATATATATATATATATATATATATATATATATATATATAATGTAAATTCACTAACTAGTCGACAAACACAGAAACTAAAACACATAAAAGAGGGACTCACTGTTTCTCAAATTTTCGGTGGTGCAACCACCTTTCTCAAGAGGAATTAGGAACAGAACTGTTCCTATTTCCTCTTGAGAAAGGTGGTTGCACCACCGAAAATTCGAGAAACAGTGAGTCCCTCTTTTATATGTTTTAGTTTCTGTGTTTGTCGACTAGTTAGTGAATTTACATTATTGTGCACGTTCGTGGGTTTTTCAAGAAAGTGACTTTATATATATATATATATATATATATATATATATACTACCATAATATATATATATATGTATACATATATAGGTCGCGGTGGTCTAGTGGGTAGAGCATTGGACTACTGACCGGAGGGTCCCGGGTTCGATTCCCGGGCAAGGCACTTTGGGCACCTGCAGTTCCACCCAAGCTAGTTGATTTTTCGGGTACCAGATCTTCCTGGGAAACCATAACCGGCACAGGGAAAGGAACTGGCCCCCCTACCCTGATGTGTGAATATTCACACGCCGTCAGGCTTGGTACATGGGTGAGCTCTACCATCACCTACTAAACCGACCTTCGGGCTGATTACTGTGTTTTTTTTACTACCATAATTTTGTAGATAACAGACTTTTGTACAGACAAAACTCAAAACTCTGACGGCTCTCTTGATGAAGGAAAAACTAGCATGTTTAAAGAAGATACGTCAATATCATATGTAATAATACATGATGCTATTTCGTGGAACACCTTCATAATGCAACAATAAAGACATCGATGCGTTACACGAAGAACACTTTACATGCATTTCTGTTTCGTTTTAGCCCCAGGTGACGACGATACGCTACATAAAAACAGATTGCGAACAAAGTGTATTTCGTGAAATATCAATTATTTTGTTCCATTCACACACTAAGATTCAAAACAAAAGAGGACACAATGCGTGAAAGCATTTTCGATATATCAGAGGCGTAATTTAAGAAATAGTTCCAGAAAAGATCAGAGACACAATTATTTCAGAGGAGATCAGGGAAGCATAGGTACATTGGAAACCTTATGCAATACGAGCATGCTAATGATTAAATTAATACATAATTTATATATATATATATATCTTATCTTATATAATGTAAATTCACTAATAGTCATAACAAACACAGAAACTAAAACATATAAGAGAGGGACTCACTGGTTCTCGAATTTTCGGTGGTGCAACCACCTTTCTCAAGAGGAATTAGGAACAGAACTGAGGCAGAGGAGGGCCCGAAAGCAGTGGTAGGAAGGAGAAGCTATGTACATATATATATATATATATATATATATATATATATATATATATATATATATATATATATATATATATAAGAAATGAATAGATTGGAAGATTTGTAAGACATTGCATTTCTTAAGAAATAATCGAAAGGTAAGATAGAGAAGGAATTATTTCTCGAAGTCTATGCAATGATAATGTAATTACCAGAGGAATGGTTACGTGTGTTGATTAAAGAGCCAGAAAAACTATCAAGGCGCAAAGTTAGTAGCTTCTGATGGTAAAGAATGAAGGGATGCAGTAAAACGGAATGAAATACTAATAAGAGTGCGAGCATACGAGATACTTGCAAGATGCAACAGGTTTCAATGCTTAGAATAAAATCGGACGTAACGGTTCTTATAAACCGATAACTAGTTTGCCAGCGAATGGAAATATTTATGCATCTGTTTAAGATAAATGTGAGAAATACATGCTCTGGATGATTTCAAAGGGCGTGTCTAGTCAATTCGAGAAGATTTTTGTTACCGAACGAAAGGGGTCCCGGGTTCATATCCGGTTGATGGTTCTTAATATCTTATATGATTAAGTTTTCTTTGGGCAAATAAATTTTCGGGTTCCAGGGTTCTTTCTGGAAAATTGAAGGTGTCATAGGGAAAGGCAATCCCTCGCTCCGGCGCCGTGATGTGCGAATTTTCACACGCCTTTGTGCTATGTAATGTGTGAGCTCGTACCTCACCTATCAAGCCAAGGGCTGATGATCACTGCGGCTGATTAATTTGCCTTCAAGGTTCTCCGGCCTCCGAAGTCATAGAGTAACGCAAATGCGTCGTGACGTCCCCGGCGGAGACGTGACAAGTAGGGACGACGATACGATGCATGCCCCCGCCAGAGCCGCGCGAGCACGCTCAAGAGACTCAAGCGCCCTCAGGCTGTGACGAGGGCACTTTTATTTATGAGCAGCACTCGTGCCCCCACCCTTCCCTTCCCCGGCCACGCCCCCCGATAGACCTCTCGAGCCCTTAAGGGGAGACGTGCCCTTTCGAAATGCTATATCCACGGGGCGAACAATATTGGTGGAACTGAGTTTATTCAGGCTTATTAATGTTCTATTCATATCATCAATAATTTGCATAATTATTCATTGCTCCATTTGGCAAAAAAATCATAAAAAAATAATATTTAAGCCTTTTCCCAGAGCTAATATAAAGCAGAAATGTTTCTGAATGTAGTATTCATTGCAATTTGACATTTAAAATGCATAAAATGAAATATTACATGAATATGAAGTATGCATGGGAAAGTTTTAATTAATTTAAGTCAAAAAGCGTTAAAAAAATTTTTTTTACCTTATTTTGTTATGCTTAAAATTGGATTGTATTTATTTGGATAGCTGTAACCTTGGTGATCTATTATCATTTACTTGATGAAGACCAGAAGTCTATTTTGTCAACTCTAAAATCCGTATAATGATGTCGGTTATCTCTGTTGTAAAAAACTATTAGGTACATCTTAACTTACAACATGAGTCTTGAACGGTATTGCTCTGACCAGGTTTTGTTTCTTCTTCTGGTAGTCTCTTCAGTCTGCTGCTAACCAAATCATAATCCTCACATATTCTATCTAGTTCTTCCTGGGTCAATCAACATTTCTTATTCCTCCTGGGGCCAGATCTCTCGAAATCTTCACTATCTTATCCTTCACTTCCATTCTATTTATGTGATTTTTCCCCCACACACTTCCCCATTTACTTCAATTGCCAATCGGTGTAATTTTTACATTCCTCTCTAAAATTATAATTGGTGATTCGATCTCTTATAGTCCTTCGAAACACTCTTATGAGGTTCTTTATTTAACATATTTTTAATAAACAAATAAATGCGAATGAAGGCCAATGCGATACTCGTATGCGAGGCGAAATTACATTTCAAACTTGAATATTTTTATAAAACCATCGGTGATCAACAATATTTTTTACTCATTAGTCAACAATAATATATGTTTCATCCAGAGAAATACATCGGAAATGCCCGAAGAACAGGGATCCCATTTTGGCGGGGGAAGGACGGAAGGAAGGAAGGCGCGGGCGGGGTCGAAAACTCCGCCGGAAGGCAGACAACGAAGAAGGCGACGTGTTTTTCCGGTGATGGGGCTGCCTCCCCGACGCGCTTGCCGTGCCCCTGACACTATTAACCCTTCCCACCCCCCTCCCACCAGAGTAGCCCCTCGAGGGGTCCTCGGACGACGGGCGAGAGGCACGGGAGAACCGCTGGCAGCGCGGCATGACCGTAAACCGCCCGACAGTGGGTGAATAACAAGTGACTGACCCAAAAAAAGAGTACAGAAATAGCAGGTGCGAAACCTCAGTTGACCAGAGAACGAGCGGCGGAGGCAGCGCCATCGCCCGGGAGCCAAGTGTCGGCCGTCGGCTGTTCCTCGGACTGGATTGCGCGGGGAGAGCAATGCTGTCGTCCATGAATGGCGTCACTTCGTTTTTTTTTGGCTCTTTCCGTACCGCTCCCACCCCACCCTATCGTCATTTTCCGTCACATCAGTGAGGACCGCTTCAAATATAGCAACGTTTTTTTTTTATCTAAAGCAATAGTTTCCTTCCTCGCTTTGTGGTCGGAATGTAAGTGGGTGATTAAAAAGTGAATGGGCTTGAAGAACGTACGGAGATGACGGTTTGGATACCCATTTGGCCGGAGCACGACGAGGAGGCGAAGTTGACCGCGGGCACGCCGGGAGTCGTGCACCAAACCATTGGGCGCTGCAGAAACTGGATTGCATCGAGAGGGAAAGAGGAAAGAGCGAAGAGAAATGTCTTGCACAAATGTTTCCATTCTCTCCTCTGGGTCTTATTCAACCCAGTGGCGGACATAGCGGGGAGGGACTATGAGGGCTCCCCCCCCCTCCCTCTTTTGGAATATTTTTGGATTTAATAAATTTCAAATCTGATATTACTTACTGAGCCCGGAGCTACTTTTGAACACATGTTGTACGCCAAGCATAAACTTAACTACATCTATTTACGTTGCCGTCTCTAACTCAGTACGATTAGCTTAAAATAATGCACCAAGATTTGAAGCTACCTTTGTTGGAAATAAGGTTAAAACGTTATTTGTGATCATACAGGATGACATGAGAAGTACATTTTTGAATATACGGAATGACCTGTACTTGAAAAATATGTTGAAAACTGTGATAGAGGGTGTGAAGTATGGGGAGGATAACCATAGCATGAATGAAGGGCGGTGTGAAAATGAAGGCGGAATTGAAGAAGAGTTTATTGTAGTGCGGGGTGTCATGTTGTGTCTCTTTAGGCGACGCTAAGAAATTTAGCGGTACCTCTGTCCATTCAAAATCAATTTTGAACGGTAGATTTTTAAAATAATATAATTGAGCGGAATTGGAATGTTGAAGAAGGTAATAGAGGGGAGAATGTTGGGCAAGCGAGGAAAGGGCAGGAACAGGATAGGGATGTTGGACGGGACGAAGGGAGGAAAGAAGTACACAGAGATGAAGAGGGACCTGTTGTAGATTAGGTTGCTGGATTGGGTTTTGCTTGGAGTTACAAAATGTTCATTTGCTAGTTGTGTCCATCCAAAAACCTACCTTAACCGGTAGATTACCTTATAAAAAAAAGAAGAAAATGGTCCTCCATCCCTCTTAGCTTGCAAATGCCATACTGTGTCAAATCATAGCGTAACAGTTTCAAATATCGTCTCCTTTTTTCTCACAAATAGATAATTTTCTCCCACTAGACAATTTCGCTACCTTTTGCATTCTTCGCCATGGTCGGAATTTGTTTAAATCTTCTTGGTGAAGTCATTTTGGCAATTTCTAATCAACCATGCCGGCAGCAAAGTTGAACGGACATCATTCAAATACTTTTAAAGAGAAAAAGTTGTCCCTCTCTCCAAAAACTCCAATGACAAGAAGGGGAGCGAAATGTTCCTAACTCTTGTAACAGTTCGGATCCGATTTGTATGCCTGTTGAGAATCCTCAACTTTAGATAACAGGAGGGCGGACAGGCGGTGGTGATTTACTTCTCTTCATGCTCGTGCTTAACCGGGCGTCACGAATGTCCAAACTCCCTCCTTCCACATGGTCACTTAGAGAATAAATTCATTCCGACTGAAGTGCACGACGTCATTTATGGACTCGGTCAAGAGATGGGGAATATTCTCAGCGCCATAGTGGCATCCAGGTGACGAGTGACGAGCGCAGCGCCTTTTGCCATTCCGACTTAACACACCTGCATTTAAAGTTACTTCATAAATTGAAAGTTGTGAAATTAGAAGAAGTTAGTGACAACTGAGAATAACGTACGTACACGTATTTGAATCTTCGACCGAAATTTATACGAGCTTGAGGCTTGAGCTTGAGACTCGTAGCTTGAGGGATTGAAATGATTGGTGTAGTGCAAAATTGAAAAATAGCTTATCTTTCAAGATCCAAAAAAAACGCTATAACTAGGCCTTAAATGACAGTTTTTTAATTAGTATTAAAGTTCAAACTAGGGTTCTATTTCCAATTTTAAGTCCAAGACCTAATTTAGACGTTATTTGAATGGATTTAAGCTCTTGTGAAATATTTTAGGCTGTATTAAAAATATTCTTAACTAAGCCTTATTGAAGAGGGTTACTCTGAATGCATTCGGGAATCAATGATGGCTGAGGTCAAATCCTATTAACGAAGGCCGACTTTTCCACCTGCAGCAGCTCTGAGCCCCACTTCAAGTGGAAAGTGGGAGGTTCAGAGCAATGGGCGAACGTGTGAGCTTTGGACGTTGGAAAATTACGTTGGCCTCCTGCCTCGTGGATTAAATGCTTACATTTACGAAAGCCCCAGCAATAACATTTTGCAAAGGATTAACATAACAGTTCTGCTCCTGGAAATAAAGTTTAAAATACCCTAAATACTATTAAGCATCCGTCAGCTCACAAAAACCTCTGCCAGATATTGCTGTGCTGTTATGAATTTCATTAAACAATTTTTATTCGTGCACACTCGATTTTTTTAATCGAACTTTTCCAAGACAAATCTCCTGAGTGAGCCACTCAATGGAATTCTGAAATGAGCTGTTCAGTCGGTTAATTACATCTGATATAATGGAAAAATAACTCTAATGAACCAAATAATGACTCTGAACCGGCTCTTTTCAAGATTAATATTTTATGGCAGTGCGAAAGCATTGCAGCCATTGGTAAGCACGTACGGTTGACGGCAGACTTGACGTCCAGTGGAGTGAGTGAAAGAAGCTTTCTCGCCAATCACTACCCTCCATTTACTCCCCTACTCCCTTTACAGGGATGCCAAAAGGGGGAGGAGGTTAGCCTTTGCCCCTCCTTAGCCCACGTAAGTGAGTATAAAAACTTCTCTCCTCTTGGGGACGCATACTAAGCTAAAGAAAACGAATAATTTCAACGGCCGTTCGACCGCAGTCGCTTGCACAAACAGCATAACGTGACTGTTGTCGATGATGTCAAATGCTATGCAACTACACCCCTTACCCAAGCGAATTCGTCCGAAAAGTAGGGTCCCATATGTCTGCCAATCGTAACCATTACCTCTAATTAAATATCTGCCAACCTATGTTCCTTGAATTTGTCAATGAATCACTCTCGGAGATGGTCACAATTTCATTTCAGAGGCGCGGCAGAAAAACAATAATAATTAGCTGCACATATCTGCATATGTATTCTTCAATTTCACCCCTCACTCCTATCACAAACGCGTGACAGAACAGATTGCCGTCTCCGAATGATTTGAACCTTCTTCGCGATTTGACTCCGATGTCACAGACTCATCACGCGAGGAGACCCTCATTGGTCAGGCACACTAGTGTGCGAGGTCAGGGCGTCCTACGACATTCACTGCACAGAATCACGCTCTGTTCGGAATTCCCCTGCCTTCTGCCGAAACCGATCGCCATTCCAATAAAATGGCCGCAGAAGAGATGTCGCTTGGCTTGGAAAACGATGTGAGCACAATTGGCAAATCGGGTCACCGAGTCGGGGGGGGGGGGGAAGAGAGACGGGAGTAATAAAGGCTGGATGAACTCTCTCGACGCGTGAGATATGTGTCGATCAAATTAAAAAGCTTGCGAAAGGGAAGAGGGCTGAGAACGAGCACGGCGCGACCGGCCGCCGCTTTCCCTCCCGCGGCAACGGCGGCGGTAGGATTTTTTCAAAATCTCCGGGAAGGCTTCGGGGGGGGGGCAGAGGGGGGGACGATAGAGGGCGGGGGAGGGGGGGTTATTGAGGGGGAGCGGTAAAAGGGGCACGGAGGGGGATTACACCATTATGCATGTTGGCGAAGGGATTTTATAACGTGATGCAATGAGGAGGGACGAATGGTTGGTTGCATGGGTCAGGAGGGAGAGAGACAGAGAAACAGAGGGAGATGGGGTAGTCTGAGAGTTCGCCGGGGGAGGGGGGAAGGATTAGAAATATGAGGCGACCTGAAAGGTAACACCATTGCCTGCGCCCCCTCCACGACCTCTCCCCTCTCTCCGTCGTGCCCTCTTCCTCCCCACCCTCTTAAAAGAGTCTCCACCCTCCCATTCGTCCGGCCAGGTGATTTCATAGACAGTCGTGTCCGAGGGGGGTATCGCAAAATTTTAATCATTGCTAAAAATGATCGAGAGAGAAATTAAATTTTTGTTTTTCATACTTAAAGACTTGTCTAAGAACATATTCACCAATCAAAGTTACACGTACATTTCTCCCAGCATTTTCTGACCTTTCGGAAGACCGACGCTGTAAAATTCAGCAGATAGTTTTTTTTTCCCTTAACTAGGCTTTTTAAAAGGTTTACATCTGTTGAGAATGCCACATGTTCAAATCATTACCACGTTGCATCTTCAAATTTCAGCAGGAGAGAGAGAGACCTTCCTGTGGTTGAAATACCTCTTTTCTTGTGGTATCTCATTAGTCGCGGCATGGTTTGCTTTACTTTTTATTGCTCAGTCAGGTTCGCATCCCGTATCAAGGTAACGTCACTATCGCAACGACGAAGGGCTGGGAAGGGCGGAAATGCGGCGCTGAAGAAGACCGGATGGGTTCGAAGAGGAGAACGGATCGAATGACTAATGAAGCTTCGCAAAGAGTGATTAGGTGGAAGGAAAAGCCGGTGGAAAAACCTATGCTTGGGAGGAGCACGTGATCGTTATAAGGCACACTCCGTGGCATGCGTAGAGGGAAATGGGAGAGGAAGACGTAACACAGGAAAGTTGAGGGAGGAAAGGAGTGCAAAAAAATACAAATGCAAAGATTAAACGGAGAGATGCTGTGGAGGATGTCGGAGATTCGCAGACGATAAATTATCGAGAAATTCGTATAAATTACGTAAATCGTGTGTGCTCGTTCACAAGAAACGGATGATGATTTCATCCACCGTGATATTTCTTTCAGGGATGTATGATCATGAAAAAAATACCAAATTATCGGGTATAGATATATTTAAAAGTTATCGCTTGGCAAGATGGCTAATTACACGGTGAATATATATTGATGCGTGCAACGCGAGGAATCAAAAGTAACTGTACTCGTCGTTTTACAAATTTATCCAATTATTATGTAGATTTTATCGCCGTTTCTATCAGGGTTGAAGACATTAATAATTAGTACAAATAAGAGCGCTTGTCAATTGTCGCAAACCGCATGCGCAGTTTATGACATTTAAGCTTGGGGAACCGCAGATGTCACAATATAATATTAACATCTTAAGTATGAGCATTCTACAATAAGTTGAGTTGCATATTCTTTTAAATCTATACATATTGGAAGATATCGGATGGAAATTTTTTTAGGTTATCGTGGTTACCCAAAGGAGACAACTGAACGTATGAGAAAATTGTAGCGTCTTTTATGCCGCTTTATGGGCGGGGGCAGCGACGTTGAGTGTTAACAAAAGATTAATGAAAGCTTTGCCATGGATCTTGGTTTTTATACATCACAGAAACTTGGTCATTGAGGCAAGATGATAGGCGTAGATGGGAGGCTTTTGAGATGTGAGTGTGGAGAAGGTCAAATGGACGGAAAGGAAAGCAATCAACGCAAGATAACGCAGAGGGAAATATTAGGAGAAATTCAAAGGAGGCCGAAAGGATGGATGCAGAGCATTTTGGTCGAAACGGAAAGGGGGAAGACTATGATAGAGGTGATGTCGTTAGGCAAAAATGTAGTGATAGGAAAATGATAGGTATGCCGGACGGAATGAAGGGAGGAAGGAAGTATGCTGAATTGAAGGAAGGTTGGCTGCAGTGTGGGATGTCGGATTGTCTTGCTAGGCAGGGGCAGAGAGTTGTCATGGTTTCAAGTTGTATGCATCAGAAACCCACCTCAAACGGTTGGCTACTAAATAATTTATGTCTAATGTCCACTTCGGCTCAAACAAGTAATAGTACCATTTAAACGTTTCGGAATTCGTGTGCAAAGACAAGAAAATGCAATTAAGTCCTTCAATAATTTGCAAGTGGTTATCCACTTGTTGGATGGATACAGAGAATTTCGATTGGCAATAGGATGGAGTGGAGATCGTGAGGAAAACGAGGAAGGGGCAGGAATAGGATAATGAATATATGGAGAGTTTGCACTTTTCCACAGATTTATTATAGCGTACGACGCGTTTCAACTCACAGAGTCATCATCAGGTACAAGACGATTGTACCTGTACCTGTCTCCTGTACCTGATGATGACTCTGTGAGTTGAAACGCGTCGTACGCTATAATAAATCTGTGGAAAAGTGCAAACTCTCCTTATATTCATTATGAAGAACTTCTACGACCTTAAGCCTGAATCTGTTGAACTTGTTAGGAATAGGAAGGATAGGCGAGTTGCCGGAATGAAGGGAGGAAGGAAGTCTTTGGGATTGAAGATGGGCTTATTGTTACGTTGGATGTCGGGTTATTTTGAGGCAAGGGAATGATCGTTGTACCTTTGTGTGAACTTTGTCCATCCTAAACCTACCTTGATGGTAGAATACAAATATTAATAACCATAAACTTATTAATTCATATCACTGAATATGATTAAATTTTTGTTGGAGAAAAATTGATGTTCTAATCTGTCCCATGATTTTTTTGTGTCCGTCATCCTACTGCGCAAAATAAATCTTTCTTTAAATTAAAATTTATTAGAATTTTGACAGCATATGAAAAAATACTTTAAACCTAAAACAAGCAACGAGAAAAATACCTTGCACATGTCACATCATAATTTGCATAGTTAAAAAGTGAAAGTTTTTGGATAATTCTCTGAAGGAATATCAATCGGTTAAATTTATAAAACATCAAATATAATTATATATATTTTTATGCCACTTAAATTCACAAAAATATGTTACTCTCCTCTTAGTATTAGTTTTTGTCATGGATAATATGCTGCACAATTTTTTCATCCATGGCATAATTTTAGAGAAACTGTAACAGTAACTTTAACGGAGTCACCCGCTATGTGTGCATTATAATGCAACCATTTCAGAGAGTAAAAATCATTCGCCTTGACCGGGATTCGAACCCGGATCCCTCGATATCCGGCCGAGTGCTTTAACCAAATATCGAGGGATCCGGGTTCGAATCCCGGTCAAGGCGAATGATTTTTACTCTCTGAAATGGTGGCATTATACATGGAATAATGTTTGTAGTGCACATTATTCAAGCGCATTATGAATATTTACCATGCATACTATTCATAACTTCTGATTTTACAAACTAATAATCACTTCAGCATCAATGAAAGGAGTATGATAGAACCTTCGTTTGAAATTCAATACCAATATTAGATCACACACCACAAAATAGTTTAAAAAAATAAAAAAGTTAAAAAAATAAGTGGAAAAAAATAAAAAAACAATCAATTTTCTATCAGTAAAATTGAGAACCCCATTTAATTTTTTTAAGCACAATATTTGACTTATTTTTTTTACTTATGCGCCAACTTTGACATCACTTAAAAAAATGACCAATAGGTACAGTGATTCATCCCCCGAAGGCATAAACCTACTCTACTTTGCCTTCATTCCTCCACTTCTACCTATTTCGCTGACCCTATCCCATTGTTTATGGACGATTTCTTCCCTGTTCGGAAGAAATTGGTTAATTTATTTTCAAAAAAATCACAATGGCCAATTTAATTGGCTAAAAAGAAAAATCATTAAGATAAAAAATTACGGCAGCATGAACAAGTAATATACTCATAAAAGGAAAAAAATGACCACTTAAGATGCTCGTACCATCGCGGATAATATTATATTTAAGGAGGCGGAGTTTTGGGAGTGAAAGGAAGAAGGTGCGGCAAAGAGGTCTTGGAAAGGATGAATAATGCTCAGGGTATTAAAGAGGAAGGAGTTCAGGAGAATAGAGAGATCGTTGCGAGATAGGGAAACGGAATTTAGGGTCGCGAGGGAGACCGTCATTACGAGTGGTACGCGAAGGAAGACGGAGTGAAAAGAAGGTCAAAAGTTCGTCAGAGTGGAAAGGCCCATAAGATAACTGTGTGGAGAAATTTAGTAAGAGCAATAATTCCGAAGGAAACGAGAATTCGAGAGGAAGAGCAGAGACCCAATGTTTTTTAAAGACATGAGCACTGAAGTAAACTTAATTGATGAGCATATTAATTGCGTTTTAGTTGATTTAGCGTTTGATAAACAACACTCGTGAAACAAGAGCGTTCGGAGAACTAAAACGCCCCTACATAGGAGTTGTGGGCTTCCCAAAAATGGACACAGGGATCTCAAATAATCCAAAAATTAAAGGCGGGTGTCATGCATGGGTGACTCCGGATGTGATTTTGCCTCATTTTCATTACGCAACCGGTGGAAACTCACTTTGGGCTATTCTGCATGGAAAAATCATTTGGAAGTGACCTAGATTCGTATCCGGACCTTCCATTTGTTTCTCGGGCCTGCTACTGCCAATTACAAAATCAATTGTCATATGTTTCGAGTGGTGATAATGAGTTTTCTTGGGAAATCCTGCAGGCGACATGCACTATCGAAAATTACATGATCCTGGTTATAACAGCCGTCAAGCTTCAGTGCTAGAGAGCTTAGCTTAATATCAAAACAAGAGAAAATGAATCTTTATCTTGCTTGCTCTAGTCATTAAGGGAATTAATCCATTTTATAAGGAAAGAAATAAAGAACTGAAAAGTTTCAATCGAGAAAAAAAATTTGGATTAATTAGAAATGTCATTTTTAAACACTATTTCATCAAACTGGATTCCGTTATCATGAAATGATACTCAAATATACCGTCACTGGTTTACATTTCACGTGAGTCGTAAAACTACTCTCATTCAAATTAAAAAGATGCATTTGAAAAAAATATTATTACATTTTTCTGCAAGAAAATGATACTTGGCTTCAAATATTTCACTAATTTCTACAGTGTGTCGGTGTTAATGTAGTAATAAATTTTGAACACTCTTGAAAAAATGGAATCCAGTATTGTTACCCCATGGAATTACAACCGATTAAAATATTAAATTTTAATATTATGTCGTATGTAGAATAAGACGTTTAAATAAGTCATTTTATTCCAGCAGGTATTACTCTATATTAAATGAAGTCAGTGAATTGTCAAGAAACATAAAATGTATTTTTAAAATCTCCCGGATAAAAACGCAAACAGAAAATATAAACTTGCCAACAAAGTTCTAAATTATAATAATTTCACAATAATGAATGAAAGGCTCATTTGTTTTTTGGATATTTGTCGCTTTTTGATATTCTTTTGGTGAGTTGTGATTGATTCGGTTTGCTAGGTTTTTAAGTCATTTTTTTGTTGCTTGATTTGATTTTATTTTACTAAATATTCAATAATATAAATCAAAATGTTTATTCCTTTTATAATTTATCCCAATAAAGCAACAATTATTTTATGTTACGGTAAGTGGGTTTGAGCAAGGTTGCCTGTTCATATAGCGGTATCAGCGTCAACAAGCTTTAACTAACCCAATATTTAAAATTTATTTACTTTATATTTCATAAATAACCTCAGCAGAATATGGCTATTGTGGCATTTTTTATCCAAATTTATGTCAATATTATCCCCGTTCGTATCCTCGATATGAAATTTTTATTAGATGCATTGTTTATTCTGTAATTGATTCCTCCACTAGAGTGCATACAGAATTCATTTTCAATTGAAAAAAAAACGAAAAAATGAAGTTGATTTAAAAAACGCTAAAAAAGGCTATTGTTTCGGCTACCTATGTACTAAGTGCGGGAAAACTGACATTCAATCGTCGCAACGGACGAACCTCATGTACACAATATGAAAATCTCAAAACGTAATTCGAGCCTCTAAAGGTCGGCGTTCATTGGTAGTTATTAATGAACAAAACGAAAAACCTTTTCAGGTTTAAAGGGAAAAAATGTTCCAATCAAACAGTATATTTGAAGTAATAGACGACCAAGAGCTGAGCTCATTTGCACCCTCAGGGATGAATGGGAAGGGAAGGGTGGAGAGAAACCCGGCGTCGGCATCAGCCTTCTCTTGTCGATAGGCGCCAAGAGGTTCGCGGCTTAACGTCACATCCGACGGACGTCGTACTCCCTCAAAGTGCTCTCCACAAAGCACCTCAAGTAGGGATCGGGATACCACTGAAATATATAATATTTGTTGTCTCCAGGATGTGAACCCGGGCCTTCACGGTGGGAAGCCTGTACGTTAGGCTCCGCACCATCCTGATCTCCGAATATATTCAAAGAATCTTTTCAAAGCTCCTAATGATTTCCAGAAAAGTTACACTCCAATGTATTGGCATACCTGGGGAAAAGTTTTAATCCCAGCCCAGAATAATTTTGAAGAATCTTCCTAAAGATTAATAATGTTTTTCGATAGGTCATAAACACAATTTTGTTTTTCAATTGGTTGCGGGATGACGATGTATGACTCCTCCACTGTGGAAAATTTAAAAAAAAGCTGCCTAGTGACGTCGATTAAGTACGGGAATACGAGAAAAAAATACAGGAATGCATTATTCTCCTCACCACTGAAATCTGTTGGCAGCTGGATACCACAGGCGGTTGAGAGGGATTTGATGACTCCAATGGTTTCCCTTCGTCCCCTCAAGTGCTCGTCGAATAAAAGCTGGAGGGAAATTCATCCCCCCACTCTACTCCAAACCACCCTCTCATTCCTCCCCTCGCGTCTTTTTCGAAACTCACTACCATTTCGGAATATCTTACACTCTGGCTTTTCTCCTCTTAACTCCGTTATGCTCGCGGCCATTCATGCCTTATTCATGAAACTGTATCCTTTTCATTTTTTTTTGACGTTTCTGTCACTCCCTCGGGAAAGTGGCTGTCTTTCCCACCCGTCGAAAGCTGACAAGAGATGACTCCATATCGGAATGCACAGGGTTTCTTCAGTCACCAAAACCCTATCGGGAGACCCTGAACCGGAGAAACCTTGTGAAATACCCCGAGGTGACATCGGATATTCTCAACCCCAAACTCATTTTGGATTGATTGCTTTTCAAACCGAGTTCATGATTTACGAATAACAGTAGCAAAAATTTAACTAACTAAAGATATGTATTTAATGTCTTAGTTCTAGTTTCATCTGCTTCAGGTTACCGTTTTATTTTTTGGAAGACTAAACTCTTTTAAACTCTAAGACTATCCTCTCAATATAATTAGTTACCATTATTTAGAGTATTTTTATAGCGAGAGATAATCAACTAAAATGAAATCGTTGTCGCAGTCACTTTCTCTCAACACTAAAATAACTTTATTGGAGGTGTGTTCGTGACGTGTATTGTACGTCTAACTACGACCGCTAGATAATATAAAAAAACCATAAAAGCAGCAATCAACCCAAATATCGGTTTGGTAGGTAATGGTATTTGAATTTGGTAATGGTAATAATATTTGGTAGGTTCGTCCAGTACTAAACCCGAGGCGTGTACAATTAGATCTGGTACCTGAAAAATCACATAGCTTTGGTGGAGCTGCAGGTGTCCAGAGTTTCCGTATCGAACCTGGGACCCTCTGGTCAGTAGGCCAACGCTCTACCTTCTGGACTACCACGACCCACATACCTCTACATAATCCAACTTGCTTGAATTGATCATGGCATGTAACTGAATATTTGTTTCATCCTCTACGAGTATTTAAGAGAAATACAAAAAAAATGTTGTAGGCATTCGCCATTTCCATCCTCTGGGCTTACTTATGGTAATAGAATTATTGACTACTGAGATAAATATTCAAAAACAAACAAAACATCAAGGGCTTTTGCTAGCGATGCCAACGAGGTTTTTCTGTAATAAATAAATACTTCTTTGGTTACACAACCAGTTATGCTACAATATCAGAGGAAGAAAAACCATTACGCAGGTGTTCGTATGGATGGCTGTATTTATTTTCACTCGTCAGGTCGGATCCATCTTGATTTGGTTTGAAAATATCACTTCAAAAAGATTAATTCTTTTAGAATCGAACGATTGAGTAAACCCTTCCATCTCTATTCTTTTGGCACTAAGACATTTGGGCTTTTTAACGCCCAAGATCAGAGCACCCCTATTGGGTTCCGCCCCTCCCTCCCCCCCTACCACGCTGCCTTCACCCAATTCCATGGCAGACTGGAGGGCCGAGCTTTCGCTGATAACCGCAACTGCCAGAGAGGTAAAAGGTTCCCAGGCGAGCTCGGAGTGAAATCCGGTCAGAAAGATTTTCCCGATAGACACTCGTAGACCGGACTAAAGGATAATCTCGGATTAGTCCTGCGGGTCGGGGACCGTAGAGTTTGGCGAGGGTGGGTGTGCCTCAGGTTTATATTTGAATAAATGGAATCATGACTTATGCTCCGTCGACAATGAATTTCATTGCTCCTTCGAGCAAGGAAAAAAAAGTTAGCCGAAGTTTTCTGAATCAAATTTGAAATATGGGGCTAAATTAAATCGGAGCAAGATATGGCAATTAGAATAATTTAATTGATTGTTTCTTTTTCCTGCAGTTAATACGTACATAAGGTTTTTCGCACTGTTTTCTCTGTTCCTTGCTCTAAGGAGGAGGGAAGTGATCATAATTTGGGAAGCAAATTAACGGGAGTCGGGAAATGTATGGGTGATTTTTACGCTCGCATTGCCGTTCGGAGGCCATCGCCAATTAAATAGTCTAATTTTCGTGAAAACACCCATTCAAGGGGGAATTCCATCCAAAATTCAAGCTCCATAAACTGGCACCAATTAAGGGAGTAGTCTCGCAGTTGCGTGAATTGGTGTGGCGAGGCATATGGGGAGGGCTGAATGGAAGCCGTCGAGATGACGACCAGAACCCCGGAAAAATAAGAGTGAGCGAACAGGTGTGACATTGGAAACGGTTGAAGACACCGAATTTAGGGGGCTAATGATATAATTCCGCCGCTTTGAACCAAGAAGAGAAGTGTTATGTCGATGACGGATTTGAGGAAACGCGTTTATACTATACACAATTTCTGCAGAATGGTGAATATTTTTTACTGAATACGGTAAATATTTTTCTCCAAATTTCGCTCAAGAAATTTTGTACGTAAAACTTAAGCGTACTCGAAATTGGCGTCATGATAACTTTTCCATTTTCCCATTGCCATTTCAACTTGAATCGACTCAAAAGGTTGATTTTCCTTCGAACTCCTCGTTTAGAATTGCCTGGAATATTTCTCGGGTATATAATACCATTGTATGGAATTATCCAATCAGAATTTACGTTCGGACGACAAGGGCAGCGATTCGCAACTGTTGAAATGGCGATTCATGGTGGTTCTGTTGGTTATTCTCAAATTATAACGTCGTTTGTTAACGTAAGGGCACCTCCAAAATAAACATGATTTATAGATTGCTGACGGCGGCGTATCGACTCTCAATTTCATGGAAACAGCGAACTATAAGTACGTTGAATTGATTATTTTCGTAACATTGTCATTCCTCTCGAAGTTTTCTTTCGTTGGCGGCTAATTTGAATAGTTTAAACTAGATGAAACATGGAAATAATAACAAAAATTAAAGATTTTACAAAAATTATTCAATTTCTTGCAATGGCCAAAGCGGTAAGTATTATCATCAAAGGTTCTTTTAAATTTATGAAAATGTTATAATAACACACAAAACATGTGAACTTTTACAAATATGATTCAAGTTTTAGAGTATGATTTCTAGGAACCTACTACTACCATGAAGATATCATGCACAATATTTCTTGTCGACATTTCCTTGTATACTGTGAAAAGGGGCACGACTATAACCACTCGTAAATTTGAATTCGTAAGAAAAACAACTTGGAACTCCCATTCATCTCAAACCAAAATACAAACTTTGATATTTTAATATTCCTGAATTATCAGAAACTTATGCTAAATTGTGATATGCTGGAGTTCTTCGTTGATATTTATGCGTAAACTATCATACAGAGGTATTAGGTGATTCTTTAGCGTGATGAGAGTTACTCAATGCCATTTTCATTGTACTCATAAGAAGGTATATATGGTCTGCCCTTTGATTTTATGGATTGAATAAAATTGGATGTAATTTTGCAGTAAAATTAATTATGAACGTTAGCCGCTCCATTAGTGGTTTTTATTGATTACAATGAATCTACTTGGAGTCTCCTAACCAGTGAGAATGCCTTAAAAAGATGCGTATTCGGAGATAACTCTGCTCTGTGTTGAAAACGAAACACTCCATCCACACGTGTCGAAAGATGTTTAACAAAACCAAAGTTGGTTGAACAAAACCTGTGAATGTCCATGAAGAAACCAGTTGTATGAAAACATGAAACACATTCAGATAAAAAATACATAATGTTTCTCCTTTGTATCTTTGAAAACAACCAACTAGCCTACTTAGTAACAATTGCGGTAGTGTTTACTTGTCTGTGAGAGGCTGGAATATTGGCAACATTCGAGTGAATAAAACATGCGTAAAATTATTTCATGAATGGTATTACAAGAAATTTCACAAGTTTGTAAATGATCCGACCTCCATGAAGGGCATACGAAATTGAAGTCATAGGAATTAGTGGAAAATCATTATCGATAACTTGGAGAAAAATGAATTACGAGTATGAGAACGACGAAAACCGGATGACTCAAGGTGTTACGTTTTTGATTTGGCTGCTGCTATTTGATATTCTCTATAGATGCAACCTCTACATGTCGGGATCTAATTTGACCAAGAAACACGGTAATCAGATTGAAGATTGGATTGACAAGTAAGGGTAGATGACATTAACTCAAAATTCGTTAAAAATTTAAGGACGCGTGATTGAATAAAATATTGGCATTTTTTTATTGATTGTTAACTGACGAAGAGTTGACCATGAGCACTACTTGAGTAGGAAATTCCGTCGGTTATCACGTAAGTAGTGTCAAGTATTTAAACGCACACTTATTATTTCTCATAAACTCTCTCACTAGTGGACAGTTGAATCTTAAATAAAAACTTCCCTGCAGAGTAAAGGAAACGTGGAATAAGTAGCGCTCGAAAACCCCTCTGCATTTCTCCAAAAGCGCTCAGACTTAAAACGACAACAACTATACTGCTACACAAACAACCCTTTGAGGCGGACGTCAGGATTCAGTCCGAGTCCAAATACATGTGGACGCTTTAGGACAACACCACCTTATCCTAGCGATGCGATTTGCAAGGAACCGAAAAATCATAAAGAAGCCGAATGGTGGCACAGGGAAAACGAACTGGCCAATATAGCGTGAATGCGTGAACTTCGTCCCCCGTAAGGTTTATTTCGGGTTGAGGTCCAACTTCACCTCCCCAAACCAACCCGGGAATTGATCAATGTGGAGTCTACAACGTTAGTCGTGCTGATGCCAAACGAGGGCAGTATGGACCTACTAGAGCCGGCCGGAATTTGGGTTATTTGTAGGATCGAGGAATATGGAAGAGTTTGAACGGCTGATCGACACCGTTCCGGAGAGCGAGACCGAGTAGCTGAGCTACACACTGCCACTCCGTGGTGGATGGGTGAGGCCATTCATTTCATATTCTACCCTTGGAGTGGGTGGGTAAAATTCGTCCCGATCCATCCGGCGAGCTCCTCCGCTCAGAAAATTCACCCGCGGTCAGGGGATTCTCGATCCCGAACCAAGATTTCAACGGGGATCCACCCATCCCCATTCTGCACGAGAGAAAACCGGAGAAAGCTACCTAACAATTCACATCCCCCGGTGGAGGTGAATGCCGACCCGATGTGGAGGCGACGAACACGAGCTTCCCCCTCCCAATTCCACTGATGCCCCCCCCCCCCTTCCTTTTGAGCGTGGGAGAGGGTTTGTTGGGATGGGGAGGTGACGGGGAGGAAGAAGATTTTTCGAAGATGGAAGAGGGAGGGGAAAAGATAGAGAAATAAATGAAGGGCGTGTAAAAGAGGCTTTTGTGGGGCTTTAGGTGGGAGAGTTTAGGCAGTAGGGGGAGGGGGGAAAGAGTTGAGGGAGGGGAGGTAGTCGGTGCGGGAGAGGGGACAGCAGGGGGACGAAATCGCGGTCTGAAACATTCCCTTCCCGGACGGGGGTCGTAATGGCCGCGTCCCTACTCCTCACGAAATGCTCTCAAGAACGCCAGCGTCTCCCGGGTGCAATAAATGGCCACCCCTCCCCACCCATAACCCCTCACTCCTCCTCCATTGATATGCCGCCTCCACCGACCACTCAGGCCCCCGCATCCGTCTTCGGACCACCCTCATCCCCACGCCTCTCCCCCATCCCTTGCCACGTCCTACACTCTTCAACTTCCTCACGCTCCCCGCGTCTCAAGCTTCCTAAATTCCGATCCCCGAAAAATTCCATTCTTTCTTATCCTCTCTCTAATTACTCATGGGTGACCATAAAAGGAACCCCCGTTCCCCTCCCTCCCCTCCCGGTTAGTCCCCCCCTCCCTGAGGTACTGCGTCGTGTTCTCCATTCTGAGATACCGTCGCGTGGTCGTAAGGAGGGGTAAATTTTAGCCGAAGTGTTCCCAAATTCATGGTTTTTATCTTTCCTCCATTTCATGTACGAATTCACATTGAAATGCTGAATAGTCTTTTTCTACGTGCCGTTTGACAAATATCACATAACGAAGTCACAGAAATACAAGTGTGGTCTGAAAAGTTTCCGACCTAATAAAGATACAAGACATTTTTTCTGAAATTTTTTAGATCGGAAACTTTTCAGACCACCCAGAGCAGTCAAACTTAACGGTTATTCATTAAATGACGAACACAATGTCTATTTCCACTTTTATTTATTTTCGTACAACTAGTTTCAACGCTTAGACGTCATCATCAGGTACTACTACATTGAAACTAGTTGTACGAAAATAAAGAACAGTGGAAATATACACTGTGTTCTTCATTTAATGAACTTGACCTTCCACAAAGTTGAGCTTGAAACAATTGAATACTAAACGGTTATTGAAAAATGAAACAGTTTCTGGCGTAACTTGGTGGAAAATCTTCATACTGACTTTTAATAATCAAACCACTTTACTTTTCCACATAAACTTTTTAATTTTTACAACCCAGGTTTCGTTATAGCATAACATCATCAGGTCTCAGGTTTTCAGGTAATCAGACCTGATGATGTTATGCTATAACGAAACCTGAGTTGTAAAAATTAAAAAGTTTATGTGGAAAAGTAAAGTGGTTTGATTATTGAAAGTCAGTAAACGGTTATTCTTTCTTATCGCCCTTTTCCTTCATTATTCAAACGATGTGCTGACTCTGCTGACTCGTCAGTTTCCGTGATGTACTGAGTCTGACACGTTGGGCGACTGAAATTCTAAATGTAGGAAAAATGGATGGAGTAAATCGCGAAAATGATTTACTATCATTTCAAATCTTGGCAGTAGACCAGCCAACCCACGGACGAATGTTTCGTCGTAAAAACGAAGCGGAAGCCATAAAATAATTTACGCTTTGAAATAAAAATATAAACCAAGTGACAAGACAAAGGTTTTACAAGATAAACATTTGAAAAGAACATTCTTAAACTATTTTTCTGCATAGCCGCTATTCAAATTGAGGCATATATCATAGCGATACACAGGCCTTTCAAATCTGTCTCTGAAAAAAACTACCGCCTTAAATTTTAACCTCTTCTTTACATCAGCATAAAATCCTGCGTCACAGTCAAAGCGCTCTGTGTTGTAAGATACGTCTAGCAAGAGATCCATCTTCGTAAATCGGCGATTTTCACGACTTTTGTCGATGATTTTTTCAGTTCATCTGTCACAAGTTAAGCCAACCACTGCGGTCCTCGTGAACATTGGTGTGGCCATCTTTAAACTGAATGCACCACTGCCTCACTCGCCTTCACTCATTATTCCATATCGATATATTTCACAAAGTTTCCTATGAATATCAATTGGTTTGTGGTTTTTTCCAGTAGAAACCTAATCACAAATCGCACTTTATAGTTCGCGGGAAATTCTATTGCAGCTCGCATTTCAACAGTTCGTAGTGAGCAAAGTTGAAGAACCACAGTCTTCACACTACGACAGCAGGATGCGTACTGAGTGTAAGGACGTTTCGACACCAAGATGGTGGTTCTAGCCCTGCCCACTGTCACGCTAGGCCGAAACGTAAGTAACTTCCTGATCGGCACTCGTATAATAACACATTCTCCTTACTATACCATTTATAAATGTCGGCGACAGAAGAAATAATTGAAAATTCGATCACCGAAACATCGATTGAAGGTCACTTTAAGTATATTTTCAATAAAAAATACGATGAAATGACTAAAGGAGTCCAAATAAAACCGTAGCTAGTAACAAACGCGTTGAAAGAAGTATATAAAATTTTGATTCAAAATGCAATTGAGATACGTACATATATATCTCAAGCAGATACAGCTTTTGTGGTTCCCTTAAGGTGGAATCATGCCGCATTCCGCCTTAAAAGGCTCTCTGCAGCTGGGGCTATGGGCGCCTAGAGCTGGCGCTAAGGGCGCCGCTGGCGGGACGCCAGGGTGTGGTGCTTATACATACGTATGTGTATACTTATACACATGCATTCCATACATATTAGGCATATATGCAACGTGCGACGGTCTATTTTTCGAATTCCAGTCGACGTAGAAGCCCACTATTATGCCATGTGTATGTGCTCTCTCTAACTAAGAATTATTAAACATTTCACCTTGAAACTCTGCCTTTTGCGGTCGCTCCGCCGTTACTCCCGCGGTTATATCTCTCCTATTCTCGGGGTCTGGATATGCGTCTGGCGCCATCTGGTTTTCCTACAGGCACATTCAGAGTTACAGAACCATGTCTTTTATCAAACTCCAGGGACAGTGGCTGCTGAAATGCATGAGCAATATTTATGAGGCCGTTTCCATGCCGGCAATCAACGAGGCCATTTTGATGGATTTGAGCATATTTTTTTAAAACCCTATAACATGGATTTTATATTGATAACGAAAATTTAAAATGATTTTCGACAGAAGTTATCTGGATCCATAATGGTATTCTTTTACCTCATTAATAGCTGAATGCAACGTGTTTATGGCTAGTTTAGGAATAGGCTGAAAAAGTGGATGGGAGAAATAAATATCGAAAGGCTGCGTTAACTCAAAGGCCGTGATAGAAGGAAGAACCCAATGTAAGCGGGACGAAGGAAGGAATCGAAGAGGCTTTCCTGACATCAAGAAGGCTGACGGAAGTTACGAAGATGTGAACGAGTGAGAAACTCTCCTCTTGTGATACGTAAACACGAGTAGTCTTCAGCTGAATTAAATATTTTTAAACTTTGAAGAAAGAAGTTTGTTCCGAGATTTTCCTGTTCTAAAAGATTTAGATACTTCTTTATTTAACAGATTAACCTCTAATGGGCGATGAACATTCCTTCCATGACATTTTTGAAAAAATCGGAGTACATATGTATGCATATAAAAGTATATATAAAATAAATCTATCATATATATGTGTGCGTGTGTGTTTTAAGGTTATTCTTTGTATAGCTCGATTCCCCCCAAACGCTTGTTCTTGTTTATTCATATGTGAACAAAACCAAGCGTGTGAGTTCACAAAAAGCATTTGGATTTCCATTCCCGACGTATGGTGGGGCTACCTGGAACACGTTGGGCGGAAGGGGGGGGGTGGGCATAATCGATAAGTCAATACTTCGATGTCTCCGTGAGAATGAGCAGAACTGGTCCTGAACGCATTGTCTGCACGGAACATTTTGCCGAAGCGTGGCTCACAACGATTGTGGTAGGGGGGGGACTTGTTGAAAGGTGTTTATTTATTTTCTTCCGCATATAGAGCCGCTCCTTTTCGATGCGTGTTCGATGTATTTTATTCGTATTCACTGACAAAGTTTTCAGCAATCATGATTATTATCTTCGCTGAAAATTCACTGAAATGTATTGGAAGGTCCGGTCTTGGGAGGAATCGCAAGGCTCCAATCACACGCTTAACTTTGGTAGATATAAGCATTAGTACGATTTCCCACTATAATATTTTCCGGACTTCCATTAGAAAATCTATGAACACACATTTTATACAGCCTAAGTATTTTTCTCATAGAAAATAAAAGGCATGCATTTAAAGTCCCTAAGCAACACTATCTTCCATGTATTGAGAGAACTATCTTTTGAATGTCTTCTTCGTAATTTCTACCTACTTACATGCTGTTTAAGTAGCTTACTACTCTCCCTACCTAATCTCTTTCTTCCTCTTCCCCACGTACTTCCCAACCTTTTCCTTTCTATCACTGCCCTTAAGATCCCTCTACCTTTCAAAATCTCCGTTATATACAGTCATAAGTTGCAATTAAAAGCTGTTGTCAATTTAAAAAATCTGTATAAACATTATATCTTTTTTAGTAAAGAAATAATTTGAAGAACTTCTTGGGACAGAATTTACTATGAGGAAACAATCGTAGGACAAAAATCATCTCAATTAGTATACTTGCAAATTACCGGATGCAAATTATGTAAATGTAATTTTATTCTGATGTAAAAATTAAATGTAAATTACCAATAAATTGTTTGATGTTGACAGGTATTTTGATACTGAGTTTTGAAGCCATAAACGACCTCTAGAGGTTAAAGGGGATTTAAAACCAGGCAGTCATTTACTTTTAGTGGATAGAAATGAAGGCTACAGCTATATTTGGTTAAATTTCCATGAACCATAGAAGGTATGTGTTGAGATGAAGAGAAATGATTGAAAATGAACTAAGAAGGATGCTAATAAATGAACACTGTATTTAGGATTACAGGAGTGAGACAATTCTGGCTGAACTATTCATCCAAGTGGCAAGGTGGCCCAAGATTTGGACGGAAATGGTTTATATTAGTGAGGGTATTCGTAGAGGGATTTAGAAGCATTTAGGAAGCGGGTGAAATGGAGGAGGCGTGGCCGGAGTTTTAGTTAAAGACGTAAAAAAATGATGGGTAAAGGCTTTGATGCGGAGATTGGGTTTGGATGGCTTCGAAATCCAGTCTTTGGGGAAGGAAAATGAGCAAAGGTTGAAGGCTTTTGACATTCGGGTACCGAGAAGGATGTCGAAAACGGTATGAACGAATAGAAATAGCGTAGCGAAAAAAGCATAATTGGCATAATAGGAAAAGGAATTTGCTGGTGCGTTTGATTTGAAATAGAAAAAAAGATAGGGATGACATTGGTAGATGAGAAGCATTTACGAGTTGCGTTCAAGTTTTAAGGTAATGCAACTTTTTTCTCAGGACTCGACGGAGATAGAAAAAAACTGATTGATTTTTTGCTTTCTATTGTTTAAGACTCAACTTTGTGGAAGTTCATGTTCATTAAATTAAGGACACAATGTATACATCCACTGTTCTATATTCTCGTACAACTAGTTTCAACGCTTAGGCGTCATCATCAGGTACCTGATGATGACACCTAAGCGTTGAAACTAGTTGTACGAGAATAAATAACAGTGGATGTATACATTGTATTCCTAATTTAATGAAAACTGATTGACCTTAAAAACGTGGGTATTTTAATTAGACCAATCATAGATGGCTGCAAGGTACAGTGCACAAGATTTGCATAGCTACCGCTAGTGTTTTGTGTTGTGTGACTAGACTAAGTGTTGTCAAGACTAAAAATGGCGACAAATAATACAAGAATTAGTACCGAAATGGTGAAAAACCATCCGTTTTATCTACTTGCGTTGTAAAAAACCCATAGAAATTCATTATCAATTGATAAAGACACATGGCGTTGGTGTAATGGATATGAAAATTGTGGGATCGTCAGCGTGAAGATCAAAAGATGGCTAAATGTCGTGTGACAACAAACCCAAAGAAGCCTAGATCACGGATCAGCCGGTGTTTCCAGTGGGTAAAAGATTCCACTACGCAAGCGTTCTCTGCGGCTGTAGAATCATGGCGTCGACATTGTGAAATACTTCTGCTAACTTCTACTTGTACTTACTACGTCGACATTGCGAAATACTGTGCTTACTTCTACAGGGTTAAAGGGGTCTATGGTTAGAAGGAGTAGATGTTTCCACCTTCTCGCATTAGTCGTTCGCCAGAAAAAAATTAGATCCTAGAATTTGAGCGCACCTCAGGACGTAGGACGTTATGAGGAGGAATCAAAGCATGAGGAGCTGGAGAAGGAGATAGGTATAGTTTAGGAAATGAGTAACTTATTTAAGATGTTCGGAAGCGATTTATGTTTCCTGAGACCAACCAAAACGCGCATGTAATCGGTAGGCTCCTTGTAATAAAAATACAAGATACAGTGACTGATAAAGAAGGAATTCTTTTCCTCATTGATGGCGAGTGGCCAATCCCTTTTTACGACTATAGCACGACGCAGATTTAAAAGGACTGAATTTTATGTTCCTTAGCGGGTTGCATAAATTGCAAAGGGAATTGAACTTCATTTCTTCTTGAACTATTTACAAGATTGAGAGATTGAAAAAAAGGCCAAATAATAAATAAATGGCGCTGGTGCAATAAAATATGGGAAGGGGGGGAGCAAAGGTTTAGGAAATGTAGGATTGAGGAAATGGAGCAGCCATGCTTAAAATAACTTGGGACAAAAGAGAGAAAGGCAATTTCTCTGTTTACCCTTTCCACTATTTCCGAGCATTTATCTGGCCTCTGCTCTTGCTGGGCCCGCATTGTCGCCACCCCGCCGCAAGGTTAAAAAGATAGGGTTTCCGGGTTAAGTCCGGAAATTGGGCAGCGCAATCAATCAATTTCCCAAGGGACTGATTCACAAAACCTAACTCAATACCAAGAAAAACCGATTATTTGTCTGGAAAGAGATTGAAAATGTGTAGACTACACTTAGATTTGTTTGATTCTCTGCAAGGTTTCAGCGTACGTACTATTCAAGCCAAGGGTATTTCAGAAAGAAGTTACTAAGTAGTGGATAGTGCTTCTGACATTCAAAAACCCGTTCCGCGGCAACATAAGGTTTTAGGATTCCCATGAAAGCCATATCACGTTGAATACCATATATCAAAAGTGAATCCAGGAGATTAAGTTTAGAGAATAATTGATTGACTTGATGTGTTCAAAGTTAAATGATCTGAATATATATAAATGAAATTATATATATATATATATAATTTTTAAATTTAAAAATTTTTTAAAATTCTTCCCGATAGATGTCATTATTTATTCCAAATATGATACCTTATTGATATCTTACAACGTCACCATCAAATAGGAATAAATGATATTTAAAACTTGTTTTAAAGACAATACTTTATCAGAATACTACGTAAATTTCATTTAACTCACACGAAAATTGAAAATTAGAAGTCGCACAAAATTTCACGAAAAATAATCAATGCAATAATCTTCTCTGCGAAAATAATTTGGTCAGAAGTTGCGTATTACTCTCCTTTAATTGTACAAGGTATTGATTGATGAAAAGAATTGGTCGACAAGAACAATGGAAGTTTTTGAAGCTTGATGATGAAATGGTATATGATGTTGTATTTTGGGGTTACTTGATGGCAGAAAAGAGCCCTTAAGGGATTTGCTTCGAAAGTGGAAAGATAAGAAGTTTCTTTTGCAGCTATCCAGACTGGAAATTTATGACAACAAATCGGAGAACGAAGTAGTCAAAAATATTTTTATTGAGGTTATCTTTCTTCGCATATCCTCCGCGCGTGCAATAACGATCAGAAGTGGCCAAGAATTCAATTTCCACTCCGAATACAAAGTGTACTTCCCCAAAGCCAATCTTCGCCAAGGTACTGCTTCCTCATGTGAACGAACAGCCATGCATACAAATCGCCTCCCAACTCCATGAGGTGTGTATCATAAACATTCCTCGACACAAAGGTCATCATAAGTAGAAGAGCGTGGTGAAAATTTTTATTACATTAAAGATAATTTATTTTTATTTTATTTATGCACTATATTATCATTTTCACTGGTTAAATTATATCAATTAATTTTTTTTTCATATTACAAATAGTTGACGAAAATGTTTCATAATGGCGATAAAAATTACTGTATCGCGAAGAGCTGTAAATTCGACATCCCTTTCCGAAAACGGCTCGACACGACTACCTGAGGTTTAAAGTTCACTCGATTGGGAATATATGACCCGTGAAGACGAGTTATTTCCTAACGGCTTGTGATGGATCTTGTTGTTTCAATTTCTGCTGGTCAAATATGTACCAAATAAAGAGCTCCCTCCTGGGCCCCTGCAAGAATGACAAACGAATAAGCGTGACTGGTATTTCGGAAGAATCAAGATGGGAGCCCACAGATTCATGAAGGGAGAAAGTAAGGCTAGAACTATCGACAAGTCATAAAACAAACGAGTTTACCAGTGGCACCGGTGGAAAATGAAAGAGCCAAATAACATGGATAGATTCAACCTAAATGATAAAATAAGATGGCTAGGTACAATCACTGGCACATTCAAGTACTCTTTCTTCCTTCGCACGATAGATATATAGTCTAAACAAAATCAAACTTAATCCCTCCATTTTTTTCAATTCAGGAGCAAAGTTTTTAACTTTAATTGGACACACCCGTTACTACAAAATGAAGATAGGAAAGTAGGTGTGTAAGTGCACCTGTGTTTATGTGTGTGTGAATAAGATTTTATATTTACGTGGAAGTGAATATTCATTCTTTAAATCTGGTGTCCTAACATCCCCCGCTACACACCATTGCGGCGACTCGCGAAATATTCCGCATATATACCTACATATGTTTTAATCCCCTCTCATAGGTCATAAAGGCATACATTAACTGTACACACAACGTTTCTTATGACGAGTGTGACTGAAAGGACTAAAATACGATAGCTTCCTGTACAAACACATAACGGTTACATTTTGACCCTATTTCTTCACTTATTATAAATATTTTTGAAAAAAATGAGGGAGTCCTTTTTGAAGGAGGTATTCGACCATTACTGTTGGTATAATTATTATTAGATCATCTACCGGTTAAGGTTGGTTTTTGGATGGACAATAAATGTTTTGCGACTCCTGACAAAACACAATCCAGCAACCTACTCTATATCAGGTCCCTCTTCATCTCTGTGTACTATAACATTAACCTTAAATTAAAAATAGACGAAGCAATTATTATCTTCCCAGTACATTTCCTCATTAACAGCCTCACCTACTTCGGCACCGAAGACGTTTGTGAAAATAATTAATCGACTTATTCAAATTATTATTTATTCTTCTCTTTAACGCTCTTCTTTTTGCTCCTGATGGCATGCCCACTCCAGTTCCCATCGCTCACCCGCCAAGATATTGGTATAAACTCGTCACTAATCTTCTTCCCTCTCTCTCTCTCTATCTCTCCAGGTAACGTGGAAATCTTCCACCTCGGCCGATGGGGCAGCGTCTGCGATGACGAATGGGACACGCGCGAGGCCATGGTCGTGTGCCGCCAGCTGGGATTCGAGGGCGCCGTGAAAATCACCCACAGCTCGCAGTTCGGACCGGCGAGAAGTAAGTTCCTCACATCATTTAAGGTTCACTCTTTTAAATGAAGGGATATGAAAGATCGCTCTGATCCAGGAAGCGTACACCAATTTTGGAAGGCCCAATAAAATCCTGATCAATAAAAATTTTTCACCACATACAAGTTGCATTTAGCTGAATGCATTTTAATGAATCAGTTAGCCATTTTCCTTGATTAACTACATCTCAATCATAAATATAAAAAATATGCTTTGAAGGCGCGGAAAGACAAAGAATGGTTAGAATTATGGCACAATACTGTATAATTATTAAAATTTATTCCGAAACATTCAGATTAGAATTTTTGTTCCCTTCAAATTTTCCACTACATTTTTTCTTTTATTTCATCAGGCAGCGGTAGGACCCATGAGCCCCCCATATTTGTAGCAAACACTGCTTGGGTTAACTTTACACGTGGTACATATTTCCACCATTTCAAGACATTAAGGATAATTATACAGTAGTTATATTACAAGAACAAGATTCATTAATCATCACTGTCGATAATGGCTTTTGAAAAAAAACAGTTTTCTCTTATACATTCCCTTGAAATAACTTTATTCACTCATAGAGAAAAAGATACACCGCGCATATGTATCTAAATTCCTTTAAAATTACTTTATTAATCTATTACGAATGACTGCACAAGTTTTTATTTACGTTCCTTCAACTCCATTCAAAAATATGTGTAGTGGGTTATTAAATACATTCTTTGAGGTCTATTTCCTGGGCGTTTCAAATCGAGTGCAGGAATTTCATTTCCTGAAATACAGATGTATTTCTGTCGAGTCCTGCAATACGGCGATAGTTTTGAAACACAAGAAAATCCACATTTAGAAACTACTTAGGTGCAAAGAGTGACTGACCGACTTGGCCAACTGTTATCACGCTGGCAGTCAACACCCTCTCAGTCGAAGTGAGAAGCAAAATGGCGTATCGGTTAGTTTCTTTATGCTTAGCAGGCCTTAAGCTCCATCCATCACTGCGGGTTTTCTCACTCGTCTCATTCCCTCAATCTTTATCGAAACACTTCCAGGCCATTAGTATGCATACCGAACCAGCCAGCTACGGAATCGGAGTGGGGTGAGAGGGGGGTGAAAGGAGCGATTGATGGATTTGAAGACAAAATATTCGCAGTCTTCCTAGAATCATGGGAGACAAGCGAATATATTCTAGGGTATCAATCACAAAAGTTCCATTCATTCCAATAAACCTTCAAATTTATACGGAATTGCAGCCTATCTAGGACTCTTTCGTAGACAATGCCTTATTTCCCAAATTTATTTTTTTCTCAGTTTTCGTGCAACTCTCTTTACTTCTTTTAACCACTTAAATATTTTTTCTTCCTTCTATTTCGACTTGAGTCACAAAATCGTCAAAACGGCAAGATCTTTTATTACATATCACCTCCTAAACAAGACCACGAATAATGAAATATGCTGCAAATCAATGAATGCATAAAAATTTCACTTGAATAAACCTTCGCGGAATTGTGTATAAAACTTCACCTTTCACATAGCCGAATGTATGTTGGAATTATTAATTTCTAAAATGATGATAATAAACCAAACTAAAAATTAATAAACACCAACATTTATTCTACCCATTTTGCTTGCAGAAGATTTATAAACGAATTGAAACTAGTTGATGACAGTCAAATTGTATTGTTCAATGACGAAATATTAATTAAAACTCCCTGCCAAAGATTCTAATTTATATTTTTTCTTTCCATAGATAAAACATTGAGATGAAGTAAACATCCAATGAAAAGCACAGCATAATGATATTTTTTCAAATCGAAACTTTGCCCGAAGAGAGAAGTTTTAGAAGAATCCAAAATGAATTATCTTTCAGCAAAAGGAGCGGAAACAGTAACATACATTGGCTATATAAGAGAAATAAAAGAATCTTCTAGGTCTGGAAGGCCTTATTTGAGCAACTACTCGCAATATGCCATGCTATCTTTCAAAATAAATGGCAAGCACCACCAACTTTCATTAGTTTTGTAAATTATGGGAAATATTTGCCAACGCGGGCTAAAATATGTCATTCAGAAGGAGACTAGATTTGTGAAAAATCAGCAAGCGATTGCTGTTAACACCAACTATCACAAGGGAAAAGTGGTCATAAAAACGAGCACTTTTTCTATCATAAAGATTGGAATTGTACAAGGGAAAAGTGAATACTCCGTTTCGCAGGCCGTTTATTGGCAGTTGCAGCAAAAGAATGTGGAAAGAAAGCTAGCCGATGGAAAAGACTTGCTTGACCATGTGGAATGTAAAGAATGTAAGAAATTTCGTCGAGTATTGAACCATGATCACATGGAATTTTCACTGGAACTCAGCAATCGTGGTGCAACTTGTGGGGACACTAGTGATAAATGTTTGTTGCATTCCACCATCGGTCCCCCTTTTCCAATATTTGCTGCCATATGTTGATTTGTACTTTTTAATAAATTTAAAAAAAATATGCACGCGAACCTAAGATCATAATTTCAATAAAAAACGTGGAGATTCTCATTTCACCATAAATAAATTTATATTTATCAAAATAATCTCTCTGAAAATCAGTACGCATGGGATTCTGGAGTGAATCAATTGTACTCGATAGAGGAACAGATAAAGAAACTCCTCACTTACGTCCAATTCCCTACAGAAAGGACTAGAGCCGATGAAAAAAGTTTGCTAGTTGGAAACAGAGTGTAAACTATTGAAAACAACCAGGATACATGGTTATTAGAAGAATAAACGAAGGAGATGTTCTACTTACGGAAATTTTTAGCCATGTATCATAGAAAATAGTTACTCACGTACTTTGTCTACCGAAATAGACAAACTATTAGCAAGATAAATGCTGATATGAGATCAAGCGATGTATCAAATTGCAAAGTACGTGTTAAATGGCTATTCTAAGCTGAGAACGAGATAGATTTGGGAACTCAATTCACGTAAATAATAGAGCTACAAATGTTGTGTTGATAACGTTGTGAGCGAAGAAATGCGGTGAGAATATTTGATTTTGGTGTTATTCTGAAGCCGAAAGTCCTTTCTCTACCTGGTCGAGGAAATACATCTTTAGTTGAGGCAACATAAAGCAAGGCAAAATAAAACGTAGTTACCTTTGGAAAGCCCACAAAACAGTTAGACATCAACGAATAGGGAAAGTTCAACATAATTTGGAGCTAAAATGAGACTTTTGGAAATAATACGATTATCAATATGGTAATTTTCTACTTTCTTAGTTAAATCAAAAGTATTGTCAGAAAATAGTTTATCTTTCACTCCTGGCATAAGCAGTGTAGATTCGATTCAAACACATGTTTATAACACAATATCTTCTCGCGTATTAGTTTGTGAACACGCCGCGCGTTCCCAAGTTGTATAGCGTTTTCGGGACGAATAACAAAAATCAGCACGAAACTAGTCTTCACGAGCGAATTGTTTGACACTTTAGGCTTGATTTTAACCTCAAACGATGGGTTTACAGTACATACGGAGGATAATAATATAATTACTTCAAATTATTAAGGACACTATAATTCTCGACTGATTGGCTCAATGCGTTTCAATTCAGAGGAAGCCGTTTAATGGAAACAACTGGTACTAACAAACTTTTGACACCTAGAAAAACGCACCACATAGAATTTAAATTGGTTTATCAGAAGAAATAACTTGGATTTGAGCCCGGGACCACTAGATAACCAAATCAACCCTTTGTGCCGGGTCATGCAGGAGTTAACCGTAGCTCAATCGTTTTTATATTTTTTCGTAGCGTCAGATGTCGAAGAAAATTTCGCTCGTCTGTCCATCCGAGTACAGGAATAATAATTAAGTGTAATTCAACTGGATGACCCAATTCACTATTCACGTCCATCGCCAGAATAACAAACACCCAATCAGCTACTTAGCGATTCACTCTTTTTTAGCTCTGAAAGCGATGAATCAAATTAGCCGAGGCGCATGCATGGGTGACCGAACATTGTCATCATTGACTTGAATCGGAATTGATCACTCCATTGTGCTGCGCCACCTCTCTTGAGGGAAAGTGAATGGAATTTAAAAGCGAAGCAATACGTGCAGTGTCAACGCAGAGGATTCACGAGTACGATAGACTATAAACTAACATAATAACCTCAATTAGGACGATATTCATCGTGATAGGGATTGATTTCACAGAATAACAGAGAAATATATAAACAAATGCTTAGGTAATACATTTTATACTACAGAACAGAAAGAGGACCATCGAGGTTCAATTCCATGAGTTGAATAATTGACTAAGAATCAAATTAAAGTTATTACTCGTATTGAAAGAGAAAAGGAAAAGGAGAAAGAAAAAGGTTATGCATGCTCAAGATCATGTAGAACCAAATTTCTGCATTAACAAGTTTGAACCACACATTACATTTTAAAAGAATCTTATTAACCTGTAATCTCCTAGAAAGTGAGGCTGGCATAAATAGAGAATTTTGTTTACGATGATGTGAATTCCATCTAATGAAAACCCTTTACATAAATAATAAGGATACATGTCCGTCTTTGTGTCCTCAAAGAGCGAAGTTAATTCGAGGCATTAACCTTCAATCTTCCCTTCCTAAAGGAACAAACCTTTATCAGAGTCAAAATGAGCTTTATCTGCGAGGAAGAGAGACAATGAGGTTAGCGTCTTGTTTTTCCTTAATTAAAACCTCGAGATTCATGCCGCAGGCAACTAGAAATTATTCCGCGTGCTTGCTAATATTAATTCTTTGCAACAGCTTTGTGACAGCAGCCTACGATTTCTGATGCGTTTACAGCAATCAGGAAACAGCAAGCGATAGTGACCCCTCGCCATTCAGTGGATACACGCATCATTCATAGTATGACAATTCGATTTGCAATGTTGAACCACAAGCAATGAATTTTATCCTTCAATACTACGAGTAGCTTAGATTTTGGCGTTGTAGTTTGAAGATCAGTGTAATGAATATCGGTGGGACAGGAAGCCCTCGGACCCATTTGCTTGCACTGTGGTGAAATAGGTTTATCCTACAACGTATGCAACACAACGTACACCAAAATAGTTCCGCGGATGTGCGAGAATGGATGGAACCCAATTCAGGGAAATGGAAGTTGCGATAATTTCTCACTAAATGGAAATAAATATATACAAGGTTAAATTGTTGAACGTATTGGGAAGTTCACACAAATTTCGATCGCGTGTCGCCTGGAAGATACTGTACGGCTGGTTCGCTGTGGACCAACGAGTCAACTTTATGTCCTATGAAACATCGGCGAATATGACTGACTTTTTTTTTACTAACGTTATCAGCTTATGAAACCAGGGAGCAAAAATACTCACCCTGAATGTACAAGGGTGGTCTGAAAAAGTTTCCGACCTAGCAAAAGATACAAGACTTTTTTCTGAAATTTTCTGAAATTTTTTAGATATTTTCTGAATATTTTCATTTTTGACAATAATGTTTTACTCTAATGACACCGTAATGAAAGGGAACATAAACGACACACGACCTGAAGATCTTACGATGTAACGAAACCTAGGACGCAATAAAAAATTCTATGCTGGAGAGCAAAGTCTCTTATTTCATCGGGAACTTAAACATTGTAGATAAAAGAACTATTACAAATATGAAAATTGGTAACATCAATTTTGTAGAAATCAATATTTATGATTTACAATTGATATTATTGTTATCAATGTTTTATATTCCGGCTTATTTTTTGGCCACGAATCCAACCCATTTCCATCTTTCCCAAACCATATACTACTCATTTTCATCGCTCATCCCACAGCCATTAGCATTTAAGGTGGTTCGTAAGTTTAAATGCTATTTCAATGCATGTAGAAGTAAGATTGCCCCTAGAATTTTAATTTTCATCCGATAATTTTCAACGATTTACACCCTTGCAATTGTTGGCGTGCTGCACGTGTATAGTTCGAAGCCATCGGAATCTAATCCGGCATGTCTTTCTCTGCTTCTACCTTCCTTCCTGATGACCCCTCAAGGACGGTTCTGGATGGACAACGTTTACTGTACCGGCGAGGAGAAGAGGCTTTCCGACTGCCGCTTCGACGGCTGGGGTCTGAGCGACTGCTCGCTGGCCGAGGCCGCCGGGGTCGTCTGCGTCGATCCCAACGTCAAGACCACCACGACGACGCCCCCACCGCCCCCGAAGAGGATGCAAAAGATCCCGATAAAGGTGGGTGAAGTAGACTCTCCTGGAATCTTAGAGAGTGGATAATGATGGGCGTTGGATTCCGGTGGCCGTTGTCCCTTTAAGATATGTTGTTTTGTATAGCTTTCCACGACATCAGGAACGAATGATGTGGCAGAGCAGGCGTATCATTTATTCCCGACACGAGACAGCAAAAATGCTGAAGACACAGCAGCTACCGAAATTCAACAATGGTCCCATATGTCTGGCGTATTTCAGGATTTCTCTGTGGTGTGTGGTGTGCTAACGACGGGCTAGCCCTCATCGTCCGGAGAAATTTGGACGAAGTGAAATTATTGAGGGAATCTTTTATTCGCAATGTGACCGCAAAAGGCTTTTCTTGGGTATAAGGAGATCGGTGTCTAAAGCCGATGAAAAAACCACAAACACAGTTATCAACTCGAAGGTCGGTTTGATAATTGAGGGTTGAGCTCACTCAATACTGAACCCAGCGGCGCAAACAGGGTAGGGGGAGCAGTTCCTTTGCCTATACAGTCAATGGCTTCCCATTGACTGTATAGACTGAAGTTTCGGTACCCGAAGAATTACCTAACTCGGATGAACGATTTCCCATGGTAATTTTTATCATTAATTTTTTCTATGAAGTTCACATTCATATATCAGTTTTATAAAATGTGAATGCCGAGATCACACAAGCTGGGAAAAAATCACAAATTTGGCGCTGATAGACTGTCGACATGAAAGACATATTTGTTGTAATCGCATCTGTGGCAAGTAATCGTTGTAAAAACAATTTACTGCCAATTCTCGCTAGGGTTTGCGCGTCATTCACATTGAAAAAATATACAATGAACTTCTTGAAAATATTGTATTTTTGAACTCTCTAATTTTTTTCTTAGAAAAAATTTATTCCATTTATCAGCAAGAGTAAAAACTAACTTATATGTTACATATAACAATAATGCGTTGCTTGGTAGTCCTAAATACAAGTAAACAGTCGATTTTTAAAAATGTTTCAAGAAAATGGGTCTACTTCTATTGTACGATGAAGTGAGTACTTTTTGCCATTTCTGCTCAAAAATTCAATACATACTTCATTCTCTTTCTTATCTGAAGTTATCATAAATGTGAAGGATTCCAAAACCATGGGTTCTAGTGAGCATGCAAGGAGACGGTCATTGTCCAAGTGCGAGGTAAAGTCATTCAACAGCGTCGATTCGTCAAGAACTTAAAAGGAGACTATATTAAAGTACTTACTGCACCTCGCCTCTGTGGGTATTCATACAATTAATAATTAAATATACGAATAAATTTGGCGTGGAACCCCGTGTGTCTCACGTTAAATTTGAGACTTGTAAGTATATTTTATATTTGAATGTGATCGAGAACGGAGCTCTAGATGACCGCTGCGAGTGTGTGTTCACCGGCATATCCGTTACACCGGTACGTATGGTACAAAATATTCAAAATGCAACCCATATTTTATTCAATAATTTATAACAAAATACAACCATGCCAGGGAAAACAAAATGAAGTTTTTGTGATTAAATGAAATGAACACAATCTTAATTTTATATTTAAAAGGTCTATTTTCAACCCAATTTGATGTCTTAGCGTAATCCTGCGTTCACCTAGAGTATGCTGCCAGTATATGGGATCCTCAAAATATAAATTTGGTTTCGGAATTAGATCGAGTTCAGCGGAGGGGGGCTAGATTTGTCAAACATTGTTATGACCAACTCAGCAGCGTATCCACTTTGCTAGACAATTTAGGTTGGGATTCTCTTACACAGCGGCGTTTCCAATATAGATTAAACTTATTAAAAACACTTAAAGATGGGCCCTTTTCCGATGACATCAAGGATATAATACGAACCTCAACGTATTACGGTCGAAGGGATCACGAATATAAGACTAGAGAGATAGACTGCAAGACTGACAGGTTTAAAATGTCATTTTTTCCAAGAACGATAAGGGACCAGAATGCTTGTAGCCGAAATTCCTTTATATGTATATATTTATATATTTTTTCTTACAGGTTCCCCTCACCTTTCCTCACCTAATCCCCAACCCCCTCAACCCTTACCCTTCCCTCATGGTGCTACACCCCCTGCCACACACGTTTTTGGTGGCTCGCAGGGTATTTATGTAGATGTAGATGAATCTTCTGGCGTGTCCAAATCGTTAGAGTCGGTATCTGAGAAAGACGATAAAGTATCGAAATCCGTTGAAAATAAACCGTCATAACTAGAAAACTACGATTGTTAATTTCATTTTATCAATAATAAATAGCATTGAGTATTAGAAATCCAATAATAATTAGTACTAAAATAGTGAATCATATCGAAGCAGTATTTGGATTCACATTTTGCTGAATTTTTATTGAGACGAAGGAAATAGTTTGAATTGAATGAGACTCTTGAAGTATTTTATTTTAAATTCCCACATAATTAATGGAAAAGGGTTCAATTAATTCTCTCGTTTTTTGTTTATAATATTTTTAAAATCTCAATCAGTTCCACTTGGGAGGGCTACTGTCTTATTTGTTTGAAATATGTAGACATAAACTTGGACTGAGAAATACCAAAATTAATGCGGCACCGGAAACGGTCTTTGAGGTATTCCATAAAAAGGGAAATGCATTCAGCGAATAAAATGAGTGGACCGGAATAACTAAACTACGAAAATTCTTAATTTCAGCGTTGATTTAGGTCTATTCTAAGACCAGAAATAATATATTTGTTTTGATTGCTGAAATAACTGTTAATGGGAAATGGTTGCTCTAAATTGTATATCTATTGGCCTTGCCTTTTATGGATACATTCACATTGTCTTTGTTAATTGTCAAAAATGAAATTAATTGTACTTACTTAGCCATAAAAAAATGCTAAGCGTTTGGGCTTTTCGAAACGTTAGAAATTCTTCAATATACGTAAATTATAGGAATTAAAAGCATTGATAAATATTGAAATTTTGGGGCAATTTGTATGGTTAATTTAAAATATCGTTCATATGATGGTAGATCAATTAAATATACAATATCAAAATATATAATTGTGGATGAGGACATCTTATGAAGACAGTTACGTCACCATTCAGTACAATCGAGGCAGTAGTCATGTACGTACTCGCGACCGCGGCCACGAATGCATAGCAGTTACCACGTCCGATTGAAAGTCCTATCTAGCATATCAAAGTTTGGTACAGCTTAAGGATCAAATCGTATTTGCTAGCCTTTCTTTACCATTACCTTCGCCCGAAGAAATATTTACTTAACATCTTTGATCGCTCACAAGGAATAGATTCTGAATATAATGACTGAAGGTTGTAAAGAAATTCTTTCAAACATGAGGGACGAATTTAAGGACGAGTCGAGAGAACGGTTGGGACTGGGAAGGTCACTTCATAAAGAAATTAAAAGGCATCACTCGGGATCTTTTCAAGCAACGCTTTGACAAAACCTTTCGCCACCACACAACCTGACCCAACGAACATCGAAGATAGCATTTTGCCCGCTTTAATGTTCACCCTTCATGAATAGAGACGAGGGCGTTTGAATACGCGTATCTTCGAGTAACGTTGGTTTACCTTATGAATGCTTTACGCGGGATTTATCAATGTCTCCCTCTTTCTGGGAGTTTTTGGGAACTACGATTTTTACTATGTCGTTCGCATCTGTTTATTCCTTGGTTAATGCCACAAACTGCTTCTTAAATGTGGTCTGTCAACTCCAAATGACGTATTCTTGAGTAGCTTCAGGCGTGATGCAAGTCGAACATAATGAATAACTGATCGTAGCAATTTTCCATTTGATAAAATTTATTTACCTTATTATGATGATATAATACAGGAAAATTCGGTCGTAAAATAAATATTATTAAGTGCAAAAATGCTACAATCAGTGATTCATAACGTATTCATTTTTGAATTGTTAAAAATTATTATTTTTTTTCATTACTGATCACAATACACAATCTTGAATATTAGAAAGGAAATTGAAGGCCTAAAATTTAGTTCTCTTAAACAAAGCTTCATGCTTACTGCTCGTGTCTAGGTCTGAGCATAAAAAAATATTTGTTATTAACATCAATCCGCGAACATCCCTCATCACTAAAATCCGTTAGCTTCGCGTGAGAAATAAAACACGTACTCGTAAAATTAAGAGGCCATGGGACATTGGGCGTCTTTTTCGGTTTCCCGAGAATTATATACATACATCTCTTCCTAATTAAAAATTAATTTGCAATTGGCTGTTTTGAATTTAGGTTTTGACAAATAGCTATGTGAAAAAAAGCAAGGAAGCTTGGGGAAAAACACTTCGTGTATATACATACACGAAGTGTTACATATACATACGTATAACGGGAAGGTATATCTTATGTTAATTCGTATGGCGATATATGATACCGCATTCATACTTTTCTCATCAAACCCCAATAGGTGGAATAAAGTATCGTTCTAATTTCCAAAACTTAGCTTCCCTTAATTGGATAAGCGTCTAAAAATATTCTATGCGGAATATTTATTTTAATTCTTTCTTTCAGTGATTTTGGTGCTTGATTGAAGTTGTGCATAAAATGACGGTTAATGTTTAGAATGTTTTCAAAAATTTTGCTAACTGAAAATATATTAACTTTAAAAACTCCCAGGAATTGTTAAAAGTACGAACTTATGGCTGTTGAATGTTGAGGCAATCATTGCATCGGACGTAAAATTTCAAATTCAATAGTAAACACAATATGGTGACCCTTAAATTCGCCGTAAAAGCAAGGAAGCACATTTGATTCAAAGAAGAAGAATCGTCGAAGGCATAAAACTGGCAGCGACGTTCTAAATGTTTTTTCTCCGATGGATTTCGCCATAAGTTTTGCACAGACATTAGGGCTGGCGGGTAGAAAATACGTTCTCTTTTGGATTTCTTGACGATAATTTAAAATAAAAATGCAATTCGATAGTACTTACGTATTCAGATGCAGACAGATGAATTCAAAAGGAATATATGAATTCAATGATATAACTGAATGACTGTGTGTGTAAATACATATGTTACATTAACGACCCGCCAGCCAATAGGTTTTCAGCCACTCGTGATTCGATTGAATATTACGACCGATCGATCCACTGAAATTTATATTTTACTGTCCTTCGAGAAAACTTGGCAGAACGTCCTTCAAATTGGTCATTCTCGCCTTATATAATCCCTTCAGAATGATAGCCATAGTAAACGTTGGGAAAATACAGTAATATCGTTAAGAAAGGTACTCCAATACAATTTAGGGAATGAAAACAAAACTCGGCACCTGGCTTCCGTTTGATAAAAATCACTCAAAATATGGGGGAGGCATTTGACAGATATATGGTTCGAAAACCAATTTTAAATCCCCACTCCGGGCATCGTACGAAGTCATTATTCAACTATCGATGAAGTCCTGATTGTCACCCCGGCTCACATGACACAATCGCGGCACCCGGGGCGCGGCTCACGTTGACTGCTTAAGTTCGCGTCACAGGATGCAGTGTGCGACGGATCGGGGGTTGTAAATATTCCATCGCGGCCACCCTCCCCTCTATTGTCCCGCAGATGGCGAGGGCCGCCACGCAATAGGCGCCTATTAAATTAATGCGTTCGCGCGGCGCCGGCACCCACCCGGGAAACTCGAAGCGGCGAAGGGTTTGGGGATGGGGGTCGGTTGCGGGCGAGGAAGGAGCGAGAGGGGGATGAGGTACGATTCCCTCGCTCGCAGAGAAAGATTAATACGATCGAAATGTAAATATCAACTGGGCTATGAGGGATCGAGTAACACGAGCGCGATCCAAACCGTCGCGTCGGGAGTCAACTCACTCCCACGGAATTTCACGGAGGTCTGCATATTCATCGTACGGAGAGACGTCTCTTTTGACGGATGGATGGTCGCTATGGTCCCGGCCAACATCGACTGTGCTCCCCGTGTGGGAGGTCTCGAAGAGAGAGCCCGTCTTTTCATCTCATTCCATCGGATCCTCCTAATGTAGGTACCTTACTCCTTTGCCTGGCCCTATCACTCCAGTGGACGTGCACATATGGCTCTCCGCTCAAGTTCTTTTCTGTTCTGTTATCGGCACCAATAGACACCAACCATTTGTCAATTAAGGAGCGTGGTAGCTCAGTACTGAGTGTTCGGCTACTGACTGGGGGGCTCAATTCAAATACGGGTGACTGTAGTCGCTCTCAGTTTTACCCAAACCGAATGATTTTTCGCGTGCCAGATCTTTCTGGTAACCGTTGGCGATGTAGGGAAAGGAATTTCTCCAATACCTCGATGCCTGAACTTTTATTACCGAAATAGTTGGGAAGCCATCAGCATTGAGCCGAATCTGGAGGATTCATTGCCGTTTTATGCTTGTTGGGGGAGGTACAAATCGGTTGTTTGCGCTTTAGCAAGCAGGAGTAGGTTCTCGAGAAATTTATGAGCGTACGAAAGGAAGCTCATTATGAATTTTTCAATTAAAATAGGGTGATAGGGTAAGTAAATTAAAGTTGCTGAAGATTTTGAGAGAATATGGAATGAATGAGCAGGCACCGGATGCTAGAAATACAATTTGCGAGACTAATATGGCAAATTTAAGAGTGAATGACTGTTTGAGTGGCTGAAGAGACTGGCTGGTTTGAAATAAAACATGTGCGAAGCAAGGATGCACCATATCACAATGGCTGGTTAACGATCTTGTAGAATAATTTTTGAGAAATAAATGCATGGTTAGGGAAGGCGTAACTATTTCAGATATAAACTTACTCATACGCTGATGATATTGGATTGTCGGCTGAGAACCCGCTTCAGAGAGAACGGAGGGAAAGATAGCCCAAAACGAAAGTTGCTGTGTTTGACAAGAATAAGAATGATCGCTTATGAAGAGAAAACGGCGAAATATTTAAACAAACAGTTGATTTTATCTCGGCAGAATAATTATAAAGTATGTTAGGATGGATAAATAGATTCAAAGGCATTTAAATGCATAGAGGGAGAGTTGATAGTGACTTGAGTACGCTCATATAGGTAGGTATCAAAGAAATGAATGTTCATCTGAGACGAAAAAAATGGCGGCATTTTTCTTCTCCTCTCAATATTTATATCTGAAGGGAAACGCCTGTATACCTTGGTAAGAATACCGAATAAATAAAGTGGGTATGAGATACTTGAGGACTTGGTCAGCATTACCATCTTGTCCAGCTATTTGCCCCAGGTTGGTGTTGAATCACCAGCGAATAAGATTATAAATTATTATTTGCATTGCTTGTCATTTTTCGTACTTGATTTTTTAATACATTTATGTGATCATAATGTAAGTGAGGATAAAAGTCTCTCATCTGTCTTTTCACCAGCCAATTTATCCAAACTTCACGTCGTGAATGGATATTGGGACTAGAATCATTCCATCTCCGTACCACCATCGAATCCGCATAATTTATATCCCTCCAGTAGGTAAAGTCGTGCGCGAAAAACTTCGTGATTCCAGTGACTACCATTCTAGATTTTCCAATAAGTCCAATCATTGTGGATTTGATGCAGAGTTTGCCGGTTTCTGTCCGTTGACAACTAACTTTTAACGAAACTCTATCAATTCGTAAATCAGGTCGTTCAACACCGGGACACAAATACTCGGCGCGTATAGAAGATGAGTCTGACGAACGCGAAATACGCAGTTAATAGCGTCTAATATTAAATCAATAACTCATCTGTCGGTAAATATTTCAAATTAGACGATCGTTAGCTATGATAAGTATTGGGCTTCATTACACCAGATTCTCTTGTCGGCGCCCTACAAAGCTCTCGAGTTGGGGTCTTGTAGCTAGTATAAATCATTACACTGACCTTTGTTTTTTGTACATAAATCAGACCAAATGCTCCGGCCCGAAGGTTGAAAGGTTTAATGGCGCACCGAACGCTTTTGAATTAAGAGTGCACTACTAACGGAACGGCCATATGCTGGGCTGGCTCTTCAAACGAGATGAACGTGAAGATTTACGCTAGGCTTTTTATATACACTAACCGAGTGCATTCATTTAGAAAGAGCGAATAGTCTACATAAATGCATATATGAGAGGAAGCATTTGTTACGTTTGTAAACGATAATTTGAAATATATATATATATATATATGTATATATATATATATATACATGATTTCTTCGAAGTAAGGAAGTGTTGAATAAAAAACTTAGACAGTAACACACAGCACGAGAACACATAAAAAGAACACTCACAATAATATCTTGATAATTTCGACGGACTCGAACTCCGCCTTCTTCGGAATGTAAGATATGACTGAACTCATCATATCTTACCTTCTGAAGAAGACGGAGTTCGAGTCCGTCGAAATTATCAAGATATTATTGTGAGTGTTCTTTTTATGTGTGCTACTGTCTAAGTTATATATATATATAAAATCTACGATAATTTGAAATATATATATGTTTCAAATTATCGTATATTATTATTACATATCGTGTCGAATTTTATATACATGGATATAAAAATGTATTATATATATATTTATTTTCCCATATTTTTATAGACATCATTATGAAGGGAAAAATGGGTATAATGGAACTGTATCTTTAGCTTCACATATAGTATATGACAATAGGAGACCCATACGAAAAGGTTATTAATTATTCAATGTTATTTTCTCTTACTTACTATATACTTAAGATAGGTATATCAAAATGTTGGAGCATGTAATACTCGTATCATTATACTTTATATACATATATATTATACATTAGATACACATTATATATTAGACTTTTCCCTATAGATGCAAGTACGTAACCAACTTAAGGGCAAAAAGAGCAGACAGAACAAATTGAGTAATTTCAGGCGTGACATAATAACAAATAATTAATTAAGTAATTGTTACTTGATTTAAACTAAGGAATTAATTAATTATCTAGAGGAAAATTTTTACCATCTTTTCTTTATTAAGAGCAGATGGATTTACCAAAGCTACTCAATCGAATGTTATAGAACTTGCTTTATGAAATCATCGTGCTAAAAGAAACGGAAAATTGTACAAACCTGGTTTCATTAAATGGATGATTTGAGAAATCATTGGGGCGGAACAATTGAAGTGTTTGAATTTTTAGATCAGATCCTCAAATTCGCATAAAACACAGCAATATAAAGCGGACCTTGTCAGGTAACACTTTAATATTGGACATTAAAATAGGTACCAGTGGAACATAAACAAGGAAACTTGTTATCATATAAAAACAATGAAGAAGGGAAAAAATTAGATGAATCTCTACGATGATGTGTTATTTCACGTCAGTTATGCCTCGCCTCATTTTATGAAAGAGCCCAGAATTTCGCAGAAGGAGAGTGCTGTGTGTGTGTGTTAGGTGCTTAGCCAAGACCCACTGGGAGAGTTAGAGGACCGCCCACGTTAAAGGAGACGGCGGCGTACCCCTTAAGTTTATCCAAAATTCCATAGTTTTATTCAATACGGCATGCTTCCCTCAAGAGTCTGACTGATTTTTCAGAAATATTATTTTTTAAATTAAAAATTCTATGCGTTGGTATACTACACGTGAACTTAGTACTAGAAACTCATCACACCTCTTATTGACCTTTTATTTCTGTGGAACTCTATCAAGAATATGCTCCCTTTTTGCTTGAACGCCTTGGCATGCATTTGACAGGGCTGGAGACAATACTTGAGCAGGGTAGTTTCTTGACAACACTCGAGGACTTTCGTTGGAGAGGTGATCTACCATTTCGCAAATCTCCTGGCTACGTGCCATGGGAAGTTGCGCCAAGTGCTATGGACCGTAGCGCATGCGCTACGGTGTATTAAAAATTAATCGAGATCTGCTAACTGTTTATCCTCTCCTAAGATTTTTGCACACAAAAGAGTTAGGTTCTCTAATTACAACATTTAAAACAGTGTTAGTTGGAATTTGACCGTATCAGAGCATTTTTCTAATTATAGGTTTAATCGGATAAAACTGACGTAACAGCCTTTCATGTTTATGATTGACATCGAATCCTATGCTTCCAATAATGTGAAGTGAGTTTTCTAAAAATGGGGTATTTACATTTTAAATCGATATTCAGATATGGTCCACAACGCCTGTTGCGTTGGATAGGATAGCTAAGTTGACAGAGATATCATGCACCATTGCGGACATTAACGTAGTGACCCGCGTCAATTTGGCTGAAATTCTAAATTTGGAGGAGTGCGATGTTAAATTTACTCGTGTTTTGAGTGAACTTATTCTTTTTATTAAATTAATTATTCTTTTTAATTTATTCACTCTTTTTTATACCATGATATCCTCTCTCATTGAGGTTACCTACCAATTAAAGGGACAACCTCTGGCTATGACTATTTCCTTCTGCGTTTCGCGTGAAATTCTCCTTTATTGTCCTACATTATTTCCTTCTTAAGTTTTTCTACCTTTGCCTGCTTCCATGGTTCCTCTAGAACCGTTTCTCTTCCTTTCACCACTTCTCTCACTCTTCCTACCTAATATTGCTTTCATGATACCTAAAAGACCTTCTTTCTTCCTTCCTCTACACTGCTACTAACATTCTCCCTTCTATAGCGTTACTCAACATCCAACTACGTTTCTGGACACTTTCTCCCTCTTTCGGATTCCCCCCCCCCCCCAGCAACTTCCTCTCTTCACCCATCCTAATTAAAACTTCGTCCTTAATATTCCTCTCTGTCCAAAATACTTTTCAATTCTCCACCACACACATCTCTAAAAAATCCGAAATTCACGCTCATCTTCCTGTCTCAACGACTAAGTTTCACATCCATAAAGCACTTAGCACCATATTAATCTTTATTATAGTTTTCTTTACCATTAGTTTTCTTTGCTTTCTCAACTTGCGTAGCGTACCTGTCATCAAATCCCTTCTTCTTGCAAACGCTTCTCTCTATGACATTCTATACACTGACAGATTCCGAAAGTGTAGTGATATTTTCTTCTATGTTTCGACAGGTAGCTCACGTGCCCACCGAATATTTCCCAGTCCACAAGCAAGTTCAATACGTGATCAATGTCATAAGTAATGCCAGAAAAAATGTCTGCTGTCCATGCTTGAGCTTATCGTAACTTTAGCTATAAAACTTATATAAGGAAAATAAAAGTATTTTTTTTATCAAATTATAGTACATACTGAAACTTTAAGAAAACTGTTAAGGAACTGTGATATGATTCCTTTTCGTTTTTCGTCCACAAAAGGATTTCAATCTGCATCTGACTAACAATATTTAGACATAATTTGCATTGAAAAAGCTTTTAAATTTGTTGCACTAAATTTTTTTGATAATTTAAACGTCCATAAGCGGAAAAATTTGAATCTAACCGTACATTACTCCTAAAAAAACAGCGGCGATCGCGAAGAACAAGAAAAAAAAAAGAAAAGAGGAAATACGAGTTCATAAATAGCATTTCGCAGACGGAGGGAGCAGCGCTCATTCTGACCACCAATTCTACTTCAGTTTTAACCAAAAAAAAAGGAAAAACTGTGCGTAACATGGACATGGATATTCATCCAACCAATTATCGTTCGTGTAGGGAATGTGAGTGTTACGGCGGAGCTCTCCATTACCTGTGGGTGACATGGCGACAATTCACATGTCATTGAAAAACGGCCCCAAGGATATTTCTCTATTATCTACGCACTAGCCATTACGCCCATAATGTAGAAAAGCAAAGCGTTTGGTCCAAGCATATTGAAAAATATTGAAATTCATATTGAAAAATGGAACGGTTCTCACAGGTCGGAAGCGGGGTAGTGTCTCCATTCAATCCTCCACTATGGCTATCATAAATCACAATAGATTGCAATAAAAATAATAATAATGTTTACTTTAATGTTTATGCAGTTTAATTAATGTTTACTGCAGAAATTAAAATCAATGGATTTGATGTTTTTGCAAATCCGTCCAAATAGACGCATTTCATATTCAATTCTAAATATTAAGATAATAAGAATTAACACGACTAATTTCGGTAATGGATTATAGCATCAGTAAATGTTTTCCCATTAAAATAAAAGCATTAAAGACCAATATCTTGGAATGTATGAAAAAGAGTTTGACTTGATTATTTTTACAATTAACTCTTCCACCGAAGTGACTTATTTTTAGGGAGGGGTTCTTCTGGTAACAAATTAAGCTAACCAGCAAAACACTTGTACAGGCATAGAATTTATACTATTCCCTCACTGATGAACAGGATTCTAATTCACTCTTTCAAAGCGAGAATCTTTTTACTGGACGAACGCGGTTGATATTTAACCCGTGATATCATTCATTGGGTCACTCCGTTAACGATTTGCCCTCATTCCGATGCAATTAGCCGCCAGCCGACTACGAGACAATGAGCTAACTCGCTTGCCCGTATTACTTTCTCGTTATCGAGACCTCATTCCGTGTCGCAAGACGCCATATCTTGACCACTGAGCAAGTAGGGAGGACCCCTGGGTCATTGTGCCCCAAACTTGAAGCATTCCCGTTCCTCTTTCAGCGAGTGCACTGACCTCAACACGGCTCCCCTTATCCAAGAGGGAAACAAAAATCTAATTTTTTTAAAATTCGGAAGTGCCCTTCGTGACGAGGAAATGTATCTCAACTCTATGAAGAAGCTATAAAATGTATTAGTGCTATATTAATTCCATCGTTGGATACAAAATTAAATAACTGAAGGTCATTGTTGAGGATTTGGTCAAAATTGCATACACACTTCGTGAATACTTCCATTTCAGCGTATTAATTGATTTGTGAATGATCATCACTGGTATATCCGTAAAATAATAACATAATTTCCCATGCAGATAGCTCTTTTTCTTTTCCGTTTTTAAAGGAAAATTTTCTCTCTCTCTCAGTATTTTCAATCCTAGGATTGGTCAATCCCTGATACCTTTTCTGTTTTATGTCCTTCTTAATTTGTCCTATGTACATGTCTCTTGGTCTTCCTCGTGCGATCTTTCCTTCTATTATATTCCTAATCAATCCATTGTGCCTCAATGTGTGTCCAATCCATCTATTTCTTCTTAGCCGTAGAGTTCTCCATATGGTTCTATTCTCTTCTGCTCTTCTATATACTTCCTCGTTCCTCAATTTGTACATTTAATCTTCAGCATTCTCCTCCAGCCCCATATTGCAAAGGCTTTTATTCTTCGGTGGTCCACTTTTCCAATGTTCCAAGTCTCGGAACCATAGAGTGCCATACTCCACACGAAAGTCTTGACGAATTGTTTCCTTGATTCCAGCCTTTTATTCGATGTCATTTTAAAGGGCATATTTAATTTTTTAAATATTCTTAAAAATAACCTCCTGCTACTGATTAAAACTACAGGATACATGTAACTGAATAAGAAGAGTGTTAGAATGGAAATTGAATTTGCGGTGGGAAAGGAACTAACGCCCGGGCAGATGATACCTACTTGAAACTATGATGGCATGTTCGGTCATTCGGTTCATACACTTTCGCTTTCAGCTAGCAGTTGGAATACCATCAGTTTCTCATCCTAGCTACACGTATAGCTAACCTAGACCTACCATTGCTTTTCACCTAATTCTGAATTGGCGGAGGACCCAAGAGTATGGTCTTTACGATATCCACACTCAAGAAGGCAAGAGCCGCCGCTCTATTTAAAAGATTATGTCGAAATATGTCTGAAAAATAGGACGATGGAATTTCTCAATCATTATTCAACACTTTTTTTGAGTTCGAATGCCGAAAACACAGTTCTTTCGTATTTACAACCGACCGTACCCATATTTGTACGCACGTAAATATGAAAGATCTCACTCCACACCGCTCGCCTTAGGGTCAGATGTTTCAAATTTATACGGATGAATGAGAAATAGGAGCATCACAATTTCTTATGTTTTCCCCATTCACATCGTTTCTAGCCGGTGCGGTTGTTTTGACTGTCGAAAAACTTATACCCTCATCCCATCACTCGACAATGATTTGTTGGAGAGGAAACATCCAACCGGTAGGAAAATGAAAGAGTCTGTGTCATTTTTGACCTGTGCCCTTACCCATAAAAGAAAAGGAGTTGGCAACAATATTTCGTCTTACCGAAGTTCGAAAAAATTCCCATCTCCCCTTCTTTTCAAAGAGTTTTGCGTTGTCCAAACACTCAAAGGTTACACTGGAGGTTCCGATTGTTTGCCCTTGCAATTTCAAACTTCCGATCTGCAGCATATTCGACCGCGCTTCGCTTTTATTACAGAAACAACAATCGGTGACTCTCCTTTAGTATGCTTCTTTTGTAGAGGTCTCAGAGGTTTGTTTGGGGTGAAATGTTTCATCGGCGAGGGACTACTTTTTATTCAGGTGCTGTTTCCATCCTTTAATCGATTCCTTACTTTCCAAAATCCTCGACGGGATAGGGGATTTCTCGGGGTCTCTTTAAAGTGTTACTAACTTCAGCGATCCGAACTTCATTGGACCTCCGTCGTTTCAAGTTTCCCACCCACCTGATTTATTTTTTTGGTTTCCCGAAGGAAAACTCAACGATGACAATGCACCGTCGCGATGGGTCACAACGCAGCCCGCTTCCCCAATGTCCTGTCGTAAAAGACTCCGGGGATTTTACGGCTGAGATGAACGAGATCGTCCCACTCTCCCTTCTACCCAAGTGATGGCCGCGTTGTGAAGGAAGGGAATGGCCGATTCGTGGAAAATTAATAAGATGATGTGATGCGTGGGCCGGGAAGTGCAGTACTTTCCGAGGAATGAGTGAAGGGAAGAAAAGTTTGGAGGATATCCTAGGCAATATCTTTTATGAAGTAAATTTGACATAGTAATCCCCCAAAACGTCTATTTCAGGCAAATGAGTTCGTTTGGCGAGAAACGCATGTCGTTTAGTTACGGGATGACAACTTACAGGACCTATGTACTCCACAAAACCTTTGTTCTTTTTTTATATCATATTTTATAGCTTCATGCATGAGTGAGTTCAATAAATGTAAATACCCTTCGAATGCCCTTATTAATCTGCAGTTCTTACACCAATACTTTTCAACCTCCTCCGCTCTCATCACGATTATACACTTGCATTGCTGAAATGCTAAAGAGATTAGATCAACCTGAAAGAGGGCAACAGTACTCGTAAAATGGCTTTTGAATAAACTGGGCCGTGTTATCGGGTGGGTAGCGCGCTCGTCTAACCCAACTACGTAACCATTGTGTCGCGGATTCGATTTCCTTCTCGGACATGGTTGGTGTGACAACTCTGATAAATATTTCCATTCTGGTGGGAGAGTCCCTAAGAACTTCGATGACGATGTAAAGGCTTATCGGTGTCTCAAGGGGGACACGGGCCATCGGAGATATCAGGAGCGAAAAAAATTCGTAATGGCGCCACACCTAATTTTCTCGCTTCCCCCTCCGACTCTTTGGTTTCGTTCCAATGAGTTTTAGATGGGAGAAGTGTCATTGTGTCAAGAAGAAGGTCTTCTAAAGGACTATAGTATGGATGGAAAATCTAACATCCCCTGATCAAATCCAGCAAAGGATTTTAGCTATGCATGTAGGATACCCCAATATCTGTATGTAATAGATGTACAGAATTATGTCTTTTTAAGGATGGAAAGTTGATTACAGGGGTATATGACCCCTAAAAACTCCAAATCTGTCTGATAACATCGAGAAGACAATGAGATACCTCGCTGTTGTACTAGACCGACTGAAATTCCTCGCTAAACTAATGGCGCTTATACTAACCACTTAAATGGGTAAATACCGTCAGACGTAGACGGCGGGTCCGGTTGGCGGCTGCGGAAGGAGCGAGATCCTAAGCCTATTTGTCTTCCCGTGACTTGTTATTGTGCCAAATTAAAGATTTATAAAAATGATATCAGTAAATACATGTAATTTGTTTGTGTGCATATATGTACGAGGCATATTCATGAAGTAAGGCCCATTTGCTTATATTTAAATATTGGCGCTTCAGAACACGGTTTTACTCCTGCAGCGCCATCTACTGATTCATTGAGAAGTTATGGCAGCATTTGTTTTGTTTCAGAAATCGTTTGCTTGTTCGTGCATGCAAGTAACAATGTCCGCGACAATCATTGATCCCGCCAGCTGTGAAGTGCGTTCTGTCATACGATTCTTGTATGCAAAAGGATTGTCGGCTGCTGAAATTCATCGGGAATTTGCCTAGTTTATAAACCTACAGTTATGAGTGAAGGAAAGGTTAGACAATGGTGCTGTGATTTTAAGAATGGACAAACAAATATTCACGACGGAGAGCGAAGTGGCAAGCCTAGTATTCTGACCGATGAAATTGTTTCGTAAATGGAACAAAAATTGCGAAGTGATCTTCGATTGACGATGGGCTGGATGAATATTTCCTCAACTTGGACGCACTACTGTCTACAATGTTGTCACGGAAACCTCGTATACCACAAATTGTGTTCAAGGTGGGTGCCGAAAATGCTCACCGACCACCACAAATAGCAAAGAATGACCAGTGGACGAGATTTTTTGGGGCTTTACCAACAAGATGGAAATGGTGAGATCTTAAACCTAGCGACTACTTTCTCTTCTTGAACGTACAGACTATATCATGTGAGGGCTACAGAACAATAAGTTTGATATCCCACGCAGCAAAAGTTATTCTCAGGATCATCAACAAAAGGATAGAGAGTAAGGCAAATGATTACTTAGGGGATGATAAGTTTGGGTTTAGGAAAGGAAGAGGTACGCGTGATGCCATTGCAGTAATGAGATCACTGATCGAGAGGAATATAGAATACAATCAGGACGTTTTTGCCTGTTTTGTAGATTTCGAAAAAGCGTTTCATAGAGTGAATTGGGAAAAATGAATGCGTGTATTACAGAAAATAGGAATGGATTGGAGGGACAGGAGACTGATCCGCAACCTGTGCATGTGTGCATGTCTCAGACTGCTCAGGTGCGAGTGGGGAACAGAGAGTCCGGATGGGCAGTGTTAGGAAGAGGTGTGATGCGGGTTGCCTATTGCCACCGGTGCTGTTCAACGTATACTATATGTGGAGGAAATGATTAAAGAGGCATAGGAAGAACTGGAGGTAGGAATGAAAGTCGGAGGGGAATTCGTAAAATCGGTTAGATTTGCTGATGGCCAAGCATTAGTTGCTCAGTCAGCCAAGGGGTTGCAAGCATTGCTAATTGAATTGGAGGTTCAGTGCGAAAGATATGGGATGAGAATCAATATTGATAAAACAAAGGTTATGCGATTTTCCAGAAAGAAAAAGGCTAAGCTAAATATTAAAATAGGAGGGGAAAAAATAGAGCAGGTAGAACGTTTACGTATCTAGGAAGTTTTTTGGACCAACACGGTCAAAGTAGTAGGGACGTAAGGAGAAGAATTGCGCTAGGCAAGGAGGCTTTCTCAAGGAGGAGGGAGTTGATGACGGGGACGTTGAGTAGGGAGGTTAAGAAAAGACTCGTAAAAACTCTGATATGGAGCGTAGGTATGTACGTCGCGGAAACGTGGTAACTGAAGCAGGAGGATAGACGTAGATTGGAGGTTTTTGAAATGTGGGTGTGGAGAAGAATGGAGGAGAAATAGACCGTAAGGAAAACAAATGAGGAAGTACTAGGGATGGTGGGTGAGGAGAGGGGTTTGTTGGGAGATATCCTATAGAGGCAGGAAAAATGGATCAAAGGGGTATTGAGCGGCAGTGGGATGTTGAAGAAGGTAATAGAGGGCACAATATTAGGCAAACGAGGAAAGGGCCGGAACAGGACAGGGGTGTTGGACGGGATGAAGGGAGGAGAGAAGTACACAGAGATGAAGAGGGACCTGATGCAGTTTAGGTTGCTGGATTGGGTTTTGCTTGGAGTTACAAAATATGTATTTGATAGTTGTGTCCATCCAAAAACCTACCTTAATCGGTAGATTACCTTATAATAATAAAAACACAGTAATCCACCCGAAGGTCGGTTTAGTAGGTGATGGCAGAGTTCACCAAGTACTAAGTCCGACGGCGTGTAAATATTCACACATCAGGGTAGGGGACCTCTTCCTTTCCCTGTGCCACTTATGGTTTCTCAGGAAGATCTGGTACCCAAAAAATCACATAGCTTGGGTGGAGCTACAGGTGCCCAGATATATATACATAGAAATAAAACTTAGACTGCAACACACAGCACGAGAACACATAAAAAGAACACTCACAATAATATCTTGATAATTTCGACGGACTCGAACTCCGTCTTCTTCGGAAGATAAGATACGATTCATATCTTAACTCAGAGTCATATCAGAGTTCGAGTCCGTCGAAATTATCAAGATATTATTGTGAGTGTTCTTTTTATGTGTTCTCGTGCTGTGTGTTGCTGTCTAAGTTATATATATATATATATATATATATATATATATATATATATATATATATATATATATATATATATATATATAATGTATTTATATTCCGTAGTCTCTGTTATTATATATATATAATAACAGAGACTACGGAGCATATTATAATAAGAACAATTCAATAATATCTATGTAATTATTTCGAATTTTGTGAGGTTTAGGTCGCTGAACACCTTGAAATTCTAGTGTTAAATGTTTATTGACTGCTCGTACGGGCAAGTATAAAACGTTCCGGTGAGTGAAGTCTCACCTTTACCGGTCATTGTACGCTGTCGCTCTTGTCCTATCTGAACCTGCCGCTGTGGCCACCGCCTCCTTTCGCTAGGGATAAATTGAAGCATGGTTTCTCTGCATACTCTGACGTCGGAGCGTGCCACCCCAAACGGCTATCAACCCCTTGAACGAACGTATGACACCTCAAACAAACACAGGTGCACTTGGGCTTCGTTTGCCCTCACCTCACACCGACAGCTTTGTGGGCGTAATTCCTCACCCCAACACCCGAACTTACGCTCGTGGGCATCCAGCAGTTAGTGCCTGGCCGGCTCACTATTTAAAAAGAAAATTTTCTGTACCAGGAAATGATTGGGCTAAATAATTTACGTTCCATGTCCGCAATGCGAGTTTTTTCTTCACCATCCACTTTTCCCGTCGTTAATTGAATATAGGTGTTTAATTAAATTCTCACCCATGTCGGGCTTGGACTAAATTAAACAATTACAAATTAAATTCTATTTTACTTCATTCGTTTAATTTTTCTTAGAGATTGAAAAAAATAGCAATTCTCGAGTAACTGAAACAAATGTTCGCCATAAGACGATTATGTACGAGCACCGTTATTTATTTTCTGATGGAACGATGAATCGAATGAACTATCAATTGAATGATAATTTTTTCACACATAAACATTTTTCAGCCTCTCTATCTCATTTTGAACTGGCCACATTTGGTGCACGATATATGTAGGCTTACTGATATTATTAGATGACGGAAAGCCTGACTCAAACGTGAAGTCCCATAGTTCATTCGCCTGGTAAGACACCTGTGAGGAATAATCTCTGAAACTTGTTGGGGAAAGATTAATAGATATTTCAAGATGGACCTAATTGCCGAGTAGCAGGTGCTCCCGGACCTCGACTTTCTTGGGAAAGGGCATTGAGACCATAAAGTGATTCAACTAGCGGGAGAGGGATGGGGAAGAAGCTGGGGGGAACGGTCTTCATCCTGGACCCAGCTTCGGTGCGCGAAAACCTTTGACATTCATTGGCACGAGCCTAATTCATGTCTAAGTCCTATGATTAATATTGGAGAAGCAAAAAATATGAACAAATGGTATGCTCACTATCAGTAATACTCTACGGGTCAAATATTAGTTTTAGATTAATCCAGAAAACTATTCACCACACTTGGAAGTCATAAGAAATTATCCATACGAAAGTCTAAGATCGGTTTTTAAATAAGCAATCTTTACCTAAAACCAAATGATTGCCTGAATACCAATATTTTCTACCTCCCTTCAAGGGATTTAAGACCCATATTCTTTTCCTCCCTCGATCTGCGTAAATTCTTCGATTTCAGGCATTACTTTGCTTCTCAATATCTCTCCCACCCGCTGTTACTGCCTTCTTACAGATTGCATACATAGCGAAAAAGGAATTTGTCGCTTGAAAATGAATGACTGAGGAAAAGATCGGCCAAAGATCTTCAATTTCGCAGTTTTACCTAGCATTTTCGGAAAAGTGTTCGCATAGGAAAAAGTATGCTGTTTTTTTTACGTAGGACCGTCTTCATGGGAGAACACGTTTGATATTATTTTGCAGTTCGGTATTGTTCATCAGAAAGTATGAGAATACTATAGTGTAGAAAGAATTGATTGTGTCCTACGGGGATTAATTCGGTCTTGCATGTCTTGTACCGTGTAAAAAGGTACGAGTTACCGAATGTACATTCTGCGATCAAATTTTACCTAGGAAAAGAGATTAGTCCATGAAGATTAACTTCATAAAATGTACCATTTTTCATTTCATGCGGACGTAAATGAAATTAAACTAAAGGAAATCAAATAAACATCTCAGCTTAAAGAACTCTCTTCCATTAGGCTCGGTTTTACAAAAAAATATAGATTCCCATCGAAAGGTGAGCTTGAAAACTTGAAAAAATCTTTAAAGGTTATCTACAATTTATCAACACCTAGCCAGTATTTAAAAAACTTCTCACACACATTATTATGGAAAAACAAGAAAAAAATATCCTTTGTATACCATCACGAGTGACATAAAATGATTCCGCAAGTACGAATGCCTCCTTACACACATGCCAGGAGAATTTTTTTAGCAAGCTATGATAAATAAATGCCTCATTCATAGTACTTAAATTAGATAAAATCCCCGTGCACGGAATTATGATTTTTTCCTGGAATCGATGACTTTTACCAAAATATTCCTCAAGGAAATCGAAAATGTGCAACAAAAGCAACTTGGGAAGTGGCCAATCGTGTCCTCACCCCTGCGCGGCAGCCTGGTGGAAAGAGAAGTAGGCAACGAAGAAAAAAAACAATATAACCGCGGGCGTCTGATACATAAGCAATAAAAAATCCCCGCCCAAGAAAGGGGAATGGAGACAGGCAGAGGCGGTTTGGCTGTCCCTGCGCCTATTCCCTCGAAGTGGGAGAGCCAGGACGAAGGACGGAGGACGAGGGAGGATTGTGGAGAAGGATGAGAGCCGGAGGGAACGCATTGTGTCGAGGGAAATGCGTTGCCGAATGTGAAGGGGTGCTCGCTGGAGAGGAATAGGACGTTCAGATGGGATGCATAACGATTTAATACGCTCCCGTTATTTTTTCTCCTCCTCTACTCCGGATGAAAGGTGGGAGAGGACCGGATGTCACCACGGTTCCCCCTTTTACCCTCTCATACCCCGTCCCCCATCTCGCCCCCGACTCACGTCGAGGGTGGTGAATGGAGCCAGGGAAGGATCCTACTCGAAGGATAATGGAGCGAGAGGACCAAGGTGGAGAGAGAGAGAGAGAGAGAGAGAGAGAGAGAGAGAGAGAGAGAGAGAGAGAGAGAGAGAGAGAGAGAGAGAGAGAGAGACAGACAGAGATGGAGAGAGAGATGGAATGCGCGAGGAGTAGACGTTAAGATGCCGCCAATTTATCGGAGTTTTTACGGCGCTTCCATGAATATTTCATGTTCCGTCTGCTTCAGTTGTGAGAAATCAAAAAAAAGAATATATATATATATATACAAGAACGAATGGGGGAGTAAATGGTAAGGGTTTCTAACGCTTGTAATGCTTTATGGAGGCAGACATTTCACGAACGTCGTTTTAAAGGGATGGGGGAGGGGGGGAGGGAAGACTCCTTTCGATTGCAGCAAGGGGACTCGAGGAAATGAGGAATCCCTTTTTGAGTCTCCGGTCCCGATTGCTTTATTACGCCGCGAAAAAGGGTTGGGAGGGGGGGATACTTGAACAACAACTCACTTTTCTTTTCGATCGGAATGAAAAGAGACGTGGATAGATCATTAGACGAGACGAAACCGGTGGGAAAGTAAACGGACAGCTCCGTAATTTTTTTTTATGCGTCTGCGAAAAGGTACGATGCACTTGACCCTTCCAAATGGGAATAATGGATCGAAAAATTCTCCAGTGAGAGAATCGTGGAGAATGTCATTATTTTAGATTGTCAAACTCTGTAATTTCGGAGGAACGTGTACAGATGGGGAAGGGGGGGGGGTGGACGCAGAATGGAACAATCCTTGTAGATAATTTTGAATCATGCGTGAAAGGATAAGTACATTTCCTAAACTACCGTTAAAAGTTTAGAAAATCCCGTTTTATACAGTACATTTCGTATTACATAACATTGACAGGAGTTTACTTATAATTAAATCAATTTTGGACAAATACACGAGTAATTATTCCTTCTCACCCCCTCACTTAAAAACGTGTATTGACTCAAATTGTGTCATGATTTGTAGGCAACCATAAAATAACCACATTAATCTCAAATAAATTAATTTGGTGTGTGCTCCATGAATTTATTTCCTTTCGCTTATAATTTTCCTTTCGCTTTCAATACCACCGTGCTCAAAATAATCGATCTTTTCTCGGCATATTCCAGTTGCGTTTCCGACACGTACCTCCACTCTAATGTTTGCTCCCTATTTATGTGTCTAACTGTTGACATACTCACCCATGAATTTTTGTTCGTATTTTAAAAGTTTATTCCTTTACATAAGTGCTTTCTTTCTTTCACTTTTCAAAATAGTTTTATAAAAATCGCCAGTAATCGCCGCATTTGGGAGTTAATTACGAGTGATATTCCATTTATTTATTGTTTTATTCATCCATTACATTAGCATACATTTAAATTCTTTGATTTTGTTTGAAAATTTTCTTGATTAAATATAAATAAATATTTCTTCACAACGCGGCATATGAAGCTTGGAATATCTTCAACATAATCATATAGAATAGTATGGATTTATTGATATTTCATATGTTTAAAATGTGAAGTAAGTGAGAAAATACGACTCCGCTAATATCCCATTACATTAGATTCTGCAACAAATGAAAGAATCACAATGAAATTCATATAAGACCATAGTTGCTTATTTTTTTCGAGTCAGTATTTCACCGTGGACAGATGTATGTAACTCTGGTATTAGGATGAAAGATAATGAACGCAATATCAAAGTAGTGGGTATTATTTACGCCACAAAATAATTATGAAATATTGGTCGCGGCCAATTAAAGACAATTTATATTTCCACAAAAAGAGAAGTGCCAATCAGTTAGAGGAAGAATAATTGACGTATTTATTCACAAGTTTCTGATCGGGAAATTAATTCTTCAGATGAACCGCGGTTCATAAAGACTATTACTGTGACCAAAGCAACACAATTAAAACAATTCAGTTTGTTCATTTAAAGTGCGTACATCACGCCTATCATGCTGGGACTCGAAATGCGTATTGTTTTCGACAAAAGGTTTACTTTATTCTCCATGAACAAAAGTATTGAAATGCATCCCCACAACATTGACGGGTGACAGCTTATATTATCATAGTGTCACTGATTGAAGTGATGTGGCGTGTTGCTTGGGACGGAAGGGAAACCTCCACTCCGTTGGCCACCACCTCGATCCACCTTGCCCTATCCTACGCGAAAGCCAGTTACGTCGGCTGATGACCGGTCAGCGCCAAGTGGGTCAACAAAGTGAAGTAAACAATTGGTTGTGTCCCGCAAGACAGGCCAACGGGCGGGCAGGGAGAGAGAGAGAGAGAGAGAGAGAGAGAGGGAGATTACATGGGGGAGCGGTCTCGAAGCGTTCAAACACTGGAGGATGTGCAAATGTTAGCGGCATGACGTAGAGGGAGAATTAGGTTGAGCTGATATATATTGTGCTTCGGTGGAGAACCGGAACACGTCAGAGGGACTTGTCAGTAAGAATAGAATGTTGCCGCAAATAAATATCTGATATACTAAAATATGTAGAGTAATATTTTTACGTTGCGAGAAACAAAAATCCCTTTCATAAGTTTCTCAAAAAACAAGACAGCCGTTAGAGACACACGAACGAAGAAATTTTACAATTAGATGATAGAGGAGATATTACTTCGGGTGATTATTTATTGACCAACTTTGAAATGTATTTTTAAGAAACTGTAACAGTAATTTTAACGGAGTCACCCGCTATGTGTGCATTATAATGCAACAATTTCAGAGAGTAAAGGCGAATGATTTTCACTCTCTGAAATTGTTGCATTATAAATTGAAATGTATTGGCAAAATTTTGCCTGAAACTTTACTGCAGGTGATCTCGTTATCAACATTTTTGGCTACTCATGTAAGCCATTGTGGAAGAATCTACACAGACTGCATGTGGGAATGCTGCTTCAAAAGTTTCCGTGGATCGATGAATATTTATGCATCTTCCTATTTTCCATAATTTCCTTCAGATATCGTCGACTAAGGGCATTAGATGACTTTGCCATTGATGAACTAGAACTGACATTGCAGAGATGAAATCAAGTTGATGCCAAATGTCCGAATATGAAGCTGAAAAAGCAATTCATTAACAAATAATGGTACAGACAGCCATATTTCACACACTGTGTTAGTAAGAATAAAAGTTTGTTTCACTATTCAGTAATGCCTGCTCTTCATATATCCACCAAGCCAACAGTCAATTCGTTACAAATCATATTTATTAAATTCGCAAGTGCTTATTCATTAAGGCCAAATTAAAAGCCATTTAGGACCGCTGGACTGAACCGGATTGGTGCAGTCACTGGCACATGAACTAACTGGTTCACTGCGGCTTATCAATGTCGGGGTGGATTTTCAAAAGTATATTTAATTTTTCTGAGGTATTCGGAACCGTGGAGTCCAGAGAGGGAGGGAGTGAGTTCCCGACTCTCCACGCTCCAAAATTTCTGACGCGCATAGAGTTCACCGAGTGAATTGCAACACTCGTAGAATAGGGTGGTCACTTCACCACCTTTCGCTTGAAGCAAAACCTGCGTGTTCTATTCCAGCTCTCTTCCATAAGCACTCTGAGAGACGATTCAAATGACCTAATCCAACTGGTGCCTCCCCCTTGAGGTTCCAGACTACTCTAACTCCCGGACACTTGGCGACTTACTTTGGGAGAACTCAAACCTTATCTCCCGTCTATGTTAGACATAAACCATGTTCAAGGAAAGAAATCAGAGCCTACACTTCGAAACACCCACTCAAAGCTGTGCATTTCGTAGTCAGTTGATCCCATGCCCCGAATATTATTAAGCTACTAAACCACCAATATGCAAAGGCAGAGCATGCTCACCTTAAAGATACCACTTTTCAGAAGATCTCCACTATTATCACATCATCTCACGGTTCCTGAGTCATCCGGAACTCGGAATTTGTATAAAGTACATATACAATTATGAATATCAGCAGACTTTAGTATTATTTATCGTGAAACTTGTCCGTACCAAATGGCAAGGAATTTGTTCAGAGTTTTTCACTCATTAATTTTAATTGGGGGTCGCGGTAGCCCATGGGGTAGAGCGTTGGACTACTGACCGGAGGGTCCCGAGTTCAACTCCCGGGCAAGGCACTCTGGACACATGCAGCTCCACCTAAACTATGTGATTTTTCGGGTACTATATCTCACTGGGAAACCATAACCAGCACAGGGAAAGGAACTGGCTCCCCTACCCTGATGGGTGAATTTCACACGCCGTCGGGCTCAGTACTGGGTGAACTCTACCATCACCTACCAAACCGACCTTCGGGTTGAATATTGTGTTTATGTTTTTTGTTGATATTAATTAGATTACTTTTCAAATTACAACCATTATTTCTCTTTCAAAAATTTCAGACTTGAAAACGAATTCATGTATTTCATTAACTGATAGTAAAATTGTGAAGAGGAAAAAAGAAAGACTTTTTCATATCTTAATGGAACACTTCCACCGTATGACACTTGATCGGTATATGACTAGAATATCTTCCATGCAAACTGAAAAACGCAATAAGCCCAAGGTAAGAGGGGCATGTCATCAACTCGATGTACCCGTCTCCTTACGCGAGCTTAATGCGACCGTGTTCACAACTTTCCCGAGACGATCCAACAAAATCACCGTGGGGGAAAAAATATACTTTCGCTCATCTTACTCCGAATATGTGTGTAAATGAAATATTTTCACTCCTCACGGCGCTCGAAGTGCGGTGTAAAAACTTCGCAGTGGTCAGTCCCTGCTTCATCTCGGGCAGACCGTGGAGCGAAGATGGCTCTGGAAGAGTGGATGGGGGTGTACTCGAATGAGAGATAACAAAGACCTCTCTCTTTTACTGTATTCAAACTTAAAAAAAAGTTGGCGGAAAAAATGTGTTTTGCGTTATCTTCGGGATGGAAGCTACGGCAGAGGAGACTCACGACATTGGTCGGCTTCGCTTTTTTTTCATATCGGCGGCGGCGTTGACGAAAATATGCATATATTTCGTTTGGGGAGGAAATGGCGTGGAATTGGGAGGAAGGGATGGAGGCGGAGGGAGGGAAGGGGCACGGGTTTGGGGGGGGCAGAGGAGAGGAAGTTCGGCCGGGAAGAATTCTCATCACTCTTCGTGGAGAAAGAAAAGCAATATCCATTTCTGGGGGGTGGTGGAGAGGAGGAGGATGGAGGAGATGCTGGGGAGGGATTGGGGAGAGGGGGCAGGGAAGAATGAGAGGATTTGGAGCGACCTGGATACTCAAACTGATGGTTGCGAATACCAAGGTTGAAGAGGGAAGGAGGGCGAAAGGATATTTAATCGAAAACTTGAGTTAGTCATATGAGCGTGAAGGAGGCGGAGTAGGTAAATGTTTCGCAAGAATGCAGGCTCTTGAGTCAACCCTAAAACATTTCTCGGAGCGAAAACTTTATGCCAAAAAGGACTCGAGGATTATTAAGTCGAAAGTTAACCGTAAGATCACGGGTTCGAATCTCACTTCCATGAACTCACCTTTACAAGAGCTGGATTTATGTTGTGGCTTAGCTGAACATCTACATCTATATAAATACCCTGCGAGCCACCAAAAAAGATGTGTTTCAGGGGGTGTAGCACCAGGAGGAAAGGGTAAGGGATGAGGGGGTTGGGGTTTTTCAAATAGGTGGGGGAAGGTGGGGGGAACCTGTAACAAATATATATACGAGTATATGTAAAATATTTGTATGTATATCCTGTGCGTTAATACTTATTGTGTTGAACTGACTCCTGGGGGATATCGACTACAAGCATTCTGATCTCTTATCGTTCTAGGAAAAAATGACATTTTAAACTTGTCAGTCTTGCAGTCTATCTCTCTAATCTTATATTCGTGATCTTTCTGACAGTAATACGTTAGGGTTCGTGTTATATTCCTGATGTCATCGGAAAAGGGTCCATCTTTAAATGTTTTTAATAAGTTTAACCTATTGTAATTGTATGTAATATTGTAAACGCCGCAGCGTAAGAGAATCCCGACCTAAATTGTCTAGCAAAGTAGATAAGCTGCTGCGTTGGTCATAACAATGTTTGACAAATCTAGCCCCTCTCCGCTGAACTCAAACTAATTCCGTATTAAAATTAAACTGTAGGATGACCATCAGAACCCCAATGTCAACGGCAATGAACGCGCAAAAGCACACCGGGGCTCTCTGCTAAGAAGCAAATTTTTTAAGATATGCACTCAGAATTTTTCTTGGTTATACCGAAGTATCCGCATACTTTGACCAGTCGTTCTCCACGTTATCACCAATCATACACCGATAATTTGTCATACTTTATCTGTCACTTAACGAAAAAATTTCCTTTTTCCACCGTATTTCATTCATCAATCTTGAAATGAAAAGGTGGGGAACAGTTTGTCATTCTGCGCATTCAACCATATGTCTATCTATTTTTCATATGAGAGAAAAACATGAATGTTGAATACATTTTAATTTTCTATGGAAAGATGAATGTTTAGAAATCTAATAACCAACTGTGAAATGCCCTTCATGTTTTTAGGAGAGAGAGAATATCAATGCGTGTACGTTACCAAAATATTATTAAATTATTCCACGTGGAGAATGGTAAATCCCGGGAGAATTTCTGACACTGATTAATGTCACTGAGCAATCCATGTGACTTGTTCGTTCATTGGTTTTTACATCCTCAATCATCCTCCAGCAGTACATAATTCCTTCTCACAGTCCTTCCGCGTTCCATCATGATTCTTTTTCTCCGTATTCATTGGTCTGAACCAGCGATATTCCCACAAAATGTATACCATTCCGTTTAATTTTTCTTATGGTTTCCTCGAGCGACAAACGAAAGTCGGTCACCCGGTGTTTTCGACATGTCAGCGCACGGGCCTTCCGATTGATGATTTTGAAGATTTAATTGCTGCAATGAACACCATGTTGGGAGAGGAAATAGCAAACGTATTCGCATGGTAAGAACCTGTGACGCTTAAATCGTCGCTTAGAGTATTATTAATTATTCATCGAAAATAAGGAATAATTTCAGAAGTACAAACATGCACAGCCCAGAGACGGGAAATAACTGCTTGGCTTGAATTCACTCTCTTCGACCTATTGACGAATCCCTTCCTAGGTACATATTAACACCCACGAATTCACAGAGAGGTATGAACGTGGGTGCTTACAATTTAGCCATGAAGGGTGTTCATTTGCGATTTGTTATATTTGATCTTCAGTTGCGGAATAAATATATCCTTGCACTTATCATGTCTAATTTTCAGAGAAATCGTGGTTCAAAAGTATCCGGGTACAAATGCATTTGTTTCCAGAGGACATGTAAATTGACCTCTAGCACTGAGAAAAGGGTCACTGATGGGTATATCTTGAGAATGAGACAGCAAACTTCTATGGTGAAAATTTGGGAAAAATATTTTATTAGACCTCTAACTTTCAGTCATTAACTAGTGGGTACCGTTTAATTTTCAAAAAAGGATTTTATAAGTCGGTAATTATTTGTAAGAAGCTGACGATAAATTTTTTTTTACGCGATTCGGTGCTGAGTGCTGTGACTGACGTTGAGTGCGACGAACATTTGTACGACGGACAAAAGGCGTTCCCAGCATATGACAAGAGCAAACTTCGCTAGAACAAATAATTATTTTTTGAAGCACTTGGCTATTATTTGAACCTCTGAGATCAACCGATATTCTATGCATGCTTCACACTCTGAAGGTCAGACAAGTATACCTATATCCCTAGCCAACATTTTCAAGAAACTCAATGAAGTCCAACATCCCGCTGACAATCATATTTTTATAAACCCAACGATAGCATCGAGCAAATAATAATATACTTCTTTTCAGAAAATCATTTTGCCGAAACAGAAGGGCAAGGTTAATAAGTTAATAATCAATAAGCTGGAATATGTCAGTCGAATCCCGCACAATTTTCTCTTATCCATGTGAGTATTTTTTAATAGGATATCTTGTAACAAAGAGGCGGAATGTAGTTTTTGAGTATGGGAACTTTAAGTGAAAATCTAAAGAAAAGACTATTGAAAAATTTCATATGGAGCGTAGTTCTTTATAGCTTGGAAACTAGGTGATGAGACAAGAGGTAAGTAAGCGTACGTTGAAAGCTTATGAGACATGGTTGTGGAAAACATGGAGAAAACAAACTGTATGAAAAGGAAAACCAAAGATAAAGTTCAAGGAATGATAGGGAAGGAGAGAGGCATGTTGGGAAAAATTCAAATATGGCACGGAGATGGATGTAGAAGACTATGAGAGGTAAATGAACTCTGAAGACGGTACAAAAGGTGAGAATGTAAGTAAGGCAGGGGGAGGAAAAGAATACGTATTTTAATAGCCAAAATAAACAAAGGAGTTAGGCAACGATGCAACCTCCCGCCAGCAATATTCAACGTATACCTGGAAGAGGCAATAAAAGAAACACAAGAATTGGGTATCAAAGGAGTCAAGGTAATTGGAGAAGAAATCAACATTCTCCGGTTTGCAGATGACATTGCAGTAGTGGCGGAAACGCGAGAGGACCTGCAAGCAACTCTAAGCGCTATGGATCAAGTGCTGAGGGAATATAATATGAACATCAACAAGTAGGAAACTAAAATCCTTGTGTGCGGAAGAGAGAAGCTTAATGCAGATATCACATTTCGAGGGGTGAAACTAGAGCAGGTGGAGTCCTTCTTCTACCTGGTCAGCAGCATAAAATGGGATGATAGAATTACGACCGACATCAAGCGAAGAATAGCCCAAGCTAAGAAGGTATTCATGAAGAAGAGGCAATTACTATGTTCAAAGAACCTAAGGCTGAAAACAAGGAAACAATTCGTCAAGACTTTCGTGTGGAGCATGGTGCTCTTTGGTTCCGAGACTTGGAACATTGGAAAAGTGGACCAGAGAAAATTAGAGCCTTTTAAAACATGGTGCTGGAAGAGAATGCTGAAGATTAAATGGACAGGTGAAGTAAGGAATGAGGAAGTATATGGAAGAGCAGAAGAGGTTAGGACCATACGGAGAACTCTACGGCAAGGAAGAAATAGATGGATTGGACACATATTGAGGCATAATGGATTGATTAGGAATGTAATAGAAGGAAAATAAGAAGGGAAGAAGACATGTACATAGGGCGAATTAAAACGGACATAAAACAGAGAAGGTATCAGGGATAGACGGAATTGACATTAAATAGAGGCGAATGGAGGGCTGCAATAAACCAATCCTAGGATTGAAATACTGTTGATGATGGATTTAAGTTAGGTAGAGAGTATCCAGAGCAAAAGAACAATTTATTATCATATTTAGCAGGGGAAATGTGGGTTAAGGTTATTTTGTACCCTGTCAACGAAAATACAGACATGCAACGTGTGTAATATATACATGCACCATATACTTTCCCTAACACGGTAGACTACCGCTTATAATAAATTTGGTATCTCCTAATGAGGATCCCCTACTTTTAAATAAGGGCTGAAAGTGGACATTATGCAAGGTAAACGAACCATGGGGCTATTTTAGAACACGTCAGTGGTGAGCATTTTGCAACAGGGATGTGTACACAAATAAATAACTAATCCTTTATTTGGGGAACCTGGAATATTTTTTGTCATGTTGGAATGTTACAAAATAGCCAATGGAGCTCGATCCATTGAACGCGAACTTTAAAGTACGACTTCTTTTTCTATGAAAATGCCCGGATGTACTAAGTATCCAAGAGGAGTGCGTTTAAAAGCCTTTTGTTTGATTTACAGTGGTTAATGAAGAGTGCAAATGCCATACTTTCAGATAACGACTCGAGGTTTTGGTGCTCAAAGCGGCAATCATACTCAAGAGTAGACTCTAATGGGAGTGAGTTTGGAAGATGAACTTTTAGGCGTAACATACCTCTCTGTACCAGTTCACCATTGATCGCGGCCGAGATCAATGTAGATGGAACAGTCTTCGTCCTGACGGACAGGATTAAATTCGATTGCTTCGACTAAATCGATCAGTAAAGAGTGTACTATTACCGAATTGGTATAGCGCGTGAACGGTTACCTCTGCTGTAATAATGTTCTTATATCACTAAATAAATTACCAATTAATTTGTTCAATTATTAATAATTTATTTAACGATCTAAGATCGATTGACCTACCTTAGTCGTTGCTGCCGTTAAGGTAATGGTTTGAAAGAGTGGACCAGATTCTTCCTAGTTAGGAACATGTTAAATCGATTTGCCATTCCATTCGATATGGAAATGGACCATCACTGCGTGTTCACTACGGCTCGCCACCTATTAAATCTCCGTAGGAACATTTAACGCTGAGAAGAAGACATCACAATACAAAATTTCATAAAAATAATTCTTTTCGAAACCATATTCGATCCACTTGCGTAGAAATAAGCTCCCCATCATTCCCATTTTCCTCTTCATTTTTGAAGGGAGAACCAAATACCATTCATTACCAGTTTCGATACATGCTTCTTGTGATATTGCAGATTTATCAATTGCCAAATCTTGACATGGAACGGATAACGCATGAAAGGGATAAAATAACCATGACTACTAATGAGAAACTGCGATTTTTTTTACCACGAATACACTCGTTCCTTTATTCGAAAAAGATCTTTGTGTGTGAGTCTGGGTAGAATTGTGACACAGTGATAATAATACTCATCGCCCCTAACGTTCAACAGTAATTAAGCTGTTTTTTAGCCAAATTCCAGATCGCTTGTGACTGTAATATGCATTTCACAATCAATATTATGAGTCTCCAGTCATTACTAGAGGGTGTGGACTAGAAATATTCGGAAGGTCCACCAATAATCTCGTATCTTCCTCTCATTTTGTGCTTCCACCTTAATTTTGGGTTCGTTGATTAGGTGGTAAAGCAAAGAGAACTTCTAGGAATGAGATATTTTGATACGATTTAGATTGTATTTATATCTTTCCAAGGTTAGGATTTTTACATCCTAGCCTTGGAATGATCTAAATACAATCTAGAGAAATATCTAAATACAATGTAGAGGAGAAGGAAGTATAATTTAAACTTCAAGCTATTGAACTCCAATTCAGGCAAGATCACGAATTTAAGAGCGCCCACTACCTCATGAATAGCGCGAACACGCTCATCGAAAATGTTGCGTAACTAGTATCTCGTTGTCGTGCGTGGCGTGCCTTTGAAAAAAAATACATATCACTTTAATTGCCGCGGTGACATCCACTTCGTCGTTCATTTTAAACTTGGGAATTGGTGAATGTCGGAAGTGGAATTCAACACACAATTTTAGGACGCTGCGACGGGGTCAAACGACTGAGTGACAGTGGCCATTGCCCGCTACAATATAATACACTGTTACTCGACTCCCCCCCCCCCCGCTTACCCTCATCCTCCGTGCGGAACAGGATGAGAGAGAGGGAAGAAAAACCTTATTAGCAATTATACAATGACACTCCGCCCGTCACCGCGAGGTCAAATTGTTTTTTTTTATAATTGGACCGCGCTCCTTCCCAGCGGCCACGGAATCGTAACAGCGATGGGTTGGGAAGGAGGTCACGTGAATGCAATTCCCGAGGAGCGAAAAAAGTCATTGACCTCGCGGGTGAGAGAAAAAGGAACTCCCTTTTGCGTGAGGATCGCTTCAAATCGCGAGGGACTAGCCCGCCCGGGAAATTTCACGCCAGCGTGATGCGGGTGAGGTCACGGACAAGGCCTTCCTTCTTTTGTGCAGGATTGAGCTATGGTGCCATATGTGACGCCTGCGACGCACGTCGTGATTACCTTAACGTGATGCAAATGACATATTATTGGTATTGTGCAGTTCTTGTACATTCCAATACCGAATGTCGTCATTATCGAATGGCAGTCTATACCAATACCTTAAGTGCCTGTCACACAATGTACGTCCATCGTACCCATTCCTGGTTAAGTATTAAAAATTCATCAACACTTCGATGGAACGGCCGATTCCTCCTCGTCACAATCCGGAAGAATTTGAATATTTCCACAAAATTCTTCAATTTAGACTATTTTGTGGAATGATATCTTCACCAATATAGTTAAAATGATCAAATTATTTAATTGAAATAAAATAACAATGGAATAAATAAATTATTGATTTATTTAATTATTAATCAATAATGGCTAATATACAGGGTTCTTCCGGAAAATAAGTGTACTGAGCTCAGGAAAAAAAATGTATTACACTTTTACATATCTTAAGCTAATATTCCTCAAAATAGGACCCTTGTGAGTCGATACACTTGTTCCAGCGGCGTTCCCATTCCTGGAACGCTCCCGCGAAGGCATCATCGGGAACCTCTCGAAGACACGTCACGGCCTCTTTGACGGCGTCCAAAGTCCCGTATCGCGTTCCTTTCAAACTCCTCTTTATCTTCGGGAACAGAAAGAAGTCCGGTGGTGCCAAGTCCGGGCTGTAGGGCGGGTGCGGCAGCGTTGCCACGCCGTGCTTGGCCAAGAAGTCCGACACGACAAGCGCGGTTTGAGACGGTGCATTGTCGTGATGCAGCCGCCAGATGTTTTTGATCGCTGGCCGGACGCGGGCGACTCGTTGCGACTTGTCGGCGACTGTCGAGCACTTGGACGTAAAATGCAGCATTTACAGTTTGTCGTTCAGGTACAAATTCGTAGTGGACGACTCCCCATTTGTCAAAAAAGACAATGAGACAATGACACTTATTTTCCGGACGAACCCTGTAATTGGTTGTCACAATATGATTTCGCCTCTGTAAGGCACATCGACGATGATTCGACACCCTCGCGATGTTCTAATAACATCGAGTTGCAATGCTAAACATCGAGCAGCGAACAGGCATGCTTAAACGAACGAATGAGATGGAGCACAGTAAATTACAGTGAATGCTTCCCCGTAACGGGTTCTTTACTTCCGTTTCGACTGATTTCACCGTGATGCGACATATCTTCTGAATAGAACGCTTACGTAAGGTATTTCCGTTTCCATAGGAAGCCTGAGGTGAAAGTTTCAACACTCATTCGTCTCCCTAGGAAAACTTTTACACGATCGTCCTCAGCCTTCATCAGCACAAAGTCGAAGCGAAAGTATCAATATGTCCTCACTATTGGGTTTCCACACTCATGTTTACGGTGTTCAGGATGGGAGATAAGAGCTATGGACACTTACTTACCTGCTGTCATTCTTTTTCGTCTTCACTTGTAACACTCATCTTTGGTTAAGTTACGGACAAATCTCTAGTTACCTCAAATGGGGCGGAGTTCCTGTGGTCTGAGAGTAGTCACGGTACGATAGTAAGGATAGATCAAAGTTTCCCAGAATACACCCATACCATTCTAAATCAATTATATGCACTAAAAAAAGATTCTTTACATTTTCTCATAATTCCTCTTGGTTGTGAGGAGGAATTATTATGGAGAACAACGCTAAAATTACTTGACTTCAATCGTTTCAGGATGTTATAACGAACCTCGGTTGGCCAATTGTCAAACAAAACTAGAAGGACGACAACTCAATACTTAGTTCGTCGAAAAATACTGCAATCATTTCGGATAACTCTGAGGCCATCTGAAATTATTTTAAACGAATAACTTATAAACGTTATTCGTTTTCCCATTCGGCCTCCCATGAAACGTGGCAAAAATGTTGGGGTCTTGAAAATATGAACATTTTAACAAAACTTGGGCCCGTGTGATTTTAATGATGTTCTTATTCTATTACACTGATTTTCGACGAGGAATTGGTGTAGTGAGTAGAGGACGCATACATAAGTATATTTTTTATCACTCAAACATTTCATATGAAAACGATTTCCAATCGTGGCTGGGTCCTTATTGCACGAGACGTAGGAATAATAGGCGTCATGGGCGGCAATTCCTTGCCCACGCCATTAAAATCAATTGACACAATAGAATTGGAAGGATGGAACATTGTGTGAAATGTATGCGGCAACTTGGCTATTAATTATATTTCTTTATTTGTAAGCAGTAGCCTATCGGGTTAGGGATGATTTTCGGAAATACCAACCACCACTGCACTTCTAGCACTGATTAACGCTACACGTTGAAATAACTCATTATTTAGCTCTGCGTGGTTTCTACTTCTCTTAATATCATACTAAGTACATATTCTTTTCCTCCCTATACATCGCTTTCCTCACATTCTCCACTGTTTTTCCATCTTCAGCATCCTACTGCTTCTCAGTATCTTCTGCATCCACTTTTCCTGCGTTATTATCCACTAATCCTTCCACCTATCGATGTCTGTAGTAATGTATCAATTGAGGAGAAACAAACAGCACCGTTGGTGTTCAATCGCAATTTAACGCAGTATGCGCGTGCAGAGTGATAAGGAATAATATTCACTTGGCATCCGATATTGGGACTTCTACTCGACAGCTCATCATCTCCTTGAGAGTCACAGCGGTGCGACGGCCTCCTTCCTCGAGGAAAGGAGCCGGAGGCAATTGTTTGTTTTTCGACGCAATTGGATTGCGAGTCGTAATTTAGGACGGCGACGGCGTCTGACACTTTGTCCGTGGGAGGAGAAGCGGAAATCCACCGGATATTTATGATCCCGAGGGAACATAGGCGGGGAGGACTGGACGGGGCGGGAACGGAGGCATGCGTAAAAACAATGGGCAAACACGCTTGGGGAGGATTTTTTGCCCGGCGAAATCGATGCACGCCCACCAGAGTGGGTCACCGCAGAAGGGCTGTTAGCATATGGCCCGCCCTCGCGGAGTCCCACTCCGCACCTCCCCTAGGAGATCCTCCCGGGTGGCAGCTGACAAGGAGGTGAATTAATGTGACCTATTTGAACAATTCACAAATCGTTATGAACAAAAAGGCTACGCAAAACATTCGCATATGACATAACAGATGAATTACGTTAAGCTGACGATAATCCCGCTTTCCACGATCGTGAATACGTTATGAGGACGAAGTTACAAATTACAAATCGTGGATCCTTCATCATTTGTTTGCCCTAATAGAAACTACGAGAAGGCGATATTTACCAGACGAAATGATTTTCTCCGGTCGTGAAAAATTTCTGAACGTTTCAAAGTCCCAAAATCTCTACCTACACAAAAAATTTATCAATTCATTAGATGCGGAAAATGCCAAAAGATATTTTTTTTAATAGTGGAAGCAAATAAGCAACCATTAATACAGGGTTCGTCCGGAAAATAATTGTACTGATTTTTTCCCGCCGCTCCAGGCGCGCCCAGCACCGCTCTGACGGGCTGCGATTGGAGGGGGGTATGTTGGCAAGCGACGCTGAAAAAGGCAGTCGGCTCTGAGCTGTGGTGTAGTGAGGAGCTCTGTTAACGCGAACCTCCACGCTCGACCCACGTCACGGAACGCGATGCCGAAGTTTTTGGTGCAGCGTCATTCCATCAAATTTGCGGTAAAGCTTGGGAAATCGTCTACCGAAACTGTCGGTATAATTAACCAGGCTTACGGGGAGTCAGCCATGTCCAGAAACATGATCTTTCGGTGGCACAAGATGTTCATGGAGGGCAGAGAAGAGGTCGACGACGAACCACGGCCTGGACGCCCATCAACGACACCCACCGACGAAAATGTGCGAAAAGTTCGCAATGTACTGAACTCTGATCGTCGTCTTAGTGTTCGGATGATAGCAGAGCAGTGTAATGTGCCAAAAACAATAGTGTACGAGATTATTAAGGACCAATTACAGATGAGAAAAATGTATGCAAAGTTGGTGCCGAAAGTGCTCAGTGATGATCAAAGACTCAATCGTTTGGAAATCGCGACACAGCTTGCGGATCACTGCAAAAATGATCCACATTTTTTAGAGAACGTCGTTTCGGGTGACGAGACGTGGGTCTTTGAGTACGACCCGGAGTCGAAGAGACAAAGTGCGGAGTGGCACACCCCATCATCACCCCGTCAAAAGAAAGCTCGCATGAGCAAATCTCGGATCAAGGCGATGCTCATTGTCTTTTTTGACAAAAGGGGAGTCGTCCACTACGAATTTGTACCTGAACGACAAACTGTAAATGCTGCATTTTACGTTCAAGTGCTCGACAGGCTTCGAAAACGAGTCGCCCGCGTTCGGTCAGCGATCAAAAACATCTGGCGGCTGCATCACGGCAATGCGCCGTCTCACACCGCGCTTTTCGTGTCGGACTTCTTGGCCAAGCACGGCGTGGCAACGCTGCCGCACCCGCCCTACAGCCCGGACTTGGCACCACCGGACTCCTTTCTGTTCCCGAAGATAAAGAGGAGTTTGGAAGGAACGCGATACGGGACTTTGGACGCCGTCAAAGAGGCCGTGACGACGTGTCTTCGAGAGGTTTCCGATGATGCCTTCGCGGGAGCGTTCCAGGAATGGGAACGCCGCTGGATCAAGTGTATCGACTCACAAGGGTCCTATTTTGAGGAATATCAGCTTAAGTGTAATAAATTTTTTTTTCCTGAGCTCAGTACACTTATTTTCCGGACGAACCCTGTATAATAGTCAAAATTGCCCTTCTGAAAAAATAAAAGTAACAGTCTCAAAACCATTATATTTCCCAAAATGACATTCATTAAGAACAAATTCTCAATCATAAAACGATTTCTGGGTAGCAATCTTGACAACTGCTGACTTGCAAATCTAATTAATCAATGTAAGTATTATGAAATAAAGGTGAACACAAAGCAAATAATTCTTTTGACATTTCATCGCTTGGAAATTTTAAAAGGTTTGTATCCTCTTTCTCTAAATGAGAAACGGAAATTTTTATGCTTCCTTGTAATGAATGTGATGGATCATTCTATTAGGTACTCTAATAATTAATTGCACGTTTTGGACAACCAAAAATAATTACATTCATATCACATGGACTTCATCCGTCGTAACTTCTTGTAGTGCCTAAATTTTCGTACTCATCAGTTGCTCAAACCTTTCACCGATGTTATTAATGTTATCATATCTAAGTTAAAGCAATTTCTCAAAAATGTACACATTTTCGCAATTATAGGAAATATTTATCATTTCAAATACAGTAATGGATTTGCATTTATGCATGCATTTAGAATTTAATCGTCATGATTCCTATATTAACATGCCTATCTTTCGCTTCATTACAGACCCATGTTATCCGTCGCTGGGTACTTCGCGGATGACTTCCGGGTCCTCTATGTTACGTGAGAAAATTTAGAAGATTACAGGATGGGTACTCTGTCGAAGTATCCTTAAGAGACTTCGATACCGCTTGAGAACCTTTACGGAAGTAGTCGTGTGTCCTCGGGTAGACGAGCGAACTTTCGTCACATCACTTTGTCGACCCTTAAAAATTCCTCCGTACCTCTTTCTGTCCTATGCTCCTGTCTCCTTGTAGAATAATGCTGTGAACATTTGGCTGATTAGGTGCAGAGTACAGACCAAATCTTGCGAGCAACGTATTTTCCTGGAAGATAACGAGGATTCATCTGTATGCGTCGAGAATACGTACGATTCTTATTTTGTGAATCGTGCGAAATTTATTTCCCACTATCGACCATCAACGTATAAAAAATGTCAAGGTGAGGGCGATTTATCGGCGCGTCGATAATTAATGTGTGATTCGAGAAATATCAATCGAGAAAGATTTTGTCGATATTGGACGACGCTGCCAATATATGATACAGAGGATATTAAATAATGGTATACGTATATAGTATATCCTATATCCTACCGATATCGGATATGTATGCATAAGATACTCAATATAACCATATCGCGTATTTCGTGCAAGAGAGAGAATTTGTTCATATAAAATGTTTTGTAATTCCATATAAAATTTGACATGTAATCTTCCGTATAAAATGTAATCGTTTCAATAAATATCTTCCATATAGTTTATTGCCAGCATCGTCCGTATGAGATATCGGAAATTTGTGTCTTGTCCCCTACAGATGAAATCAACATTAAAAACAAGGATGGCATCTAGAACGCCTGTCATCAAATAGAAGTTGTATTCTTTTCAATATTAAGCCACAGAAATCAACAGCTTGTTCGATTTTTAAGAGTAGAGATCAACTTGTACCGGCTAGCATAATCTCTACGGTGAGTTGTCCTCACGCATCAAGTTGGAGTTGGGGGGGCAGTTCATTCTTTGTGTCGCCTGCGTTTTGCCAGGGAGATCTGGTACTTGTAGGCCGGAGACGTCAAATGGGTTTGAAGCAAGGTCTTCGATCAACAGATAAATACTTAAACCTATTAGGTACCACGCAGAATCTTTTCAACATGTATGTACAGAATATCAACAAAATTTCCGACATAATTCGTATACAAAATAGCTTTTGTAGTCATATAGACCAACATTCATATCAGCAATATAATTAATATCCAAATTAATTATAGACCCATCGAACAAATACACGACCATATTTCCATGTCAGGCTATATCACTGATATCGGCAAAGTCGTTCACGTCGTCATAGCGATAATAATTGTGCATCGGTTACTATATAAGTTACCCATATTGATAATATGACACCATGCCAATTGATATGGATAACGGTGACGATCCATTGTGCTATCGCACAACATCACCAGCGATAGACAAGAGTGGGTGCTCAAGAGAAGGGGAGTGAGGTGGGGAAGAGGGTGAGAAGAGGAAGGGCGGAGGTGGGGAGAATCCCGAGTGATGTTTCGGAGGGATGTGGCTGCTGTGATACGTTTGAGAAAGCGAGAGGGGGTCCCAAAACCGGAAGGCCGAGGAGCGATGGGTCGTACAGTCAAGGAGAGGAATTGAGTGGAGAAGAGGGGTGAGGGAGGTGGTTGGCGAGGGGGAGAAGAAGGTGAAGGGGGAGGGTTACATACCTCCAGGTGGATCAACCAGTGACGTGTCTGAGGAAGGAAGTGGGTCCAAATGGTGGTTTGGATGGAGGAATTATTCATTATATTGACCTAATTTTGAGCTGAATTATCAGGATCAGTTATGATGAAAATTACGGTTATACGTAATGGGTTTTGCTACCAAGTTCAACTGCGGTGCGCGTGAAAATTACAGCAAATTTTCCATTTCTTTCCTTTGAAACGTGTAACTACTCAAGGAGGTGTAAAGAGGAAAGCTAATGAGGACCGAAAGGAAGTGAAAACCTTCGACTTTCTATACTTGCCGCCAATAATTATCTATGAAAAATTTTCAAATAGGTGCAAAACAAACCTGGCCAAAAACGCAACCTTCTGCTGGCATGTAAATAGCATATTTTTTCTGCGATTGAATTTTAGCAACATAAAATCAGGGAAATATTATAAAAGTGCTGAAAATTATGTCTTTATCTTATCTTAATGGTAGTAATTCATTGCTGAAGACATACCTAAGGTAATTTTTAATTGCTTTATACTCCAAATTATAATGAATATTACATGAATGATACTTCGTGACTCAATGTTTATTATTTTTGGATGAAATGAAAAAGAGTACCTCGTATACGCTTGCAAGGTCATACTCTTCTTCCCTTTGAGGTTCTCCATATCATTGCATATACGTAATCAAACGATTGATAATAGGTTTGGAATGGATTCTGAACTACTTTAAACGGCATCATCGTATTCAAAGAACGAAACACTTATCAATTACAATAGAATGTACTTAATGAATACCTAACGCCTTACTCTGAATCCTTATTTGGCTTAATATTACTCTACTTCCCTTCTCATGTTCTACAAAATACTCATTCTTTTTCATCCTCTACGTTGCTTACCCAACATTCTTCCTTCTGTCAAAACCTTCAAAATTCCACATCCACTTCATTTTTGCCTCCATCTATTTTTTCCGCCTCCTTCGAACTTCTCCCAATGGCCAACTCTCTTCTCCTGCCACGTGGAATATTGTTATGATTGCCTTCCTCTTTGCTCATCTTACTTTCAAAACTCTTCGTTCTCACTCGTTATCTTTCTTAAAGAACCAGAACTCGAAATCTTTAAAAATCTACGTTCAGTTTTATGTAAAAAGATATGAATGACTCCATTACTTTCGTCTTCCAAGTGCCTCTATCTTTCATTCAATTCTCTTCATGAATATGTCACATTGGGTGAAGACATTTGCGATTGCATAATCCCTTTTTCATGTTCCAGCATTACTACATCCTAGGACTTCGAATTCGGATGCCTGGCATCCGAATTTGTTGTAGGTAATTATTTTCAATTAATGTTTAAGACTTGGTTACAACTAAAATTTTCGCAATATTTCTAATTTCATCTGCCCCAAATTTGAACCAATTTCCATCTACTTAGACAAATAAAACGTCAAACATGTCGGTAATCGTCTTTATTTTGGGGCATAATTGAGTCTATCGAGTATCTTTTACCACCCAACCCCTAATGATGTTTGACGATTCAAGAGACAAAAAATTATTAACGGGACAAAAATTGCCCTCCCCTTTTTAATTCCAATAAATAAATTCTCACTTATTTATAAATAGCCATTAAATTTAGCAAGAATAATTGCCTAGGTCTATCAAAATCTGAAAATGAATGGAAGCATCCCACACACTCAGTTGAAAACTCAAGGATGGGCATTGGTTCATTTTCCCGGACATTCCTTTGAGAAAAGTCTGCAAGTATTTTCTGTTTGTTGATAATTTATTACCCGTATTAATTGCTACCTAATGCTGTTCTGGTTGCAAAAAAAAATTAACGACTTTAATCCAGCAGCATGCTCACTGGAGTGTTTTAATCGACTTTTACGTGCATGTAGTAGTATACGCAATTTCGTTCATGTTTAATAATTAACTTTATTGAATCGTGCATTTGCTATTTATCATATGGCTGATAAATTTAGCTTTAATCACTGACTAATAGATCATTGTGTATCAATATCGTCAGCCATTCAATCTCGATTCATTGACGGCAGCCACAGATTCTTTCTTCCCTCTCCAGTTCCAGGTCCTTTACGCCTTGGTAGGTCATCTTTATTTCTTCTGTATTTTTTTGTGGTCTACGTATTTGTCTCTTGGTTTTCCTCCTCTGGTCTTTCTTCTTATTTTCCTCTCTGTTATGTTCCTAACAGATCCATTGTGTCCATAGTGCGTCCAGCCCATCTGGTTGTTCTTCTTATCCTCGTAGTATTCGATGCGGTCCTTTCTTCCTCCGACCGTGGGCACACTTCCTCGAGTCTCATTTCGTCTTCTCGTTTGATCTTCAGCATCCGCCTCGAGCACATTCTTTTTCAAAGGCTTCCATTTTCCTCTAGTTTGCCTTTCCAATTGTCCATATCTCTGAAACAAAGGCTGCCAAACATCCAAAGAATATTTCCACGCATCCCGTCCTTGTTTCTACATGCAAACCATATCTTCTTTGAGAAAAATGGTTACAAATGTGAGCATTGTCTTAGATGTACTCATTTCTTGCTTGATATATGTACGGATTCTTTCAGCCTTCAAATTCTTAAGTTTCCTGATTTCACTTCCTGAGAAAGATCTTGTCTATTCATATTTACTTTCCGCTACATTAACCAACTTAATCATTAAAAACTTTAGGAAAAGTGTCCACGCTATAAATCACCTCTTTATATATTCTACATGTCTGGTCTCTCATGAAGAGCAGTGAGTACTCGAGAAAAGTAGTTAGTTTATTTATTTTGTCTGCGGGTAAAACGTCTAAGTGTGACTAATGTAACCATTCAAGATAAAGTAACTTAGCATTGACTTTTAAGAGAATAACTAAACCCAGACATGAATGGAGTCGGTCATTCGTTCTAATTTCAATTCTTCTCCAGTAGTCAGCTATTTCTTTTTTTTGAAGTGCTCGATTTCTAGCAAACTTAAGGATTTAAATTACAACAGGTAAAATTGAAGATTGTCACCATATTCTCATATAATATCTTGTTGCAAAACACCTTTTCCAATCCAAAAATATTTTCCTAGCTTGCTGACTACAATTGGAATATTGTATTAAATATAGGAATTACTTCTCTAATTTTGAATTATTTCATTACATTAGTCAGTCCGTGAAAAGTGAAAAGAAACAATTTTAATCAAATCGAACCAACAAATTTACTCAAATTATCGGAAGACAACTAATTTGGTTGGTGAAATAACATCATGTCTCGTTTACCTTAATAAAATCAATGCTTATGGCCGCGGAGTTAACACCATTGTATTAACTCACTAAAACTATTTGTCAGTCGATAATAATATTTCGTCAAATCTTTAAAAGCCGTTTCAGTCGGGGAAAGAAAGCTCAAAAGTTATTGTTTTGCACAAACAGCGAAAATGAAGAACCGTGTAATTTTTCCGTTCCTGGATTTTCAAATAGGATTATATTGTATATATTTGAGAAGGATAACCACCGCATTGTTATAAAGCGCACAATTAATTTACCATCTAATCTTATAGATGTCGAAATACGGACAGTTACTGTATATGAAACAAGAGGGAGCAAATATAACTTTTCATGCAGAAACCTTGGCTGAGGACAAAGGATTAAATTAAGATTTGGAAGAATCCCTGGAATAAAGGAAATTGGAAGAGTGGTGAATTCAGAAAAGAAGATAAAGAAATTGATCTTACGCTGTGGAAAGATGAGATTAGTCGCGGGAAATAAATGCGTAATATGCATCCACGTATATCGGGATATTCAAAGTTTTCTGAGAATTTATTCGGAAAGCAGATAATTTATTTCACCATCGCAAGCAAATATCTTCTCAGAAAGGCTAAAAATCTATAGTGTCAGCGGGCGACCCACCCACTGGATTGCGGCGGGTGGGTCGACCTATATATATATATATATATATATATATATATATATATATATATATATATATATATATATGTACACACACATATTTTCATTCACATGGAAATAGATACAAAGAAAATGGATAGGAACACACATAAAAGACGAACACGTGAGAGAAGGGGAAGGCGGAATCAAGCAATCCATAAGTGCAAAAATATTTCCTTGACCGGGACTTGAACACCGGATCTTTCGACTTGCCGGACCGCTGCGATGCGAATGAATAATTGTCGCCGTATGGCAGGATTTCGTGTTTCAATATGTGTGTGTGTATATATATATATATACAAATATAATATATATGTGTGCGTGTGTAAAAAATATATATAAGCGAGGAAAGGGGAGGAGCAGGTTAGGGATGTTGGACGGGATGAAGGGAGGAAAGGAGTACACAGAGATGAAAAGGGACCTGATGTAAATTAGGTTGCTAGATTGGGTTTTGTTTGGAGTTACAAAATGTTTGTTTGATAGTTGTGTCCATCCAAAAACCTACCTTAACCGGTAGATTACCTAAATATATATATATATAGGTCGCGGTGGTCCAGTGGGTAGAGCGTTGGACTACTGACCGGAGGGTCCCGGGTTCGATTCCCGGGTAAGGGACTCTGGGCAACTGCAGCTTCACCCAAGCTAGTTGATTTTTCAGGTACCAGATCTTCCTGGGAAACCATAACCGGCACAGGGAAAGGAACTGGCCCCCCTACCCTGATGTGTGAATATTCACACGCCGTCGGGCTTGGTACATGGGTGAGCTCTACCATTACCTACTAAAGCGACCTTCGGGTTGTTTACTGTGTTTATATATATATATATATATATATATATATATATGAGGACACATAAAAGGTACACTCACACGTTAATTATTGATAATTTCGACGGAATTGTGCTCCGCCTTCCTCGGAAGATTAGTTAGGACTGACTGGTGAAAGGTATGTGGGAGAGAAAGGGACGGGGGAAGGGGAGAGCGGGAGTCGGGTAAATAATTAACCCACATGCTGATTTGATAGGCGAGTGTAGAGTCTATATAATGTTAATCCCTGTGCAAAGTGGGAAATTTACACATCAGAGTAGGTGGAGGGAGGAGCAGTTCATGTCCCTGTGCCGCCTACGGTTTCCCAGTAAATTCTGCTGGTCGAAAAATCACACAGCTGTGGTGAAACCGAGGTTATCCAGAGGAATCATCCAGATGTAGTTCTGTAACCCAGCGGTCTACCCACATAACTATCTTGTCGATAATAGCCACTTATGAAAATAGGAAAAGTTAATGCCACCAAAAGTTGAAAATGGCATCGTCGGAAAGATCAGGAAGGAAAAGCTGTTTCAAGGAACTCTGAAAGAAAATCTCAAGGAATTCTGCACGCAAAATAAATTAATAGAGACTAGAGGAAAATATTCTGCTTGATAACCAGTTCCAAAGAAGACTTGGGTGTGGAAAATACCGGAGTGGATTTTAAATTCATTCATTTTGATAAATCAGGTATTCCAAAAAAATCAAGTGAAAGGCGGAAAAAGATAAAAGGATTCGACATGAAGTCTAAGTCATACGTTATTCAATGCAAAATTGACAGAGCAAGCAAAAAAATTCCACGAACTTTCAAAATTCTTCGGAATTGGCAATTTTTGTTCCGGTGACGTCTGATGGGATTTGAGGAGGGGTTCCTCGAACGCCTGGCTCCGGTGAGCGGAGTGCCTTAGAGTCGATTCTCGGGTGGCTGATTCCCCTCCAGCCGAGTGCTATTCCCAGGAATTCCGAGCTTGGAGAGCGAAAAAGCCTTTAAAGGGCACACCTCCAGTAGTTAGAATCGTGCTTCTTTGATGAGCCCGCACCCTTAAGGTGGTTTTGATCCCGGCGAGCTGACTTTGGCGTTAGTGTACGTATAATGATACTCTTGGAGGCAGTTGCATTCCTTACGCATTCCCTCTCTTAATGGAGAGCTTAAAGCTCAAGGAAGAACTTCATAGCATTTACACATTCGGAAGTTTTCCGCAAATAGTCCAACGTTCACGAAAAATGCTTGCATAACTCTAGAATTCTACTTCGTATGTGCATAACAGGATAAAAACTTTCTGCGAATCATAGTTCGTTTCCTCGTGATCGTACGAAAAGGTGTCAGCCAGGCTCTGTTGCATTACAAATGCAGCGCAAATTTAACGCAGAGTGGCAAAAAAAGCGGATATTCATAATTTTATGAGACTATAACATTTTCTCATGCATTCAACCATAGGAAAGCATTACATTTGAGTTCCGACGGGAATAAGCCGTAAAAATTACATTGGTAGTTAGAATAAAATTTATGTCTATTAGTCTGGGAAGGCGTTTCTGAAGTTTTGCACTTAATAGTACATTGATTTTGACCGGATACGATGTTTCCACCTCACCTATTCATAATTCATTACAATCGTCATTCAATAATGACAGAGAAATATCTAGGTCGGTCAAAACAAATATAAGTGGAAACATTTTAAAACTCCCTCTTGCATCGAAATAGCGTTACAATAAGTTTTTTGCTGATGATGCAGTGACTTACAGAGAAATCCGTAATATTGAGGATGAGGCAGCTTTATCAGATGACCTTAGTGTTATACAACGCTGGTGCGATACTTGAAAATTAGAATTACATCAAAAACGTGCGTACTGATAACTTATTGGAAAAAGAGCGATTCTCTCCCGAACGCCTACTGCATCGGAAACACCCAAATGGTATGTGTAGACTTAATGAAATACCTAGGCGTTACCCTCACTCACGATCTAGGTGAAAAACAAACGCGGAATATGCGGTCAGGCTAAAAAAATAGGATTTATTTGAAGAGTATTGGAATGTCATCCTTCGCTGGTTAGTGCTCATTTAGGTTATACAGCTAGTACGTTGCTAATACGCTAGTTCGTATTGAGGTCCTCATAAAGTTGGATTGATTGCCGATTTGGATCGCGTACAGCGTAGAAGGGCTAGATTTTTGTAAAACATTGTTATGAAAAACTGAGTGGCGTATCGAAATTATTAGAACAGCTAGCTTGGAAATCACTCTCGGAGAGGAGGTTTAATAACAGATTGAATATCTAGCACAAGTTGGAAGAATGTCTCTTTAGGAGTGATGTTGAACATTAGTTATTATCCCCATCGTACTACGGTTGGAGAGATCATATAAAGAAAGTTAGAGAGATTAGTGTAGAACAGATATATTTAAGAAGTTATTTTTCCTACGGACGATAAGGGATCAGAATAACGTTGTCAGACTGCTGAGTGTTGGTAGGGAAAAGTATTATGAGTCTAAAGTACTCTGGTGTGTAATCACCACCTTCCACATACCCTACCGGTGGCATGCAGGGTGCTGTTTAAATAAAAATTGTACATATTGCTTACGCTAAATAAATCAAAACACGGAATTGAAAGTTTGGATTCCCAAGGATGCCGAATACGCATTGGAAATAATAGTTAAAGGCATGCCAGGGGTTGCCATTACTACTCGTTCACATACTTGTGAGGCGGAACCATTTTTTTCAACTATCCCACGCTGCGGAGTACTTAACGACAAAAGATCGGATCTCCGAATTATTTCGACATCTCCTGAAATATCGCTCGCTTGTGACCGTCTATGACTTCATATATAGCCTCCGAGTCCCACTATCATTCATCTTTGAAAAGCATCGGATGCCCGCAATTTTTTCTGCGTGATATTTGTGAGAAAAAAATCATTGAGAGACCGATCTTTCGGGGATGAAGGCGGAGGAAGGAAGGAGGGAAGAGAGAAATGGTCGGAAAGGTTCATCGAGAGAGAGAGGATAAAGAATGGGAGGGAGGGATATGAGAGGTGGGTGTATGGAGGGACTTGTCCGGTGGAGGAATGAGTGCTGGTTGCGTCGGAAGGAGGAGGAAGAGGCGGCGGCGTCAAGAAGGGTGAGCCAAGGGTGGGGGCAGTGGCGGGGGAGGAGTTGCTTGTGGAACCGGGAACCGGGGGGGGGGGATAAGGGGAAGTGGAAGATAAGGGGAAGTGGATATCTGGGAGAGAGTGGGGCGGGTGGTGACAGGAGGGCAACTCCAAAAGAACGGGTCCTCGGGAGAGCAGGGAAAATGGGATAAAGTATACTCGGGGCCGGGGCGAAAAGTTAGCCCTCGATTCGACTTTTGAGTGGTAAACATATTGCAACAACAACAATGTTATTTCGAACCAGCCACGCCTTAACCCGAGGAATGTTCCCAGGTGAGGGGAGGGTCCCAAGCCTCTCGACCGTTCTCTTTCCTCCCTCGAAGCCAGGGGGGATGTCCGAAACGACTTCCGTTGCCTCCTTTCCTCGAAGGACGGACCTCGCTCGGATATAGAGCCCTGGCGACGGCCGGCGACTCCACTTCATCACATCGAAGAAGTGTGGTCCTGGACTCCTCAAAATGATATCAAAATTTTTACCAACCTGCCCATTTCTGAAAGAGACGCAAAATATACGCCAATGTCTCTACGAAGAAAGACGAGGGGAAAATTCGCGGACCAAATTGCGGGATTTAAGCAGGATTGCAGGATTTAAGGCAGTAAAGTTACGCATTTATGAAACTTCTTCACTGAGTCTACATTGAGACTAAACAGCCCCTCTTCCATCTAACACCTAGACAGTGCAATGGAGATAGTTACAAACCCCAAATCTCTAAGTGGAAGAAAACTCACCTAGATAGGAATCGGACCTTGGTAGGTAGGCGAGAACGTGCCTCCGCCACCACCGTGGTCGGTAACCAATATCGTAAGAGGCATCGAATAGGGTGATTTTTAGAGTTGAAGCCAATAATATTTCGGTTTTAAGGATGAATGATGAAGATGCGTTTCTTTCTACGCTTCAGTTTTAAATCAAATGCCAATTAGCTATACATAATACATATGCTTGAGAGTAAATGGGAGTTGGCAGTTTGCAAGTGGGATTTAACAAAACGAAATATAAAGGCTAAAGAGGCACATCTATTAAAAAACGGGTTTTGGAGTGTAAGATGAAAATAATATATTGTTTTACTACTGTGTGTAACTCAAAATTCTTTTCAAACAGTACTTTCGAAGTGCCTCAGAGTTTAATGTCAGTCGGTGAATGAGGTATCTGTATCTTGTGTATGTCGTACTAAGTCAATGTTTTAGAAACAGATTAGGTATACACAGTTTGAGGAAAAACGGGACGGGAAATATATACGATGATATAGGTAAATTATATGTTATTACAAAAATATTTTTTGATCGGGATCCGAACCAAGGACCTTTTGATGAAGCTCTCGGACGAAAATCAATAGATCCTGGGCTGAGCTCGCCAATGTTCGTCAAATTATCCGAGGAACTGGAAACCATTTAATAAACTCGAAAGGTGATTCCTCTGAATAAATTCACTCAGCAGTGGGACTGTCCGTCTATGGTAGAAGGAAAACGGGCGATTCTGATAGGAGAACTACATGGTCGAATAGGGTCGGCATAATGCTGAGGTCAGCGTCCATAAAGTTGTGTAACTGATAAAAAAACATAAAGAAAAGCATTTTTCAACCTCCGTCACGAACTGAAAGGAATGGGGACCAAAGAAAACGGACGCGATGCACGTTGTCCAATACACAAAACAAGAGAAAAAAGACATCGTTCCCATTTTTCAAAATCCCACGATAAATTTCATCCGTCGTCACCAATTTCAGCGAGAAGTAAAAAAAAAAAGCTTGCGAGCATTTTAATCGTACCGATTGACTGGAAGCAGTAAATTCTTGAAATTTAGTGCCTCCGCTCTCATTCCCTGAGCCGCGATTTGTAATACGATGAGAAATTATATTTCATGACTTCAGGTGATTTAATTTATAATCTCAGATGGTGTGTCGCCGTACAAAAAAATTGTCTACACAATTAAAAACATGCCACATTTCTCCCATATTTGTAAAGACTATAGAACATCTCGTACGTGAACCGTAGAAACTTTAAAAATCAGAATTGAAAATAAGTAGCTGAACACGTTCAAGTTTGATGATGATCCCACGAAGGGAGAATCGCAAAATAGCGTTTCGTGGGTTTAAAAAAAAATTATTCCGGGCTAATATTTTTTTGTGAAGTTGGAATAAGGTGTCAATCGCTGTGTATTTCATAACAAATTGACGTTAGTACAAGCAATTTTAAACACTGCACAACCCCAAGTAGTTAAAACCAAATGTAATTGAAGGAGGAAACGCTAGCTAACTTCATTTTCACTTGGAGAACCAAATGCTAGAAATTTTTTTGCGATAACTATTTAACTTACGACTTAAAATCTTACAATGCAACAATTTCAGAGAGTAAAAATCATTCGCCTTGACCGGGATTCGAACCCGGTAAATATTTCAGAGTGTAAGAGGACGTCTCGGTAGCTTAACTGGCTAAAGCACTCGGCCGGATATAGAGAGATCCGGGTTCGAATCCCGGTCAAGGCGAATGATTTTTACTCTCTGAAATTGTTGCATTGCAATGCACACGTAGCGGATGACTCCGTTAAAAGTTACTGTTGCGACATCTTTCGCAGTTTCTTTGAAATTTGACTTAAAATCTTAGTTAATAATATTGGGATGTTTCCTTTCTCTACAGAACGCCACCAAGCACACCATGAAACTAAGGCTGGCTGGAGGCCGAGTTCCCGAGGAAGGCCGCGTGGAAGTCAAATTTGGGGAAGGTCAGTGCTTTATTTCTTGTGGGTAGCGGTAATATTCATCTTCGGGTATTCTACGTGGCTGGTGTTGATGGAGAACCCGAGACGAAAGGGAAGGTTGAAAATTGAAAAAATTAAAATTTTGAAAACTACTCATCCTGCTTGTACTCACGGGACTGGTTTTTTTTCATTTTGCCACCCTCATGACATTATAAGCGCGGGGGCATTATCCTGCGTGACCAGCAGTCAAAATATCTTCGCAGCTCAAGGGTAGGTAAGTGAAAGTTACTCACTCTTCCCGTTGAACGAATTTAGTTAATTATGGTGTTTTTTTGTTCACTCTGCTTATATTATTCCCAAATAAGAAGAGGTATTCCACTCCCTCTATTCTAAAAATTGACCATGTAGAAGTAATGGTACTGTCCCCAGAAAATTCTGCCCGCAAGTATTAAAAGTTGTCATTCATAGTTGTTCTGTGTTCACGACGGAAGAGAGAATTTTATCACAATTCAAAAATATAACCATATACGTATGTTTAGTGTTACTGTTTCCTACTAAAAATAAAAGTTTTACGCTATTGGCATTCTAATTGTTTTTAATTATATGAAAAAAAAACAATGTTGAAAATGCAATAGCTCCGCTAACGTTGTGTCCAGTGACTGAATTAAAGGTCAGAGCGTACTTTATCTTCTTTACCCTTATCCTGCGTCTTCATATCCCTTACCCTTCCTGCATTTGAATAATAGAGGATTCAGTGCATTCCATCCCACCGTTTTTTTTTAACCATTTCTTTTTTGTGCCATGAGTTCACTCCACCGTATATACTATTTTATCCACGCTGCCTCTGGGTTTCTCTTTAAGCAAAATTTGGTTTCTTTATGAGAGGAAAACGGTGGTGCTACCTCGGTCCGAACCGACACTGTGCCTACTCCACGTTCTTGATCTAAATTAAGCGCTGGATGAAGAGGCGAAGGAGGACGTTGGATCGAGGCGAGGCTTTCTCGAAGGATCACTAACAGCAGAGTGAAACGACGGTGAATTACTCGAAACCTTAGCGGGTGGAACGACGTGTGTCACCACACTGGACCTTTTCGTCTCTCGCTATTCCGCACGCGGTTCCGAAAGAGAAAATATTCACGCGATGGGGAGATATCTCGCGAAATATTATTATTCATAGATCGCATACACTCTCCCTCGAGTGTATCCAGGAGTGATTTGTAAAGTCGTAAAAAAAATGATTTCATATATCCAAAAAGCGAATTTCCTCCTCGCTTATTCAACACCTATGGAAATCAAAGAAAATACGCGAAATTAAAGCATCTTTTAAACGCGGAAAGGAAAAAAATGGATATATTCCACAAAGTCTATTCAGAAATTACTAATTTTAATCTTTTTCTCGCGTTTTGAGACAGAATTTTTTAGGAGGAAAAAGAATATTTCCAGATTTATGCAAGATATAAATTAAATTTAATTACTAAATGGGATCTGAATATATGCTCAGATTAATTCTCATTTTAAACATAAATTTTAATTTAATACAATTTAACGTGATCCACTTAATCTGGAGACTTGATAATGTGACCGCGAATATAATTTCTCAACGCTCGATCTAGAGTTGAACGAAAAAATGAAATTCTAAAGTCATCTTCAGTTTATGAAAAACTTTCATTTTTCCAATCCGTCCGAAATTTTTTTCTGTCTGATATTCATGAGATAATCATTGAGAAAGACGGTCGTTTTAGAATAAAATCAAGTAACAAGAGAAGAGAATGTTTGTCAGTAAGGGTGGACGAATTGAGAGAGGAAGAGAGAGAGAGAGAGCGGGAGAAAGAAATGAGATTTGCGGGAGCCTTGAGATAATCTACAGAGGATATGTGTAATGATAAAAAATAGATGTACCGTACACATAGGGTTTCGACAGTTTATGACCTTTCCAATATAGGTCAAAAAAATCTATTCTCACTAAAAATGGTTAAATATTATTATTATAAGGTAATCTACCGGTTAAGGTAGGTTTTTTGAAGGACACAACTACCAAATAAATATTTTGTGACACCTGACATAACAAAATCCAGTAACCTACTCTACATCAGGTCCCTCTTCGTCTCTGTAGTTAAATATATGCCCTAATAAACTATTTCACTATATCTAATTCATGTATGCGCATTTTAATGCTCAATTGGTATTTTTTCTACTTGAAATCCTAATAAACTTCGTTTCTTATGGCTTATTCTTGTCCCATGTACAACGTAATGATTTGGTTCTGTAGGTATCAGAATTCCTTGGATGCCGAAGATTCGGTGGGATATTTTTAATTCATTAAATCTTATTATCCGGAAGGATCATAGTTTCTTGTACGAATTTTATATTCCTATGAAAAATGGGTTTAAGCAGACATTTTTCAACTGCGTACCAATTTTGGCGTTCCTTCTAGGTGAAGTTTGATCCATAATTTCAGGAATGAGCTTTTCCGATTAGATTTTCACCTTAAGTTTACTAAAATTATGTCACGTGACCGAATAGTATTACCTTTGTGTCGATTCTATGACTGATACACCACGTTATTCGTGTTGAAGAAAACGAGTGGAGAGATTCCTGTACGTGATTCGGGATTTTGTTTTAGAAAACTCGGGAAAGAAACCTTTCAAGTAGTTCCGAAGAACGGAGAGCACCTTGGAGAAACCTATTGGGGAATGCCACACGGATTGTCGCGCCGTTGTTGGGAATTGTTGAGGAGTTTGAAGGGACTGGTGGGAAGGAGGGTTTTCTTGGGAGGGGGGCGTCTTGCTCCACCCTCACGTGGGCATTCCCACGGGGAAGAGGGGGCACGTCTGCGGATGGACGAGGAGGGCTCCCGTGGAAATGCAGACGTAAGTTTAACGGGTCGATGCGCCAACGGCGGGACATAAATACCAAAACTTGAAATATCAGCCTTCTATCTTTCGAAAATTACGCCTGAAATACCGTGTATTTTTATGATCACCGGTTTTTCGGAATGCTGAATTCAGCTCCGATAGTGTTTGATTTAAAAAAATAATCTGCAGTAAATCCACGATGAAAGATTCGAACATCAATGGTGGGATCGTCTTTAAAACAAGAGTAAACGTTAAAAAATATGTTATTTTAAACGATTAAATAATCCGAGCCGTTCAAATTGAGGGTGCAATTTAAAGGTCATTGGGTTTTTCAGCGGAGGGTATTCAAAGTTGAATTTTTAATTCACCGAACCCAAATAATATGAACTGCCAAAAGTTCTCATTGACTTTTATCGTTAGTTTAACATTCACCAAAAACCTACCTTCGCCGGTAGATTACCTAATAATAAATAATAATAGTAAATATTAAACTAACGATAAAAGTCAATGAGAACTTTTGGCAGTTCATATTTGTTGGGTGCGGTCAATTAAAAATTCAACTTTGAATACCCTTCGCTGAAAAACCCAATGACCTTTAAATTCCACCCTCAATCTGAACGGCTCGGATTATTTAATTGTTTAAAATAACATATTTTTGAACGTTTACTCCTGTTTTAAAGACGATCCCGCCATAAGAAGACGGAGTTCCAGTCCGGTCGAGAATGTGAATTTATATATATATATATATATATATATATATATATATATATATATATATAGATGATGCGGAAGTACTCACGATATGTATATATATATATATAAACCATAAACACAGTAATCAACCCGAAAGTCGGTTTAGTAGGTGATGGTAGAGCTCACCCATGTACCAAGCCCGACGGCGTGTGAATATTCACACATCAGGGTAGGGGGGCCAGTTCCTTTCCCTGTGCCGGTTATGGTTTCCCAGGAAAAGCTGGTACCCGAAAAATCAACTAGCTTGGGTGGAGCTGCAGGTGCCCAAAGTGCCTTGCCCGGGAATCGAACCCGGGACCCTCCGGTCAGTAGTCCAACGCTCTACCCACTAGACCACCGCGACCCGCATATATATATATATATATATATATACCGTTCCTATCCTTTACAATATCGTATGAATGCTTTTCTACTATCCTTTCCCCTTCTTGTGTCCCGTCTATTTCTCCTTTGGTGGGTGAAACAGCTCCATAACGCCATCTCTCGGGCAACTTCTATCGGAGCACTTTGGCGCTTTATAAGATCGCAAATCTCAAGGTAAATCGGGTTTCCCTATTAGCTCAACTGGTAGAGCATCCGCCCGGAAAGTGGAAGGTCCGTGGTTCAAATCCCGGATAGGGAAATATTTTTACTTTCGTGATCTGCTCAAAAACCGCCTTCCCCACATGTCCTGTCTTCGCCTTTTATGTGTTTTCCTATCCCCTTTCCTTATACCTATTTCTGTTTGAATGAATATTTGTGCGCCGTATGGCGGGATTTTCAAGTTTGAATATGTGTTTGGCCAATGTGGCTCGTCTCTTCTTCTGGCTATGCGTGCCATGAAACGCACCGTTCCTATCCTTTACAATATCGTATGAATGCTTTTCTACTATCCCTTCCCCTTCTTGTGTCCCGTCTATTTCTCCTTTGGTGGGTGAAACAGCTCCATAACGCCATCTCTCGGGCAACTTCTATCGGAGCACTTTGGCGCTTTATAAGATCGCAAATCTCAAGGTAAATCGGGTTTCCCTATTAGCTCAACTGGTAGAGCATCCGCCCGGAAAGTGGAAGGTCCGTGGTTCAAATCCCGGATAGGGAAATATTTTTACTTTCGTGATCTGCTCAATAACCGCCTTCCCCACATGTCCTGTCTTCGCCTTTTATGTGTTTTCCTATCCCCTTTCCTTATACCTATTTCTGTTTGAATGAATATTTGTGCGCCGTATGGCGGGATTTTCAAGTTTGAATATATATATATATATATATATATATATATATATATATATATATATAAAAATATATATTACTTCACATATGGAAATAGATATAAGAAAAGGGGATAGGAAAACACATAAAAGACGAACACAGGAAAGGTGGGGAAGGCGGATTTGGGTAGATCACAAATGTAAAAATATTTCCTTATCCGGAATATGAACCACGGGCCTTGTAATTTCCGGGCGGATGCTCAAATAAATATTTATATGTATGTGTGTGTGTGGAAAAAAATTTATATCTATTTTTTTTCGGATAAAACTCTCCGAAATCGTGTTCATATCGGTGGGCTCGATAGTTTCGCGGCCCCAAGAACTCCTCCCTTGCCGCGCTCTCCCATCCCCCAGTCTCCATCATCCTCCCCGCGTGAAAAGAACCGCGGAGGTCTTTCTCTACCGCTCCAATATTCAGTATATCAACATGATATTATATCAATTAAAACCTAACGTAATTATACCGGTGGTGTCAGTCTGGGATTATGACGCGATAAGCCTATTTCATAAATTAGCTATTTTTAAATATAAAACGTTGATAATTTGGTATTGTTTGCACTATGTAACGAAAACCCAAGAGACTTACGAGTTTTCCGATACCTGAAGTAGAACCAGAACCCTGATACTGGTCAAAAATCATTTTTCATTTACTAATTTACATTTGCTAATTGAGGTATGATCTCACTTTGCATGTTTTTCATGAATAATATGTCCAGAAGTTATTCTGCCATAAGGAATTGAAATAGGAGACATATTTCTTTACTCTGCTTAAACTCTTTACCTCACTTCATTCAATCAAGCTCCATTCCTACATCCTGGGATAATATTTTATTTTTTATTATGGAAACATATCATTCTTCCGTTTAAAATATATTATTTACGCTTCAAATAACAGATACCTAAGGTTCCAAATTGAAAACAAGAATCCACTTTCAGCAAAATGTCATAGCACAATATCTTCAAACTCTGTCATGCAAGAAATAAAACAAAACAGTAAATAATTCATGGACTATTTTGGATAGATGATGTTTGAACTCAACCTAAATGTACCAAACCCTCTAAGTTAAATCCAAACATCGGTTAAAAGGGCGTCGCTTGTCTTCCTGCGTTCCCTGCGGTTCCCTAAAACGATCTTGTACACAACAAGTCACGTGGATCCAGTGAAGCTGAAAATCGTATCCAGATTCGCTAGCAATTGACTAAGGAGCCTCCAATCGTGGCAGTCTATCGCTCTAGACCGCCACGCACTCCGACTATATACTACTTTTTGAACGTGAAGTCCTTTAAAAAAAATATTGGTGTATGTAATTTATCGGAGGAACCATACACACCGATAATTTTCCAACCTTACGTAAATAAGTGCGCCGATGTATTATGGCGATCACTCGTACATGCGCTAATTTACCTGGAACATCGTAATACCTTCAAGAAGTATATACAGGATACACCGAGGGTGGGGATATCGGATCATAATCCTCGTCTTCCTCGCATGCTCTCCGCGGGATTATATTGCTCGCGGAAGGCTCTCTAACCGAAGGTTGCCAGGACCGGGTACCGCTCGCTCCAGATGTGTGTGTGTTCATAGATAAGGAGGAGCGGGCGCATGTTTCGAGCCAAATGAGTTGAATGGGTTCAGATAGGCGAGAGATGGACATAGACGATCCATGATGAATCGATCTGTACGACAACGGGGCTCGCGGCACGTTTTCGGGAGAAACGACCGCACGGTGGGACCGCAATGATGATTAACTTCGCGACGAGCTGTGGTCCTGACACCCACAACCGTCACCGACGCCCAACAGTCACGACAGGGCCAAAGCCAGCGGCTGGTAAGAGTGAAAACAAGATGAACCTTTGTCATTTCGAAATTATCGTAAATCCGACGTATTGCAGAGCTGCTACGAGCGCGTGTGTACTGTGGGTGCTGGTTCATCAGCCATCAAGATACTTGGTGGTTTTATCCACCAGAAATATCAGATAAAATTTTAATTTGCAAGTAATTCCTATGGTTTAATTGTACAGTGAAACCAATTGAATACATGAGCAGATAACTCAAAATATTTTTCAACACGATATGTGGCCATAGTCCGTTACTGCTCCTACTTTTTTCAACTCGTATTCATTCGTTTAACAGAAAATATTTTACTCGAATCAGCGGCTGGCACGAAATTATTCTTCGCTAATCGTAAAATAAATCTCTGCAAAGTTTTTCGAATAAAACAAAAATAAATTTTTAGCTGGAAGTTCTACCCAAAAGTCCTTGGGTCTGTTAACTCACCAGTACGAATGAACATTGATAAAAAGTAATTTTTAAAATGTAATTGTAAAAATGTAATCTTTTAAATCAAAACTACATGGTGATTAATTTAGGTGAGTGCACTTATATTATTGTTTTTATTATACGAATGAGTATTTGTTATGGTAAAAAGATTTAATTTCTACCCAAACAACTCAGGAATCCCCATAGTGATCTTGGGCAGTCCGAAGTTTATATTAATTTCTCGTCCTGGTTCCGTATGCTTATTTCTACCACACCAAGTCTATAGAGGTAAAGGTTAGTGGATTTTTTCCCTTACATATACACCAATAATCATAATTTCAGTATCAACTGGAGAATCCACACCCGAAGTCGAGGCATGCTATTAATGAGATCGCTAAAACGAGAGCCATGTGTCCTGGAATAGGACCGCATCATCGGTGATTAATCTGATTTGTAGCTCATTGTTCTATAATTAATGTCATTGGCGGAAATGAGGAAAAAAAGAAAGCTAATCTAGCTTCCCTGGAGGCTGCTAAGGGCTTCCTTCTTCCTTTATTTTTACACTCACAAAATTATTCCATCATTATTGCTTTTGCTCGCGCTCAAGAAGAAAAACACGGAAAAAATATTATTTTTTCTTTAATTACACTTAGTCTTCACGCCAACTTATTGCTCCGGTACTTAATCGAAGGCTTTTAAGAAGTCTAGAATATACAAACCTGAGATTATAATGCGTCTAAAAATAGATTTGACTTGTATTCTTGATCACCCATAGGAAGATGTGCTGAATGAATATCCTAGGGAGTATTTCACAAGATCTAAACTTCCTGCTACCGAGTTGATTGCTGGAGGGCGATCATCGTGTATCTAGAAAAATCGTGGCGTTGCTCAGAATTATTTTCTCAAGAGTTTGCATGAGAGAAATTTGGATGAAACTGGTCGAGGATTTATGGGGATTTTACGCTGACGTCTGTCAAACTATCAAGTTTTTACATTCACCCGTTTTAAATCATTTACCCATGCGTATTAAGATAAATGAAAGATAAATGCGGGTCGCGGTGGTCTAGTGGGTGGAGCGTTGGACTACTGACCGGAGGGTCCCGGGTTCGATTCCCGGGCAAGGCACTCTGGGCACCTGCACCTCCACCCAAGCTAGTTGATTTTTCGGGTACCAGATCTTCCTGGGAAACCATAACCGGCACAGGGAAAGGAACTGGCCCCCCTACCCTGATGTGTGAATATTCACACGCCGTCGGGCTTGGTACATGGGTGAGCTCTACCATCACCTACTAAACCGACCTTCGGGTTGATTACTGTGTTTATGGTTTTTTTATTAAGATAAATGAATTATTTTTTTCTGTATATTTCCAATGTAACTAAACAATAAAATTTTTGCTATGGAATTCATTTTTTTCAGTGTTTGGTTGATTGATTTGATTGCACGGTGGACCAACGTTAATGTGTGATCGAAATACAAATACCACATAACAAGAAAAATGTTCCCGCTTTTGGTTTATACCTTGTTAAATTTTAGCGTATGCCACTCACCCATGGCAAAAGGACACTTCACAATTCCGCAATAATTAAAATTTCACGTAGAAGCGAAATTATTGACAGAAAAAAAAACTTCAAGGCCAGAGGACATTCGAAATTTGAGTTCAATGGTGAATTAATAAATGTCTTTGCATAAATATCCCCTGATTTTAAATGTCAACATTACAATTCAACAGAATAGGTATATTGTGCCATTTTAATTTCAAAAGTTTAATAAGAATTTCCTCATTTTTTACTATATTAGAATTACATTTATCGATGAATAATTATTAATTACTTTCCATTAAATACTGATTTCATCGTGTTAGACACAGACGCTGAATAAGTTAGTACCACGGCCAATACGTAAGTGCTAATAAAAATGATTTAACCACTATTTAAAAATTTCATCGTTTATCGTATTGGAAAAGAAAATACTTTGTCTTTCACATATATTTTATTATTCACGCATAATAATAGTGGATAATAAAATATATGTGGAAGAACAAAATATTTGCTTTTCCGATATGAATCGCTTTCACAAAGTGACGCCTCAAACCATTCTGTGTGCATCGTATTTCTGCACTTCCTCATTTGTTTTCTTTTCTGTCCGCTTCACCTTCTCCATCCTTTTCCTTAACAATCCTTTTCTTAACACCCTCACTCAACACCCCTGTCAGCAATGCCTCCCTTGAGAAAGGGGGAAATTTCCTCTCGGTGAAATTTTTTTACCTAACGCAATTCTTGTTCTTATACTGCTACTACGAGGGTAGGCTGAAAACTAATGCACACATACTTGTTGACTACAAACGAAATGACCTTCAGAAGTACTCCTGGTGAGATGTAAAAGTAACATTCCCCGTCACCACGCATGTTTGAGGTCATTACTTTCATCCAGTGTATTTTGAGAAGCCGAAGTATGGAGGCTCATTCTAGTGCTATGTCAACAGCGTGACTTAAAAAGTGACTTCTACTGAGATTCATCGTCGTCTAAAGGCTATTTATGGAGACGATGCTGTTGATAGGTCTACTGTAAACAAATCGGTTGTAAAATTTCGTGGTTGCGAGCCTGAAAAAGCCATAATTGTTGACGAAACACGCAGCGGACGTCCGATCTACAGCTACAGACGATAAACATCGCAAACTCCTCGAAGATTTGATTCAAAATGACCGGCGAATCAGTATCTACAGGCTCTAAAATACCTCCGACGTCGAGTTTGTCGTGTTGAAGGCAGTCTGGAGCCAATTATCATGCAACATGACAACGCTCGTCCACACATTTCTCGCGCAACTGGAGAGACTCTACGAAACCTGAAATTTGAACCGATCCCACACCCACTTTGTTCTCCAGATCTTGCTCCTAGCGATTTTTATTTTTTCCCTAAACTCAAGAGACATTTCATGGGTAATCATCATCGTTCCTTTTACCCTTCCTACTATTCTTCGGCTAATTATCCGAGCAAGGAATTTTGATGCTTGAGTCACCAGGCTGAATGTTCTTCGCATTTATCCGTTATCGGTTTCTTCGGTATGGCAATCATTATACTTTTCTCGAAGTCTTCTGGCATCTTTCCGCTGTCGTAGCTATCTTTGATGGAATATTTTACCGAGAGGAAAGCCATCTTGTCATATTTGAATGCAAGGCTGCATGCTCTATGGCGAATAATGTGGTGGTTTCCCTTTGGCTTCCACATCGCAATACTGCGGCCGATACCGTGCACTTCACTCTCGCCCATAGCTTTGGCAGCTGATGCCGGGCCGACCCACTCGGTCTGCGCCAACAGAGCCTAATGGTGAAACTGCTGCCTTTCACCATATGTTCAGGGATCTATTTTTCTCGTTCCGAAATACCATTGTTGTATTTTTTCTGTTAATGTGTAGTTTAATTTCGTTCCGTTCCGAAAAACCATTAACAATTTTTAAACCAATATGTCACGTCATTATTTCTCTTATCCTCACATACTGAAATTATTTAACGTTTTATTGCAACGAATTTTTCTCCAAATTAATTTGATTAAGATTGTTCGATCTTTGAAATATGAAGATCAGCTGCATAATTTAATTTTTCACGAATTCCCCACATTTTCTTACTCTTTTTTGCTTATGTGGTTTTAAATTGTACTGGTTTTTAATCAAGGGGAACTGTCCCCGACCAAGGTAAATTTAATTTCCACCATTTTTTTCCATTTCACCCTTGAGTTCAAGGAATGCCCGGTTGCACAATTCCTAGTGTAATACCCGAGGAACTAAAAGTTGAAATACACCGAAAGACTGAAAGTATGCCCTTCACAGAGGACATTGCAATAAATTATGTCACGCTTCGACGTAGTTTAATTCTTAGCGGCGTGTTGTAAATCTTCGTTCGTCGAGAACCCATCCTCAAACTAACATTTGGGAAGGCCGGGCGTTGTGAAATCGCGTTCATCGATGACCCTATCCTTCTTTCTTTCCCGCGGGGCTTCAGGATGGGGTTTGGTGTGCGGCGATGGGTGGGACATGTTGGCGGCCGTGGTCGTCTGCAAGCAGCTGGGATTGGGGTACGCCCAGGACGCCGTGCAGACGGACTTCTTCGGGGGCAACGGGACGAACATGGTGCTGAGCGGTGTGCAGTGCTCCGGGGCCGAGCAGGACCTCTCCCATTGCCTCCACGACCGGCTTGGTTCTGAGCACGTCGTCTGCCCCGGGAGGACGGAGAACATCGCCGCCGTAGTCTGCGCCAATGGTGAGTTTGCTCGCGGCAACACAGCGCAGAAGCAACGTAATGAAAATGTAGCGCAAGGCTTCGTGTTTCCAAATTTTGAGAAAGGAACAGGTTGAGAAAGGGAACAAGAAGCCTATCGCACGTTGCGACAACGCGAATTCCCCAATTTTCAAATTGTCTCCACTTTCTGGGAGACTGAACTTTCAGCGAAGACTTCAGCACAATTTTTCAGCTTGTGTCCTTCCACCAGCCAAAAATAAAATAAATTCATTGGATGAAAGAAATTTCTAAATTTATTTTAATGAATGAGCTCATGATCATTTATCTGAGGACTGATCTCCTTCACTCATCATTCCCAGTCTCCAGAAAGTTGTAGGTCTCTGCGGTCTCCCTGCCTTCTATAGATTTGCTACGAAGGCTTTCATGGTGCATAAAAGAAGGAAATTTTAGTAATGAATTGGTTCAAATCAAAAGAATCGCCAAGAGCCCCAAAGGCCAAGGAGACAACCACCAAGAAATTTATTCCACAAATTTCAGTTATCAATTCCTTCTGATGAATAATATTTCTTATGAACAGTATTAAATCACTAGATATATAGAAAATTGCGGGTTCCAAAGCAAGCGGCCAAGCAACCATCATTTAATTACCGCAGCATCCTCAGAATTGTCAGCTGTACTATATCTTCTCATACACTTTTTAATCTCTTCGTCTTTCTTCCTTTTCACATGCTCCACTGCATCCTCAACTGATATCACTGACAGCTCTATTCTCATTGCTATATTTATCATTGACCCCAAATTCTATTGATACATGCTAATTTTAAATGACAAAATATCTGAGCAGAAAATATCATTTGGATCTCAAATAACTCAAAGGTTCTGTATCTTATCTAAATTGCGGAACAAGGCATTCATAGATTTTTTGCACTGTGAAAATACATTTTGCTGCGACGACTTTCAGGAGATATTTTAATATAAAGTTTGACGAGACTTATCGGAGAATGAGAGAGCTGGATGGGAAGTGTTTAATCGGTCGTGGAGTTCGGCGTCATGAAAAAATCGGAAGTTGGGGTTCTGTGAGGAGACTTGAGATGGAAACGGGAAGAAGGAGATGTTGGAGATGATCGGAAAGAGTTGGGTCAATGATGGAGGGAAGTTGGTTGAAGAAATGTTCTTCCATAGATTGCGAAACAAAACTCCTCAACAATTCCAGAATGACCCTACACATTTTGGTAGACAAATATCAAAGAGCAAACTTTTTACAATGAACACACGTTTCAAGAAAATTGCGGGAGATAAATTTGGAACTAATATATTATGCACCGAAATTACGTAACAAATGCACAAGAAGAGAGTAATATTTCACCAATTAAAATGTAAATTTAAATCCGGCGAAACCATTTATCCAGATATACGGATCTGAAATTAATAAGAATGTCCTTTTTAAATATTTTTGAATTCATGGTAAGCGTGAAGCGTCCTCGTTTTTACCTCTGACATAACTCTGAAGCTGTGATGAAATAAAAAATTTTTCCTGCGGGCGATTTCATATCAACATATAAATAAATTATGAAAGCGCCTTCAAAACTAAGTTTAAAAAGACCTTGCGATTCACGGATATGAGATAATGGTCATTTACTTTCTGTCGTGGTGCATATTATCTTGGTGTAATTTAACTTTCCCTTGTGTATTTTTTTCCATGTCGAAAGTTTAGCTCATTTTCATGAGGTTTCCTTTCCGAATTTCAATGAGTTGTATAAATTCGGAAAGGGATCTCTGATATTCGCCCAAAAATATTTATAACAGCATTAAAAAATTAACTCGAAGAAATGAAGGCGGGATATCCTACTAGAGGTCCCTAGGCTGAAATCAAAATCACTAGAACGTGGAACGAATGTAAAATCCAGTTCATAGCAATTCGTGTTTAACCGATAGATGTTTTCCCTTATCAATCTACTGTTAAGACGAACAATAAAAATGGAAAAGAGTTTTTTTTTAAATATCGTTTAGCAAAAAATAACTGTCTCCAGAATGCAGCGACCTGTATTGAAGACGGGAGTTTGGCTAATTACCATTCGCCAACGATCATCCCTAAACCACCCCCAGTCCTGCGGAAATTGACACTATTGACAGAAAGGGGTTAGTCTCCCTTATTTTCTCCACGTCGTTCGACATTTCCATCATCCCTCAATATCTGCTCCATTCATTTTCTATACATTCCTCGAATTTCACCCGCAAGCTCTCGCTCCCACCGCCGTTTGTAAAACCTCATAACTTCTATTCCTCATTGTCCAAATCAATTTCACCACATTTTTAATCCGCACCCATATCTCCAAAGCGTCTACTCCACATCTATTCCTTTACCCAAAGGAATAATCTATTATCATCGACTTGTCTGGCATGCGTAGATAAGTATTTTGCACTTCAATGCCATAGTGCATGCAAGTGTATTTAAAATTTCCACTATTATCTAAAATATTTTGCATGTTTTTTAGTGATAACTAAACATTTGAGCTTAACATAACATTGATGTTGCATATTGTTCTGGATTCAACCCCTACCGCACCTCAGAGTACTGCCTTGCTGGGTACCAAGCACACGTATCATTCGGAGCCACTCGAGAGCCATCGTAGAAGGAAGGAGGAGCGTTAGGTGATGTGGAGAGAGGAAAGAGGAGCCTTCCTGGACGACGTTAGGATTGGAGGAAAGTTACGAGGGCATAAAGGAGAAAATAGTGTAGGGTGCACCGAGATTCATGCTGGAATGAGTCTGGGCTAGTGTATTCGGTGGTCGTTGTATGGAGTGTCCGAAACCTTACCTTTTTAATAAGTGGAGACTACCTATCCCGAACGGTATTTCACCCGGGTCATGTTCCCCCGCGTTGTTTTTTTTCCTCATTTTTTCCCTGGATTCACCCGGGGGTCCTGAGGGTCACTCCTTGTGGCCCAGGGCCCATTCCGTCTGGGGGAGGTAGGAGGAGGGGGTCGACTTCCAATTGAATATCGGATCCCGCGCCGACGACCGCAGCCGCGCTCAGTCTTCCCCACTCCCCCTGGCCCCACCTCCCCCCCCTTCCTCCTTCTTCCCAACCACCCTCACCCCGCCCGCCAACACGACCTCCTCCACTTTCCGACCTCCCTCTCCGCCCCTTTTGGACCCCACACCCCTCCCCTCTGCTGCCCTCAACCGGGACCGTGCCACTCATGCCACCAGCCAGCCATTCGATCGATTTTCAAAGTTTCCGCGCCGGGAAGAGTGAGCGAGAGGGAAGGGGGAGGTGGGGGGCGGAGAGGGTAAGGGCGGGCGGAATGGGGTGGTGGTGGGAGGGATGGAAACGGAGATGGTTGGGAGGGAGAGGGTGGCGAGGAGGAGAGTGAGCGTCGGGGGGGGGGGGTGGAAACGGGATGTGATAGGCAACTACATATTCGCACCCAGAACCTGTACGTCCATAGTGCACCAGATTTTTGAAAATCATGGGAATTAATTCCAGGTACCCAATACATGTTTTGCCAGCATAGAATGTCACTTGAGTACTGAAAAAATGTGAAAAAACCTAACCGTCGGTCAATGTAACAAGTGCATTAAGATAAGCTGTATCTGAATCATTCTTGAGCATATGTTTCACAAATTTTAGGAAGAGAATTTTGAATACAAGATTTCAGGGCGATTTAGTCAGGTGTGTATCGCTCTAGTCCTCTAGACCGATGATCATTGGCCTAAACTTTGATCTTGACCTTAGGTTCGTCCGGGTTCACCTCAACCCGGGTGTTGGTTTAGTGTGAACTCCGTGTTTCGGCTGGTAGGATACCCAATGACCTCCCAGAAATACCTCTTGAGTTTCTAGGGGTATGTGGGTCACCATAAGCATATAGATGCATATAAAAAAGTGGAAAAGATATTGTAAACAAACAAGTACGTAATAATGTGTAGTGAAATTCACATTCGAGATTGAATTGAGCGAATGAATGCCTCCATGTTTGTCGAAACTGAAGTAATCAGGTTTCTTTTTACACGTAAACCAACTCATGGATATCGAATTTTATCAGTGAGGAGATGGAGTATTTAAGTAACTAGCAATAATGGTCAAGAGATTGACCAAAGGACCTCAAAATGCCTATCGTGACCTATGGGACAGTTAGTGTTTTTTTTTGTAGCTATAGATTTAGAAAGCCATTAATTTACGCCTGGTGCTCAAAAGAGCCGCCTTATCCTTAAATATGAAGGTGGGTAGCAGTCGTCCCTATAATGTAAAAATTAAAGTCGGTTGCCTATGTTTTCTAACCTTAAAATCCCGAATATAGCAAAAATATAGCTTGCATCAAAACACACCAAGGACTAAGAATCTTTCATGTCCAATGCGTTTAGGAACTCAACTATTAAAAGGAAATTAAAGTTTAAATGGCTTATATCGTAATAATATTTGAGGATATATATAAACATTATCGAGATGAAGAGGGACCTGATATAGATTAGTTTGATAGGTGGGGAGTCACAAAATGTTTATTTGATAGTTGTGTCCATCCAAAAACCTACCTTAAACGGTAGATTACCTAATAATAATAAACATTATGATTATATAAAAATTACCAAAGAAATTTTAGGACTATGTTCTATAGGAGATAACCCCTCCGTTCATAACGTTAATGATCTAATACATTTCATATTAGAAAGCACCACAGTGAAAAGGGGGGATTGAATACGTGCAAGAGGTCGGTGCTTTGTGCAAATTAGTGGGCGGCAAGTGAGTAATCCGGCGGTGTAGTGAATAGGCTCGGGACCTTTTGGGTGCGTATGGTATCTCGAGGTGATATTGGGTGGCGATAAGAGTTAGAATGCGTGTGGCGGATGGCAAACGAAACAAAACCCTTTACCTTCCCAATCCAATCCCCACGCCACTCCTCCCAGCTCCTCGTGATACAGATGCTGCCCCGGCCGGGGCCTCTTTATCAAGAAGGAGCGGGAGGCAGGACGACCGAGATAAAGAAAGAGGGAGGGAGGTAGGGAGAGAGAGAGAGAAGGGGGAGAGGAGAGAGGGAAGATGGAGAATTGTAGGATGGGGGAAAGAAAAATATGGAGGAAGAGGGGAAAAGAGGTAAGGAGAAAGATGGGAAGTTTGGAGACGTTAATGGAGGGATGGATACGAATAGAGAGGGATAAAGGTAATGGATAGAGTTAGAGAAAAAGACAGAAGTGAACAGGAAAGTATGGAGAGGGAATGAAAATGCTTAAAGGAGATTGAAATGGGTGAGAGATTAGAGGAAATGATTGAACTCACTGGTATTAGGTTCAAATTGGTGAAAATGATGCCTAGAAAAGGTACCTGACAATTATTTTATAAATAAATTTTGTTTTTGCGTTGAAACCGACAGTATCAAAATAAATTCAATGTGATCATACACATATCTCACATATTAAATGATATAATAAAGTGTTGAGAGGAAAAAAGGGACAGTAGAGGGGGATTAATAGGAATAGGGAGGAAAAGAGGGCTAGAGAGGAAGAGAAAACGATAGGGAAGGGAAGAAGGAGGACACGAGAAGGATAGCGAGCTCGAGAAAGGGATAGGGGTATGTGGAAGGCCTGTAAGTCGAAGGCAGGAGAAAGATACAGACGACTCAGCACGAGTGGGCGGGCGGAAGAGCGAGGGAGGTAGGGTTGAGGCCGAACGGGGAGGGAGAGGCATGGAGGAGTGGAGGAAGCTGAGCCCTCAGCGACCATAAGTACCCTTCTTTCAGTCTTCTCCCCTGGTCGTATTCCCTTTCTATCCCCATCTCCTCCAACTCCCAACCAACCCTTCCCAAGGCCCGCCCCACTTCCTTTCCCCCGGGCGTATAAGTAAAGACGACCTGTTGCGAACAGTTTCGAAATTTCTTCGACTTGATATGTCTCATCTTCCCCCTTTCACCGTTCTCGTCGGGGAAGTTGTCGAGGGAAGGCATTCGAGTCGGTGATCGGATACACTCTTCCGTAATCGATTAAATGGGAATGCGTGGGAATTTTGGAGTAAGAAGAGAGTTGGGACACTGGGATAAGCAGCTTAGGACCGAGGGTTTCCATTCTACCTTCCTATTCAAGGCAGTGCACACACACGAGCATTGCAAGTGTGGTCGCGGAGATTAAAAATCGACGAAGCCAGCCACCCAGACGACTACAGAGCATGAATTGAAACACTTGGCTTTTGAGTCATCAGCTACTAGTACGCAAATACGATTCGTGCACACGAATGTCGAGTTCACAGTCAATTACTGAAGTGCGTGGAGTGGTGAGTCGACCTATCGTCGTCGCTTGATTCGGGAACTTAGGAATGTCGACTGGATGAGTTCAGATCTGGTCAGCGCACAAATTTGAAATATTATTGGTATTTTTTTCTGACCAGAGTAAAAATCTGTAAATTGCCAATGAAGTGACAGAGGTAAATTTCACACAAACAAGTCTCCGAAGCACGATTCCCTATGGCAGTGAGAAAGAACGTAACATTAGTAGATGATAGAATATTGGAAGCTATAGAGAGCTAAAAGGATAAATTTGAACATTTCTGTTGGGAAAATTTAATCATTAATGAAGTAACAGTAACTGAAAATATCTGTTGTGTACAATAAATTTCGTAGTCCAATGCAAAAAATGCGATGCAAAAAAGTGAAATATCTCAATCACGAGCCAACTTTTTTTTGCGACTTCCCATCATTCTATGGGGTAGATATTTGGAAAGATATTTATAAAAACTTTTGAATTGTTTATACTAACTTTATATAATGCCTAATAATAATTATGAATTTATTCATTCAAGTTTAGGTTTGTTAAATGAGGACTGATGTTACAACAAAAGAGGAACTATGTAGACAAAAATGTGTATGATGTATAAATGAAATGCGAAAGAGTTATAAAGAATAATATACGTGTGGTACTTTAAAATTATTTGCACTATTGGCCTTTTGTAAAAATATTTTTTTCACACTGTTTATCCATAAATTTGGATAATTTATTGCAAAAATATCCAATGGATTTTTAGCTAATATGACTGCCTTTTAGTAGGAAATGTTTCCTAATACAAAGGTGGTCTGAAAAGTTTCCGATCTAACTAAGATACAAGGCATTTTTTCTGAAATTTTCTGAGTCGGAAGCTTTTCAGACCACCCACGTAGTGCTCTGTTCTCCCAAGGAATCTAAATTTTTTTCTATTGATATTTATTTTTAAAATACAGTCAATTTTTTCCGGAGGAAAACGAATATACACGTATCAGCATTTGTATAACATACAAATATATATATATATATATATATATATATATATATATATATATATATATATATTCAAATACGAAGTCCCGCCATACGGCGCACAAATATTCATTCAAACATAGAAATAGGTATATATATATATTTTTTTTCTATATATATATATATACACGCACAATCTTAGAACCCAATAACCTTGATGAAAATTGCTAAAGACAGCAGTTAATCCCAAATATTAAAATTCAAAAACACCAACTTACTTTTCCTAACCAAAAAAAACCCGACCGAAGAAAGAATGTTGGACGTCGGTTTTTTTTTGGTTAGGAAAATTACGTTGGTATTTCGGAATTTTAATATTTTGGATTAACGGATGTCTCTAGCTGTTTGCATCAGGGTTATAGGGTTCTAAGATAGTGCGTGCATGCTCGCAACTTTGGAGAATGCACATGCAATCTGGAATGCTAATTTCAGCTAAAACCTGGCAAGAATAAATTTGGATTTCACGAATCGAAAGGAGTGGTGTGTTTGAAAGATTTTTCCTTTGGATTTGCATTGAAAAGAGAAGTTTTCGACCTTCAAAATCATTCTATAAATGAACTTTTATTTATTATTTTTACTATCCTATTTCAAAAACCATAACTTAGAACCGATTTTTTTCATCATAATAAAATTAAATGGCTCAAACTCATATTAGCAAGATGTCTTCAAAGCAGCCTCCGTTATTTTTCCTGGAATTTCATCATACACTTGCATCACGAGACTTTTGCGTATTTAATAAAGCACCCATGTTGTAAAATATTTGGTTTTCTTATTGCGAATTTCTGTATTTCTATACTTAAATGTCTCAGAGAAAGCATGATTGCGCTGAACGTTTTTTTGCTGAGGCAAGTCAGCACAACACATATCCGAAGCACGCTAATAAACAGAATTAATGAGTTCTGAAGAAGATTTTCGCTTTTTATTCGCAGTTGCAAGCTGAATTAAATTGGAATTTTGGTAGGATATGCATCTAATCTAAATATTTTGTCTTTGGAAAAGTCACGCTCAAGAGGAGGAGTGAGCAGGATGGATCGCTTCGAAATTGTATTTACGCATGCGGCGGACTTCCTCAATTATCTTTTATGAAATTTGGATTTGGACTTACTTATCAACGATTTCCCTGAAAATGAGGTAATCTTAAAGTAGGACAACGACGAGCAAATTCTATCCGTGAAAAATAAGGGATAAAATCATTCAGGAGAAGTTCCTTCGTTCAAAGAATAAATTATTAATTTTGCCGGAGTAAGAAATTCTCGAGTGATTGTACGCCTCCAGTTGTGAGACGTGAGAACTGAGGCGTTTCGTAGAACTTCTAAATTTTCGCTAGAGCACAGGCACCGGCATCAAATCTCTTTTTTTTTAGCAACCCGATTGAAATCATCAAATGTAAAGAAGAGAGTTTCAGCTACATCACACTAGTCTCTCTACGAACACATGCGACAGGAATTCATTAAATATAGCAATAATAACCAAGTAGATATATTTACCAGTTTTCACCATGAATTAAATATTTTCCTTTGATATTTCTCTTTATCGAGGGGGCGTCCACGTGGAAGCTATGAGGACAGATGAGGAAGTTTCCTCGTACAAAAGTCACTCGCGTCAAATTCATAAGATGAAATCCGCCTCGCTAGGTTTAGCTTTCAAAAACATTTTTATTTGACATGACACCTTTCTTTTTATGATTCAAAATCAATAGGTTGTCCTCTCGTGGGATAAAGAACACCTTGAAAAATCGAGTGAAGTATGATTTCAAAAGATTTTTTCCCCCAGTAAGTTCGAATATCATTAATTTTCGGATTTTGAATCTCTCTTTGTCGAGTTTCAGAAAATTAATCAATATGAGCCAGTCGCTTCACATCTATTAGCATTAAAAGTACTTAGAATCGGTTTAGAGAACCCCAAAAGTTAATTAAATACATCACGAAATATAGTATAGTATTTAGTCAACTGACAAAGGATTTGGTACGGGATATACGAGGCACGAGTATTACAATTTTCAACGAAATTCGAATATATTCCGAATCCTTTTATGGCCCCAATTGATAAATCTACGCTGAAACGTGGACGTTAATTACTGAACTAAAATTTTCGCGTGGGGCGGGGGTGGGAGAGGCATAAACATGATTCATTCCGCACTCTCACCCTGGGGCGCGTGGGTTGTACGTACTACCTGCTCTCCACTAGCTCCCAATTCATTTCCTACCAATTTGGAACAAGTCTTCCGTCCCACCCGATCAATATGAATGCCAACTTTATTTCAGGGGGAAGAGGTGAGACGGTCCCGTGACTCCGGGAGTCGATGGAAATCCGTTTATTGAAACAAAAGAACGACTAACTGCGTTCGACGCCATTTGCCCCGTCGCAACGAGAGTGGGGGAGAGGGAATGGAAGAAGAGTGCTGGAGGGGGGGTGGGTGGGAAGGAAGGGAATAGATAATAGAGAGGAATGGGGAAGATAGGGGGAAGAGTAGGGCTTTGTTCGAGAAGTTTTAACCCAATTATTTTCCTCCGACAGCTCGGTTCGGGAACGTCTGCACCCTTTCCCAAATCCTGCTCTCTCCATCCACTCCTCTTATTACAGAGCATGACACCGAAACTATTCCCTCCCGAACTTGAAAATTTAATCACGGAATTCGTACCGGACGACTCGTAGTCTCCGGCGCCGGGTTCTTGCGCGCGCTATTGTCTGTCTTGGGGTAATTATGGAGCAGCACTCATTTAACACTCTAAACGTATCACGGATAGTATTTAGACATCACCGTCATGTCTGAAGTAGCCTGACAAAAAACATGTACCTACACAGTTAATGCACGAGGCTTCTCTCCGATAAAAATATTTTTTTTTGCGAAACAAACACCTCGTTAATGTGGTGTGATAGTTTTAGTGGTGGAGAGCCCGGCTACTGAAGATACCTGGGAGACTGTAGTAGTAGTCTCGAGCTATTGTACCACAGTTTTGAAGTTTTGAACAAAGATTAGATTCCAGGGCGATGCATTCGAACGACTGAATATGCAGAACGAATGATGAAGATTTTTTCGATTCCTTTAAACTCCTCGGGAACCAAATGATGGCACTGTGAAAGGAGTTGGCTCCACCTCGTATAACCGACCTTCGGGTTGATTACTGTGTTTATGGTTTTTATATTTAAGATACCTGTTTATTCATATACATACGCATATATATGAAAAACATCGAAACTTGAAATTCATCTTGAAGAAACAAAGTTTGCATACTGTCAGTAAATTGTTTTAATTTGCTGGTGAATGCCATGTTACCCGGATAAATACGTATTATGTCACCTACGAAAAATTAGTGCAGAACAAAAAATTAACAACATGGAAAAAATGTATTTTATTGAAGAGTTATGTCAATTTAGTTTATTTTTCTTATTTTGTTTAAATCTATTTTTATTTTAAGGAGTAGTTACATGAAAAAAAGATAAAAACTTGTGAAAATCGTTATTTCACTTAATCATAATATAAAAAAAAATCCATATAGCATTCCATAGAAATACTATATCAAATTTTATACTTCAAAATACGAAGGCTTAGTATTTCAGAAATGCAATAAAAAGGAAAAATGAGAAACTTTAAGTGGCAAGTAATTAATCCATTTATTAATTCTAGTCCAAAATGACCCTAATTGGGAGTTGTGCAATGCAAAAAAAATCCGAGCGTTCTAGTGTTAAATAAATTCTGGGTGAGATCAATCCTCATCAACCCCAACCAATCTTAGAGCTGACGTCGTCAATAAGGTTGACAGTCATGTAAATATAGCGGTGAAAGTGTGAAAGAAGCATTTTTGGTCAGACCCAAAACCGTATTCAGTGCATATAAAAGGACAAACAAGTCATTAAATTCCTTGAACATGGCGTATTTACAGATTAATTAACTCCAGCGGCTGAAAAAATATGCACAACCATTGATGCAAACCATTAAAAACGAAATTTATATTACTCGTGCAAAAAAACAAAGACACAATGGATGAAAATTAAATGTGAACGCTTGAAAAAGGTGGTCATGAAAAGACGTCACGAGCATATTTAAAATAATATGGATGACTATGAAAGAATTGTTTCTTTCAGGAAACACAAAAAACCGTATGTAATTATATTTAGGGAGTCATTCAAATAAAACAGGGCACATGCCTCCTTGGGCATAGAATGAGGTGACTTCTTGTTTAAAATAACTTTTTGTTTTATTACTGCCGTTGAGAGAGGGAAAATAAAAACCCGATCTTTCTGAAACTCTTTCATTGTGTGGTTTAGTAGCGAGTTGATAGAACGTTAGGTTAATGGCTGGGTCCCGGAAGATGCCACAGGGCATTCGCAGCAAAATTTAAGTTTTGTATTTTCTGGATATCAGATCTTCCTGGAAAACCACACTCGAAAGGAAAGGAACTTAACCCCTATAATCGGATATTTGAATTTCATAAACCGTGGCGCCAGGCGCGTTCTACCCTCACTTATTTCACCAAGCTCGGGTTCATTACTCAGCTGGTTTTCTTGGAATGTTTCGCTGACTCAAAAAAACAAACATTTCCAAAACATGGTGTTTGATATGCATGGAGGGACTTATCCTCCAAGAGAAAGAGGTTTAAAAACGCATTATTAGTAGAGAGGGATTTTTAAGCTCTGAAGTCAGCTTTCAAGTAATTAAAATAGGCTCTTTTGGTACCTCAGTTGGGATTCATAAAATCTGACAAAGGGTGTAAAATCTACTTCTGGTAACACTACGGTCAAAAACAAAGGCATAATTTCTGACAACCATCAACTTTCATTCATGAAAAGGATAAATACGCACACAAAAATATTACCTGTAAAAGAAAATAACTGTTTACAAAGAGTATAAAAATATTTTAATAAGATTTACGTATAGTTATTCCAACATCCAATTTTCTATCTGTCACTTGAAACATATTTTCTGTCTAATATAGTAAAAGTGGGTGCAAATTTATTCAAGAAAATATATTTTTAAGTACCAAACATGATCATTAAATAAAGAAACACAATGTATACATCCACTGTTCTTTATTATTGTACGACTAGTTTCAACGCTTAGGCGTCATCATCATGTGCGCCTAAGCGTTGAAACTAGTCGTACAATAATAAAGAACAGCGAATGTATACATTGTGTTTCTTTATTTAATGAACATGAACTTCCACAAAGTTGAGCTTAAAACAATAGAAAGCACCAAACATGATGCTTGATTCAAACAAAAATTGAACTGTGTAACTCATGACCTGTTATTACATTGTCGTATTGCTCTGTAAAGGAGAAATTAAATGTCCCAGCCAAATGTGTTATATTTCGGATTTGGTGTTGACTATCTGATAGTGGTCATGGTGGGAAGGGCACACAGGCTACGAGTGAATGCTGTACTGTCAAAAAATATGATAAGTACCAAAATCTGCTTTTATTTTCCACCTTGATAATACTTATTGTTCAATTGTTCGGTGCCTTATCGCTTATTTCGATACATATTTTCCATGCTTGAGCACGCTTGAGCTCACTCCTCAGTGACGGAACGAGTGGAGATTAGAAGCCTGTCTAACATACGGTACTTGTACGTATATCCTTTTCGCCATTCCCCTTCTCTCATCTGGTAGAATACGCAGCAGTAAATGGAAATGTCTAAGACTGCAACTAATAGTACCAACCATCTAAAAAAAATACTGAGTGCACCGATATACTGTACGCCATTGCTGAATCGGTATCAACAAAATGTCATCGAAGGGGGACCTCATTTGGAATTTTATTAAAACGTATTGTTATCATTGAATTCTTACGCGTGGATTGGGGATGGCTTCTATTAATAATAACAGTAGGAAGTTAATATTTTTGCCCAGTCGAGCGTACTAAGCAGTAAGATCATGTCGGTAAAATTTTGAATATCTTTCCGAGTTTAAATACGAATTACTAAATGAATCATTGCGAACTTTCATGGAAGGAATACAATTTATGAATTTTATGACTACGAAAATTGACCTAAACTGATGACTCCTGTTGCACAAAGTTATAGCATTGCGCCTCTCACACGGTTAAATTTGAAATGCCTATCCGATCGTTGATCGCTCGATACCTCGAACAGTCTTAACAAAAGCGCGCTCCGTGAAACTGGTGGTAGTAGCGAGAACTCATCATCAATGGAGGCGTGCGGTGAATTGAATTACGCGGAGAGGATTTTTAAGACTGTAAAGAGCTCACTGACGTTGGGGATAATATTCCACCCCACTCTCTACCGGTCCGTGCCAGTTTAACGTTACCGAGTTCGTCAAACTGGGGGAATTGAAATCTAGTTAGAAGTTTAATTGATTGAACATTTGCGAAGCCATTTAGCACGACCAAATCTTCACATTCTGGGTAATATTGGATTTTATAAAATAACGTTCATGTCATTGATGCATCAAAGTATAATTTTTCGACTTGGAAATTCAATTCCTGAATGAAATTCGAGACCACCAGTATTCAGAGAGTATTGAAAACAACAGAAAAACTATTACCCGTACATAAATTAAGACTTCATCACAGTATCCACGATAATATAATTTTCGGGAAAGGCCGAATTTATGAGATAAAAGTTTCGTCCAGAAAATACTGTATCTTCAGTAGTACCATTTAATTCGTCATTCCTCTCATTATTCAAAATCTACGTTTTGAAACTTGGCACATAACATTTGATATCACCCAAGAGCACCGATATAAAAGGTTAAATGTGTAAATTTCTAATTTTATATTTTACCTAATCCTTTTGAAAATCTGACAAATTCCCAATTACGAGCAATAAATTGGAGATTTCCCGAAAATTCGATTTCTCAAATGGTAAAGAACACCTTCGTGATTAAATTTAGTTGGTGAGAGCCATTTAAGTGTTTGAGAATCGCATCACTTTTGCAACGAATCCAACGCAGGCCGCACACCTTAGATGGATCCGAACGGCCCGCCTGAAAGCCTAAGCATTCAGGGAAACTTGACCTCAACAAGAGTAAAATTTCAAGAAACTGTAACAGTAATTTTAACGGAGTCACCCGCTATGTGTGCATTATAATGCAACCATTTCAGAGAGTACAAATCATCCCGGTCAAGGCGAATGATTTTTACTCTCTGAAATGGTTGCATTATTACTCATCAAGAGTATTGTAAAAAAGTTTAAGGAGAGACGTTATTTCGCATTGGTCAGAGGCCACGTTGGAAATATTATACCATGTTTAGGATGTATCGGAGAAAGTGTTAATTAAGGAAAAACAAAGATTCACAGGAAGATTCTCCACATTCGTGGAAAAATAATATGCATGCATATAAACGCTTTGAGTCGTTCCTTTTCAGGTGTTTTTCAGTCGTAGAAGCCAGCCCAACGGTTGGTTGTGGTAAGTGAAGGTCCTGATCACCCTGAAACTAGTCCTAAGACGTATGTAATTCCTTCAAGCGGAGCCAATTATTTTTCTTGTGGCTCAATTAGTTTTACCATGAAGATCTATAACCAAAGTATTTTATCCATTTGATTGCTGGGAATAAATCGAAACATGAACTCGCGTTCCTCTCGGGTCAGTAGATCACTGGTTTACTCCAAAGGTACTAGGAGTGGCTGATTTCATTTATCTCCCATCACGGAACACTGCTTCCCTTAACGCGCATATCTAAAAGATAATATGCAGTACCGGGTTTCCGGAGGTCGACCAAGAGATCACGGCAGGCTGCACATTCGACGAAACACGAATTTCTCGGTTTTGTACCCCAATTCTGTCGCATACGTAAATAGTTGAATATTGCAGCATTGTGGGATAACTTGGCCTAAGAGAGTGGAACTACCTTAAATTTATTCATTAAAAAAATGCCATGGACCCGAATTAAACAAATGCTATTTCTTGATGTCCCGGGAAACCCCGAATGCCAACATTTTATTTCATACTGTATGTTAGCCTATCGTTCATATTTCTTAGCCACGCCTAAGAAGACACAACCTAGCACCCTATACACAATAATAAACTGCTCTTTAGTCCCGCATACATTGCCTCTCTTCATTCCTGCCAACATGTGCTTTCCTTTTCCTCTCTCTGCCTTACTTTCCTCCGCAACCACAGTCTTCAATATCTCATTACCAACACAATACTCCGCCCCCATCTTTCTAACCTTATTTTTTCAATTCTATATTACTGTATTTCAAGTATTTTTTATATTTTATTGAAACAATTCTGAAGTAACTTTTAGCGGTGAAGTTGAAACGACTAGGTGAATATTACTGCTAATGAAACCCACGTTTAAAAAACTCGGATGGGCGAGTTTCAAAATACCTTGGTTCTCTATCTGCCTGTCAATACGAGTTCCATCCAAGTCAGAATGTGAAATATTTGGTTTAGGAATGAATTTAATTCTTACCAGTAACTCTTTACCAATGATTAATTTATTTAACAGAGCAAAATGTATGGACTTATTTTTTGAAAACTATTATTACACATCAAGCCAGAACATCACGGAAAAAAATCATCAAATTATTATTCATTTCAATAATAAATTCAATTTTAAATACTTGATAAATGATTAAATGGTTCCGAATGCTGTAATAAAAGGCTGATTCCGACGCTGAAGGGATATTCGTCTTTTGTGAATTGAGCGAAGAGCAATAAGCGATATGATGGGCAAAATTGCACACGTATGCTGAACGAATATGCGTTTATTCATCCGCCCCAAGCTGATTTTAAGTATTTTTGTACAGGGAAACAGATGATGATAACGTGGTCTCTTGTTGGATCCTGGGACAACTGAAATCGCTCCCCCGTGCTCCCTTTACGTGAGAATCAGCCTTTTCACTGACGGCACCTGTGTATATTGGGTCGTGAAGCTAATTGGATCGGTATCCATTGTGATTGGTGCGCAGAAATGGCTGACCTGGTCATCGACCACCAGGAGATCATGCGGTCGGCGCATTTGGAGGACAAGCAGCTATTCTTCCTGCAATGTGCCATGGAGGAGAATTGCTTGGCGTCCCCGGCCTACAAGCTGCACAAGGAGAGGCCAGGCGAGTGGCACCTCATCACCCGGAGACTACTCCGGTTCACCGCCCGGATAATCAACGCCGGCACCGCGGACTTCCGGCCCGCGGTACCCAAGCACCTCTGGGAGTTCCACCAGTGTCACATGTAAGGAGCAGGGCGTGACGACATCCCACCCCTTCTTTCGTGCCTCCGCGCCGTTGATTGATGGCAGCGCGAGGGGATTATTATGGTGGCATCGGCGATTTCGTCGAGAAAAGTTCGGAAGAGCCTCGTCGCCCAACTTTCTTTCGCGTTCCCCTCCAGGAATACGAACAAACTCGGTTTGTGCGATTATTTGCATGTGTTTTGGGAGAAAGAGACGCAGAAAGAACGAGAAAAGATGAAAGTCTAGGAAAGACATAATTTAACGCGACGTACTTCTCAATTGACTTAGGACTTTCTTTTTATATTGTATTATGCTTAAGTCACGCTGGAGTTATTATTTTTTTACCTTTAAACTTTGTCAAATTTCCCGCCAGACTTCTTACACTTTCCCTCGAACACCAAAATTTTGACAATTTCAGCATAAAGTTAATTATAGAGCTCTCACTCATTGGAGTAAAAGCATTGCGTCATCATAAAAATCCATCCCGTCTCCTTCATTTCTTACGAGGAGCATTTGCCAAGTGTCCCTCAACAATTTTGTTTCGATTTGACAGGGTGATAAGATGGCATAATAAAATCTCAATGTGTTTGATTTCCAGAGCCATTGTGCCCCGCAAGCCGAGATATTTGTAAAATGCTCGCTGGTTTGGTTCGCCGAGGGACATCTCGCTTGCGCTTATATGCGGGCAGACTGGAAAACGGAAGCTTTAATGAGGGACTTTTGTACGGTCTCGGCATTCTCTGTCACCAACGCGGAAATTAGCCCATCTATTCTACGCGCCATAGATAATCCATTCATTAGTCCTGCAGTTCGAATTTTGCTCTCGAGTGATCCCCCAATTTATCTATGCCTGACGCTAATAATCCTACGCCTATTCTGCTTCTGAGGAACTATTTTGATCATGTTGTCCATGCTGTTTTAATTATGTGTACTTATAATGTTGTAGATTTAACGGTGCGATCCAATTTCAAATACACTAAGCAAGAGTAATACCACGCTGTTAAAAATGTGGACATTAGTCATTGATTTGAAGCACGTATTCATCACTGTGTGCTGGGTGTGGTATTCAACCAATGGGTAAACAGATGAATAATCTGAAAGGTATATTTTGCTCACGGATGAAGTGGTATAAATTTATAAACTATGCTCTACATAATGCACTCTACTTGTAGATTGAATGCAAAGATTTCAAAATGTAAACAATTTTCTTTGAATGTTACTAGCATATTAGTATTTGTTGCTATCACTTTGCCAGTATAATGTTTTGTTGATCCATACGACGATCAGGCGGGCCTCGAATACTGAATAAGTTTAACGGAGTTCAATGGAGAACCAATTTACAAACCGGGGCAATTTATGCCCCGCGCTATGCTTTGCTTTAGTAAAAAGATATGATTTGCTGCCTTTCTGCGTTTATGACACCTAAATCAGTTTCCATAAATTCTTTTTGAGACCTGAAATAACTAACCGATAGTAACTTAAGGAATTATTACGAATGAGCAAACACTTTCCATGTACATGGGCAAATAGAATTAAAAATTGTAATTTTCAAGAATTAACAGAGTTAGATACTTGGCATTGAACAAATTCCACCCGGTACGTCCTATTACGTATTTGAATTCCTAGGGATACTTAAAAATTCGGAAATACTAATCCCAAAAATACAAAAAAATAACCTCTAAATCTTGATATTCACCAAAATTCTTCCGTTTTGCGACCGTTCTTTCAGTCATCATAAAGAATGATGTTAACTATTCTAAGAAAGCATTGTCGCATCATAAAAGGATTGATGGGGGTCTTTCTCAATCATTTTTGTTCAAAGTTCGATGTAAAGGTCGAAGTGCTGTTTTCGGACTAATGCAAAATAAATAAATGTTTATACAATCAGCATTAAAAATGTCTCTAAGATTGCTCAAAGCGCCGTTTCATTTGAATGGAAAAGCCTTTTTTTACTCGAGAAACTTTACACCCAAAACCCCCTTGGCTTCTGAGAGAAAGTGTTACATAGTATGTAGAAACATAGTCTTTGCGGCCCAGAAGAAAATAAGTGAGAAATTGATATAACGCTTAAATTTCAATCACCATTTGAAAGCTTTTATCCCAGCACCCTTCTCAATGGATTGATTGAATTGATCCCATCACCGACGAGTTTTAAATCGCGGTTATGATTACTTTTACGTGAACTTTCACGAAATAATTGACTTTGCAGCTCCGTATTTCCATTCAAATTCGCCGCTCCTTTACTCCATCTTCCTCGCTAAACACCACACACCAACACACAACAACTCATTTATGACGATTTCCGAAACTATGATCTACTACTTACGTGTCCCATCCGTGTCAGATGGGATTTCGTTGAGCAACGCTTAAAAATGAAGCTACCCAATGCAGATCGATACCGTAACATTAGCTAATGGCGTCGGGAAAGGGTTTACGCCGGCTAGTTCATAATTTATTGCGGACACGGAATACAATTCAACGAGAGTGGAACGGGTATGGGATGCATGCACATCCTAGGGGATTCAACAGACGCAAATTTAATTAAATTTATAGCATTTACTTGATCCAATTTTATACACGCTTAGCAAGAGTCTGCTGTTAAAAATGTGGATATTAATTATTGATTTTGAAGTATTCATCACTCTGTGTTGGGTGCGGTGTACGACTAATGGGTGAACAGGTTGAATTATCTGAAAGTAATCTTTTGTTAACGGATAAAACTCCATTTATTCCCCGTGGTTTAATTTAAACTAACTAGTAGATAATTATCTTCTGCCATCACCTCGGGAGCCTAATGTTTTTGCAGCCTCGTATGGGATCAGGTGGGTCGCGAATGTTGGATGGGTTTAGCGGAGTTCAGCGGTGTGCCAAGTCGTAATCAATGGCCCCGCGCATGCTGTAATCCGTTCTGAATTAGTCGTTGAATGATTGAGAATTATAAGTTATTTCCTTAATTCCATAAGTTTTGGTTTTGAGGTTGCCTTAGAACTGGCACGCGAGAGAACGCGGCTTTAATCGAATTTAGTCTTCAATGGCAAAACGAATGATAACCCACATTTCTTCCGACGTGCGGCCAGGCATTACCACAGCATGGAGGTGTTCGCCACGTTCGACGTGATGGATCTGAACGGACGGCGCGTCGCAGAGGGTCACAAGGCGTCCTTTTGCCTCGAGGACAATCAGTGCCTGCCAGGTGTCAAGCCCGTGTACGCTTGCGCAAACTATGGCGACCAAGGGATCACCGTCGGCTGTTCCGACATCTATCGCCACAACATTGACTGCCAATGGGTGGACATCACGGAACTGAGTCCCGGTTTGTACACGTTTAAGGTGAGATTTTTTTTTTCAAATGTTTCATCCGCAGGATTGACTATTTCGCTGAATGTTGTAGTCAAGTTTAACAGTTACTTTTTACCCTTTGTTTTTCCATTTCGTCGACCGTTCGTCTGTCAATGGGATCAATGCACAATTAATGGATAATATGCTCTTTATGATAAATAATCTTCTAGGGCGGATAAAACTGAAATGCAGGAGTACTTTCTTGATTGCAACATAGATGCAATGCTTCTCACTTCTCACTCACTTCATGGTACTTGTTTTTTATTAAGGAATTTCATAGAAAAGAGCTAATCTTTCCTAAATTCAACTCCTAATCATTTAAAAATATCGGCATTATATTAAATTACAATATTCATAAGTAAAATAATATGCATAAAATTTAGCGTTCGCTGAAATCTACATATTTACATATTCTAAAAGAGAATCCGTAAGTCCAACAATATCAAGCCTACTTGTCGAAGAACCAAGAAGTTGAGCATTGGCATACTGGCCCTGAAATCTGACACGAAAATTGCAAAACTCCACGTGGGGTATCTTATATACCTCGAGGTGTCTCCATTAGAATGCGTGGGAAATGCCATTGGGAAACCTCAAGATGCCATGCAGCCATTCTCTGAATTGATATTAATATACTACTTCAATATTAGCTCGTGATCACAGTAAATTTTGTTTTATACGCATATCAAATCTTATATTATAATTTGCTAATGATTTGTTCAGTTCGTGCATTGCGTGACCGAAAACTTGTCTTTAAGTAAAAGATTTCCTGGAGCTTTATGGGAGATAACTACAAGAAATTGTCCCATTTTGGTCAAATTCAAAGGTAGTTACTCTTAATGATTAATACAAGGAAAACTCTGAATTATATGTTTAAATAGATATAGTTCCATGGATGATTCTCTAATCACAGCGCGAAGTCATCACATCCCATGTCACATTACAGCTACGCATTCAAAATTTATTCAAAATTAAAGAGAAAATGTTGAGTAACAGAAAGAAAATAAATTTATGGATAAAAAAGCATATAAATTGCGATATTAAATGCAGTTTTGTTCACTGGAAGGGTTATTATGAAGTAGAGAAATGATGGGGAAATACTAAATAAGATCCAGATGGCTAAGATATTTTTCTAGCACACCAATCATTTCAATTGAAAAACGTAGTTGGCACTAAGAGCGAGAGTTACCCATCTGACGCGCAATGTGTGTCAGAGTTCCTCATTTTGGCAGTGTATGTTTTTATGGTATAGAGCTAGAAGGTACTAGCTCACAATTTACGACCACATCGAAATTTGAAACTGCGACCTTCCATTTGACCGACGTGCAAACTGCCTACAGAGTGACCTCGGTTGTCATGGATAAAGTGTTGTCTGCTCGCCTAAGTTTATGGTTAGAATTCTGCATAAGGCACTAGTGTGGTGTGTTCGTTGTGACATGATACCTACTTCCATATTAAGAAATGGAATGCGAAGTAATCTCAACAGACGCAACTCTCCGAACCCTAAGCTTAAGGCGGTGCAAATATCTAATATGATGACGCATCGTAAGACAATACATCCATCCATCCTTAGCCTGTGGTGAGTTTATCCTATATCCTCCGTCAGAGCCATCATCGACGATTTGCCAAGTATTACGTGGTAGTAAATATTAAAAGCAATTGGCGTTTCAAACGCTTTGTAACTGAATTGCGTCCTGACAAAACTAGGCGGCAGGCGATCTCTTGACCCCTTGAAGGTAAGCGACCGAACGAAATTCGAAGCATCCCTGACCCAACAACTCCCTCGTAGACTTGCTCTGATTAAATTTTGTTTTCGAATGGGATGAATTTTGGAACTTACGTGTACCAAATGAGCTCAGGACGATTCACGCAGTTTGTGTTCAATAATTTTTTTTAACCTTAATAAACGTTTATGTTTATTGTCTTATATTATTTCCACTAACTTTGAAGAATCATCGATGCCAAGGTTAGTTGTAGTGGGCAGCGTTCCCTTGATACAGAATCCTGGAGTGTGCGAAGCCATTAATGTTGGTTAAGAGCTCTTTAACACCTTGCCTTTGTACGACATGGTTCGGAATTTGGCATGCTCAACTGTTGCTTATGCAAATATTACCCGCCAAAAAAAGAACCTTACTTAACCACTGACAACGCCATAATTTTTTAAAGTTTTTAAATTATATTAATGATCTCTCACTGTCATCACCTAATACAGATCTTTAATCGGAAGCAGTAAGGAAGGGTTAAGAGATTTTAGAATGACTTGGAAGCACAATTAGCTTTTGCCTGAGAAGCATGGATTACAAATTGTTTGGCCTTATCTGAATAAAATATAGAATCTCGGATAAATAATGGAAGCCGTTCTTCATCTTAAGTGTAAACGAGATGTGGATGGGATCAATCTGGCTGGTAAAAGATCGCATGCCATCGTTCAAGCTTAAGTGTTTGGCTTATGACAGCGAGCCCATCAAAGCGGAATGGTTGGGCCATTAAAGAAAATGGAAGTGGTAGTCGATGATTTGAGGATATCAGATTCAATTATGCACTAAAATATCCCTGCGGAAAAGATAAGGATAAATTAATATCGTACTCGACGCATATTTAAATTCAAATATGCTGCATGAGACATTTTAAAATAAAGAAGACGATTAATTGCGCAATAACTCCATTTATGAGAGAATTAGATTGATTCGAATATTATATCGATTTGAGGTCGTGTTGAAATCAATTGCTAGTACGTTCACTGCCTTTAATCGACATTAAGTCCCATCTTTCATGCTTAAAAATGTATTTGTAGAACCACCATAAAAAGGTCAAGGGTTAAGGTCAGCCACTAAGATCGAGATGAAAGTTTACTTTTAATCAAATGGATTTTAACGACAGATTTGGGCATCATACATTTTCATGCTTGCTCAAACGTCAGATCATAAGCTACTCTCTCCCCACTCAGTTTTAAAATTATATTTTATTAAATACTCCAGAGGATTTCAACGTTAAAAACATATAAAATTAATTCATGCCATGTAATTGGCACATTAAACAAAAAGTTAAAACGAAGAAAGGAAGTGCTTTCAGAGAACTTTAGCGTACATCTTTTCAAATGTACTAATGTTATAGTGCAGTGCTCATCCTTAAAGAGAAATTCAGTGGAAATGCCATTAGTCATTGAGTGCTAAGTGGATTCAGGAAATGTAAGAGCGCCAGGTAATGAATATCTAAGATTACTCAAAGGATGTCGCGGTTGGGTTAATTATTGAGCAAAGAATGATCTTGCATAATGGAGATTCGCCTGCACTTCACGTTGAAAGCAGTCAGTCATTCTACACAGAATCGTAAGTCGTGCATAAAATGGCTTCAAAAGTAATCAATAACGAGTGGGATTCACATAAGAGTACATGTATTTCCATCACCACTGGTGAGTGACACAAGAGCATGGTTGTCAAGTGAGTAGGAAAAATGAACGTAGAACTTAGGTTAGATTTCGTATGACGCATATAGGTGCCCTTAGCTTCACCAAAGATGCGTAATTTTTTTGATCGAGATCTTTCTAAGATAACACAGGTTGCACTGGATAGGAAATTAACTCCCCTACCAAGATGTGCAAATTTCACGAACCTTAACCCTAGTATTAACTACTCTCACCCTAACCACACCAATGAAACCATTCCTTCAGGTTGATTAATCTGGAACATCCTTCACGACGAGGATCGTTTAATCATAAAAAAGACTAAATTTAGGCATTGCACAAATATTATTGTCTTATTCTAATCTCTCCTGCAGCCCCTGTCAAATAAATACATTTATACGTTCTCCATTTTTACTTAAACTTTGAATACTCCTGCGAATGAATTTTGGAACATAAATTAACATTTCACGCCAAATTCCGAAGTGGTCAAGTTCGGAGGTAATTTTTTTTTTTAATTTTTCACTTCACTAGCCTCACAAAAAAAAGGAGATAACACCAGAACTAATGCTAAGAAGAAAAAAGAGCGATCCATTCAGTGCCCAAAAGAACGAGATATGCGGGCCAGCGTGAAGCGAAAAACAAAATACGCTCGAATCCGAATGATACCGGAGGGGAAGGGAACCTCTCGAGCGACGGCCACCACCACCTCGTCGGCCCATGGCGAAGTTTTAATTGGCACACGCGAAAAAACGGATCCATGCAAGTTTTCCTTCAACGCGAAGAAAGTTCTCCCTTCCTCCCCATTTCTCTTCCGCATCTTCTTCCCCCCCCCTTGACGTTAATAGGCTTTATTAACTCCTTTCCGCGCTTTGAAAAAATAAGAGGGATTAATTCTTCCCGGCCCGCGAGGAATCCGGGGCGAATGCAATGCTGGAATGCGATGACGATAACGCAATCAATCAACGTCGGAGGGGAGGATGAAGAGGATGGGGGGACGGGGAGAGAAAGGGACCTCTCCCCTTCCCCATTTTTTGAAAAAAAAAAGTTCGGGTTGCCGGCGTGAGGAAGAGTGAGGGAAGGGATGGTGGTGGGTAAAGGGTGGGTTTTAGGGAAAGGATTCCGCTAATACTTTCATTAACCGGTCGTTAGCCAAGGGAGAGAGTGAGAGGGGAGGGGTAATGGGTCGAGGATATGTACGAGGCGCTGGACCCGGCTGGCGACTCGAAGGCGGGGGTGACAAAATGGCGGCGGAAGTGCGTTAAAACCCCCAAATTCGTGGCGGATTTCGTCGTCGAATCCGAGGAGTTCTCCCTCGGAGAGACCACACTCAGTTTCCCGTCAACTCTGTTCGAATTTCGTCCAAAATGAACGACGCATAGTGGTCGCGAAACACATTACGTCACGATGTTTTTTCCTGGTGTTTTCATCCCACTCCTTGTATAACAACACGTTTTAGTAAAACTCGTTACCGAACCCTCCCATCCCCTACTTTTCGATGCGTTGCGTCTATAATATTAAAGCGAAGAGTATGTGAATAAATGTGCGTGTTTAAATGTAATGCTTTTGATATAAAAGGACAATTTTCAAATCGAGAAATGCATTACACGGAGCACGACATGCACTATCTCTAAAAATCTTTTCGGGTTTAAATCTTGATGCTAAGCATTAATACTTGCCCATAAAGCATTTCGAGCACACTTCTAGACCCCACCATCCGTACAACAGCAGTGCATAATGAACACTGGACCCGTGCACCTGCAATTATAATGTATAGTATGCACCACCCATTGGTTCAAAATATAAAATCTTTTAAAATACTTTGAGATCGTAGCATGATATCATCAAATAGACAATTTTCAAATAAGGCCTGATAGAAGGTACCGTTTTTTTTTATTTCAGTAAAACTTTGCATACTCGCGGAAAAGTATGCTTTATTCTGTCGAAGTTGTATTCCTGCGATCTTTACATTGAATTCATACGAGGGGCGCATGTATCGCATCTTTTTGTAATATATATATATATATATATTACAATATCTGTAAAAATAGTATCTCTTTATCCCACAGGGTTTCATGAAAGAAAACCGATTCTTACCAGGGAATATAAAAACAAAAGTTACTGATAAAAATGATAATTTTTTTAGGTAATCTACCGGTTAAGGTAGGTTTTGGATGGACATGGCTGACAAATAAATATCTTGTCTATCCGAACGAAACACAACCCAAATCCCTAATCTACAACAAACCCCTATTCATATCCGTATACCTCCTTCCTCTGTTCACTCCGTCCAACATCTCTATCCTATTCCTACCCCTTCCTCCCTTGATTGAAATTCTCTCCTCTATCACTGTCATCACTTAATGGCCGCCCCACTGGGGTCAGACGCCTGTACATCCTCCTCACTGAGGAACAGACGTTGCGCAGACTACCTTTCGTCTGGCTCTTAACCTTCGACCTATCTGGAATGGGTGATCCTATCAGGAGCAATTATCATTCCTCCCGCCAGCACAACCCTAGGGGTCATCGGAACGCACTTCCACCATTTCAAGGTTGTAGTCCATGAGAGGGAAAAAAATGATCACATCCATTGTCATTTACTTCGTCCGATTCAAGATTCTATTAATTTTTATAACAAAGAAGACTGCGAACTTAACAAGTTGGTGCAATTTCCATAATATACAGGTATATACTTGGTAAGGGTAAAAAAATAAAGAAAATTTTACACTTCCACACACTTTTGATACAACACGACCATGGTTTCGATGCTGCGCAGCATCATCAGGTAATGTTGATGCACAGAATAAAAACCATGGTCATATTATATTAAAAGTGTGTGGAAGTGTAAAGTTTTCCTTATTTTTTTGCCATCACCATGAAGGAATTCCACAAAGTTAAGCCTGAAACTGTTAGCTTTAGGTATGTACTTCTTATTGGCACACGGGCCGTAGGACAGGTGTAGTTCCTAATCCTGGCATAAGAATAACCAATACGTCTTCAACGCACGCCTTAACGAGTTATTTCTCGTTTAATTGAATACATAAACAACACATAATATTGAATAATAAGAAAACAATAAAAATAAAGGCAATCTTATTGAGTTTTCTTTAAAATTCACGGACAGTTATTTTGAACGTGTGCTCAGCACCTTCGACTTCACATTCGAAGAAAATTTGTGCATCTTTCTACTAATTAACGTGCTAAGACAGTATTCAGACCACGTTGATCCTTTGCGTTCCAGGAAAACCAATCCTATTTTAACTGCATGACCTATCTTGGAAACCCTTCCTTTTAAACCTAACTCACATGCTTTCCTTGAAATTTAATGATCTTGCAATGCGTGATAAACATTTTAATCGATTCCCCGAACATCTACGGAACATTAAAAGCGTCGAAAAGTGATATTGAATGCCTAAGTATTCATTGGCAAGATTAATCGGACAAAAAGTTTCAGGTTAACACATGCACAACAAAATTAAAATACCTGAGAATGAAGTTTCCTATGCTGGGAAATACCTTTTTCAGTTAGAAAAATTTCCATCTAGTTATGCCTCCGGCTTTACGATTCGCGAAAACTAAAATAGCTCAGTTGCGTGGATAGAGGTGGATGAAAAATTCGAACATCAACCTATCGAGATAATGTTTCTTAGCTCAGAAAATCCACATTAGTTTAAAGTTTCTCTTTTCTTCGATTATTTATTTTTAAATATTTCACCTGAATATGAATTTTTGTTGAACTATACACGATGATATGACCATTGGTTCAAGAATAGCTTAGAATATTCTATCGTCTATTTATACGAATCTTGGTGAGATCCTCAAGCAAGTTTTGTTTTGTTAGAAAAACTATTACTTAGTTAGGAAAAGAACTTGACTTCGCAAAGGAAAATGTAAAAGATAGTATGACTTACGTTAAGAGCAATGGTGCATTAAATTTTCATGGCATGTTTATCACGCTATTGTTAGGAAAACTAACATCATTGACAAATTCATCGAAACTTTATGCAGCCACCGTGATTTTATTACGCTATTACTATTGGAAAGAAAAAGAACTTTTAATCCACTGAGTACGAACAAGCCTCAATCGCACAGGCTCCGAAAGTGCCAAAAAGACTTTCAAAATAGCTCTCTCAGGTAGAAAAATCCCTGGATTATACCCGCAAACCTCGAGAGGCAAGCGAAGGGCTCCTTTCCCTCAGATCTTGTATTGTTCATTTGAAAAACAAATCCATGCGAGAGGTTGCTGGCGGCGGGTATATAAAATCGTAATATGAGTGCCAACTTCCGACAATAAATTGAATCCAAAACGGTAAAAAGAAGGCTCCGTAAAACCAACTTCCAATCGTAAATGTTGGTTGGAAAAATGGAATGTTAATTGGTACGGAACTACTTCGGGGAATGTCATGTGGGTATGCAAAAGTAGGGCGACTCTGTTGCATAAACTAAATTATTTACGCTCTGGTTGCAGAAATGACCATCACCACAGGTTTCACATCCGGTTCATCCGCAAAGTCGGACAGAAAATCCCAATTCCATCGTAGTCTGATGCATTCGCCCACTGTACCTAAGCTAAAATCCTTTAAGTTTCTCCCTGCAGCTGGATGAGCCAATCTCTTTAAAAAACTCAGTTTTTACTTCAATCAATTTCCTATTTCAGGAAAAGGTTAACCACTGCAAAACAACTCTACTCGTCTCAAGTTGACGCTATTCTATGAGTACGGGTGAAATGAATGATTGATAATAAAATCAAGACAAGAGAAAAGATGATAGAAACATCCTCTTCGAGTTCCTTCCGAGAATTCCCTTTAAAAACGAACTTTGGTGGAATCCAGATGATTTTGTCCATAATAATTCTCACGCAGATATTTGATAAAAATGGTAATATTTGAAAACTGGGTACTTACTTTTGAAGCATACGAGTATTGTTCTATTCGCCATTACTGCAATGGGAACCTTAAAAATTCTTCTGTTGGATAAAGGTCGAAGCAATTTAAAAAGCATGCGACGTTAGGATAAATTCATTTAAGTTCTTATATTGATAATATTTTTATAAGTTTAGCCTAAGTTCACTTTTAATTTCTTCCGACAGTAAATTTTTTAAGAGGTTTTCTGGTGATTTGTTTGCAACTTGAAAGGATGGGGTAAGGGATATAATCCTATGCAATTAAAAAAAAAGAAGAATATTTTGAACGGAAAGCAATGTAAAAACGAAATTTTAAAAAAATTATTAAAACGTGGAAGCACATATGAATACTACTACCATTGCGTCCAGCGTTTTGTTGCCAATGAAATAGAGAATCCGTTGAAGGTTTCTGGCGTAACTTTATGGAATCGATGCATTTTGGAAATGAAGAAATAATAACTTTGTGATCCCATAGAAAATGTTTTTTATTCATATTTAGAATCACAGCGCTACTATTTTTACATTTACAACAGAGAATCCGTACAAAACAATAGTATGCGCAAATTATTTTCCGTTTTACACTGGTGTTCCAAACGAGTGACTCGATATTTTTTTGAATTGTCGAGTTTTAACTATCATTTCATTACATCTCTTGCAAGTAAAGACTGACCGGGTATATCACAAAATACGGAGTGCGGGAAGGTTTTTAGTCAACTCAAGATTCCATTTGGTGGTCGATCGACTTTTTAAACATTGCCACCGATTTCCCACATTCCCGAATGAGCATGTGGATTACATTAGTACACTAATAGCCATCCCGACTGAGACAAAATAATTGGCGCAGCGTGCAATTCTCTTGTACATAATTACTCCAGATTCTTGACCAAACTAGTTCGTAATCGATCGGTGCAGGGAAATCTTGAATGTCGTAAGCGCTCGTCAATGGCCGAGCGCACACTGTCGATGGTCATCCGAGGGGAGTTTTACGATAAAGCAGATAAGAGAGCCTATGACCGCTCTCATTGGGTGGATACGAACATTACCAGTTTTCCTCGAAAAATACGAAAGGCAAGAGCAAATATTGCGCTATGTTTTCACAAAGAGACTGGTTCACCTCGAGGGGATCGAAGACTGGCCAATTACGTACCGTGAAGTAAATAGCGTAATGATTTGGTCTCTGAACGGAAATAGAAACCTAGTCTGCTTACACCTTAAACTGGATTTTGCTTTCCTATAGGGCGTGGTAGTAGTAGTTTTAAGGGGAGGCGACCGACAGCTGAGGTCATTTGCGCCATTAGAAATGGACAGGAAAGGATAAAGGGTGGAGAAAAACCCGGCGGTTGCCTACTGTCAACGAAAGTCGCCAAGGGCAGCTTAACATCCCACCCGACGGATGACCCGACGGATGACGCACTCACTCAAAGTGCTCTCCATAAAGCACCTCAAGTAGGGATCGGAATACCGCTGAAAAATATCTGCCGCACCCATGATTCGAACCCGAGCCCTCTCGGTGGGAAGCCTATACGTTAGCCGCTCTGAACGAGTGATCGAGTGCGATTCCCAAAGGTCTAACACACCCGAGTGATTGCGAACGTGAACTTGGGTCTCTTCTTTTTTATTTAAATTTCAACTGTTTTTCATTCCTGTGTGAATAAAACTGGTCCCTGGTATAGGGAATATCCTTGCAAACTGTGTTAAGGAACAACAGTCACTCTCGTGAATGCGAATCACGAGAGTGGCTGTCATTTCTTAACACACCCTTGTGATCGAGTGGTTGTAAGTTTGTTTTATTATTTATTATTTTTACTTTATTGCGAGTGATTGAGGTACACGTGGGTCATTGTTTCTTAAACACACCCAAGTAACTTAGTGTGTGTTCCCTTTTCTTTCTCCTTACTTGTAACTTTGTCTTTACCTCCCCCCCTTTATAAATCTAGTGCTAATCAAGTTTACGGTCTGGGTTTTTCCGTTTTTCACGTTAGCCACCGCACCATTCGGATTCCCCTATAGGATGTTATTCAAACAACAACGCAGATTCACAAATAAAAAAAACAGCAAGACCCGATTGCAATTATCTAAAGAAACGCATTACATAAAATTGAATTTCCTTATTACCGTCTTTGATGAAAGAAAAAGAAATGAGAAATTATGAAAGAAATTATACAAGATCGTTGATAGTGTTTATGTGAAGCAGTTGTCAGCAATATAATTTTTTTATCTGAACCTTTCTTATTAAAATTGGGCTACGGTTATATGGAATCGTTAAAATTGAATGCAAAAAACGGAATACTTAGCCTCACTCCTTATTTGCTATTTACATCCTTGTTGACCGCCAACGTGTTATGCATATACTTAATACCAATGTACACGATCCAAAACGCTGAAGCATATCTGATTTTCTGTAAAAATAAGTCCATTCCAGCAAAAATACGTGTATTGACAATAGTCATTCATTTGTCCTCAAAATATTTCAAACTATTGATCCAAAAAACTGCTTTGAGTAGGCATTGTGGCCAAAACAAAATACCACTGCACAATTAATCTTTGACGTGGTCAATCCCCACTTTGATGAAGCTCTTCTCTGACAAAGAGATACTTCGACCCTTGGATCAGGGTCCGATATTTCAGTCGAATGCTTTCTCCCTCGATATTCACCGCACAATCATCGGTTAACCACCGCGGCCACAGCCCCTGGGGTGCTGTGTGCATTCGGAGGCTGAAGGCGTCACACACACTTTGTAAGCATGAAAGAGCGCGGGGGAACCGAACCCCGCTAATCCTTCGGCACCTTTAAGTTCCGAATCAGGGCGGGGCTCCCTTCTGCGTTTCACCCATCACTGCTACTACGTACGCCCTGTCTCATTCCCGCCATATCGACGATACACAACACACACACACACATCTACGGCATTCGTCGTCGACGGCTTGGCGGCGGCAGAAAGAATAGGAATGCCTCGCTCCACGTGACACGAGTGCAGACGAGCAGGGTGCGTGACGCCGTGGTCCGCAACCCCCTCGCATCCCATCCACCCTTCCTGCCCGATCGATCGCCCATTCAAGAGATCGGCAAAGGGGTGCACGGCCGGGGGAAGTGGGAGCCGCGAAGGGGGCTTTGGGGTGAGGAGGGATGGAATATATCCACGGTCAACATCGCGAAGGGAAGCATCAAAAACATATTTTTAGATAGCGGAAATATTATTAAAATAAAGCAGTCGAAGAAACAGATGGAAGAGCAAAATATTGTAATCATTATCTACACAAATTAGAAAAAAAACTGAATTTCAGCGGAAACACAGTCGTAATAAAAAGCGCCACACTTCTTAGTGGTACTATCTTTCAACTATCCACGAAACCACAGACCATTGAATGAGGAAACAAAAATGTAACAAAAAGATAAATCGTTGGCGCTCCAACAACACTGCATTTTAAGTGCACCAAAAAAAATCAAGACTTGAAAGGAAATGTTTACAAACATTTTTAAATTAATTGATATTTTCATTGTTGAATGAAACCAGCTGCCTGGAGGCTTGTTTGAGTTCTTTCGTTCCATTTTTAGGAGTTTTAGGAATAAGTGTAAAGCAGCCGCTGGGTGATAAACCATTGATGTGATTATTATACTATTACACCTATTAAAATATTGTTTGTAAGTGATGTGGACGGCATGACAAGTTGCATTTCAAAAGATGTGTTAACGGGACGCCATTTTGAACGGTATATGAAATCGAAGTGTACGTGATTTTGGACGGAGTGTGGCGATGGTCGGTGCGTAGCATGTTCTCGAATGGTGTTAATCTAGCCCACGGGTGATAGTAGAAGTAGTTGGGAATCCTTTAAGTGTAATTTTATATAAGACCTTTTGTCTATCTGTTCTTCTTGTGATGCATGTATGTCCATGTCATGAGTGACGGCTGACCAGACTTGACCGTTGCCACCAGGACAATTGCCTAATTGCAATGATAAATTCTTAAACAAGTTATGAAGTGCAGTTCATAAAAATTGAAAATAAATTTCCGAAATGAAAATGATATAGAGAACATGACAGAAATTCATTAGAAAAAGTCATACAGAGATAAGGGAAGAATCACAGTGTTTTGAGAGTCACACAGTTTTAATGAGAAAAAATATAGAAAGAAGTTGAGAGAAAACTCGGAAAATATCGACAGATATACAATGAAACAAAAACCAAAGTTTTTGTATCATTACCATTAGCCATATGGGTCAATCGGGAAACCAAGAAAATTGTGAAGAGAAGAATAAGAGCCGCGACAGGCACAGCAAAACGCTTGCAGAAGAAGAAGAGGACCTTCTCCTACCCAACCCCGCGGCATGCGACATTCTCACACTCAAGATGGGGAAGGTGGGGGCAGGTTAATCTTCCCGTTCCACCGGCGGTTGTCGAGGAAATCACGCAGTTAGGGTTTGATGCCGCAGGGGTCCTGGTGCTCCACCCAGTTCGGTGTCTTCTTGCGACGACAGTTTCGATGACGTTCCAGGGGACATATTCATAACTAAACTGTCGTCTCCAGAAGCCACCGAACTCGGAGGAGCCCCGAAAGGCTTGCGGCATGAAGGGAAAAAATCCACGGAAGCCTACACCGGAACCGTTCGGGTTTGTTATCGCTAGTCTGGTGGATATAGCGTCAGACTACGGAGCGGAGAGTTCAGAGTTTGAGTACTGAGTTCGAATCCCGGGAGACGCTAGTAAAAAAAAAAAAGGGATGCCACTTGCTGGGCAAAATAGACTCGAGGGGAAACTGGTGGCAGACGGTGGAGAAAGTGTGATCCTCCCCCTAGCCTGAACTTTCGAATTTCATACGTCTCTTAAGGGATGAATAGGCAAATTTCAAGAAACTGCGGGAGATCCTGCAACAGTAACTTATAACGGAGTCATCCGCTAATATGCATTTCAATGCAACAATTTCAGAGTGTAAAAATCATCGGACATTGAGGGATTCGGGTTCGAATTCCGGTCAAGGCGAATGATTTTTACTTTCTGAAATTGTTCCATTGGGATGAATAGGATTTTCAGGTCCTCTTTCATGTGTCAAAACCAAACTATAGGTCGATTACCGTGGTGGTGAGTTCAGTTTTGAGTAGGCGGAGGTCCTACCCGGATTCTAACTCAGAAAATTGTGACCAGTAGCAGAAATAGCCTATCCCGTTGCTATCACATCGCCAGCCGGAGCTAGAACCGTTTGCCAGATGATCGGTTCAGCAGAGGTCTGCAAGTGTGGAATCCACACATTTAAAATAAGGAGGTGGGTTCTTTTCTCTGCATTGCTTGCAGTTCCCCATTTTACAGTAGTCCGAGAATCGTACAACTTGGCTTTAGTTCGGGAAGACCTGATGTATCCGTCGTATTTGCACCCGCCTGCCGGGAGCGGAAAGAGGTCTAAGGGGCGGAGGAGGTGGGGCATGATTTGTCGATCCGTTGCGTGCATATATTCCGCGAGCTACCCGTGGAAAGTTTACGAATATGCGCCCCGGAGGAGGTGAGAGGAAGATGGGACGTGGGTCGGAGGGACAAATCGAGTGAGAAACGATCCGAGACCGTTCTTCAGGGGGATTCAACACCGAAAAAGTAAAGGCGGGATGGAGCCGGTGGCTGATTGCCCCGTGCATCAGGGAAATGGCGGTGCGTGCAGGGGATAAATTTCGTCCCGGCACGTAGGCAGGATATCATTTCAAGGGTGGGCCCAAAGTGCGCAGGCGAGGGAAGTCGGCGAGCCCGTTAAACTGGCTGAAAACTTCTGATGGCAAAAAAAATGGGGAAAACCTACCAATTTTCTGTCGATCATCCGCATTTACATATGCATATTATCTCGCAAATCTCAAAAAAGGGAGCACAGCAGTGAGTTTAACTTCGACAGCCATTACGGGAAATAATTAGTGCTTCCATATTGAAGAGGCTAACTTTTATTTTCGAATCCCTCAAATGGTTTTAAGACATCTCTTTTGTATTGCTGTGATACCAAATCTTTCAAATAATGCCACAGTTTAGAGTGTAAAAATCATTCACCTTGGCCGGGATTCGAACCTGGATCCCTCGATGCCCGGCTGAGTACTTCAGTCACTTAAGCTATCGAGGCGTCCTCTTAAACCCTTAATTTTTTTTCCGAGGACGCCTCGATAGCTTAACTGGCTAAAGCACTCGGCCGGACATCGAGGGACCCGGGTTCGAATCCCGGTCAAGGTGAATGATTTTTACACTCTAAAATTGTGGCATTGAAATTTATATTAGCGGGTGACTCCGTTAAAAGTTACGGTTTCGGCATCTCCTACAGTTTCTTGGAACTTTCAAATAATGACTAAAGATTTCTTGTATGTTTACTTTATTGGCGGGGGTCGCGGTATTCCAGGGGTAGAGCACTGGACCACTGACCGGAAGGCCCGGGTTCGATTCCCGGGTAAGCTCCTCTGGGCACCCTCAGCTGTACCCAACCTTTGTGATTTTTCGAGGACCAGATCTTCCTGGGAAACCATAACCAGCACAGGGAAAAGAACTGGCTCCTCTACCCTGATGTGTGAATTTCACACGCAGTACAGGGCTTAGTACTGGGTGAACTCCACCATCACCTATCAAACCGACCTTCGGGTTGATTACTGTGCACATTGTTTTATTTATTGATAGTGTCCATGCTTCTCAATGTGGTCTCGTCTACCAATACAATGTAGGGTTACTATGATATCCTCTGAGTCAGCATTAACTCTCACGATTCCTATTTACCCAGTAGATGCAGTCGTGCATATAATCTTCGCGCCACTGGTAGCTACATTCCCTGGCTTCCCAATAATCTTGTTACCCTTTGCGTTTGTTCATGGTGAATTTTACCGTAAGGGGCAATTCTGTTCTGTTCAATTAGAAAAAATTAGTTTCATCCGCACAAGGCCACAAATTCTCGGCAATTAGGCACTCCTGTCTAGTTAAAGAGAAATAAAGCGTCAGCTAAACTTGCTCTTTCGAGTAATTCCCTGTCATTCGTTTAATGAAGCCAAATTTCTTTAGTGAAGGTCCACAGATGCTTGGAAAATAGTTCCCTACGCTTAATACCATGTTGGCCACCTTGTACCAACTCCGACCTCATTGACCACCCTCCTTCGCTTCTGTTTACGTACGGGATAACATTTACTGCGGAAACTGTAACCATTTCATACGTATTACATTTAAAGAAACATAATCTGCTCCATACTTAATAGGAAATTATTTTACTGAAAAGATAATAGTTAATGGAGGAAATTAACGGAGTAACGTAATATATTTTTTAGAAACATTGAGTACTTCAAGATGTGACCACATATTCTCGAATACGTAAAGCTCTTTCTGTTCATTCATTGACTGTGTTAATAAAATTTCATGAAAGAGTATATAAACATCAGTTTATGAAAGCATAAACTTCCACACTATGACCTCTTAGGTAAAACAGAAACGATGAGTTTGTATGTGATGACAGAACTTTCAACATCTATTTAAGGCAAACAGAAGTTACTTAAATTTGAATGATGAGCTGACGATTGTGTATTTGACATGAATGAAAGAACTTAAGCCCTCTCTGATACGAGTGTCGAAGTCCAGCAAGCGCGAACTATGCTAAACATTACTTAATGCACCAGGTTTTCCTTCAAACGCTTTAAATGGAAAAATTTTACGATAAAATTTAAAGGTGCAACAAAGCTTTCTTTTGCGCTAAAACAAAGCTCGAATGACTACTAATGAATATGGTTGAAATCATTTAGAAAACAAAATTGCAACAACGAGCAATCCCCTCTTTTTTTATAAAAGAACAATTAACGCTTAAGAAACTGCGGGAGATGCCGCAACAGTAACTATTAACGGAGTCATTCGCTATGTGTGTATTATAATGCAACAATTTCAGAGAGTAAAAATCAATCAAATCCCGGTCAAGGCGAATGATTTTTACTCTCTGAAATTGTTGCATTATAATTAACGCTTAGTTCAGGACTTTTAAAGGCGATTCTTATTTCTTTACTACAATAATTTACGGATTTATTTTTAGTCAGTGTGTACATACGTACATCAATACCCATTTTTAACTCTTCTAACATTAATGATTATGTATGTACATCACAATCATGATTGGCAAAAGTTCAACATACATCACTCGCTCTTTAAAAAGGAAAGGAGATTATCCCCTTATTTTTATCTGTATTGTCTCACTTATCACTTCACCAGTGGAAAATTAACGCCCTATTGGACTCCTTATGAGTTACAATGCTCGTTGCCCTCTGACCTTAACCTCGCCTCAATCTAGAATCTGATGATCCCTCTTCTCATATGATCTCATCAATTATTGGACCAAAAACTTTGTCCCTCCCATGGCATAGTATTTCGCAAAGGGTGCAATTTAGACTCAACGGTTCCGTTGTCGTAATCGATAACCTATTTGTTAGTAAAATATACAATAATTTAACATTCCTATATATCTTGCATTCCTAAAATATCTTGGTTGAAATATTATAAAGCAATATATCAACCGAACAAGACCTGAGGATAAAAAGTGCCAGGCGAACGCTGGATGGGAGGGAATCACGACTGGGATAAAATATGAACGCCGTTTTATCAATGAGCTCGACATTTTTCATTTTAATAGTAAATTTTTTTAGGTTCTATCTAGTCCATAAAAGAAAAAAGAAGACTGCCACAGTAAGCTTTTGGAAGGCAAAGGGTAAAGGGCACCACGCCTACTCAATCAGCATTCTTCAATAGGGAAAGTAGTCAAGTACATTTAAAGGGCATCGTCTAATAACTCGTGTCAAATAACCCAATTAATCCCCACGTCATCAAAACGCATTCAATGTGTTCGTTCGCGTCATTTGCACAAACAATCTGTGGAACCCCATCATAAGACGTTTCGACTGGCGATGATCTGTGCTTACAAAGTTACCCTCGTACCTGAGGCGGTCTACTGACCTATCCAAAGAGATTTTGGTGCATCGGTTTTCATGAATATAATTAATGATTACATTTATTGATTGTTTAAAAACTTTTAATAACTTTAATCTTTGAGTCAACTTTGTAAAGTTAATTGATCACACAACGAGCTCCATGCAAAATCACCCATTTGCTGTTCCCTCTTACAGAAACGTAAATGTTTAATTCTAAAAAGAGCAGTAGATGGAAATTCCTCGTTCCGACGAAACGTTAATTAATTACTCTCAACCATACTCATGGACCTTAAGCTCCGTCAAACAGAGGTAAGGTAGTTAGTTGAACATGAAATTTCTATACATCATTACTATGCATGGCGTAAACCGACGAGGCGATCCTGTGAAAGATGATGCAATCGGCATAAATTATCCTGAACTACCTGCCTTCTTGGAGTCATGGGAAAATAAAAGATTTCTATTAAGTGTTTGAAACAAATCAATCACTGCAACGAGCATTTGTTTCACTTTGCTAAAAAGTATTTGTTAGTACACAAATTAAATACTAATTATACTCCTTATATCATAAGAGTTTAACCAAACCAATACATGTAGTTTATATTGTTTACAGGCATCCGTCAGGAATACTCAATCGTGCTCTCACTCTACACCTGCAGGTAGTTGTGGAAAACTTCATTGATTATAAATATATTCTTATTAAAATTAATGCTATTTCATTTCATGTATGAATACTAAAATCTATTGACAGAAAACGCTCGACTCTTGTAGACGATGAATTGAATCAAGACTATTCTTGAATGGGGAATATATTTAGCGAGGGAGGTGAGATAAAGAAAAGAATTAACTCCGCTGTCCGTTCAATCCATCCGATGGGCGACGGAAGGAAGAGCCTGCCCATAAACTATGAAAAACTTGGGACCGTCTTATCTCATATACCGAGTAATAATTCACAAAAAGTAAAAAAAAACTGTCTTAAAAAATGAAATCCTGAGCTCTATTTAAAAAAATAAAACGGTGTAGGGTAGAAGGGCACGTGGAGTAAGAATGCTCGTGAGCGCAAGCCTTTATTGGGGCAATCAAATGAAAGGAGTAAGGGCGCCTTAACAGGGTCGGCATTCAGCAAATAAGGAAAGGTTAGGGTTTCCTTAATGGGGCGACATAAATCCCGAAACTGCCCATTTACACCCAAATGCTTTGTTGTTCGGTGAGGCGATATCCGGAGCCGTGGAGTGCTCCGGAATTCAAACTTCAATCGCGTTCCACTTCCACGTGGGACAAAATCGATGCCCCCGCCCCGTCCTACCGACCGGAATGGGATCACATTCAAGCGTCGTACGGCACGGTGACATGTGAGTGAAATAAATGAAATCCATCCCCTCCCCCCCAAAAAATACGGCTGTTGGTGGCACCCAGAGTAAGTTTAACCGTTCGTGGTAATTGACCCAAGTAATTCTCGCGGAAAACTGAGGACTACGGGGCTTGTAATATCGAAACCTTTCTGACGAACTTGAACTAGAGCACATGCCCGAATAACAGTCGGAAAGTAACAGGGGTGAGTTGGAAGAACTGTAGGTGACGTAAATAACTTTTCCAGCCCTCACAGTACATTTCTGTCAGCGTTTATTATGTCAATATAATTAAAGTAAAGCATGACCATGATGCAATTAACTGGATTCATTGGACTGCCTAGCCTTTTTACTCAGAAAGAATAATTTTTTCATCTTGATAAATGTTAGAGAGGGAAAGTGGTAGCCATGAAAATGAAAAACAATTGGAGTGGTTGCGAAAGATTTTTGCTATCGTTTTTATCTGGTTATGTTATTGATCTTATATGATATTGATATTTCATTGCTATTCATCTGGAATGACACTGACATGATACAATTCTGATATAAGATATTGATAAATGGTTTGCATAAAAATTATCGGGAAAAGTTTCGGAAAAATAGCTAAATTTTAGATATTGCTACAATGCCTCAAAATTCTTTAAATGACATCCCTTGAGCGTCGATACACTTTTATCAGCGGCTTTTCCATGACTCAAAGTCTCCCTGGTAGGGGGATGTCGGAACGTCCTTAAGGTTCCATGACGGTGTCCTTTGAGGGAGAATTTTACTTTTGGGAATAGGAAATAGTCTGCTGGTACCAATTCGGGACTGTGAGGGGGTTGGGGAATCGTTGTGATATCGTCGCAGAAGGTATTAGCAAGCAAACACTCGACTCTGCTCTGGGACGTCTGTTAAGACCTTCAGGACGAGTTTATCGCAGATTTTTGGTATCGCCAATTTTCAGTGACAAAGGTGTGCACTGTCATCTTATCAATACCAATACGATTTGCGATCATGCGAATACTTGACCGACGGTCCAAATTCAGCCCTTAATGCACACGTCAAGAAAAATTGTTATTAATACGTTTTATACAACCTCTATTACGCATGCCACGCACGTTTGCTACTGATGTTATCATCAATTGTTACCAAACAAAAACTATTAGAGCGTTCAAGTGGAGATGTGGTAACACTTACCTTCATTGACATAGTTGTCTATCAATGAAGAATCCGATTCGTAAATTAATGCTAAAGGAGCAGCATAATTTGTAGTGTTAACTTGACCCTCGGATAAATATGTATATATCTCATTATTTCTGATGCTAAATTATTTAACATACCGCATCAAGCCGACGATTGTACCGAACCCCGGTTCTAGGTGTCAGTACACAGTTTTCATTTTTACGAATGAATTTCCTAGGCTGAGAAAATTCTAAATCTTAATTTATTGCTTAATTTTTTCCTTGCAACACGTACGAGTATAACTGGTATAACTTTTCAAGCCGATTAAATCGATTAACTAAATAATCTATTTGGACAAAATTAATCGCATCCACGTGGAAAATACGGATATATCTCCACAGAAACCAGTCCTAAATATAGCGCCCAGTAAATCATGTTTTGTCAATGATTAGATCATAACGCATGAACAATACTTCCAGTAAATTGCAAAGAGTTGCATACTTCCACAACACTGGCCAATCAGCGTTCTTGTTCTGACGTTGGGAATTATGAAAGTTAAGTCGAGCAAGACGTGTTTAAATTAATTTTTGCTCCTCAAGGAGGGAAAGAGAATCAGATAGTTCAAAAAAAAATGTGAGAATATAAGAACTTATCCTTTAGCACTTTGGTTTGGGAGATGTTAATCGTAATTATTTTCAACATGTAGAGCAAGGTTATTATTCGGTAGTTGCTTCAATCGTAAGAGGGCAAGCTTTATGTATCTATACCGTAGTTTTGTGAATCACAAAGACAAAATTATCAGAATTTGTGGTCAATTTTTGCGTTTTGCCAGCTAAATGGTTTAGATTCCACACAAATGACACGTCTTTGATGAAACAGCTCGCGTTTACCGCGAATCAGGATGCAAGAGAGTAACGCGGGAGATTAGTATATATATTGCTGCCAAAGTTGTTTCAAATTTTTCGGGAAAATGATCCACTAATATATAAAGCCGACTGATGTACTTGCAACAAAAAAATCAGATCTTTTAGCAGAGTGAGGCACACATTTCCCGTCGTAACTGTAGAGATACGATTGTTTATGACTCAGCGTGACGATCCCCAATTACAGAACGGCGACCTGGCTCATAAATTTCATATTCTACCTAACAGGGAAGGGAATTATCTATAAATAGTGAGAGCCACCAAAGGTAAAATATTAATAAATAATGAGATTTTCATAAATAATGCACGTAATTAATTTGACTGTAAATGAGGCGCTTATATCATAAATAGGGAGTTTAGAATAATTAATAACATCGGAACATTCAATAAAACAGGATATAATACAGCAGCCAGAGATAATAAAAATTTGCGAAACTTGGAAGTGCACTCACCTTTTCCGGTTTTGTGATAAGTGTACATATAACGGCGATTAGGAAACAGCCAAGCCTCTTGTTTGAAAAACCTGTAAGGAAAAAAAATAAGAACCAATTTTAAAATGGCCAATCATTGTTTGGGTACTTGGGGTGGCTTTAGTTTGTGTCATGTAAGGATCTAAGGATGAAAATATTCACTATATTTTATTTTTTTTGTATTTATGCACGTCAAATTAAAACTTGCTCGTCACTGCTAAAAGGCAAGGTTGTGCGCAAATATCTAAGAGATTAATTAGAAAATAAGCCAATATTCAAGGCATATTGGGGGAACGGTTCACCGTCGCTAAGAAGACAGGAATGTTGTTGGGAAGACAGCAATGCTCATTCCTTTCTTAGCAGGTAGATACTGCACTATTTATAAAGCATGTACACCCAATGAGAACTCCAAATAGTCACTTATTGCCTGGTTCAATTATTTCACAAAATCACAGTAGTCGCTTGGCAGCCAACAATCGGCAGGTCGCCTTCAATTTAAACTGAGAAAGACGTAAATTCTAAACGTACTTGAGTCAATCCTACATCTTGAAAAAAACTTTGAAAAGATTTTGGAGGGCATATAAAATATACCCCCCGAAGTAAAATGACAATGTCTAGGCAATATTTCTCTTCAAAACAAAAATATTGTATTGATCTGTAATATATTATTTTGAAGAACTGAAACATTCTTTACATTAAAAAAATACTAAGTACCAAATATGTACAATTCAGCAATTACCTACAGGAGCACTTGCGAGAAAAGAGCAGTTATTGAAACAATGGATAAAAATCTCTTTAGAGAGCATTTAGTGAAACGTTCTGTCCTCATTTGACTTGAATGCAAAGCTACCTTTAGTTATAAGATAAATTTTAACCATCCATAACGTGAGTATAAGTGATATTAAGTTATGTGCCACATATCACACCAAAACAAACATTTTATCTAAGATTGAATTGCTTGTAAATGTTAGATTTCTGGGTGGAATTTTTCAAAATTATGAAAAAGAGCTGACAGTAAATTTATGCAAGGAAAATGGATTTGGAAGAAAGTGCTCATGCATTCGCAAGTGTTAACTGGTTTAACAGTGCTAACGCAATGAACTGATGCAGTAATGTGTTGAATAGCGTTTTCCAGATGACAGGATGAAATTTCTTCCCTTCCCTCTCGGATTTAAAAGTAAGAAGAAGATTATTACAAAAATCAGTTAACTATCAAAGAAAAAGACACTTTTAAAGTTATTATACGTCTATAATGAAGTACATAAGATGAAAATATATCAAAAAGTAAAAAAAAAAACAAATACAAATTGTTCTCGGTGTTTTATTTTCTTATGCCGATTCAATGTAAACTAATTGCCTATCTTATTAATAAGAATTTTTATAAACATGAAAAGGTTAGTGTAGCTGAACTTCTGAGACAATTTTGGGCATATTTTTATAAAAAAAATTCAGTTGTGAATAATTATTTTGTCATTTCACACTTTGAGTTCGTTTTTAAAATCAGTTCGCTCTAATGTAACTATAGTTTTAATCAACACATATTGCTTTCAAATGAGGATTGTAAAATTGTGACGTAACTATGTTATCAAATTCCATAGCCATCGGTATTTGATTCACAAATTAAATGAAGACATATGATTATGCATTCTCATTTAATGGTGATCTCATTCACCGGAAGAATTTGATTTTGAGAAGTTTTCCAGAATGGATAAAATGTCGTTTCTTATTGTTTCAGACAAATGTGCTTACTGGAAAAGTTTCTACACTCGACCTGATAAACTTTTTTTCAATTTGGGATTCAGATCTCGAAGGTGGGTAGTCATGTATAAAAGATGAGCAAAATCTCTTATCGCCAAAGTACGGACTCAAATTCACTTTAGTTACGACAAAAGACGCAATATTAATTTCCAAGAAAACAAATGTTAGTACCTCATCTTTTCGAACAAAGTGCACATTTTTAAGCTGCAAAGAATTCCAAATTTTCCTGCGGAATTAATTAGGAAGTACTTCAACTAATAATCCTGCTGGTTCAAAGCTGTAGACCAAATATACTTCCGGTCGAATGAAATATTTTTAATCTCCATTGAGTATGAAAATTTATTTAACAAAGCAGCCAAGAACGGCACAAAGGTTTTCAAATTGGCTGATAGACAATACATAAAATATACATTAAGAAAAAAAACTGCTGATGAAGCGCAGATATTCTGTTCACCACTTATGCAACACAATAAAAACGTCTCTTTCCAGTCAACGCTTACGAAAGCACTCGATGACATTCATTTTTTTAAATGTAAGCTTATTTTTCACCATTGCTTTTTATATGGATCATAAATGCGCATATTCTCCAATTCCAAATCCCAAGAAACTCCCATTCTAACATAAAGTTGAACTGTAATCGAATTATAATATTGAATATTGAACTAAACATCGTTGCTTTGAACTGCATTGAATTTGCGAAGATTTTATCAAGTTATTCGGCCATTAATGCCAATAATTTCACTTCCCTATAATAGTCAAATGCATGAGACCTCACCAATGTCTGGTTGCACTTTTAACCCAGGATTGCCAACATTAATTTACTATCTAGGAAGCACAATACAAAAACCTCTAATCAGAGCACAATTTAGAACATGGAAATGATTATTATATGATTGAAAGTTATTTAAAAATTCGTATTCATATATGGAGACATTTTATGCGCAGTTTTAATTTCATTGACATCTATTAACCTTCTATAACATTCATTATTGAAGTCACTCATTTTATAAAATAATTAACTACCTTTAAAATTCGATGCTCTTCTGTTTTAGCCCTGGATCGTCAGAATGCACTTAATAACTATTCCCCAAATGGAACCTAGACGATATTAACTCTCGGTCCGTTCGAACGTTAAAAAGAATAATGCGGGTTAAAAACAACTTCATTTCATTTCATAACACATTGTCTTCGCCGGCACATTCAATACAATTAATATAAGTGGAACAGGAAAAGTTCACAAAGAAAACAGATAGTACTCTAAAGACGAAACTTTGGGATAAACACTGACAAAAGAACATCACAAATAAGATTCCGTGAGCACCCACGAGAGCGCATGCGCACAGTTATAAGATCGCACTACGCACTTTGGGCCTCAAAAGAGGATCAGGGTTCATCAAAATCAGAGACTGTCAGGGAAGATCGAAGTTTCGAGCCAATGTTTTCATACTCCCAATCCCATTGAATAACGTCTTTTCGTCGAATCCATAGTGTTTCTTTATTCCCGAATTCTCCATCATGGTGAGACTTAAGGTGTCTTCAGTTTATTTATGCTTTCAGCATAGTAATCTGTAAGGGTGTTCATGGAGAAATGTGTTCTTCAGAACCTGTGTTGAAGTCCCTGATCAGGAATGTGAGGTGGATAAAAGACAGCCGCATTCGCCATCGCATTAGGTTTGTCATTTTGTCGGCCGCGTTTGGTGCTTAAGACCAAGAAAGGCTTCGCTTCTTCCTTCGCAACTCCATATCACTCTGTCGGATTACCAACAACGTGCAGATGAGGGAAGGAGGCAGAGCATACCGCAGCATTGACTGTGAGTCTTTAATAAAATAATTTCTTAGCCTTATTCAGGGACTTCGCCAAGCAGTCCCGTAGTCATCCTCATGGTAGAGGTCGAGGGAACCGAAGCCGACAAAAGTGGAATGAAACGAAAAACTTCCACCACGATATTGAATTGTGCTCAGATTCGATCCGTTACACATATATATCTCTAGTCTTTCTGGAGCGAATCAATCAACGTTCCTGGAGAACGTTTGCTTTGGAGAAACATGGGTTTTAACGTGAATAGTAAAACTAGTAAAGCAACACGCCGTCGATATCCAAAGAGTGCGTAGCGAAATTATCGGAAAGCATAATTTCCAACAGGGGGGGGGGGGCGTAGTCAAGTGTGGGCAGCATGGTTGGAAAATATAATTTTGCAAGTGTAAATGGTACAGCCTTACTCTGCCACATTTAGGGATCTAACCGCATTTTGAAGATTTAAAAAAAACCGGAAGGAGCTTTATAATTTCTCGTAAAGGTCAGATGTTGAGAAATTAATAATTCCAGCATGCAGCTATATCTGCGCGAAGCTGCGAAGGACAAAGGTTGTCCGTGGCGGGCGTTTTAACACGGCTTTCCTTCTCGTGCCTAAATAACCACTTGGGAAGGCACCTCACGCCTCCTCTCCTGTGAGATCCGACGCCTACGTCATGCAACCCAAATAAAAAGAAAAGAATTTGATCACGGAATCGCATCGCATTTTAAATATAGCTTGCTCGCTAACCTACCGTTATGAAAGTGTCAAGAAAAATGAAACGCATCGAACTACTGCTTGATTAAATATTTCCGTATGCATGAGAGGCGTAATTTGGTTCTTTCTTTTAGATGTGCTTCCACAGCTACGGGCATATCACATCACAAGTTCCACTCAATAAAATCCATAACGTGACAGTGAATCATCCATCACTGCGGCAGGCTCCAAAACCCGCGACCTTATTCAACCTCATCAAATGTTTGCCCTTGATGGAGAACTCACCAAAATTTTCAATAAAAATTCAATTAAATTGAATGTGTTGGCAAGCGGATTGCCTCACGCTTATTTCCATTCATCATAAACAATTATGGAACAGCCGTTGACCGATTAATTAAAATTCCTTCAAATGACGCGAGATTTTCTAGAAAGACAAGTGGGTATTGTAGTCAATGCGAAGGATTTCATGCGATTAAGGCTTTGGGGCATATGTAGACGTGATTATTTCCGTACATTTAACTCTGCAAGGTAAAATCATAGCTGAAGGTTTTCTACATACAAATTATTGATAGAAAATGGCATCTTTTATCTATTTAACAACCGAAGCTGGATCTACCAAGAGAGAGAGAGAGAGAGAGAGACAAATGGAAATTTCGAGCTGTTGAAATGTTGTGCTTGTACCAAGAGTTAAAAATACCCCGAATAAGCAAAGTGAAGTAAATGAGAGGTACTGGAGAGGACGAGGGATGAGTACCAGCTGTTAGAAGCAATAGAAAATGAATGAAATAGGTTAGTAGGGCACCTGACATGGCATTCAGAATTGTGTGCAAATCTGTTTTGGGGAAGAATGGAAGAAAAAATGAAAAGAGGAAGACCTAGAATGGAATTTATGGATGGCATCAAAAAAGGACGTTCCTCCGTGAACGTGATGAGAATGGCATTGAAAAGGAAACCCCTTACTAGGAGATTACACATTCCACCCACTAAACCCACGGGCTGAGAAGACAGAAGAAGATTTCTATACAGCAAACCTAGTGATCAGCCGCTACTGCATCATGTGGACTTTAGGACACGTGCTTTAATTGGGTAACATATTTTCAAAAGATCAGTGCTAATAGCTTTAATTTGTGTTTTGAGAGAGAATCAACGTCAATAAAACCAACCTCTGCACAACGAGTTCTATGAAAGTACTTTGAGCTTACTAGGAATTCGCTATGTTTTATTAGTTCCGGAAGAACCGACTTGGAAGAAGTATTTAGCCTAGTCTCTGTTCATGGAAATCGACTTAACAACCTTCACGTGCTTAGTCGACAGCCTAGTTCTATCATTAATCCTAGATATTTAACCTACCAAAAAGTGTGAGGATGTAAAAAATGGTGCTGGTTGTTATCATATGGTGCTTTAGTAGAATGCCGAGGACACTTTAATTGGATAGAGTGAGCAACGAAGAGGTCTTCAGAAGACTAAGGGAACCGTTTTGCTTGTTGAAACGCATGAGGAAGATGATAAATAACTACATACATGCTCAGGCACGAAGAGTTCTCCTCGGGGTTTTGCGGAGAGAAGAAAATACAGATGCATGCCTCGGTTGGAATACACTGAGCAATTGATGAAGGAGGGAGTTGCTAACAATACATTCGAGGTTGGCAGAAGATCGTAACCGCTGAAAATATAGTATGCTACTTACGAAATCTCACACATAATAAAGAAGGGATTACCATAATGCCAACTACTATGTTTATTCACACACCCTCGCCTCCAAACGAAACTGCTGGCGAGCATCCCTCTGCGTCGTGGAATAAAATGTCACACCGCGCTTCGCAGTTGCCGGCGTTGAGAGGCGAGATGCCCAATTATGAACCCACGCATCTTACACTGAACCCTTTTAATAGCGGGACACGACTGGATCCATTGACCTCGATGTTGACAGAGTGATCGTGCTCGATGCGCCACACTAATGCATATGCCACAGAAAAGAATCCTTCCGTTATAGAGAGACTTTTAATCTTAACTCTCCCAGGTATCATGAGTCCACATTGGGTCCCGAACACTTGTAAAGCTCCCTGGTACGACCTAACGAGTGTACCAAAACAAACCACATTCCGCAGTTATATTCCGCGATGTGTACATAAAACTTTAGTTTACGGGTAAGTTCATATAGTATGGCGCATGAAGAAATTGTCGTCAGGGACTGGTGGGAAAATTGCAATAGACCCTTTGCCGTTCGATCACAAAAACCTAATTTCGCAATCATATTTACTTGTAAAAGGTAAACCTTTCTAGAAATGATTTTCAGCTATTCATTATCCTTGTCCCTTTCTCCCCTACCCTTCATTATTTTAAAAAAAGTTTTCTTCGTTACCATTGGGGTGCATAATTGCTGTTTGGGCACTGGGTAATGCTTTATCGTAATTCGTTCAATGCTCGATTCTTTTAGCATTTTTCTATCATCGCTCCATTTTATACAGCAGTAACAGACATTCTATTCAATCATCCCCTTGCATGATCACATCGGCATCGTTTAGAACACTCTCTCCTCCGCTGCTGCTATCTTCCGTCTCAAGGTCATGGAATGATTTGCATATGGAATATAAAGTAATGAAACGAGGCGTTGAGTAATGGCGTGGCATATTAATTAACCTCGACCGCACATTTGTTCTTCTCTTTCCTCGCCAGCACACACTCTCGCCAAAGAATTGTTTCCATATTTAGAATTACTCTGGCGCAGAATTTTCGAATCGTACCCGCTTTTCTTTTCCCTTTTATTGCAATGGTTGTCGTTTCGCAAAACGCTCCAGTGCGCTGTCGTTAAGATGACTCTGGCCTGAATATTTAAACAATATACTGCTCGTTCGATATTATTTCCATTCATTTACTTAGTGTTAAATGTAAAATAACGCATTAGTTATATATTGCGTCTTAGCATGTAGAAATGGTTTGACACTAGCGATATGGTAGATGACGATAGATATTAATTTACGATCGTTATGATATTGTATAAAAGAGGGTTTAACTTAACTTCAGGCTCACCAGTGACGCATTTTTTGGGACAACTGTTTTATATATATATATATATATATATATATATATATATATGCATATAAACTTGGACAGCAACAAACAATATAAGAACACATAAAAAGAACACGAACACGTTATTTATTTAAAATTTCGACGGAATTTAGCTCCGTCTTCCTCACAAGAAACAGTATTAATAACTAGAGTTAGTACTACTCTATCTTCTGAGGAAGACGGAGCTTAATTCCGTCGAAATTATCAAGAAATAACGTATGAGTGTTCCTGTCAAAGTTTTTAATTTAACACTTCCTTCGAAGAAATCATCTATATATATATATATATATATATATATATATATATATATATATATATATAAACACAGTATTCAACCCGGAGGTCGGTTGGGTAGGTGACGGTAGAGTTCACCCAGTACTAAGCCCGGCGGCGTGTGAAATTCACACATCAGGGTAGGGGGGCCAGTTCCTTTCCCTGTGCCGGTTATGGTTTCCCAGAAAGATCTGGTACTCGAAAAATTACATAGCTCGGGTGGAGCTGCAGGTGCCAAGAGTGTCTTGCCTGGGAATTGACTCCGGGACCCTCCGATCAGTAGTCCAACGCTCTACCCCTTGAACTACCGCAACCCGCACACACACATTTACAAAAAATAAATAAATAATATATATATATGTATATATATATATATATATATATATATATATATATATATGAACACTCAGATAATAAATATTCCACACACAGAAACATAAAAGAAGGACACAAACAGTAGATATTGACGTTTCGACGGCACCGCCGTCGAAACGTCAATATCTACTGTTAGTGTCCTTCTTTTATGTTTCTGTGTGTGGAATATTTATTATCTTAGTGTTTGTGTGTTTATATATGTTCATATATTTACATATAACAGTTGGCCCGACGTATGACATTAATACGATAGTTTTCATTGGATCAGGAATTATTTATTATGCAAATAAACGTGTGTTTTGGTGCTAGTACAGAGTAGCTCAATAAGAGGTCTCGTTAAAAGCGCCAATTTTAAGGATGAGCTATGCAAATCATAGCTAGGGAAACCCATATCCCAACCGGGATATGGGTTTCCCTAGCCTGGGATTATCATCCCAGTTGATGAAACTTTAAAAGAGTCTATTTTGATATTTTTAGAATACCTGGAACAAATGACTCTGAGGCTAAAGATACCTTGATTACAATACAAATACCACTGCCGACATCTAGTTACGTTCGGAGTGAGGGCATCTTTTTCACTTCGTTCCAGGCGTCGAGAGACCCTCCTCGAGCGCCTTTTGTGGCACACCAAACGCCCGGCAAAGCATTTCCTAGTCCCCACTCGGGACACGCATCGTGCGTGATGGGAGTCGGCCGCGGCGTATAACCAACCACCCCCGGGTGACCTCGACCATAACAGGCTTCCCGTTCCACTCGGAGACCCCCACTTCCCGATGTATATATACTGCGATGTGCCGTGCGTGCATAATACGACGCATAGCGAGGTGGATTTCGAGGGACCCGGCCGGACCTACATTCAGCTGATTAATTATTAGAATGCCATTCGTATCTCCACGCCCGGGTCCGTTCGAAGCGCCGGGGAGTGAGTTTGCGGTAGAACTGATTAGTCCCAATTAATTCGGTTCTTGTAGGTCGATGGAAGGATAGGACCAGTGCCCTAAACAGAAGTTGGCCACGAACTAACTTTGGGATTGGAGATTGATTAATTAGAGATTGTAACAGTTACTCCGTCGCCAAGTGCGAACGCTATCATTCAAGTCCGCGTTTAAAATACTGAGTTAATTTCAATAAACACCCTTCGTGGGACTAGGTTAGACTGAGAGTCCCCTGAAATTAATTGAGAGGCGTCTCATAACAGCTAGTTACTTCGCCCCTCGTTGAATTAAATTATTTACTTGGCAGTCTTATGTCTTAATGCAAATGAGGAAGGATTGGACTGAAAACACCAATAGATATGTATATATACACGTATACATCATAAACACAGTAATCAACCCGAAGATTTAAACCAATCTTCCGGTATATTTTTGTAGAGTTCGTCCAGAACTGAGCCCGACGGCGTGTGAAATTCACTCATCAGGGTAGGGGGGGGGGGCAGTGCCTTTTCCTGTGCCTGTTATGGTTTCCCAGTAAGATCTCGTACCCGAAAAATCAGCTTGGGTGGATCTGAGGGTGCCCTGATAGGCTTATATACATGCACACACATCTCTATAATATGTATGTATGTATATATATGTATATAGAAAGATATGTCTGCAGATAATACCACTGCATCCTCTATCACCTCAGCGTCAATTTATTAAGGTCATAGAATTACTGAGGAACTCCAATAAAGAAAATAGACGTCGTTAATCCATTGTAAATTTTATCTTGAAACCCTGTGTTTCTATGCAATTTGCTCTTAAATTTCGATTTAATTTAGTCCTCATATTCTTCCTAGACAACTAAGGATGGACCCCAATAATTATAGATCGCTTTGCTTTGCATTGATACTCTGCGAAATCTTAGAGCATATCAATGTTAACAATATAATAGTCTTAATCGAGATCATAACATGAACATAAACTTCATGATAATGAAAAATGCAGATCGGTCCTTTTATATTTTGTAGCCTGAAATTGGAGGAATGGAATAACCAAGAGGATGCTGTTTTCTTTGATTTCAAGAAAGCCTTCGACAAGTTCCATCACAAGGAATTAATATAAAAACTACGATATTATGGTGATAAACAGAAAGTTACGAACTGGATTAGGAAATCCTCATCTAGCCATAAACAAAATTAGTCGTTGACAGGTTGAGTTCAATAGAGATAGACGTAACTTCAGGAGTGAACTGTCATAGGGCTCCTATTCTTCTTTTTTATGCAAGTATATAAACGACCTCAGCAGCTAGGTTAGCAGAAATCTTAGATCAATTGCAGTATTACTTTGCTTTTGGTAGGACAAATTTAAAATATGCGGCAATTATCTGGGATCCATCGGGAAAAACATTCACGAAAGAATCAGATATGACTCAGAGAAAACCCGTTAGGTTTTTTTTAAATAGTACTAGGTTAATTGTATGCTGGAGGAATTCGGTTGGAAGACCCTTGATTCTGGAGGAGATCATGCAAGACTTAGACTTTTAGGAAGGTACTGAGCTTTCTTCTGACACAAAGGGAATTATATCGGTAGATTCGACCGGCGGGGTACAATAAGAGTCAACGTTAGAGACAGATCCAAATACCTTCCCTCGCACTATACGTAATGATAGCAAAATCGAATCCAAGAGCACCAAAAAATTATATGCATTTGAAGACTATAATTTGATCAATTAATCAAACACATCTATTATTGTATGATATTTTACGTAAGGTATGTGAACGACAGTTATTTTCTAAATCAGATTAAATTTATTCAAGAGCGTGTATACATTAAAAACTATGTATGTTTAGTGGAGGCCTTGACACCCCCCCGCCACACGCCCGAGTGGCGGCTTTCGGGGAATTGTGTAGATGCAGATGAACGTTATGTGCTATCCAGATGAGAACAAGGACTTACGACTCTCACCATAGAAGGGGAGTACTTTAGTTGATCCTTTTGTTTGCCTCCCGCGTATTTCAGTCCAAGAGTCCCTTGTCATTTAACTCTCTCACCCAAAAACCCCAGCCACATCGAAAGGCAATAGATCTAAGCATAATCATGCATCGCGCAACGATACTACATTAGCCATAATTATTGAAAAAGGATAATAAGAGGGAATAAATTACAAGTTCATATTACATTTAGTTTCAATTACACGAAAAATCCAAAGAGTTCATTTTTAGTCAAACTAAAAACTTCTTTCCTGTTTTCTTCGAATGCAACAAACCTTTGATAGCAATCGTTGTTTTTGCACAAGCCAGTTGCAAATCCTAACTCTTGAGGGAGTTGATCAGCAATGCCTGGAGGTGATTTTTGGAGCGTGACATTGTATATTTAATATGGAAAGGAAACTAATGGCCTCTGTTAGTTTTTATTACCACTCACGTATATAATTCAGGGCCGCTCGCAATAATGATATTCATCTGTTATCGCCATGCTAATAGCTATCTAATGGTTCCAACTCAGGTCCAACTATAGATTAAAAGTAAGCGTTAATTCTTTGGTTTACTCTCAACCCTGAGCGTGTGACCATGCCTACGGTTATTTTATGGTTTAACTCGGATCTTCAAATGGTTAAACAATTCAATTGTTGGGTAACCATATGCTATGTACCATTTGAGTTAAAGACCCAAGCTATCCCGAGGGGATATCTTAACTACCCAATTGGGATAGCTTGAACTTGGAGCAGAAATAATTTTGTGGTTGAGATTATAATGCGCAGGTACTGACAATGTAAATACATGGCATAGATGAATATGCCTTACACAGGGTTTGTATAGCTGCCGCTAGTGAGAGAAGCGTTTTCAGGACTTAATATAACGTCGCATGGTGTAAAAGAACAGCTTAAAATCACCGTTTTTATCCTCTTTTTTTGGTTTTAAAACCCATAGGAATTAATCGTTCATTGAGTGAGACAAGCGGTGATGTTTTTATGGTTGTGAGAAATGTGCTATCCTGGGTGCTACAGTTGAAATAAACCGAACGTCATGTGACAAAACAAGCCCAAGAAACCCATGCCACGGACCAGCCTATTTTTCCAGTTGGCAAAAAGGGCCCCCACACAAGAGTTCTTAGGGTCCACGGAATGGTTGGAGTAGACACTGTGAAAAATATGTGCGTCTACAGGGAGATTAGTCTGAGAAGTAACAGAAATGTCAACATTTCTATGCGTTGTTCGCCAGAGAAAAACGAAGAGGCCTACAAACTTGAAGACACCTCGAAATCTCTGATAAGCTTATTGCAAATTAATAAATAAGCTTCATAAAAAACAATTATTTAAATTAATAAAAAAAAGTTCAATTGACAAATCGAAAAGTTACGTATTATTGAACCTATTTAATAAAATTGTAATTGGAGCTTTTAATAATTGAATCCAAATTGTGATTCAATAATATGATTTATACCTATAACACGGACCGAATTCAGCACAAAGAACCAGGATTCCACGGAAAAATGCCCACACTGGGCCTAGAAAATACCCTCAGCAGGACTTCAGAAAGAGGTAATCGTGGCGACAAAGGGATCGTCGATCGCTAAATCTCCTCTTGTCGTGGGAAAAGTTGAGCTCTCGCAATGAGCCAAGTAAAAACGTCCCAACCTGGATGTTCGTGGAAATGAATTAAAGATGCGGGGTAGAAGGATAAATGCGCTTTGGAGGACGGGGAAGGGCGAAAGCCTGGGGATGGGAGAGGGAGAGCGGGGTCGCAAGGAGGAATGGTCGGGAAAGAGAGCAGGGTTAGAGGGGGGGGGGAGGGAGGATGTGGAGGTGATGCTCCTTCTGGTGCGCGCCATCCACGCCGGCCGGGCAGGTCCCCTCCTTCGCCGACGACTACCGCGCAACCGCGGAGCGGGCTGGGCACACACCGCAAGGTCACCAGATCGATTTCGCCGGCACGCGGGAGATCGTCGGGGAGGTGAGTGAGGATTTTTGCTAACGGATTTCTAATTTTCGGCGCCACCTCGGCACCGAAAATAAATGTGGGCCGCCATGATCTCCTGAAAGTGTCTTCTGGGGCGAGTTGCTTAAAGTAGCACGTCACTTGACGAGCACTAGTGGTTTTTGGTTTGCGGCGTGATGGATTAGTGGCTACCGATCTGAGGGCCCTGACTCAAATCTGGATGACGACTGTGACCTTAATTCCAACTTCAGGAAACTGCGATGGGAACTAGCGTTTGCTCGGCCGCGGTTTCCCAAGATCATTCTGCTTTGCAGATAAAGAAGCTGACCACCTAAGTCTGAATACCTCACGCCATTGGGCTTAGTGCTTCGCTTAGAGTAATTAACACCACCCTCGCCTATCAAAGAAAACCTTGGCTTGAATATTGTGGTTCGGTTAGATGGCAATAAGCGTGTATAGAGCCTCTTTATGAAGTTAACTCAGTTCCTATAATTATAACAAACACATTTTAGAGTACCTAACAGTATTTTAGAATGTTGGATGCTGCGTTTATGTGTTTATGTTACTCCTCTCAGTCCGAAGTTAAATGCTGAGAAAAATCTGTATTACCTTTTAAGTTTTGCTTGAGGAAATACGGCTAAAAGCGAAGAATAATTTCTGAATACATGAGTCTCTTTTTCACTTCAATAAATTTCACCCATTTTGCTCTGAGTTTAATTGCTCACTAAAGTGGAAAAATAATAAAATTATTCATGACGCCCCACTTGGTCTTAGGCTGCTAATGAAAAGACTTCCTTCTTAAAAAGAAATCGGCTTATTTCGGGGCACTTTTGGAAACGTTAAATTGAATTCGGAAAATTTCCACTCGGGTCTTTTCTAAATATTGGCGAAAAATGAATAGTGAATGTAATGCATGGTTAAAAAACGAGTAAATACATGTATATTTATATATTTTATTTTTTTATTTATTTTTCATGCGAAAGCAATTTTATTTTTGGGCGTTACCATGTTTTACGAGGCGAATTTTTTAAGCAAGTCCCGTTTTGATTCGACAAATAGGACAAGTTCATTTTTTTAATTTATTTTACTTTTAGGCAAAAGCTTCTACCATAATCTACTTTTCAACATTATTCCGCTAATATGAAGACGATTATCATATCGTAACAGAAGCCTATACTTCCCATAGCCATTCTGATAAGATTCGGTGCTATTATTTATAAAATAAAAAACTAAACGCCTTTATACAATTAACCAAATATTGCTTTAAACTATTACTACTTATGTGTTCATAACTGCTTCGTTCAGTCATATTAGAGTGTACTTCTTAAATTTCTAATACAATGAGTACTTCTTACATTTCTAATACGTATATGAGTCGATTTCCATAATACTTCCACGGAACTCACTCGTACGTATATCAATTTGCAGATGAACTAGAGCTGTATCAATTCATCTAAGATTTTAATTCCATTATGCCTTAGTTTTTTCACGATAGTATTTTTTATTGTTGAACATTAAAGGATATCAACATTACTTTGAAATTAATATGCATATATAATTTTATTTAACAACTGGGGTTTCAGAAAATGTGATTTTTTCACACGATATCATATCACACCTACAATGTTGCAAGCCTTTTTAATATTACGTCGTGAAAGAGAATATTTTTTCTTTGTACCTGCAAATGCAATTTTTTTATTTATTAAGTATGAAAATTTTACACTGATATTCATTACATAAATGTGTGTGATGACAATAGATAGCAGCGTATTGAGTAAAAAAGGCTTCATATTTCTGAAATTCGGCCAAAACCTCCGATACATGTTTATACGTACAAGTATAAAATCATTTATATAATAGTTGTTTTGGAATAAAAGATACTGCCTCAGGTGTTACTTGGTGGAAGTCTTGTATACTAGGAGTGAATGAAGGAAGGCTAACGATGTCTATTCCACTAGAATTATTATTTTTCACAACCATTTTTTCGTCACAAGGCAACACTATCAGGTCTGCTGAACATCAGGCCCTAATAATGTTACGTGGCGACGAAACCATGGTCCTGAAAAATAAAAATTGTAGCGGAATTTGCAAAGTTAGCCTTCCTTAATTTATGTCTATTTATGGATTGCATTCCCGAAGTTACGCATAATTACTTTTATAAAAAATGTCATCGTGGTACAGCGGATTTTATATAGTTTGAATTATTTTACTTATATAAAAAATACCATTGGCAAAATTGAGCAATCGAGTATAAGCGTGGGTATGGTGGTACGATTAGTCCAGGGAAAAAAGAGAATTATGATGTTTAATAAGGGAAAGAAGCCTTTAGAAAATCTATTACGATGAATGGGTAATGCAACTCGTGATTTCGGAAGAACGAGATGCCATTCGGCACGATTAGCACTGATTTTCCAGTTTGCGACCATAATAAAATGTAAGCTTGACTCAAGATAGCGAATTTACAATATAAGCCAACGGCACTGAAATCGGCTTACGATACGGTAACCGCGAACGCCGCCGTCTACAAATCTCGAGTTTAAATTAGACGTTAATTTGCGCTTGTCCTTACAAGAGCCATTGCCTCATAGGCCTCGATAAAATCGAATTTCCAAATGTTCCCGTCGACATCCATAGATAGCGTAAGATTTTTAACGGCTGTGAGTAAACCGAAATAACAATTTAAACACTTTGAAGTAGAGGACGTGTTTCCTCCTCTCAAGACCCTCTGAACCCAATAATCAATTCTTAAACGGCTGGGTGGAATATAATGAGCGAGGAACGCCCCATTAAATGCGAGCTGGTGGGTTGCATCTTTCTACTCTCGATAAGAAAGAGAAGAATTCCGAAAAATATGACTCCTGGCTTTTCATTATGTTTTTCAGATGCGCGAAATGTGGAGAGTTCTGTCCGAGTGACGACTTTTTAAAACTGAGATATTTTGCAATGGAACTTCGCGATTTCATCTGAAATTATTTAAATAACAATTCAGTTCGAGAATCTTGGAGTTCTCACGATGTCTTCTCATTGCATGGGAATTTAATCCTATGTTTTCAAATATTTAATTTTTAAAATGATTAAAAGAATTTGGTGTGTTTAACCTACCTATTAACACGCTTTTCCTTTTATTTATTCATGTGATGAAGTTGTTACCAGAATTAAACTCCGGATTCGGAGTTAATACCTCATGAGTAACAAATATGTAATATTTTATTTCATTAGTTTATATTTTATTACATTTATTTATAATTTATTACATACTAATGACAAAATATTCAGGAGTAAGTCATAATTGGACAGAAATGTTCCATTCAGTTTTTTCACAATAGTATTGCTGGAGTACCCTATCTAAAATAGATTTTAAAGACAAGAGGAACACATTTATATGACCTCACTTTCTAGATCAAAAACCAATTATTCTGCAAGATCACTTCCAATCTCTAGATCTATGGAAGACTTGTAAATTCGACTATTATCATTATGATGAAAGTGGTTTTGCCTCAAATAATATCCGTTGTCAACCTCCGATTTAGTGTAACCTACGTGGCCAAAGAGTCAAGAAAAACTTTTGTTTTCGTTCTTGGGCATTAGAGATGGAATATAAAACGGAGTTAAAAAGCGGGAATCACGTCTATTTCGGCAATTTATATGCAAGATAATAATAGCTCAAGCAAATAAAATCTAGTGTTTTTCCACAACCACCAGCAATTTATTTACTGAAACGCCAGAATTTAGTACTTGTGTATGTCTCCATAAACGTAATGTTTTAGGGATAAAGGATTAATGTGTCCGATGCCATTTGAATTATATTTAAATTAATATTCAGCCTCACGCCATTAAATTTGGACAGTACTTTACAACGCCATGCTTTATATTTAAAAAGGAATTATTAGAAAACTCAATTTTCGCAAAATACATTATATGAAAGCAACTGCAAGAGAACACACCGATGCAAATCTACGATGATGAAGAGTCATCGCTCATTCGACAGTAATTTTTTTATACGAAGTAGGAAATTTTAAAACGGATTAAACTGACTGGCGTATTGGTCGACAAACTCCTTCAGCACGACTACGCGACCAGTGCGCACATTGTCACACAATGACAAACTTCGTGTGTTCATAGCTACGGGAAATTCCAAGTTCACCAACTTTCATTTCTCTTTCACAGGTGTCCGTGAACCCGGAGTTCAAAGTGGCGGAGATGACCTTCGAGAACAACGCCGCCGTCTGCAACATGTACTACACCGAGTCCTTCATCCACATATTCAACTGTTCCCTCCAGAGGCCGTGATCGACAGGACGTTGAAAGGGACCGGCCGCGCGTGGCGACAGTGAATGAGTGCGTGTGACTTTTTACACCGGGCCGGTCCTGGATGCCCGTTGCTCCGCAGCGGACGATATAATGTGATAGAAGAGGGTGAATGCGTGTGAATGCGATAGGGTTATTGACAAAAAAAGAACACAAAAATCAAGGCACGAATGACCGAAGAAATTTTTGAACGTTTCCATTTAATTTTGACCTCGTTCTCCTCTGACGTCGTCGATGAAAGTGTGATGGTTTCCGAAGATTCATTTAAATGTGACCAGTAATAATGACAGGGTCGGGTAAATTATCTTTCGGACCGTATGTCTGTTTGAATTTATCGCCTGGGAATCATGTTGAATCCTCGATGGTCGTGTCGGTTACAAATGCGAGAAATTCACAGCATCTTGACTTGACTTCATTAGCATAGTCTTGACTGGGATTCGAACCTGGATCCCTCGATTTCTGGCAGAATGCTTTGGCGCATTAAACCGCTCAGGCGTTCTCTTAAACTTTGAACTTCCAAATCGACGCGTCGGTAGCTTGACCCTCTAAAGCAGTCTGCCATAAATTGAGGGATCCGGGTTCAAATCACGGGGAAGGCGAATGATTGTCGCATTGGTGCTCACGCTCATGGAGTTACTTTTGTGGCATTTTCCTCAGTCTCTTTGAACTGTATACGTTACCCTCGATTACTACATTGGCTAACGCTCAGGAAATATTCACATGCACTCTCTGCTACTAAATTTGATAAGAAAAACAACTCCATCACATGAAATTCTAGGTGAAGTTTCTTTTCATTCTAAAACGCAGCTCAGGTCCTTTGTTCTGGGGCAACCATCCGCGGGTTAAAACCTCAAAGGTACAGCTCATGTCTAATTTGCTCTGCGAGAGTTCATTTCATTCACATCAACAAGATCACACTCATATTCCTCCCACGAAATTACAAAACGGAGGATTTTCGCTCATTAAAAATATTTCCACTTTTCATTCTTAGTTTAACGAAAACGTTTTCTTATCCACGTCACTGGAGTTCTTATTTTCAATGTGAATTTGACTTTGCTTCGGGAAATCCGTTATTTCCATGCACATTTGGATCCATGGAATCAGTACTTTGAAGGGTTGAATGAAAACTGCGAAGATACATATTTTATTCTAATGACGACAAGTCTTCCCCTCACCTAGCCTGTAACATTACTGCGCACTTTTTAAACCTACAAATATTTCACAGGAGGTGTTTGGAAACCTGCAAAAAAGGGTGTTACACTTTGCCGGGATCATTTCACTCCAGCATCTAAACGCAGACAATTAAACATTTGATTCTTTGAATGTGGTTTGAACAAAGAGAAATGGATGGATGGAGAAAAGAATTGGGTAAAGAGAAAAAGAAAGGGGTAAACATAGTGAGAGGGGAAGAACCTGACTATGTGGAATCGACATTTTGAACGTTCTGACCTGGCATTTTGAAACCAGCCCGGTCTTTCAGTCATTCGTGCCTTAAAATATGACCCTGCTCTCACGCTATCTGCGAGAAATCGCCACCGTCACCTCGGGGTGGGGATCGCAGATAAAAAAAAAGTGTTCGCATTGACCGTGGAAATTGCCTCCGGCTCCACTAGACGTCGAATTTCTATTTTAAGCATTTCCGCGGGCAAAGTGCCTCGTGGTGTGAATGTATGTGTTCTGGGAGAAGAGCTCTCTCTCTCTCTCACCCTCTCTCGTTCTCGGTTTCAAATCGAGGGTATAGAGTCCAAGGGGGAGAAAATAAAGGAAAGAAGGAGCAGGTGCTCTAGTCCAGCTGCGTCTCCAGACGGACAGCTAGTCGAAATTTTTTCAAGTGCTTTGTATCTTAGGGGGAGGTGACCATCCCTTATCTCTCTCTCTCTCCCCACGTGTGTCGCTGAGTAGCAGGAGGGGGGAGGAGGGAGGGAAAGAGGGGGACCGCGCGGAGATGGGCCGCACCACTCAAGCCTTCGCGGCTGCGAAATGTGTTCATTCGTCGCTTCCCTCAAAGACACCCTTTAACTGTTCAATTCAAGGGCGGATGTGCGGACGTCCCTTGGAAAATGACTGAGTGATTGATTGATTGATTGAATGACTGCGACGAAGCCTCACTTGTTCCGCACGGCAAAGTATGCATCCTATTTTGAAAGAAGTCGATGACTCTCCCAAGTGTCCGGTTCCAAGAGGGAGCATTTATTTTAACCAACAGATAACTCTTAGGAATAATAATTAAACCAAGCTCGCTAGTAGACGTGATATTATCGGTGTGCGTGTGAGGTGATAGAATTTAAATTAGTGAGGTGAGATAAGCATTTACTATTTCACTCTCCTCACATTTTTGTCGCCATACTTGATAGTGGATGGCCGAAACATAAAACAAAAACCTTGTCTCGGCATTCTTCGTTTATTAAAATGACAAATGACGGTATGTCTTTCAGTGTACATGACAGTTGTATTGAGAATGAATAGTTTTTGGTATAGCGTACACCTAGACCTTAAAGGAATTAATGATTTGTTTTGTAATAATATAATAATACCTACTACTACTGCCAATTTGGGATATTAAGTTTTCAGCGTTCAAGGATGAGAAATGTGACAGCGTCACGGTGACAATAGGCGAGACATTTAAACAGCTGAAACTCTAGCAGGAGGTACGCCACGATCTGTCCCCGAGGTTATCCGAAAGAGGTTGTGGAAGGACAAGGATAGTGTTCGGTTTGACGTCACACAGAACGCCGCTCGAAGAATAATTTCAGAGGACTTATTACGAGGGTTCGAGGGTACAGGTGTCAAAGACGGAAAACCCGGGAATAACACATTTTTCTGGCGAATCACCCAATTAGTTCTTAAAATTAGTCACGGTTTAAGGTGGGAGGGGGGATGGATCAATGGCGTGACGTCATTTACGAGTTTATAGTGTCGCTAAGACTTCTCCAAGCGGAGTTAGCTGGGGAAGACGAAGTGATTCCCACGAAAAAAAAATACTTTAGTCATCTTTTGCAAGTTGCAGTTACAATGCCGATCGATGATCGACCGGAATGTTCTTCTCGCTATGGGATTATATTACTGTAAACCAAACTGTCGGATCATTAGAAGTTTCGGCAATTCGGTACAATCGAACGCCACGAGGAATGTCGGATAGAGTGCCTTTAAACTTCAGTATTTTTTAGGAAGCCCAAGAACATATTTTTATACAACCTAATATCTCTACGGATTTTCATATTTGGGAAAAGATGAGCATCATCAGACATCACTGCCGTGACCAATATCACATTTTTTTTACCGTCTATGAGGGGTAAGATATGAAGACAATACTTTATTCTCCTTAAAAAAAAATGGTGATTATTTCTTTGGTTCGACCATGCGGGATGAGAGGTAATAAGGTACTGGGAGAAGCATACACCATCACAGTGGAATTATTCACGGGGACAGTTTCCTCGTAAAGTAAGGGATACGAATTATTACGGATCCGCTACTGAGTACTTGTACCATACTCATGGATGGTGAGGCGTTTTAAAGTTCATATTTCATTTTAGCGTCATTTGGAATGCGACTCAAAGATATCCCCAATTATACTCCTTATCAAAGGGTTATTTTGGACGAACTTGACTAAACTAACCGTAATTATAGAACATGTTTCATTTGGCATATTCTATTTTTTTAATGGAACTTTTTCTACGCATATATTTAACACTCTTGACCTGTTCTCAAGGTTGCGCCAAGTATTTTTAACATTGGTATTGCTTTCCCTAGGTGTTAATTATGAGAGGAGTGTATGCGAATCGTGACTTAAACGATCACGGAAATGTGAAGGACTGCATTTAGCGCTCGCAAACGATAAGGTCCTCCATAGTGACTTGGGCCCAGGGAGAACGGGCGTCGAAGAGCAGCGATTGAAGAGGCATCCTTTCAAAAATGTGTCGGAAAGAGGGAAATACTATGTTTATTTGAAATGTCGGTAGGACTCAAATGACTCCGCTGTGCAAGAAGTGGATGCACGAATAAAACGTGTGATATTTTACTGGCAATCATTTAACGAATTGTCCTATCGAATCTCAAAAGTGTAAATATTATCTTAAAATGAATTTTAATTGTGTAACAGAAATAAATATTTAGTATTTTAAGAAATCTGCCTTTTTTCCATCAATTCCCTCGCCCATATTTTTCTAAATACGTGAACTAAGCTCTCGGAGGTATCGTGTATCTGAACAGCATATGATGATGGTCAGTATGAGGGTAAGTAAGCAGAGGAAATGAAAAAAATGATTGGTCAGGGAAAGTAACCACAGATTGGCAGGTGAAAACAAATATTATGATAATTTTGTAACTGAGGAATAAAAAAAACTTTATAGCTGTCATCATAAAGACTATTACGCAATATAGATTTGCATTCAGAAAAAAACAAAACACAGGTTATGATTCATTTACTTTGGACTCGGTTGCATGGAAAGAATGGCCTTTCATGATTTTACTCATATTGTACTTAAATGTACCTTGAAATAACAATACATAATACATAGAAAATATCTTAACTATGTTTTTGACCAGAGTTGAAATCGTGTTTTTATTGCTTTCATTTTTATTCTTTGCCCCACTCCTGGTGAAAACAAGCCTAAAGGCATAGGAAGAATTCCGGTCTCTATAATAGGGACAGTGTCAGGTTTTTGTATTGAAAACAATTCGTCCAAGCGGGTTAACAAACCCAGAATTGTTTCTTGCGATTATTCAAATTATCCCGGTAATGACAATCGTTTCATTCCCTCATACCTTCTCGCATTGACATATTTTCAACATTCGGTCAACGTGATTCCATAGTTTTGGAGATCCAAAAGAAGGGGTTACATTTTTCCTACCAAACTTTCCGTATTTAATGTCCATTTTTTTTATCGATCTTGCATTATGAATGAAGTAAAAGATTATTATCATGATGGGTGCGGAAATCACCAGAATACCGGGGTCAAATGCGCAACGAAAATTCAACTGTGTGAAGGATGAAATCCGACATCCTAACCGCCATGTTATCTAAAAGCTTTGTCAAATCAAATACATATTTAAGGTAAGATGCTGTTCCTAATTTTCAATATCGGATTCCCAGAGCCAAGGTAGGAAGACTAATAATTTTCCATGCGCCATATTCAAATATAAGTAGATACATGAATTCAGTCAAATAAGTATAGCAGGTACACTTAAAGTGATTCCAGGGTCCTTCCCAACATTTTTATTGCCACGACCTTAAGATGAGGCCTGCGCTTAGTAGAACTTAGCAATACTATCTGCTACGACACACAATGTTAGTCACGAAAAACAATATTAGTCACAATAGATGAATTTTGCTCTCAATCCTATTTAATGTTGCCTGAATGCTCTATTTCGCAATATTAAACAGAAAATTACATGTTAAACATTTAATCTCAGGGCTTGTTTAAAGCAGAAATTATTGTGTGAATCCAAAAGTGATTGCTATTTTGACGTAAATGGCATATTTGAATATGAAGTTCTGGGAATATTTTTAATGCTGCATTTTAAGTAATATTTAAAATTGGACTGCATTGATGTGGAAAGTGATTACATGGTGACCGATTTTCTGTGGCTTGATCGAGACCGGACGCTTGTTATTTCAACTCAACCATGTTTTCAATTTCCGTGACCAATGCCGGAAAAAATATATTGTCCTTAAGCATGTAATATTCGTGCAACAACATTAACCGAGCCTATAAAAAAAATAAATATCTGAAAAAATTCCACCGACACAAACACTTATCCCTTCTCGCAAGATGAGACGGAGATAACAAAAAACAACTCCTCCATCAAGTAACGTTGAAAATGTTAAGGAACGGACGAGGCTGAACATTTCACATATTTGTGTTGGGTTAGTCGAGAGGGACCAAACTTGATAATCTTGATGCCCAGCGGATGGGCAAGGCAGTTTGTTCGCCCGTGCTCGTTAGAATTTGCCATTTCTACAAACACTCGGGCTATTTTAAAATCCGAAATTCTCGGCAAACAGGAATGGCCGAAACCCCTTTCATCAGTTTCGTATTTTTGGGGCGGCCGCTCACTCACTCCGTGCCCGGAGATGACGTGGGATCGAGAGGAGGAGGAAGGAGGGGTCGGCGAAGGGGATGGAGAGAGGGTGATAGGGAGAGAGAGAGAGGGGGGTGGCGGGGGAAGGAGGGAGGGAGGAAGGTTCGGAGATAGAGAGTTAGAGAATTGGTCGTATGTAAATCACACTGATGCGAGTTGCACCGCAACTTCCAAGGTCCCGGCACGTGTGGGACGAGAGGGTGGAGAGAATGGCGTGGGCGGGAAAGGGAAAGCGAAATCGCGGGAGAGGAAGGGTGCAACCGCCCGTAGCCCCCTCCTCCGCACCCCCAAGCCCCGTTCTGCTCCCTCCCCCCCCTACCCACCCTCTCCCGCCCCCAAAACCCCCCAAACCACTGACACGCCCGTAGCGTATGAATGTATATTGGGCTCACTCGAGGGAGTGGAAGCGGTGGGGGTGTGGAAGGGGGCGGTCACGGAGAGGAAGGGAGCAAAGAGATACATACATCCATTACGTGTGGTGAGGTGGTAGCAAAAAGGACCTTGTGTGCTTATTTGATACTTCCCGAGTCGACGACGCTTCGATAAGACAGAAACCCTTCCCGTAGGTCAACGCGCTCGGTGACGTAACCGGTGCCCTGCACGAAATCACTGCTCCACATCCGCATCGGTTATATTTGCTTTCTCCGGTCCCACTCCCTCCTCCTCCCGGTCTCCACTCTTCTCGCCCTCCCGCAATTCCCCTCCCCTCTCCGCCTCCCCCTCTCTCTCTCTCTCTCTCTTCCCGCTCCCCGCCTCGCCCATTGCTCTGAAACACGTGAAAGCGATGCTTTAGATACGGCCCGTCGGCGGGAGATTTTCTAAAGGCAAATACACACACACAAACACACACAGGAGTTGGTTGACTTACGTAGAGCGAGAGTAACCGTTTGATTTGCATAGAATCGGACACTAAATTAAACTAAACTGAACTCGACTAGGAAGACCATTTTTGTCTACACCGGCAAAACTGTTGCTGTGGAAGCAATGTGATGGCAGGATCTCCGAGGATAAATTATGTTGATTCCATTTTCATCCTTTTATTTGAGTGAAACTGATGAATTTATTTTGTTCGAAAAATCGTTGAGATTCTATGTTTATGACACACATTTCAATATTTGGCCATTGTGGACGCTCGTTCTGAATTCTATGGTTTAATTGTTATGAGCAGTAGTCCACCGTCTTAGGTTTTCCATGGTCTCGGGCACTACACACTATTATAATAGGCCCTGACTAACGCGACATCAAATCCCGTAATTAATGTTACTCTAACTCGTCCTTTAGCTCTGCATTCTATCGGCGTTCCTCAATTCCATCCTCAATGCTTATTCTTTTTCTCCATCTACCTCCCTTACCCAGCGTTCTCCCCTCTATCACTGTCTTCAGCATCTCATTCCCTCAAGGTGTCTCAAGAAATAAAAAATTCTAGCATTCCTTTCTGACGTTTCCGAAATTTCCCTTCTGCTTCTTCATTTACAGTTTTTAAAATACACAACGGACATTTTACGGGGACGTCGGTCACGCTCCTACATGCGCCATAGGGTATTATGTTCTACGTGAAATTGTTATTTGGACTGTACAGTAGACGCGTAATTAGATATTAAGGCATGTATCCATTCGTATGCTATGGAACGAACACCCGAAGATGGCGGAATTTGCTTCTTCCCTTATTCAATTCCCTTCTAAAAAACACCATAGAACGAAATATATATATATATATATATATATAAATCGACTATATATATATATATATATATATATATTATGGAGAAGGTGAAATGGACCGAAAGGAAAACAAATGAGGAAGTACTAGAAATGGTGGGGGAGGAGAGGGGTTTGTTGAGAGAAATCCTATGGAGGCAGGAAAAATGGATGAAAGGCGTATTGAGCGGTAGTGGAATGTTGAAGAGGGTAATAGAGGGGAGAATGTTGGGCAAGCGAGGTAAGGGTAGGAACAGGATAGGGATGTTGGACGGGATGAAGGGAGGAAAGAAGTACACCGAGATGAAGAGGGACCTGATATAGATTAGCTTGCTAGGTGGGGAGTCACAAAATGTTTATTTGATAGTTGTGTCCATCCAAAAACCTACCTTAACCGGTAGATTACCTAATAATAATAATATGTATATATATATATATATATATATATATATATATATATATATATATACATATATATTTTTTTTCTATCGACTAAAAAAAATTTCAGAGTGTAAGAGGACGTCTCGGTGGCTTAATTGGTTAAAGCACTCGGCCGGATATCGAGGGATTCCGGTTCGAATCCCGGTCAAGGCGAATGATTTTTACTCTCTAAAATTGCTGCATTATAATGCACATATAGTGGATGACTCCGTTAAAAGTTACTGTTGCGGCATCTCCCGTAGTTTCTTATAGTAAAAAATATTTATATAAATATATATATGTATATTTTTTTAAACATCGACTATACTAGTAGTAGTATACATAAAAATCGACTATTATGCATTCATGCTTGCGATTTTTCGTGTTTTTTGCCGTAGCATTGTATTTTTTGTCGTCCGCCGGGATCCACCCTCCGACATCACTCGTTTGATACACAGACTTTTGAGTTAGCTGAATGTTCCCAAAGCAGTGTCTGCTCCTCTCCCATTACCCCCTTATCTACCAGACAGGGTTAAAATGTCTGGACGCTCTCTGCCCTTCCCGGTCCAGCGTACAGCGTACGATATTCAGCTGCGCTGCTGATTTCTTTGCCAGCGCGTCATTATCTCTCCCTCGGTGCTGAATTCCCTGCTTTTTTGTCATGCTACGCCACTTGTGTAGTTTTTCACTTTTTGCTGCCGCCGCAAACTGCGCTCTTTTACTGTAATTCCGTGCAGTGATCCTTCAGGTTATTTGCAACTTGAAGTGTAAATATTAACTCTGTTTTGTTTTTTTTTTGACGTCAGAGCATTTAAGTGTCGTGAGTTATTTTGGACCGCCATTTTGTTTTGCCAACATGAAATTGTTGTCATTGTTTCACATCGCAAAATGTCACATTAAATTGTCTATTTTACGCTGGAATGGGGGTTGGGTGTGGCAGCATTTGGGTGGCCCTGGGTTCAAATCCGGGTGGATCTGAACACCCTCAGTTATGTGATTTTTGGGTTACCAGATCTTAATCGGTGGACATGGGAGGGAAAGGATCTGGCCTCGATACCGCTGTGTGGGAATGTTACACGCCATTGGATTCAGTTAGAGGTGAGCTCTACCCTCACCGATCACACTAACAACCTCCTGCTTGATCATCATCATCGTCAAAGCTAATCTAAATATTAAATATAGGTTTTGGATGGTCCTTCACATTTATTATATATCCCAATGTAAAAAGCCTTGATGTTGTTTTTGGTTTTATAATAAACGGATAAATAAATATTCTTCGTCCTTCATGAATTTCTTCTTATTGACCCTACATCATTTCTGTCATCAATTCTCTCGGCCATCATGTCATACAAAAGACTATTCTCTTCCTTCTCGCACCTTCAACCACTTATTTCGCCTATTTTGGATTGAAATTATTAGGTTCTCCTCTTCTCCCATTACATTCAAATATGCCAGTTACGGTGTGATTAGGCAACATATGACATAATGTGTGTATGTCGGGTAAAGTGTGCATGGCGTAGGAAATGTTTGTCAAAGCTTTCACTGAAATAATACGAAAGATAACATTGAACAAATTCCGTAGGGTGTGAATTTATATCCGACGGTTTTTTTTAGGTTAAGTAAGTAACTAAAGCATTACATGGATGTGTCTAAGGAAGTGTATTGACCCATTATTAATTCGGAAGTTTAAGTCAGTGTAAATAAAGGAATACTCCGCCCGAAAGAATGTGAGCTCTACGTTCTTGAGATGATTTTGAAATATTACTTCATCATAGATACATTCTTATGTCTCTGTAGATTCGAAGTTGCATTATTGGTTCACTCTAACTAATGATAAACAGTAAAATTGAAAATTTATGCATATTTCTACATGATAAAACCATAATATTAGTACTTTAAGATTCCATTTAAATCTTCTAATCTACTTCAGTAATCAATTCAAATGATCTTAGCTGAGGCCTAGTAAGAAATAGCTAACATAAGCGCAAAACCTGTTGTGAACTACGGACAAGGCCAACACTAAATTACAACATATTTTTAATATCTCTAGTATTTCCGCTACGTCAGCACCATATTCTATCAAACATATACTATATCAATAATTCCTGTTTCAAAAGTAGAACCTAAAGGTTCCCACAAAGTACTAGTTAGACTCGAGCCATATCAAAACACACCTCCAGTTATTTCATCTCAACATAATTATTTTGCTTTTAATTGGAGGGCGTAAGTCTGCTCAAATCCACATACAAGGTACGTGCAAGTTTTCAGATCTCCTAATTTCGTTTCCGATGAACTACCTACACCAGAAAGTTGAAACATACGTTACTTCTCGACATAATCACCCTACATCCGTATACAGTTTTTACAACCCCAGCGTCATGATTCTATAGCCACCGAGAACGCTTCTGTAAGTGCCCACTGACAAAAACTTGCTGATTGTCCGTGGTCGAGGATTCTTGGGAATTTATTGGTCAACTTATTCATTCATACGAATACAGATGTTGATGATTGGGACACAGACAAATGTACTGCTCAAATAACCGCATTTTCCCCGGGCCACCGCCATCGATTCACTTACAGAAACTTCAGTCTAGTTAAACCCTTAGCGGGTGAGCACCGCACAGCTCTACGCCGTGGCGTGGCGCTGGTATAGTTTGAACTGGTCATCAGTCTTTTTGCTTCCCAACGATTGCAACCCTTGCTTCCTTCACCGTCAATCCCCAGGGAGGGGGTGTGAAGGTCACTGCCTTCCCTTTCCACGCAGGAGGATGCAAATTTAATGCGCCCGTCAGACGTGCCAATATGGAGGTGGGCGGGTCATGTCACGGCCCGAATTTTCCCATAGGCGGACGCTGACAGGCAACCCGACCGTGTGGGGCAGTGGCGGATGTGCCGGGGCGCGCGTTTGGGCTCCGGTCGAAATTGCTAGGGGCGTGCGATCCGAAAGCGACCAGGCGGACAACACATATACACACAGTAGGGATGGACGACACTGAGAACTTTGCCGACGTTATCACACGACATGCCGGCATAACACTACCTATCCCCTCAATCTCATCTAGTCCGTGGATTAGCAAAATATTAATTAAAAAATTAAGTGTCGATTGGACCGTTCTTCAAATAATCATCGCTAACCTTATTTGAAAAAATAACCTGGGAATTAATTTGAAATATTAAATGTGACGAACATTAATATTTTCCACGGTTTTCTCCTGAATTGATGTAACCGGTTTGAGCCGATAATCCATAGGTGCAGAATGATAGGCTTAGCAGTCAAACCGGTTGTTTCAACTTGAAATTAAATCGTGGAAGACATAGCGTTTGTGACTGATAATCGTATAAACTTACTGAGGAGTTGAATCTCCTTTGCAATATTGTAACTTGACGGAAGGACGGTTAAACCACTCTCCTCAATTAACGCACGAATCCGGTTATTATTTCAAACACGTACCTCCGGGTGGAAATAAATGTTACGGGCTGATAATCCTTTTCATGCCGATTAGTATTTCGTTTGGAATAATAAATACACGGCTTATATTGATATTTAGTCACTTTAGTTTTTTGCAACTCTGCGATCCGATTGTCTTGGTGTCAGTTATTGCGCGGTAACAAGTAAGGAAAAATCTATGACCTCAATTATCCGATCCGGGTTTGGAAATCCTAATCTTTGAAGTCGCCAATGAAATATTTCGAGCTCAGAAATTAGTTAAAAAGTTATGTTTTTTATCATCCCCAGAATTATACAAAATTAATGTTCGTGTGATATAGGATTCCATATTTCATAATCTAGCGCGAAGCTGATTTTCTAAAATTTTTCATTTAAATTTTAATTCAAATAATGTCGTGAAGTTTCTTGCTAATGTCCGCATAATAACAATCGCGATTTCGTGTAGCCTTCTGCATCGATAATTCTGTTAAGTGAATACAGGTTAAGAGAAAAAAACTATTTTTCTGACATTTTCATACACTTGGTTATTGTGGGCTATCCCTAAATGCTCCTCTTCATTGAGAAATTAAAACATTCACCGATCGAGCTATTATTTTGACTATTTTATCTTGAGGGGAACCAATAGCTGCCAATTTAATCCCCATGCATCAACGAAGATGTAATCATATTTTATCAATATAATGAAAAAAATTAGTTATTCCAACGGGTCCGTAATATCTAGGTCTTCAAGAGTAATGCAAGTTACATTGCCAATTTTTCAATCTGAAAACTGCCGTCGAAATGGAATTTGAGGACCTTACATCACGAGCTTTTTCCGCATCCCTACGATGAAGTCCTAGTCCCTTCCCAGGCACCTTTTCGGGAAATAAGTCTCAGTGCACACGCCCATGTTCGCCCACGTCCCTCTCCCTCGCACGTTTCCCACATCTTCAATCCCTCGCGATAACATCCCCAGGAACCTTCTCTCCAAGAATATCTACCCCATTTCCCCCACCTCCCTTCCAATTATGTCTCACACACATCCGACTCTTGACACCCGCCTCCCAACTCGCTCTCCTCCCACTCGAACACTAACACACACAGACTCTCTCCTCATCCCCGATTACTCATTCGCGAGGAAAGGCGGCGCCGAGGCGGTATGGATGACCTTCGCGCCAAGACGGCCTCCGGTTCGATGATCCTTCGGAGAGGAATCATCGAACCCTCGACTCGCGTCTCCTCCTCTCTCTGCCACCCCGGAGCGTGGGTGCCGGGTGCGGGACGAGAGACGAACGGTATGACGCGAGCAGGTGCACGAGCGATAACGCTTCGCCCTGCCCTGTGATATGGATCGCAGGTGCTAGAGCTCTTTATGAGTAACGATGCACTTAAAAGAGTTTATTTTCACTTTCATACGTCCGTTGGACGGAATGAAAGGAGGCAGAAAGTAAGTGGAGTTGAAGAATGTTTTATCGTTATGTAGGTCTTCGAGTAAGTTATTAAATGTAGCGTTGGATGACGCTTAGGAATGTGGGCATTGGGCACATCAAAAACCTGCTTTAACAGGTAGAATACTTTATTTCATTCACTATTGATCTCAAAGACAACCTTTTTGACTATTAAATCATATTATAACATGAATATTACAACATAGACAAATTCAATGACTCAAGCTTTAGATAAAGGAAGATTAACCTGAATAGAATCGAACTCACGATCACTTGGTTGGCGAGCGGAGTTGTCACTCCACTGCCATCGAGTTCCTATGCTCATGGGATTGATAGTTCAGGGGATAAAGTGTTCGTCCACTTAAATTGGTCCAGCTCCGAGTGACTCTGTAGAAACCCACCGCTTTCCCATGATATGTGTTTTTTCGTGTTGCAAAACTGTAGTAACACATGGTGATTACTTCAGGCGACTTCGGGAAAGAAATAGGCACCCTGTATCCTGGTGGATTTCGGTAGGCTTATTAAGAGATGTGCTCTACCATAATCGATCAAAGTAGCATTCTCATTGATTACAATGGCTTCGCCGGTTTTCACACGAAGCTATAAAAGAAAACGTTAGTAAAACTAAACATTAAGAGTGTGTCGTTCAGTTTGACAATTTAAGCCTTGAGGGTGAAAGATGAACATAAATAGGAGGTCTCTGAGAATTGGGCATGGAGAAGAATGAAGACAATCGAGTGGCGGTGGTAGAAATTCAAAACGTAAGCCTGTGATGCACTAACCTACGACCCGCAAATGCCCTTAACGTTGCCCGCGACCGCTGATCTTGAATTTTAAAATTTAAACGTTACGTATATTAAATTTCACTCCATAAATTTTTGAAATGGTATTATAAAAACTTTAAATATTCTAGTAAATTTGATTTTAAAACTCTGTTTCTTAGTTACCAACCAAATTTTTTTGCATCTTCCTGCCTTTTGCATCTTCTAATTTTGATAAAATAAATCGAATGCACGAAGGATTTTGGAAAGATCGAAAAATATCTGTTGGGACAAATTGGTTGTGGATCGTTGACGTAAAGGAAGATAAACGCAGACATTCTAGCTGCTTGAGGGAAAGAGATGGTTACTGCTGGCAGGTAGGTATTCAAAGGAAACTTGAATAGTGGAGGGGGGGAAACATAACACAGGCCAACAGTGTTTTTGGTGCCGGAGCTTTTAATGCTGATTTAAAGAACAATTGGGGTGCTGAATCCAATTATGACACTAGTTTTTTCCTATCAGCTATAATTTTCAAGATATAGATATGTTGTTACTTACGTAAAAAAATCTTCTACATGATGATATGGGAATATTATATTAATAATTATTAATATAATATTCCCATATCACTTTGGGCACCTGCAGCTCCACCCAAGCTAGTTGATTTTTCGGGTACCAGATCTTCCTGGGAAACCATAACCGGCACAGGGAAAGGAACTGGCCCCCCTACCCTGATGTGTGAATATTCACACGCCGTCGGGCTTGGTACACGGGTGAGCTCTACCATCACCCACTAAACCGACCTTCGGGTTGATTACTGTGTTTATGGTTTTTTTTTATTCCCATATCATATTACCCAGCGATGTCCCTGGTATTTTATCTTCTGTAAGACCGATGCTATTGTACCGTATTCTTCTTTCATTTTAGTTGAATGAGCGAATGGTATTGCGCCAAACCTGTTACCATTGTGAAGAAGTACACATTTTAAACTACGCTTGGATCTATCAATAAATCTTTTACCGAAGTCGATACAAACGATTTTTGTTTTTTAACCTCATTGGCCTACAATATAGAAATATAATAAAATTTATTGACAGTTTATTGAAAATAAAAGGAACACCGCATGGTGGTTATAAATTGGTATACTTATAGATTTATTTAACTTTGAAAATTTGAAAATTATATTCCGGAATATATCAAATATTAAAACAACTAATCGTAAGATGTGCCATACCTAAAAAAGTAGAGCTGTTAAATAAAAACGGATTTCATATTTGGATTCAGCTCTACAAATATAGTTAAAATCATCACAAAGATTCCCGGCATCAAAAAAAATGTTTTTTGTACGCCTGTGTAATGTGATACCGAACATGAAAAAATAAAATAAATCTTCTAGTGGTGACTAAAAGCTTCACCGTATTTAAAGACAGTGGCGACAAGATAGGTTTAGCATTCCTTTATCACATTTTCCATGGTTGACGCCTCAGTGGCGTCTTAGCAAACGATTATCAATTTGCTGTGCTGTTTTTACGGATACCGGATGAAAAGTAATTGGATTCAAAGATAACGATTGTTGCACAAGTAATTGGGTTTTTGCTTCACTCCGACCGCGCAGACATCGCTCAATCGATCGAAAACAGGACGGACAACCCCGAGGCAGGGTTGGAATCCACCGCCTCCAGGTTTCGCTGGGCAGCGAAGCGTAAACTTAATGCCTCCCTAACCGACCCAACTGACGACGACATGACCCGCGGCGGAAGCGCGATTTCTCGCCGCTGGGATCGCTGTGAAGCGAGGTCTCCAGCCTCTCGCCTTTAAAACTAGCCCTAATGGATGCTCACCATCCTTTATCTCGTTTTTGCATTGTTCGCGGCCCGCGGGGAAGAATTCGCAAACCGCAGAATTACCCCCAGCTCCCCTTTGTTATCGTCCGCCCACCATCCCCCACGGGTCGCTTTCGCCCTATACCGACACGCCCTTAAATGAGCAAACGGACTCATCATGAGGTCTGACCGGTGAGCGCTAACTAAACCGAGAGACAATTACATCACGTGACGAAATAAACCCGCCATTCGATGATGCGTGCTGATCCATGTTCCATTGTTGGGAGGTGAAAGGCAGTGATAATTGTCATTTAGCCGGCGAGGGGGTATTAACTGCTTAATGGCAAATTAAACTTTTTACCCCTTTAATCTCAAAGATTTACAGGCAGGGAGGGCACGGCAATTATCCCTTTCAGGCACGGAACCAATTCTGCCCTAGCGCGCATGACTAACCTCCGCGTCTTCCCACATTCTTCCTCTCAACTTACTGCCTCCGCGCCTTTTAACATTCCGCCTATGGCCAGACCGGCAGGCACTCACCGGCTCAAATGCTGAGAACGAGCCGTCGTATGGTTTTAGAAATAGGAAGGAAAACTTGTCTATGCATGCACATTCGTCGGCTGATTTAGAGACGGTTCACTTTTTGTTTACTATTACCTGTTATTTCCGAAGTGCGCAATAATTAATCAAATTCGTCCAGATTAATAACGTAAGATGAAACGGTACAAAAATTGAGATTTAACTTCGAAACGAAGACGAAGTATGAATTCTATTTTGTTTGTAACAGAGTAAGAAGATTTGAAAAAAAAATATTTTTCATTCAATTGCCATCAAAATTCTAATGCACCAAAATATATCAACGGAATAACCCTTTTATTATTATTATTCAAGCCTCCTCTAAACTTCTAAGGGCAATGACGCAGTGACGAATTTCCTCTTTTTCTTTTCTCACAAAAAAAACAAAAAATATTACGATTCTCTGAGTAATTTAAAACCATTCTATTAAAATACGTTTTTCATAGGTGGAGACCTAGCAAACTAGCACTAGAGAGTATATTTCCATATTCATTCCAGCCTATCAAAACCCTAGTAAAACTAATAACTTTTAAATTCGAAAATATTTATCAGCAAATTAGCTAAAAAATCACATTTCTACATGTTATTTTTTTTAACAAATATGAAATTCAACGGAATGCTAATGTCTCCCTTCGATGAGATATTCAAAGGTGGGGGGGACCTAACTAAATTGCTTTAGCGCACCCAAACATGGTAGATTCCCGTTCATTATAACATGACGTTAAGTTTCATGTTCATGATGAAATAAAACAAAAATCACTCGTTTTTCAGCATGGAATAATTTTTGAACTTAATTTTCAATTTGCTTAACTGAACTCAAAAATCTTTTCTTTTTATGTATCTACTTCAGATCTAACCTAATTTGAAACGTTTCCTAACTGATTTTCAATCAACTCGGAAATTTCATCGTCACACTTTTTAAGACTATTTTTTTATAGCCACCGGGTGCGAAGTAATTTCTTTTAACGTGAATTCAGCTTTTACATCAACCAAGGTTACCTAGTTTGCATTGAACAGGTATTTCAATAACTACGAAAGAGCATATTTTTATGTCTTGAGCTTTCTTGTAGTATTTAAATTTCATGGACAACTGATATTATGTTGTTGAAACCTTTTTCGATTGTGTGAGCATAGTTTAGCGAAGGAATGAAAAAACAACAAACACTAAATTTAAACAATCCGCTAACATTTCATGTGCAATTTCTAAAAATTATTATTTGAAAGTACCTATTTATTTTAGCGTGACAAGCAATCATCTAATCCAGATGAAATATAAGAAAACTCAATGAGACATCTTAATTTTATAAACATTATTAAGTAGGACTTTTCATTATTTCATTATGGAGAACGAAGAATCCAAATGGTGACTCTCGATGGAAACTTCGGTAATCGAAGAAACTAACTTTATTCAAAACATTTTTTAAGTAAGCCTTGATGAGGAAAAATTTCTAATATTTTCATAATTCTCACTGAGCGCGAACTAATTCATTATCTCCCCATCTAAGCAGGTTCTACTAAACCACCTAAAGAGGTACGAGGCTTAGCTTAGGAAACCCACCGAACCAGGAGCGACTCCTGGCTTGGTTAAATTGACGGACAAGTTTAGCAAATTTTTTGAATGGAAAGAGATGACATCAAAGTGTATGGCAACATTTTTAAAATGGACAAAAAGAAACTGTCCCGAGTATGAATTTAAGGGGCATGTTGTATTTTATAATGACAACTATGCAAGACGGACTTGAGTGGAATTGAATTTTTCACATGTAACATTACCTTATAAAATTCGCAATATATATATATATATATATAAATATTTTTTTTCGACATATTAAGGACCAGGATTATTCACGGGCACTGGAAATTTAAAAAAATACTAATGTGTAATGGCCTCAGGCATCTTCTTATTATCGTTTTGTACATTCAAAATTTAAAATTGTTAGTTGACATGGTGGTTTACACCTTATTTTGCTCCAAAAATCTCTTAATGTTTCATACATCTGTCTGAACATTTCATACTAATTTTACTTTTAGATTTACCTGTGAATTTTTGTTAAGTTACTAATGATTATAAAGTTAGTAATATTGTTAATAATCATTGCTTCCACGACATCTTATCGTTTCTTCTGCGCTGCTAAGTCCCTCTTCGAGAATAAGGCTTCGGGTATTATTATTTTTAGAAATTCAGCGAGTTTGTATATTTTTTGCTCAACTTCTGGAGTATTAATTTACTAGATTATTAAGAGAATAATTGGTACATGAGACTGGGACATGAGCACACATATTTTGACCTACTCTGAAGGTGGCGGACTCGCCAACCATTTTATGTTACAACGCAGCATTCACCAGAACTCAACAGCGAAGGAGAAAGAATAAAAAAAAAGGGCAAGGAAACTACGATCACTTTCCCCAATTACCGTCAAAGTGTACACACAGAAGGCAATAAATAAATGACACGCTGAAAGGAGTGCGAATCAACGGTGAAAAAACGTCAACATGTGTGCGTTTCTCCAACGAAGGAGCTCTTGTAGCAGATTGTGAAAGGGATCTCAGGAAGATGCTTGTTAACTTACGGAAGGCGACGAAAAACTGCACTCCGAACGCACAAAAAAAAACAAAACAAGGTAAGGGGTTGCGATAGAAGACCTGAATGAAATGCAAATTAAGAGCAGAAAATAAAATGGTGGCACTGATAGTATATTTTTTTTATATTTCAGAAGCATGATAAAAAGACAAGAGATAAACACCGAGGACATAATGAGGCATTAAAAAACGAGAGAGCATTCTTCAAGAGGTAAATAACTTCTTCGTTGTAAAACATATGCCTCGAATTTAGAAAATACTTCCAAAATACCTTGATACGTATCAACAGGCACAGAAAGGGCATAAAAATAATGATAATATTTTATTGAACCCGGTACTTGGTACGTCGAGTATAGTATAAGTAAAAGTAGCATTAATGTTTACTTTAGTGACATGAAATCAAGTACCTAAGAATTCTATGAGGAAGTAAAATCAGTTAAAATATGTTAATTCCATTACTCTACTTCAAACGTGAAAAACGGTACAATACTTTTTATTCTCATAGGTAAAGGTTTAAAAAATTTAGATCCTCCATTATTTCTGCATTTGGAGAGTGTTTCAAAGTAAAAATTTACTTTTCAAGAGTAAAAGATCATCAGATTAAAACGTGGCGTGATTTTTTTGCGAAAACTCGTAGGGCCGACTAAATCACAAGATCGCACACATGAATAAAATTTAAATAAATATAGATTTCATACCCCTTTCGAAAGCTAAATAGGAAGCATGTCTACCTTTTCCATTCACAGTATGAATGTTCGTAATAGTCCTGGGACAAAGTGGAAATGAAATGTTGTAAACTTCAACATTCTCAAAGCGTATTCAGGGTAATATACATTCTCATTAGTTTTCCAACCATTGAACTTCATAAGAGCCAGGCAGGTGTACGGAGACTAGCGGTGTGCCGGGAAAAAAAACTGCCTGCCCTCGCTAATCCCCACGGAACCATTAAATGACCCCCATTGGCCTTAACCCACCGATAAAACCCACTGAGACAAGCGAAACGGAGAAAACTTTCACCCTAAAGATTTATAAAACAGGCCGCGGCAGGCCAAAAGAATTACCCATTGCGGTTACAAAAGGAGCGTCGTGCTTTGCAAACGGGGATCGTCGTCGTAACCCGCCGAGTTATTTCACGTGAACTCCGCCCTTTTAAAGCAGATGAGTGAGAAGACGAGCTGGAAAATATTAAGCGTTCGCAATGCAACTTTGACCTGCGCAGCGAGCTTCGCGAGTCGCCCTCTCGATCTCCTCAATGAGATGAACGTGAGGGTGAATTTGCATTTTTCACGGCCACCGTGCCCAATCAACTGCCTCGGCGAGGAGTCAGCGAGGCTCCCCTTTCATCCTAAATCACGCCGAAGAGCGGAGATTGAAGGGAACTTTTTGCGTATTTCTCTCGCTCGGTATTTTCATATCTTAGCATCCATTGGCGACCGTAAATATGTGCAAATGAAATATGGAATGGGACGGATTCTTGAGAGCAAAATATGGAGGTACATCACAGCACGGTTTTGAATGCATTTCGAACAAGATCTGATGCTTTTGAGACAAATATGAAAAAGATTGGCTCTATTGGATTATTCTTGGATTGGAATAATATCCATAAGCATCGATGGAGTCGACTCAATTTTTACACTCGTACATCTATTATTATCATAAATTTTTCTGCTTCCACTTAATGATGAATTACTCTGTTATTCCTAGAAATCCTTATGAAACAAAAAAATTTTCATGAAATTTGTACCGATATGAATTATGAAGTAACATGGTATGTGTCCTTAACTGTCAATACTGTACACGTTGAACCAACGCAAATTCCCCAATGTGCTCAACAAATACTTTATTAGAATCTCCTTGAATATAATTACGACTAAAATTTTCTTTGAATGAGATAATGTCACGTCGTTTAGCTTCAGAAATGACGGTACAATCACTGTGATCGTTCCCAGTAAATTATCTCAAACATATCAATCATATTTCATTCTTTGAATGAGGGTGCTTCATTGGAAGAAGACATGGTAATTATCCAGTCCAAGGCTGTCGTATTAGCCATAAGTTTTTTCCTGAGAAAAAAGGAGAAGTGATAATGTATTTATTTCCAGTGAACTTGCAGCTGTTGTATGAGCGAATGACCAGACGCCAAATGAATTGTAACGCTTTTAATCCTTTTTTCAAGTGAGGGATCTGGAACTTAGCAACCTTATCACATTAGCCGACCCTGCTCTCAATCAAACAAAAGGAAAAAAAACTGAAGGGAATCGTTCACTGAATCACGCATAGACTTGATGCATAGTATAACGGACAATCAGCCAAAGGTCGGTTCTCGTTTCGTCACCATTGGAGGATGGGTGTTGCGAATAATATTACGATTTCTCGTCAAATGTAATCTAGCAACTTTCCCACTGACTGAGCGAGCATTTGAGCGTTAACACAATTCTTTAAACTTGAAAATCGTTACAATTATGAAACTATTTTAATGCGGTTGAGACGATTCGTTACCGCGCATAAGTCTTCTGAAAACGAAAATGAATATTGTTTTCCCAGTTATGCCTCGCAGGAAATCAGTCGGCAACTAACTCAAGGTTTGGGGGTTGGAGACCCTTCAGAAACGTTATTTGTCGTTTCCTCGCCACGCCTGCTTGCTGTGAAATATGAACAGACGTCCTCAGCACCTGAGGACAATGATTGCTGCGGTGGTTAGTTTACTGGAATTCCATCCCCCTTATTGGTGTTCGAATCCCGGCGGTGGCAGGATATTTCTGGAGAATATTGATTCTTGGGGTCGCGTGGAGAGCGCTGCAAGTAGAGTACGCTGTCGGTCAAATGGGACATTAGAGTATGGGTCCCTTGGTGCCTTTCGTTAAGATTAGGCGGATGCTGATTCACGTCTTCTCTCCTCTTTCTCTCATTCCCCGAAAATCCTCTTCCTACCAAATTACCCATCCATCCCTAGGCGAAAAATCTTACCTCAGTCGTCGGTGTCCTCTCCTCTTAACTACCGCCACTACAAAGACTAATGCCAAGAATGAATCAGCCCAAAAACTTCCATCACTTACAGTGGAACAATTTTTAAAGAGTAAAAATAAATCTCCTTGACCGGGATTGAACCCGATTACCTCGGTTATCGCGGGATCTGGGTTCGAGTCCCGGTCAAGTCGAATGATATTTACACTTTTAAAATTGTTGCATTGCAATTCGTATTAGGGGATGACTCCGTTAAAAGTTACTAATGCGTACATCTCCCGCAGTTTCTTTGAACTTAATCAGCAGGATTAAGGCGAATAGGAAAATTATAAAGCGGGCCAAGTTTGGTTTTCTCCTTGTTTTAGATATCGAATGACTAAAAAAGATACATGGGAAAGATTAACGCAAACACAGAGACAGACTGATTCCAGGTGTGTATGGTGCTTGTGATGAACTCACCTTTGGTCCAACCGCAAAGGAACCAAAATGAATGCGAGCGTAAAGGGATAGTAAGTGGGTGCGGGCGACCGACAGGCTGGAGACGCAAATCTGCTTTCGCTCGAACCCCCACCCCGTTCAGGGAGAGAGGCGTTTGCACTTAGTAAAAAAATTAAAAGACCCTGAAGACCGGATCGATCAAGAGCGGCAAGAAGTCGCTCACGAGTGAATAATTGGATCACGAGTTAAAATTATTCATCATCAATTAATTCGAATGTGGCACGTTTTGTAAGGCGAGACCACATCCATGCCAGATGAAATTAATCTTCGACTTGCTATTGGAAACAGGCAGTAATAAAGGTAAGATGACTGAGAGAACAACATCAATGAATATAGAGGCTGGATAATAAGTCTAGATGGAATCGTTGAATCAGATGGTGTCAGATGACGTGAGGCTACGATGATCATTCTTGTGGACATGGATATTATTTTATGTTTATTGGCATAGGAAAGATTACAATTTGAATTGAATTAAATGGCCATTATTGGGGTAATAAAATATTACTGGTGGTCATTAATTCCAATTTATATTTGAATATTTCAATTGGTCGTTCACATGAGGTTCTACAAAGTCTGTCCCAAAAGTAGAAGGACTGAGTCGATTTAAAAAAAAATTGTTGCTAGAATTAATACATTTTCGAAGTAGCACCCTTGTGCATCCACACACCGTTGCCATCGGGTTTTCCATGCCTCGGACGCTTTCAGGAATGCTTCTAAGCTCTCTCGTCAGGTCCTGCTGTAACACTTCCATAGAGCCATGGTGATGTCCTTTCAGTACAGTTTTGAGGATGGGGAAGAGGAAGAAGTCTGGTGGTGCATTTTCTAAAAAAATTGGATCCTCGCTCCTATGGTCGAGAAGCTCTTGGCAAATCCGCGTGCGAGTTTAATTTTGTTTGTCCGAGAACACTCGTGAACTCCAAATTCGCACACACCTTTCTCATGCCCATGTTTTCGCTCAAAAGTCGACGAACATCTCTTTTAGAGATACCAGGATCATCAGAAACCATGCGAAAACTTAATCTACGATCCCTGTCCAACAAAGCCTTCACTCTTGCAAGATTTTCGTCACTTTTTGAGGTCGAAAGCCGTCCTCAACGTTCGGCGCCTTCAACAACTTCTCTACCCTCCCGAAACAACTTGTGCCACTCAAAAATATTCAGTCTAACCATGGCATTATCATCATAAGTTACCTTGGTCATGTCATGAGTCTCTTTCCCGGTTTTGCCTAGTTTCACAAAACATTTGATGGCGTAGGTCTGTTCCAATAACCGGTCCCTGATGGAGCGCAGCGAGGTCATGTTATAAAGGTTTCGCAAACGAACGATCCGCACTCAGCAAAGGTTCGGAGCCAACTGACACAGGCCTCCAGCTGAGACTTCCATCTTTTTAACTCAGCCAGAGAAATCGCCCCCTGTCCTTCCATCCGGGAACAAAGAAGAAACTACCACATATATATACTTTTGGAACATACCTTGTATTATGAAAATGTTTGGCTAACTAATATGTGCCTTCTAAATAAGAAATTCTTGACATAATTGTCATCAGTGAAGAAAGGTTTTCACTAAAGCCAAGAACAAACAGACAACCGGTCTGTCATTCTGTAGAACATAGGAATCGAGATTCTCTTATGACTGATGTAATGCAGAATACTCTTTGCCGAGAACAATTACAGGGTAATTCATGTGGTACCATTATTAACATTGTCCAACCACGGTAGGAGTAAAAATAATCGGGTCAAAATTTGTCTAGTTTGTGTTCACCCCTTGCCACATACCCTAGTTGTGGCTGTGCAGGGAACTAATATATCCATTATTACAAGGGAGACTTATGGTGTGGTGAAATATATCCCTTCGATCTCAATTGATATAATGAATGGGTGTGAATAAAATGAATATATGCTTTGAATTCAATATCATTGCAATATCCATGCTTGAAATCTCTCACACCACGTATAATTTTAAGAACAAGAGTATATCTTTCCCTCAAATTTTTAATTCGCGAAATCAACAATGACTATCATAGTGCATTTATGTACATATATATAACCATAATCACAGTAATGAACCCTAAGGTCGGTTTGGTAGGTGATGATGGAGTTCACCCAGTACTAAACCCGACTGCGTGTGAAATTCACACACATCAGCGTAGGGGGGGTCAGTACCTTTTCCTATATATAAATAACACTTTTGTCACTTTTTTTGAAAATCCCACGGACGTACACAATAATGTAAATGGACTAGTCGACACAAACACAGAAACAGAAACACATAAAAGAGGGACTCACTGGGTCTCGAATTTTCGGTGGTGCAACCACCTTTCTCAAGAGGAGTTAGGAACAGAACTTTCGAACCACCGAAAATTCGAGACCCAGTGAGTCCCTCTTTTATGTGTTTCTGTTTCTGTGTTTGTGTCAACTAGTCCATTTATATGAAATATATATTTCTATATTACGTATCCTAATTATATTTCTACATTTGTTCAGCAATCCTATTGATATACATTCAGAGATCTGTGGCTGTGGACTAAATGTAAATATTACCATACGGATAAAGGTTCCCGACCTCTACGCCTCAGTATATTCCAACGTCTACCCTGTTGGCGCGGGCGAGAACCTCAACCCCCAGAGTTTTCCATTCTGACAGAATGGGAGCGTCACTTATTCGCCCCGTCCCCCGGACCCTCCCATCGCCCCCAAACCATCGCCTTTGGAATCAATTTGGAGCTCCACTTTATCCAACCGTTCCCAGCTCGGGTGCAGCCGCCAGCGGACGAAATATGTCGTCTTTCGCCCCGAAAAAAAATATCCTCGCCAAGCGATGAACGAAACAGCACCGCCGAGGTCCGCTCGGCAGTAACCACGGCAGAACGGCGGCGGGACCGAACGAGGGCTCCGCGGCATCTCTTGGAGAAAACCCTATCCCGCAAACTCTCTCTCGGCGATGGGTATTACTTTCAAGCTTGCAAAGGTCATTCTGGTGGCTGAGCTCATTTCTTGACTCCAAAAAGAGAAGTGATAACATTGGCAAAGCGGAAATAAAAATTCGACAAATGGTTTCAGAGTTAAGCGTTCGTTTTTCAAAAATTTCCTGTAGAACTTAAAAGAACTCAGGAGTGTGACGGCAGTCCGAAAAGCCAAATGTTCAACAAACTTTAAAAGGAATCTTTCGGCGAATTAGGTGTTTATTTACGTAGTCCATTGGCACTTGACTGCAAAAATACACTTTTATCATGGTTATTTACTACCCAGGAAAAATTCCTTGAACAAATAAAACATCGTTGGAGGGCATGTTTACTTACGCATAAAATGAAGAGAGCATTCAATAGGTCGTCTTTTCGTTTTTGTGAAAAATAACCCATAATTTATCAACGGAGGAAATTCTTTCTGGCATGTTATGGTGAAAGTTATCCATCACGGAAATAAAACTAACGTATACTTGTTAAAATTTTTATGGGATGAAAAATAATTTAATTACGAAATATTGGGGACTTTTTATTGCTTTGTTGCAAATTTGATGATCAAAAATCAATGACTTAAATTTTACCAAACTTTATTCAATTTCTCTAATTTCATCGGAATGATCTAACCTGCCGTTTAGCTGCCTTAAATGATTCCTTGATAGCAGAGTTAAACTTAGCGAATTCGTAACTTTCTAATAATCTATTTCTTCTCTTATAGGAATTCAGGGTTTACTATAATCCTGGTTGCCTTTTTTGGTTAATCCCTAACTAATGAACCTATTAAATGTTTCCTTTTTCTAACTCCGAGAGATATATTTTGGGATATGAGGCATTTGGCTATCTAATTAACACCACCGTCGATAGATCTCGAAGAATAGGCTAGAATTTCTAATGTGGTCTAATTAGTGCGGAATAACACGACTCTTGTACATGTTTATTCCAAGTACCTCCCGTCTGGGTAGTGAGTAAGCCTCCACCCTGTTCTTTTAATGGGCAATATCTCCGTAATCGTTTCTCTCGATTCGGTCAAATTTCAAATTCATATCGATATTATTTTAAGTTAATTTGTCCACTGATCTCACTTTCGTTTGAAATTTTATCGTTCCTGTGTATGACGCCAGAATTATTTCTTCTGTATACGTACAAGTATGTTACCATATGGACCGGTTATGGTATGGGACCGGGAGGGACCATTGGTAGCGTGTTCGACTCTCATACCGAGGGTCCCAGGACTATAGCACGGATAATATTTTTCTGGCTATTTTGTCGGAAGATATTTACAAGCGGTTGACAACTTTTACACGCAACACCGCCCACTGAGAGGAAGCAGTAGAAGGCATTGAGGTCCGGCATCAACCTATTTATGACATGGTGGCATCCTTCCTGGTAAAATATTCCGGTGGTAAAATAGTCCCTTAATCGAATCTCCGGATGGGGGCTACTGGGAAGGGTACATCGGTCAGGAAAGACAGATGCAGGATAGGGACATGGAATCAAAGATCCTTAGGGGTGATCGGAAAGCTGGAGAACGCCAAGATTAAAATGGAGAGACTGGGTAAGACATCCTGGGAGTTGGCGAGATCAAGTGGATTGCAAGCAGACAACTACTGGAGCGACGGATATCGAGTTATATACTCGGGAGACGACCGGAGGATAGCAGGCGTTGGTATCATACTGAAGAAAGAATGGGACAGAAGAGTAAAGGTAATGTTGGCGTACAACCAGAGGATTCTGATGGTGAAGCTGGAAGGAGAGCCCACGGACACCGCGATCGTGCAAGTATACATGCAGACGTCTTGCTACACAGAAGAAGAAATAGAAGAAGTGTACGAGCAAATGGAAGAAGTCCTCGGACAGGCAAAGGGGAAAGAAAATCTCATCTTAATGGTAGACAGGAACGCAGTCGCTGGAGAAGAAAAAGAAGCGTCGGAAATATCTGGATGGGAACAGCATCGACGAAGGAGTGGTACACATGGAAGATGCCAGGGGATATCGTAAGGTACCAAACAGACTACTTACTAGTAAGAAGGATAGACCCAGGTGAAGCAGTGCAAGATCTACCCTGGTGCAGACATATGTAGCGATAACAACCTTGTAATCATGAAGAGCCAACGTCGCTACAAGAAAATTAAAGAACAAACAAAGAGCCGAGTTGGGACTCAAAATTACTGGCGGAAAAAGACAATAGAGAATGATTTGCCGCGGCCATTGACAGCAAACTAGGTGATGAAGGAGAAAGGAGCACCGAGGAGAGATGGAATGAACTGAAGAGGGTAATCGCAAAAGTTGTAGAAGAGCAACTGGTCTACAAAAAGCTAAAGAACCAAGTCAACCGAGAATGCAAAAAGGCTAGGAAGAATTGGATGGTGAAGGCTGCTGGGAGGAAATCAACGAAAATATGAAGAAGAGGAATGCCGACACAGCATTAAAACTAGTGAAGAAACATTTCGGAGAAAGGAAAATGAAAAGCAAAAACATCGGGGATTTAAACGGAGATATACTGATAGAAAAATGAGGAAGTACTAGAGATGGTGGGTGAGGAGAGGGGTTTGTTGAGAGAAATCCTATGGAGGCAGGAAAAATGGATGAAAGGCGTATTGAGCGGTAGTGGAATGTTGAAGAGGGTAATAGAGGGGAGAATGTTGGGCAAGCGAGGTAAGGGCAGGAACAGGATAGGGATGTTGGATGGGATGAAGGGAGGAAAGAAGTACACAGAGATGAAGACGGACCTGATATAGATTAGTTTGGTAGGTGGGGAGTCACAAAATGTTTATTTGATAGTTGTGTCCATCCAAAAACCTACCTTAAACGGTAGATTACCTAATAATAATATTGATAGAAGGTGAAGATATTGGCAATAGATGGAACCAATACATCGAAGAACTCTACCAAGGTCCGAGGCTGCTGGAAGAAAACCTGAGTAAGGACAAGAGTGAAACGGATGACGAAAACCAGGGCCCATACATACTGAGGAGCGAATTCGATATAGCAGTGAAATACTTCAAGATAAACAAAGCTCCTGGAGAAGACGAAATCGACGGAGACATCTACAAGGCACTCGGAAATAAAGCCAAGGACAAACTGTAGGGAATAATCAAAGATAGCTGCAAAGACGGAATACTTCGTGCAGATTTTCGAAGGAGTGTGATGATCGCATTACCAATGAAGACGAGGACAAAGAAGAAGACAGAGAAATTTGGGAAACACCGAACCTTGAGTCTTGTGTCGCATTGGCGCTTGACTGAAAAAATACACTTTTATCATGATAATTTACTAACCATGAAAAATTCCTTAGCCTTAAAAATACTTACGCGAATAATAAGTCGAAAGATGGACAGGAAAATTGAAGGTAACCTATCAGAAAACTAATTTGGCTTTAGGAAGAACAGAGAAACCAGGGAAGCTATACTCTGTCTGAGGATCAAGATAGAGAAAACAATACATGTGAACAAGCAACTGTATGTGCCATTCGTGGACTTGGAGAAAGTCTTAGACAATGTGCAATGGAACAAGATATTTGGACTGTTGGAAACATTGGAATAGATTACAAAGACAGAAGAACAATCTATCAGTTATACAAGAAGCAAGTAAACACAATGCGAATGAGAGATGGAAGCCATGTAGAGGCTAAAATTAACAGAATAGTTAGACAAGAATGCAACCATTATAATATAATCATAATATTCATAATTAATTAGTTTATAAATATATTCATAATGATTATAATTATAATCATTATGAATTAATATTAATTACCTTTACTTCTCTACAATTCAATTCATTAATACGAGTATAATGGGTGGAGCTTAGGGCAGTAGATTAGGAAAAGGATTAAAAGCAATGCGATTCCCTGTAATTTTCAGTAGCAATAACCTTAAGATCTAATCCATATATGCCCACACACTTCCCTTGGTGTTCTCGTTATATTTCCTTCCACCCGTTGAGACGTATCCACCCTGCTTTAATTAGATATCCATCATTAATGAACGCTGGTGTGCTACCCAAATGAAAATTTTGATTTACGCTGCGCCAAGGGTACTTACAGAGGAGAGAGCGTTAGCAAATGAGGAAAGGGGAGGAAAAGGATATGTATATTGGACGGAATGAAAGGAGGTGGAATGAATATGGAATTGAAAAACAGATTAATGTGGTTTGGGTAATTAGGTTGTGTCTTATTAGACGAAGCTGAGGATAAGAGCGATGTTATATCGGTGTCCATTTACAAAACCTACCTTAAACGGTACAATACCAAGTAATTTTTACGAGTACACGTAAAATTAGTTAGGTTTGGGGATAACCAAGCTCTAGTTCGTCAGTAATACTAGGAATTGCAATCAATACTGAGTGAATCGGAGGTTCGGTGCGATAGATACGGGATGAGACTTTATATGAATAAAACGAAGGTTATGCAATTTTCCAGAAAGAAAAAGGCTAAGCTAAACATTAAAATAGGAGGGGAAAAAATAGAGCAAGTAGAACAATTTACATATCTCGGAAGTGTTTTGGACCAATACGGTCAAAGTGGTAGGGACGTAAGGAGAAGAATTGCGCTAGGCAAGGAGGTTTCTCAAGGAGGAGGGAGTTGATGATGGGGACGTTGAGTAGGGAGGTAAAGGAAAGACTCGTAAAAACTTTGATATGGAGCGTAGGAAACGTGGTCGCTGAAGCAGGAGGATAGACATAGATTGGGGGCTTTTGAAATGTGGGTGTGGAGAAGAATGGAGAAGGTGAAATGGACCGAAAGGAAAACAAATGAAAAAGTATTAGGGATGGTGGGTGAGGAGAGGGGCTCGTTGAGAGAAATCCTATGGAGGCAGGAAAAATGGATGAAAGGCGTATTCAGTGGCAGTGGGATGTTGAAAACGGCAAAAGAGGGGAGAATGTTAGGCAAACGAGGAAAGGGCAGGAACAGAATAGGGATGTTGGACGGGATGAAGGGAGGAAGGAAGTACACAGAGATGAAGAGGAACTTGATGGTCCTTAATGGTAGGTTGCTGGATTGTGTTTTGTTAGGAGTCACAAATATTTATTTGGTAATTGAATCATCCAAACCTACCTTAACCGGACGATTAATTATTAATAATAAATAATTTATGTATATATATAAATTTTTTAGCGATTAATGAACTAATTAATCGGTAAAAAACATCATAAACACAGTAATCAAACCGAAGGTCAGTTTGGTTGGTGATCGTAGAGTTTACCCAGTACTAAGCCCGATGGCGTGTGAAATTCACGCAAAATGGAAAAATATTTAAACAACCAAAGGTTAATTTTGAAAACTTATATTGACTTATTCTTATGATAACTTATTCTGACCCTGAAGGATAAACATTCAAGCCAAGATAAAAAACAATAGATAACTGTATTACGTCCTATATAACTCTCTAAGTGGCTATTTCCTGTTGGCATTGTATTTTACTTTGGGCTTTAAGATTATTATGAGTCGTTTTAGACAGGTACAGGATGCCTAATGCCTGGACCAATCTTAAAGTAAGCATAAGCGATAGTGTAACTTCAGCTAGTAATAAAAACTCGCCATATATCACAAAACATAACCAGCTCTATATTGTAATCCCCCTGAATCGTGCCTAAATTTAAAATTTGCCCGTTTACTAAAACTTAAATACCCCCTAAGATCCCTTCAAACTTCGTACATTAATAGCATTAATGAAAATTAAAATTTCTACGCTGATTTTTCCCATTAGGTTAAACATTTTTCTGCATTAACGAAAGACGCTACTTACTTATCATCCGCAAAACTAATTGTTCTCACTAGTTATCCAATATCTAGATGGAATGAACCTTGATTTCATGAGATGAAAATAAATTTACAAGATATCTGAAATGTATCGATTAAATTTTCATAAACTTTTAGAATTTTATGGTACATATATCACGTTTGCGAATCCTGGCGTGAAGAATCGCAGTTCACTATTTACCGTGCAAAGGATCTGAGTCACATCCGCAACTGTTATTATATTTGAGGATATTGCGAGAAATCGCCATTCATTTTCATCCCAACCTCCGGAGTCTGTCGAGATTTGGCGAAGGACAGAAAATAAAGGACCGACAAAGGGAGGAAATAAGGCCTTAAGAAAAAAAAATAGGTATATCATGAGACAAGCGGCAGGTAGAGTTGGTGCATGTGAGCAGCAATGAGCGAAAGAGAAATAAAAACGTAAGAAAGCAAGGACATTTCTTTCGAGGAGGAAGTTGGGAGAGGGGAAATTTATGCCAATGAGCGAATAGAGGCGTGGAAAAAAAACACGGTGCGGAAGAGATGTACACGTCGTTTTTGCCAACTTTTGCGCCGATTCTCCGTACACTTCACCGGAAAATGTCTCTTCCATAATTAATTCTTGAAACAAGTCCAACGCCTCCACGAATAGTTTGCGAGGCACCAGCGGAAGTGGATGATACCTTGCGGCCCGCGAAATAATTCTTAACGCTCGCCGCCTTCATTCGTAGTTAGTAGTGGTTTGCCGTCAGCGAATCACGGAAACGAAATTAAATGCTATGAGGGTGAATACAAGGCTAAGTCAAAATTTTAGATGTGAGAAAGGAAAGGATGGAAATGAGTGATTAGACTAGAATCGAAAAAGATTCCCGAAGTATATTGTAGACACAGAAACCATTTTCAGAACGCGGGGTTTAACTACTTTCCTGAAAAGCATCTCGGGTGTGCAGCAAGATGTTGACAAAAATCTGGGATGTCTGTACTACACATGAATATAACTAATGAAAGTGAGTGGTATCTGAGAGTCCATGATGTAGAGTAACTCAAGAAGCGAATCGCAGGCTATTGTAGATAGAGGCATATGGGATACCTAAAGAAAAATGATTATCGAAAATACACGCGAGTCGGATATGTCGGAAATATTTTAATCCTGCTTTGAGGAATTTTCGGTAGGGAGAAAGGAAAACATATTACTAGCGATAGGAAAGAAACACATACTTTGTGCTCCACAGAAAATATTGTTTATTGATCCACTAAATTTATTGCACTGTAGCATCTTCAGGATTAATGACACACGATATAGACGTTTTTTTGCCTTGAGCTATGGGTTATTTTTCCTTAAAGGGATTCCCACTTTAACATTTAAAACCATATTATAGTCTTGCTATAGGAGAGTCCACACTCTCCATAATCCTCCTGCAGAATTAGATAGGATTCCCCTGGCGATTCCTTAATTCGAAAGCAAAATTTAAATACACAGTATTGTTACCTGCATCGTTTCCACATTGTATCGATGCGTGACGAAGTGATATTGTTTCAACTTGCAACAGCTACTGCTGGTACAATACTGCAGTTATATAAATGAAACACGACGCAAGCATGTATGCTACATATTAAGCTAATAATATAGCATAAAATGAATGTTTGCGCATCAAGTTAAAAGAATGAAACTTTTATGATCACTCTTTATTGGACAGCTTTCGCACAATGCCAACACTTTCAAGAAGGGAGAGAGACATTGCTGAGTAATTTTTTTGCTCAGAGAGAATGGAGTGAAAGATTTAAGTACACCATTAAAGCCTTAGCTACTAGAATGGCACTCCTGCGATATCTCACCCTATACGAAACATTCGCAACGTTTCTCAGTCCCTTCCTCTGCTGACAGTCGAGGAATTGATGACAGGAAATACAGTGAATCCGAATGGAATAATGAATGACTTAGAATTACTCAAGATACGAATCATTATGGACCTTCTCTCCAGATCCAGAACTTACATTAGATCACGCCTATTTTCTCTCGCTAAGATGAAGTTTTATTTTTTTCCTCGGAAAAGGGTGAACTCGGCTTGATGTACACCATTTGGAGGCACTCGCAAGAGGAGATTCATAATTGAGGAAGAGGCGACGAGATGTACTCTTCTACAAGTAAATTACAGACTGATACTGGTAAATACATTGCAGTATATTACATAGTACCCTGCAAGCCACCCCTAAGGTGTGTAGCAAACTGAGATCCTTAAAGTCATGTTTCTCCATATATTTGGAAAAGACAAAGTTGAATAATATCGTTGCGTATCAGATTAAAAGGATATGAAAAAATAAATTCGAAAATAATTTTTGTCTTAGAGAAGTGCGCTCATGAAAAGACCCGTTGTACCTCCTCCCTCACTTCTCAAAAACTCGCATTCGGTAGGACAACATAAATATGATTTGTAAGTCCACAGTTTCACAGTTGGTGGACACAAAGGTGAATGATATAACAAAGTTCCTACTTCCAATTCGATGGCACACTGCCATGTAAGAATTAAGCTCAAAATTAGTTTTTGACTCAATTCGTCTGACAACACAAAAAAAGATTCACATAAACTTATCTCCACCCATAAATCTATAAAACATCTCGAGGTTTTCATTGAGGTTACAGCGATTCGTCCATATTTGCCACATTTTGAATGCCCTTTCAGTAGCAAAACAGTTTGTACACCTTGAACTTCACCGAGAGAAAAAATAATTGCTTAAACCAAACGTACGATACATACACTGCCACAGCAAATTTATTTCCTAGAATCGTGACAGCAGAAATATCGGCTTAGAAGAAAATGAGGTTGGCTTTGGCTCATACACTGGGGGGGGGGGGGGTTATGGTTTCACATCATCTTCAGCGCAACTGGAAATTATTTAAAATTGTCCAGACCTACATTAGTCCGTAGAAAAATGAACTTTAAATGGAGGAAAATTATTATTATTTAATAAAATATTTTAAATAAATAAAATACAATTTATTTTTACATTTAAATAATAAAATAATTTAAATAATAAGATATATTAAATAAATAAATTATTAAATAAATATATTCTTCCCTGTAACTCATCATTTTCGCCAAAACTTACTAATTTCAAAGACACTGGAAAACATTTTTTGGTGAATGACATTACGGTACGAAACTTAATTTTTTTGGATTTCCTACCTCCCACCCCTTCTGACTCTCCTCATTTAGTTAACTCCCCTCTCTCCTTGGCCCCTGTCCACATAGGCGGAGGGTGTTCCTAGCACTCCCTTCGCCCAGTCCCACAGCACCCTCCTTTGTCGTAGGATCCGCTCTGCTGACCCCCCCAGGTGTGCTTCCTCCTTGGGAGGCTTCCAACTCCCAGCAGAGAGCCCCGGGACTCACGTGAACGACCCGCCCCCCGTGTTCTCCCCATTCCCACCTCCCTCCGCTCACAACCCCCCATTACCAACGCCCCCTCTTCGAACCCTTCCCTCCTCATCACCCTTCCCTCTCGTTCCCCTTCCTCGTCGCCACATCACTCTCTTTCACCCTGTCTCCTCCTCCCTCCCGCCCACTTCTCGCCGGCTCCATTCATTCCGCTCCCCGCAACATATCCTCTCCCCCACTAGTCGTCCTCCTTTCCCGGGCTCCTTTCCCCATTATCCCCGTTCTCCGAACATCCCTCCCGCGAATGAAACCCGCTTCATGACGAATGCGATCCAAAGCGAGCAAGTTGACCTTGCGTCAACTCTCTTCTATGAAGGACCCATCTCGCAGTCCAATGAAACTATGACGGTCCCACGGTTATCAACCCGAAGGTTGGTTTGGTAGGTGAGGATGAAGATCACCTAGTACTAAGCCCAACAGCGGGCGAAATTCACGCATCAGAATAGTTGGGCCAGTCCCTTTCCCTTTGCCACCATTGGTTTCCCAGGAAGATCTGGTACCCTAAAAATCACACAGCTTTGGCTGAAGTTGAAAGTGTCCTGAGAATCAAATCTGAACCCTTCGGTCAATAATCCAGAGCTCTACCCAGGATTACCACGAACTTTTAATACGAGGCGTATTCTTAGAGTAAGTACCGTTTGCTTATATTAAATATTGGCGCTTCAGAACACAGTTTTGCTCCTGCAGCGCCATCTACTGATTCTTTGAGAAGCTATAGCAGCATTTGTTTTGTTTCAGAAGTCGTTTGCTTGTCCGTGCATGCAAACAACAATGTCCGCGACAATCGTTGATCCCGCCAGCTGTGAAGTGCGTTCTGTCATACGATTCTTGTATGCAAAAGGATTGTCGGCTGCTGAAATTCATCGGGAATTATGCCTAGTTTATAAACCTACAGTTATGAGTGAAGGAAAGGTTAGACAATGGTGCTGTGATTTTAAAAATGGACGAACAAATGTCCATGACGAAGAGCGAAGTGGTAGGCCCAGTATTCTGACCGATGAAATTGTTTCGCAAGTGGAACAAAAACTGCGATGTGATCGTCGATTGACAATTAATGGCCTGGCTGAACAATTTCCTCAACTTGGACGCACTACTGTCTACAATATTGTTACGGAAAACCTCGGATACCACACATTGCGTGCAAGGTGGGTACCGAAAATGCTCACCGACCACCACAAAGAGCAAAGAATGTCCAGTGGACGAGAGTTTTTGGGTCGTTGGGAACTCTTTAAACCACCCACCGTACAGTCCTGACCTTTCACCCAGCGACTACTTCCTCTTCTTGCACTTGAAACAGTGGTTCGGTGGACAACGTTTCGAAACCGAAGAGGAACTCAAGAATGGCGTTGTCGATTGATTCAACCCTCAGGCGGCGAGTTTCTATGCAGAGGGGTTAAAGAAGCTGGTGCAGCGGTACGAAAAATGCTTAGAAGTGAACGGTGATTATGTAGATAAGTGAAGTAAGTTTGTAGCTAACTAAAAGTGCCAATAAAATGTGTTTCATATGAGTATATTTTTTCCTGTGACCAAACGGGCCTTACTTTATGAACACGCCTCGTATGACGACAAATATCGATAAAGACTCAATGATGAAAAGCAAATCGGGAATATAGAGAGAATATCATAATTGTCAAGATAGAAGGACGGTCCGCGGGTGAAATGATATTACGGAGCTTCGGGCCATTATAGTGTTTATTCTTTATTTTTTTGTGTTTATTTTTTGTTTATATTAGATGAATCTGTAGATGCATTGTCAAGATAGAAGGACGGTCCGTGGGCGCAATGATATTACGGAGCTTCGGGCCATTATAATGTTTATTCTTTATTTTTTGTTTACATTAGATGAATCTGTAGATGCATGTGTATGTTAATTAGCAGTTTGTCGTTTGCATGGTTTTAAGGGTTTTTGCATGAATGCATATAGTACATTGATTTGTTTGTGACTTGTATGAATTTGTGGCTTTTGCATGATTTTTTTCTAAATTACGGGTGGTGCCCTAACACCCCCCGCCACACGCCCTTGCGGCAAGTAGATGTAGAAGTAGTGTTATACATCCAAAAGTCTGTAGACAGTCACCGGCACATCGAGAATTGGAGGAAAATTAAAAATGTTCGTTATGTCGACACTCAATGGCTGGTAGGCACTGCAATATCTCAGTGAAAAGCAAAAAATATCGAATCCCAAGTGTCTGACAGACAGTGAATGCCAACGTTATCACACAACTTTTTCCCTCTTCATTTTATGGCGCACCGCTGAGTGGCGACACCACTTTTGGAAATAATAGCATAACTATTCAAGAGAGGAAACACACGTCATTCTTGAAGGCATTGTAGAACACATTTTACTTTTGAATAGCATTAGAAGCGTTAGGAGCTTGTCCACTGGGGGACATCAAACAACCAACTTTTTCGCTGTCGAGGTGTTCAAACAGAGAAAAAAACCCTGTCTTATAATAAATATTATTAGAACACCATAAACGTATTAGGGAAACAAAAATTAGTCCCACTCTATTATTGCCAAGCATTTGAATAGGTTGTACAAACGTTGCATGATTGATAAAATCCTTCCGTAGCACCATGTATTTAAAAAAAAAACATCCGGGAAAGGTTCTGAACGAGGGAATGGTTGAGAAGTCTACTCGAGCTCACGTGGCCGCGATTATGACGCCACTTTCATTCGAGTTTCCTACAACGGTTCCTTTGGGGAAAATTTTGGAAATATAAAACTGATTTTTGGCGAATACTTACGTCGACAGCTACATTGACCGTGCTATAAAAAAGAGGATAGCCAGGACAGCGATTGAAAGCGATGAGTCTTCTACCGCTTGTTCAATGTCTCTCGATTGGTGTGAGGCGACAGCTTGAAACTTGCTCCGGTGATTCGACAACAAGTGGCAAAAGGAGAGGTAGCGTCGTGTTAGGGGAGAGACGGGCTTAAAAAAGCCTTTTCCTCTGAGCAAAATGCGGTGGCATTTGCGTGGGCGTAGAATGTCCCCACTCATAAATTTTCGCTCGCCTGGTATATCGATTTCCTTGATTAGGCCTGGGTTTATCCACCTCCGCCAGGGTAGTGTTTATCCAACGAATAAGCTATTTGCCTGATGCCGGTTCATTCTTTTCCACGTCAACTAAGGGTGAACAAATTCATATCGTTTGATTCAACATTGAGCTGTGTACGGGCTTTACCGTGGATGATAACTTTCAAATGGTGATTCAGAGAATTAACCGGAACAATGGGTTAATTTAACTGATCAACGTAAATTAAAAAGCACAGATCTAATGAAAGTAAACCATCTCGTAAAAATACCTCCATTACAGATTTCTGAATATAATTAAGCCATTAGTTTTCTTAATTGTATTCTAACATATGCAACGATTTTCCGAAAACGGTATTTGATGACCAATGGTGAATTGAATGATTAACTTCATTGAATTATTTACAAGAGTATACCTTTATAAAATGACATTTTGTCTCGTTTAGACGAAGAAGAACTTTTGTAATTACACCACAAAATAAAAAAATGCATTAATGTAATATCAAGTAAGGGACATAAAGATATTTTGCGTCATGTTAGAAAAAGATAAAGAGTTAGGGATAGTGTGCAGTACCATGGTCCAGGTTAAAACCTACCTCAACCTGGAAGATTAATGCAAATAAAAATCTACACATAATTTAACCGGCATCGCACACCTTCAAACTCTTTGTAAATGTACGTTCCGCTAACTTTCACAAGCATCATAAATAGTTAATTTTAGATAGTAGACCGTTTAAGGTAGGCATTGAATGGGCACAAACTTAACATTGCTACATTTCTTAGCTTCGTCTATTAAGACAAAACCTTCTACCCCAAAATACATTGGACTATTCTTCAATGCCACATACTTCTACCTTCCTTCAATTCGTCCAACAAGACTAGATAATATTCCTCGCCTGCTTCTCGCGCCTTATGTTCTCCCTTCCATCAAAGTCTTCAACATTCCATCCCTAATCAAAATGCTCTGCACTCACCTTTCTTTCTTCCTTCTGATTTATCCCAACAACCCTCCCTTCTTCCCAATCATGCATAATCATTCTTCTTTTGTTTCCCTTTCCGTTCGTTTAACCTTTTCTATTATTCTCCACTCACACCTTTCTAAATCTTCCAAAACGCCAATCTTCTTGAATCATTGACAAAGTTTCCGAGAAGTACAAATTTACAGTTTTTGCCCTCCTTTTTAACATTTGACTTAGCCTTCATCTTTCTTGAAAACTTTATAACCTTTATTTTGTTTACAATGATTCTAATACCGTCAAAATATGTTAATATTCTAATATGTTCAGCAATATTTGTAGCCCTTTGACTCTGCCAAGTTACAATGATTCTAATACCCTCAAAATATGTTAATATTCTAATATGTTCAGCAATATTTGTAGCCCTTTGGCTCTGCCAAGTTATAAAATAATCCAATTTTTCAATGACATCAGGGTCTATGCTCACTAGGCAATCATTATTCCCATTCTCCATAAAAAATAGAAGTTATTTCGGTTTGTATATAATCGCTCCCAATTCCACTCATCTGTCACCTCCTTGAAGATATCCTGGTCTTTCCTTAGAACTGTTTTCAATCTCAGCCTTATATACTACACCACTTGCATATAGAGAATATATTTACATATTTGATCATTACATCGGTCTTATTCGCGTACAATTATTTCATCCTTACAATAATTCGGTAGGATTAAAGCTTTAAAGCATTAAATGACTCGCAAGCATGAGTGCAAAATGGTTTTCATCCTCAAATCAACATTTTACAGCATGTACGGCCTACGCTTGCAATATTTTCCACTTTTAGAATCCCTTACTGCTATTATAACCTCATTTTCTCTCATTACGACATCCCTGGCCTGTTGATGTCTGTTCAACCTCGGAACATCTTAGGTCGACCATTACTTTTATTATACGTACGTAAGTAATGAAAGATGGGATACTCATACAATGTTACCACTCTTTCCAGTTCTCTTCCAAGTTTAATATTCCCTAATAACGGTTACGGCACTTAATAGTGAGTATTATAGGTAAATTTTTACCAGCATGTGAGAAACGAAACCAAAGCGTATAATACCACAAGCTCAGTTTTCTCAAGAGGCTAGTAAGAATAGAGTAGTTTCTGGAAGGAATTTTCTGAATAGGCAATATAAAGCTTGCCACTAGCCACTACTACGATGCGAATGTAGATACTGACTATATAAAATATGTAATTAATGGAAAAAAATAGGCGTAGGCGATTGAGGAAAACACTCAGCGGACCCCGTGGGATCTATTTACTGCCAAAGGTAGGGTCCTGGGGATCAGAATTACTTAGCAATTTCCACTTTTCAAGTTAGCATATCCTTCTACAAAAGTACGTCTCCATTTTAAAATCGAACAGGATATAATAACCCAATTGGTGCAAACAGCGATATAGATAAAGTCCCATTTCAGCCTAAATTAACGTGAAAGGACATAATAAGATTCTTGGTTCTAATTTTTAACCTATACCAAAATTGCGACAACCTGATTATTTCACTCCGTCCAACCATTTAGTCACCCCGGTCAATGGTCAACATTCAATCACAATTATATTTTGTATTTGCCTGCAACGCTGTCCATGAGACATGAATTACGTCCAGGGAACGAATTTTCCAGCACCCTGCACAGTTTGGGAGAAGAGTTTCGCGGGCAATGTACGAAGTATTAAAAAAAAATCTTCGAGAAGATCACCGAACTTCCGAGCATCCCGAACGCAAACTTTCGCACGCGTCGCCATCTTGACTCCCTTATGATATTCTCCGATCGAACGCAAGGCTAAAATTGCCCTCCTATTTATTGTTTTGGTGCGTGCCAATATAGCGACGGACTGACCGCGGGGACGGATTATCCCATCAAACCGTCGGATTCCTGGGCGAAGAATGATTTAAGAGAAAGGGAGGAATGTAGGGAAGGAGATGAATGCGCGAGGGAGGGGGGAGAGGGTGTTGGAGAGAAGGTAGCCGTGGGTGGAGAAAAAGAAGGATCCCGAAAATAGACGGAGCAGATTTTTTTTTCCCGAGTCGATCGCTCCATTCGGGCCGGGGATTCTGACTTCTCGACTGGGCCAATAAATTCGAAACAGAGACAGGGGGAGGAAAAAAAAGAGAGCCACGGAGAAAAATTGAGATCCGAGGATAGAGGGGGAGGGGGGGACGTCTGAATTTGATTATTAAAGGGATGGCCAGGGAGACTTCTGGTTTTCAACGCTGCATCATTTTCTTGGCGGCGGCGTTTCACCAGGGTTCGGGGGAAATCAATTTATGAACGAACCAGACTGATTACACGTGGATGGAATTTTATTTTTTGAAGAATTTCATCATAAAACAATGATGAATATTGTATTTTAATGTTTTTCGTACTTTTGTCTCATTATGTTCAATCCCACGAACTCATAACCCATTTCAGGGTCAGGATTCCCTTCGTGGAAGTTTTGTAAAACCATCAAAAATAAATAAATTCTGTGGAAAAGTACGTTCTCTCTTTAATTTGATGTCCATGAACTCTGATTTTTTTATATGCGATTTCGTCATTCAGCATTCAGTTTTTGACATTACCTCATATTTTTGGTAATCTGTATTTAGGATATAGACATAGCTAACAAATATTTCATTTCAATTTAACATAGGACCACAGTCTATGCATGCCTATATCTTGAATCCGGTCACAAGACACGTATGGATTAGCACAAATATGAAACAAATGTCTCTATTGGCCAATACGGGAATATTAGGTTTCCAAAATAGATAATATGCTTCTTGCCTATGACCGTTCCGAGTACTATATGTTCTGTAGGGTTTAACAGAACACTACTAAACACTACAGAACATATGCAACAAAAGTGAAATTATTTTAATATGAAACATTATAACAGCCAATAGAAACGTCTAATGGTATGCTCGTGATGCAGTCAGTGCATCTGTATGTCCACTAGAGGCCATTTTCAAAGGTTTGTACTGACTTTTCAACTTTTTTTTTAAAGAGCATTATATCATCTCAAATAAAACCTTCCTGGTCGCACAAGAGCAAGCAGAAATTGGGTTTGTTGGAAAGTAGCAAGGTAGACACGTTTTTTCTTAAAAATTCGAAAGAGACAAACCTTATAATGCAACCATTTCAGAGAGTAAAAATCATTCGCCTTGACCGGGATTCGAACCCGGATCCCTCGATATCCGGCCGAGTGCTTTAACCATTTAAGCTACCGAGACGTCCTCTTACACTCTGAAATTTTGGGGGCTTTAAAGGAACAAGATGTTATGACGAAATACCGTACATACAATGTCACAGGCATCCGTAGTCGTGCGCGACGCGCCACAGTCCACGATGTTAATAAAGCCAATTTCAAACAGGCTGTTCATACCTTAGACAAATTTCAAGAAACTGTAATAGTAACTTTAACGGAGTCACCCGTTATGTGTGCATTATAATGCAACCATTTCAGAGAGTAAAAATCATTCGCCTTGATTTTAGATACGAAAAAGCTAGTGGAGACTTTGTTGTCTTAAAATAGTAATCCGAAGATGATTAGATCAAAATAATTGTCAACAAGTAAAAACCCAAGACTGCGTATGGCACGGTAGCATTAAGGAATCGGTTTGATACATCAATGAGAATATCAACGTTACAGTCGACGTCTATTTAACAGCCTGCTGAGGCGTTACACTGAGCTAAGCTGGAATGATTCCGTTTAGATCATTGCTCGATTTCTTGAAATGGAAAAATTTTATACTGAGTTTTTAATCGAATCTCTGTGAATTTTCGTGTTTTCGATTAACAATTAGCAAAATCTGAGCAATTGGCCGAGGGATTTCACTCAGAAAAGTGTCAAAAGTGCTGTTGCCATTCACTTAGAAGTTCGCAAACGTATTCATTTCGACTTAAAAAGGCATTAAAATACGTACATAAGAAGTGAAATTTACTTTTTACTTTTCTCTGTTCTCATCTCATCAAGGGGTTAGGTGGTAGAAGATAGTCTCCATCTCGCCCCAAAATAAATACGACTATTTATTTATCCAGAGCGAACTGATTGACTTGAAAAATTGGTTAGGACGTACATCATGGTGAAACTGATCTCACTGACGTTGACACTAGCGATTTTTCATTAAGTGCCAGCAAATTGGTCATTATAGTTGTCAGTCTATGTTGTGCTAAATTTATACGGCTATATAATAATATAACCCAATTAAATGAAGACAATCGGAGTAAGTGACTTGCATTTCAAGTATAGACGTGTTTTTGTGGACTTTCCGCAAGTGATAAAAGCAAATGAAAATTCCACTTAAAACCAGTATTTTTTATGAGCAAGTTAAAGTTGATAGTCTATATTCACCAGTAAAAGTTTCCATTTACGCTTGCTTATTTTAAATATAAAGACGAAAAGGAGATGTAAGATATTTTTCGACGGCTGCTCATCGGAGTCCGGGTTATGAAAGAAGGGGTCTCTGTAAACCGGAAATTATGATTTCTTCAAGAGATATAGGTAGGTCATAAAGAAACTAATGGGTTGGCTCGTTCATAAAAAACTCAAAACTGAGCTTCATATCTTAATAAAAAGTTGAAAACCTGTTCCAAATGTTCGTCAATGTTACTAACTACATATATGTCCGAGAAAAATTGAGTTCGAGTCCTTTCTACGCTTTCTGTTTGAATGTACTTAACTATCACTTACTGGAGAGATTATATTCGGCAAAACATGATGTAAGCATTGAGAAAATCTAAAAAAAAACTCCAGACAATACAGAAAAAATCAATAATCTCCGCAAAATCTCCCCAAAAATTGTTGATAAATCATCGATTTTGGGGTAGATTGTAAAGATTTGTTTGGGGGATATGATAAATCATCGATTTTGGGGGAATTATAGGGTAAATTATTTCATCGGAAAATTCATACAACGATGGATATACACGCAGGTGCAAACTTCGCGAAGTATGTACCTATGGTTAACCAATTATTAGAGATGATTCATAAGTTGTGATTTGTTTGGTTAAGTTATGAGAAAATTCCGTGGAAAAATTTTTAACACAACAATGGACTGAACGCAAAGAGTTTTCAGTTCTCGGTAATGATATAAAATCATCATTTACGTTCGGGATTAGGTAAAAGGATAGTACAGCCAACCAACCATTAGAACTTTCGTTGTACTATAAAATTAATAACTTACATTTTATTTCTAAATATAAAATCTTATAGTTACTAGTACTATTAGTACGTTAATTTTAACGAGCTATGGAAGATACTGGAAAGGGGAAGGTAAGTTGAAAGGGAATTCATAAAATCGGTTAGGATTCCTGATTATCAAATTTTAGTTAGTCATTCAGCCGAGTTGTTTAAATCATCGCTGTTTCTTGGCTCACTTATTGACGTAAAATTGACACAGTTGTGAGAATAATTCCGTTGTACAAAACAGAATTAACATGCAGTAGAGACTTAACGCGAGATGGGCGATATATAGATTTATTAGCAACGAAATGTTTTAATATGGAGCGTGCCGCCTTACGGATATGAATCCTGACCTTTCAGGCAAGAATAAGTTATGAGGTATTTGAGATGTGGAAAGGAAGAAGAAGATAAAATACGCCGGTCGGAGAGGAAGACCAAGGGCGAAGTTTTAGAGACAGAGGAAATCATGCCTATTGACAACAAGATGGCAGGTAAAAGCTAAGAAGAACAGAGATGAGAAATACTTTGGGACAAGCAAGAGAAAGTTCTCGCGACGAAAATAGCCGTTTGGAACCGTCCAATAACTTGTAATATATAAAATTCCTCTATTAGTTAGGTGATAACAATTAAGGTGCTGCATTAAGATATCTCCGTTTCTAAAGATTCCATTCATCTTCCTACGTTTACGTCGGCTGGGTAGGGACTTCCTCCATCTTTCAGACGCCTTCATATCGAAGGGATTTAATGGTTTTAGATTGAAAGAGTTTTCATGAACTGAGTGGAAGGACATGAAGCACCTGAGCGTGGTGGTCGAAGCAGAACAAACCAAAAAATTTCATTTCAGGATTGACCGTCACCTTTTTTATGTAACAATTAGTGAGACATTTATAATGTTGTTTCATCCGTCTCATACCAAAGCAAAAAGCATGCCATAATTCTTCCCCCTACTCCGTCTTGGTATTTGCTCGTGTGAAAAGAAACTAGCGAAGCGTGACCCATGCAAAATATAATTCAGCGGAGCGGCTCAGTATCGCCATCGGAGCGGAGCAGCTGGAAATCAGTATCCATGTATGTACGTAGATAAAATAATATAGAGAGGATTTATCATTTAGGTCAAGGGAATGTCTAGGGTATTGTGCCAATTCATTACGCTTCCTTTCGTGGGTTGGAAGGTTTTGGGAGAAATGTTTAGGAGGGTTTAATTCTGCACCATTTAAGTCATTGTTTACGAAGAAAGAATCTTAATTATCCTTGATGACCAAGTTCACTAATGAAACTATCTCTTCAGACTTATTGACGTATTTATCAATCTGTTTAGCGAGCTTCAAAGATGCTGGATGCATTTCACCTTGCGTATTCCGATAACATAGTTGTCATTTAAGGCAGTATACTTAATGTTGGTAAACAAGCGTAAATTAAGTGATCAGTACCAGAGAGTAGTGAAAATGCTTTCGTCAAACCCAACTGGTCTCTTTACATTCCTAAAGAAATACGTGCTTGTTTGATGAATTAATATCGATAATTATGTAATATGTGGAATAAATGATTCATATTCAATGGATCTTAAATAATGGGGAGGGATACATAACTCCACAAATTGCATCACGTAATGTCAGAACGACCCCATATACTCGTAAACTGATATTTAAGTTAAAAAAGTGTATTCGCGAACTATCATTGTGCAAATTATTTTCTAAGTCACGCTCTTATTTTATGGCTTCTGACTTTGTGTCTTGGTCTCGTCTTATTCTTTTTTCCCGCCCATCTTCTCTCCTTATGCACTCTTTTGTCTTCATTTTACACCGCGCTTTCACGCGCTAATATTTATCCACTCCAGCGCTCTGATTGTCTCCTCTGAACGTCTGTTGAGGAATACTTTGTATTGAGGGTAATTACGACCGTTGTCGTCACATTTGTGCCGTAACAACTAATTTTCCCTCACGAAGAGGACAAGGTGAGAAATATGTCAAAATTGGACGCACTTTTACCGAATATCGACAGATATTAGTGCCTAAAAAGAGGTTTTGAGTGCGAAATACTATTTTCCAAATGGAGGTAAGGGATCGTATCCCGGTTGAATTTGGGAGGATTTTTCATTTAACTCACTAACTTACTTGAAATTCTAGGGAAATGCTTAGCGATATTACTCTGCTAAATTGAAAGTGATATTCCTTTTCTTTGATATTTCTTTCCTCAAAAACTCTTTTGTGCCCTGGTTCTGGGGACGCGTTCGGTGATTGCTAAGAGGTGAAATGGTTTCTTACTTCTGTAGTATTCTCCCCGCCTGGCCAACATAAGGTATCTCTATTCAGCTGTTTCATTTTTGACTCAGCCGTTCAACCAGATACAAAAACTGTAAGCGTCCAAGCATCGTGTATCGGTAAACCGGTCAACGCAAAATAATCAGCGAATACAAAATAACAATTATGATAGTTTAGTTGAACTTATTTATTTATAAATAAGTCCCTTGGCAGGACATCTTTAACATCGATTATCATTACGCCTAAGAAGAAATTGAAGGCGCCGGAATTATTTTAATAAAGTAAGTCTCGATAAATATATCACAAAATGAATTTGTCGATCTATTCTCGCCAAAACTCTTTCAGAGATCCAAAAGCCACCAGGGATAATTTTCGCTGAACGGAGAACAAGAGGCATTTTCCACAAAAAAAACTAAGTTCTTCCAACTTCCGGCCAACCAAAATCTAAAGGGAACGACGAGAATTAATTCAAATCCTAAAGGGTTTCATCGATGTTTAAATTAAAGGAGGGATCATTCCCAATCTCGCTCAGGAAAAGGTCAAATATCATCAATGGCTTCCCTCCCACCCAGCTCTCGAATCGTCCACGAGAGGCATTCGCGACCGAGGACTCTCCATCATCTGTCGTAATGGCGAGATAATTGTCAGGACTACATCGAATCAATCAAATCTGCGAATCGTCCTTCTCATTCCCCTCCTCCACCTCCCCACACTTCTCTTCCTCCATCCCTAAACCTCTCCCCTATGCCTCTCCAGCCCCGCATTCTCTCCGCGCGGCGAAGCCAAACAAAACGGTCCCATTCGACGGCATTATCGCGGAGAGTGTACTCCACTCCCGCTCGCGTCTCCCGTCTGCCGCGACTCGTAAAAGCGTGGCCCCGGAATAGACCGGGGCGACGCGATCGATGTAATTCTGCCTTGTGTTGGCTGGGTTGAAGGGGAGTAGTGAGCGACGGATAGAATAATGAATCAAGCCCTCGCTTTAATTGCGCGTAGATTCGGCTAAGGGAAGTCTTTTTCTTTCGGTCTGCCGCCGACACCAAATCATCCAACAGAGCATTTCCCTGCACTGCAACTCTCGTGAACCTCTTCCATACCGAAAGTGTTGTCTTTCCTCTCTCCCAAAAAAAAATATTGCATAGGGGGTCGGATAAAAGCTGGGCATTGATAAGTTTTACATTTTCGGTAGAGGAAATCATAGGAATATGTTACTCGAATTTGAGCCTAAATTTGACGGCCCAAAAGTCCCATTGGTTGAAAACATTTCGAATAAAAAGAGACATTTCAGGCGTGATATGGTGGAATATCATGATTAATTAAAATTGGCCAAAAATCAGAAGATGACGTACATCTACATCTACATAATACCCCGCGAGCCGCCGCAAGGGCGTGTGGCGGGGTAGGTCACCACCCAAAACAGGAAAAAAGAAATACCGCATTCAAAACCAACACACACATGCAAACCCCATGACGTAGTTACATTGAAACCGGTCGTATTAAGAAAAATTTTATTTTGTGGAAAATTGCCAATTTTGATTAAACAACATTTCGACTTGATTTTGATCGTCAAGCAATCCATATCGATTCACTTTGCACGATAGCATTTTTATCCATTATTACATACATGCACGTATCAGGATCTTGAGCTTTCATGACATTTTTAAAGATAGTCACATCAAATTGCGTAGTTACAGGGGTGATATGGTGGAATTCGAGCACAATAAAGAACAAATGATGACAATTTTCTTATATATATATATATATATATATATATATATATATATATATATATATATATATATATATATATTCATTCAAACAGAAATAGGTATAAGGAAAGGGGATAGGAAAACACTTAATAGGCGAAGACAGGAAATGTGGGGAAGGCGTTTTTTGAGCAGATCACGAAAGTAAAAATATTTCCCTATCCGGGATTTGAACCACGGACCTTCCACTTTCCGGGCGGATGCTCTACCAATTGAGCTAATAGGGAAACCTCCAACCAAGGGCTAATAGGGAGATCTGCGATCTTATAAAGCGCCAAAGTGCTCCGATACATATTGCCCGAGAGATGGCGTTATGGAGCTGTTTCACCCACCAAAGGAGAAATAGACGGGACACAAGAAGGGGAAAGGATAGTAGAAAAGCATTCATACGATCTTATAAAGGATAGGAACGGTGCGTTTCATGGCACGCATAGCCAGAAGAAGAGACGAGCCACATTGGCCAAACACATATTCAAACTTGAAAATCCCGCCATACGGCGCACAAATATTCATTCAAACAGAAATAGGTATAAGGAAAGGGGATAGGAAAACACTTAATAGGCGAAGACAGGAAATGTGGGGAAGGCGTTTTTTGAGCAGATCACGAAAGTAAAAATATTTCCCTATCCGGGATTTGAACCACGGACCTTCCACTTTCCGGGCGGATGCTCTACCAATATATATATATATATATATATATATATATATATATATATATATATATATATATATATATATATATATATATATATAATTCACTAAATAGTCATAGCAAACACAGAAACTAAAACATATTAAAGAGGGACTCACTAGTTCTCGAATTTTCGGTGGTGCAACCACCTTTCTCAAGAGGAATTAGGAACAGAACTGTTCCTAATTCCTTGTTAGGAAGAGTTCTGTTCCTAATTCCTCTTAAGAAAGGTGATTGCACCACCGAAAATTCGAGAACTAGTGAGTCCCTCTTTAATATGTTTTAGTTTCTGTGTTTGCTATGACTATTTAGTGAATTTTATTGTGCACGTTCGTGGCTTTTCCAAGAAAGTGTATATATATATATATATATATATATATATATATACATGTATATATTATCTAGGAGAAAAGTTTCATCATTTGTTCATTAGGAACTGCGTCAATTGTACTCTTGTCGCGGATTTCGCTCGAAGAGGATGATCTTGTCATGATTCCAATTCGTATCGATAACCATGCAATTCATTCTCATGGGTAAAATTAGGTTTGCAACATCAACGATCGTTCTTGAAAATTTAGCAACATGAAGACAAATAATCAAAAAAGGAATGTCGTATTTATTTTAGGAATGTCGTATTTAATTAAGGAATGTCGCAACTCCACGTCTCGCCATGCTAAGAGCCTTTGTATCACATACTGGAGTCCATAAAACGTCATATCTCCTTCTTTATGGCGGAAGTAATATTACTCTACTATATGTCTTTAAATGAAAGACAAACTTTAATTTCTGAAACAATATTTTTGAAAACTCATTCCCATATCATTATATACACAATGAATGGCAATGAGCTGGTGCAAAAAGAAATGATTCCATCCTCTAAAGAAAACTGTTTTATCTGTTGAATCGCAAAAGATGACATCTTTTGGCGGCGAGATTTTGCCTTTCTTTGGAATTTTAATCCTAATTACTTTCATGGTTTGCAATTGAGATCTGACAACCCACGGTTGGAGATTTGACTAGGGATACGACAGTATCATATCCGAGCTGTTATCCTCAAATGAAATGACAGTGAAAACATGAATCACATTTAATTAACGACTTTCTTTTATCATTTCTGTCAAATTACTATGTACCTTCTACCACTGGTCAATTTGGTCTGTGACGCGCATTCATTAGGACTTTAAGCATATTATTTGTTCAAATTTACCGTACTTTGTTTGCCTGTAGAATTTCTTTTGAGGGTAGGCATCTTATATAAAATTAAACCAAATGCTTGTGAGTTGCAAAAATGGAAAGACTCGCACTAAATGTGAAAGCACATGTAATGGTAGCTAGTTACCACTTACAAGTATACAGTCGTCTACTTCTTTGAAGGCGATAATATGTGCTAAAAGTCGTCGAATAATCGATTCTTAATGAACTGGGGCACCTTTCGAGGTTTCCTTGCTAATGAACGTAGAAACCTTAATTGATGGATTCGGCGACGAATTAAGTTAAAATTTTGCCCATAGTACCGATTGACAAAAAATATGCTAATTTTAAATAATAGACTTACTCGACGATATAAGAATGGATAAACTGACATGCACAGATTTATTGTGCTTGTTAATATTATTTCTTTAACGTTAATAGCATTGGTACCAGTCTGATAGTGGATAAAAGTTAGGATAGTCTGGAAAAAACTGCGCTGAATTTACCTACCTTGAAGTTTAAAAGATGAAATAAAGAGTACATGGTGCGGTAACTTAACTTCATTTTTTAAAGGGGTTTTGCTAAAAAGGAAATTATGTTGCCGTACCCGTTATAATATAAATTAATTATGGCGCATGATAATGTAAGACAGGATAGAAATGCGGGTAATACTCAGAAGGTGGAATAAGTAAGCGGAGGACGTAATAAGATGAAAAGGAATGTGATTAGTCTTTAACTGAAAGCATGTTTGGGAAGAGGAGGGAAAAGAATAGGTATAATGGACTCCATGAATGGGTCTGGATGATAGGTATGTGAATATAAAGAATTAAATACGACTAATAAGACCAAAGATATTAATTTTGTTAGGTGCTTCAGCATTAGGTGCTACATTTGATGAACAATGACAATGAGATTTGAAAAATGAAATTTATAGGTAGACTAACGATAATAAAGTTCCAAAAAGATAAAAGCAAGTTTAAAATTAATCACTTGTAGTATTATGAAAGGATGACGACATAAGCTAACTTTAATATATGATAATGACGAGCTTTGACAAGTTTGTAAAAATTTCTCATACCCAGTGCCAAAAAGTTCTTCTTTACCAGTCGTCGTCTTGTGGTCCTCGTTTGATAATTACATCTTTCATATCAGTAAAATATAGTACTCAAATCTGAGGTCATTTTGATATTTGATGGTTGTATTTGCCCAGTACTAACCCTGGCGTCGCGTGAAATTCGCTTATCAGGGTACTCTGTACCCTTATGTGTGAATTTCATATATACTTTCCCTGTGCCGGCTATGCTTTCCTAAGAAGACCAGGTACTCGCAAAATCAAACAGCATGGGTGCAGCTGAGGGTACCCAGAGAGGCATGCCCGGGAATCGAATATGAGTCCTCCTGGGTCAGTAGCCCAACACTCTACCCCTGGACTACCACGCCCCCTTCATATCATTAGCTCATGTTAGAATTACATCATTTTTAGGTGAAATGAGAGATGTAATTCTAACACAAGCTACTAATATAAGTGATTCAAGAGGAGTTCAAGATAACGTCATGTTTTACAACGCCCTGATATTATCATTATAAGCATTAGTCTACTGTATTAGGGTAGGCATTTATGGAACCTGGTGTTTCACACTACTGTATTTCTAAGCCCTAACTAACATGACATAAAATATCCTAAAAAATAAACTAAAAATATTAAGGATGTTTAGTGTCAAGTTATCCTCACGAAGTTGATTGATTGCCGAATTGAATTGCGTTCAGCGTAGAGGAGCTAGATTTATAAAATGCCGTTGTGATAAACTGAGTAGCGTATCCAAAATATTAGAGCAGCTAGGCTTGGAATTACTCACGGAGCGAAGGTTAAATTATAGATTAAATCTTTTGCATAAACAGGAAGGATGTCTCTTTTAGCAGTGATGTTGAAAATGTACCATTATCCCCATCGTACTACGGTAGGAGAGTTCATGTTAATATAATTAGTGAGATAAAGTGTAGAATAGAAAGAGTTAAGATATAATTTCTTCCACGAATGATAAGGGTTCAGAATAACGTTATTTGACCGAGATAGGGGTAAAAATATACGGGTCAAAATTAGTCTGGTGTGCATTCACCCCCTGTCACACACCCTTGCGGTGACCTACAGGGTACTGAAATATCAATCTATCTAAAATATCTAGTGTGGACTTAGAAATAGAGGAGTGTGTGTAGTTCCAAGGAACATACAAAACCTATAGCTTATATAAAAGCTGATATAAACTACAAAAGTTTATTTCAACTATGAAAGCTAATTAAATTAAAACAACGCAATCTGAAAAGAGTCGTAAAGACATAAAATTATTATAGTTATGGTATTTTCAGCGGTGCTATCGAAGATAAGTCGGTCAATTATTGTTCCGTGAAATCTAATACGCACCTATCAAATAAACAAGTAACAGATGTTTTAGAGAGAATACGCCGGAAAAATGACAAATCATCGAGGAAATCTGGAGAAACGCTAACTTCCAGAAAGACTTTTTATTGCACCACGAATCACATTTATTTCCCACACCGGATCATTTTGTTACTCCTACTATGGCACGGCTATTTCCCGCGGACGGTGAGATCTTTTGATCTATTTTTTTTTAGCGACGAAGCGAAAGAGAACAGACCGCAGACGGCGTTTGATACTCCGAGCGCATTTAACGAATTACACGGGCAGAAATTATCGACCGACAAGCCACTTGGATACCTATATTTCCCCTCTATAACCCTTCCCTCCCTCCCCCCTCTCTCTATCCCTTTTTGTGCGGGGAAACCCTCCGAGGAACGCCTACTCCGTCCTCTTGGGAAAACATTTAATTCCAGCGATCTCGCGAAAGAATTCGTTGAGGGACGGGGAAGTTGAAAATGCAACCGAGACTAATGACTTGTCTCTTAATTATCGCCCTTGACGGGAGTCGCCTTTCATCCCGCTCGGAAGAGTCTCGGAGACTTCTTGCTCGCCACCCTGGCTCTTCCCCCCTCCTGCCCGCCACCCACCCGCCCACCTCGACGCGACAGGGTACGCTGTTCGAATCACCAACGATGTATGGCAACCGAGGAGCGTGACGTGCTATTCTTGGTCATGCAATCCACCAGGATAAAACACTGCATTACAAAGTACGGACGACGCTATTGTCGGCACCACGGTGCATTGATATAACTGGTTTCGTGTATCTCGTCACTTGAACGTAAAGCTGTTAGTTTGGAACGTCAAAAAATAATTGTCAGGTTATAATTAGTCAAATTTAATAATTTATATGCTTAAAAATATAAATCATCATTTATCTCCCACATATAATCAGCTTCCAGGCCGCCTACGCTACGACGCACAATATTATATAGACTTTTACGGCATAGAGGCGTAGATAGCTTGTGGCATAAATGGCTTGCGCAATGGATAAAAATTTACTAGGTTGGATGAACGACTTTTTGGATGGTCGGTTTCAAAGATTAGTCATAGATGGAGTTAGCTCTAAGGCAGTAAAAACCACTTCGGGGATACCCCAGGGAAGGGTTATCGGACCTCTTTTACGATAATGCTTCTTTACGTTAACGGCATTAACTCCGTAGTCACTGGTAACATTAGTTAATTTACCGACGATGCAGGTTTACAGAGATATTCGTATTCCTGAGGATAATGCAGCTTTAATATAAGACGGAAACCCTATACAACACTGGTGGGAAACTTGGCAATTAAAATCAAATTTGAGAAGTGCGTAGTGATGAATTTTTAGAGAAAGAGCACGTCCCTACAGAACGTCTGCTGCATCAGGAACACCAAAATGGAGTGTGCAGACTCGATTCAATACTTAGGCGTTCCCTTCACTCATGACCTCTCCTGGGTAGTACATACCTGTATTTTACGAGATAGATACTCATTACCCTGCAAGCCGCTGCTGGGGTGTGTACCTTGCAGGGTACTAAAATAACATACTAATTTGGATCCGAATATTACCCTACCGCGGTAGGAAAAGGTTATTCTGATCTACTATGGTTCATGGAAAAAATAACATCTTAAATATATATTCTTAATTTATTGTCTCTAATTTTAATGACATGATACGAGGGTCATCCGGAAAGTAGTACCCGTTCGTGCCGCATGAAGTGCTGACGACGCGAGTAGCCGCTGGACGAGGTCAGATAGCTTCAGTGGCTTGTCTGCCTTCTCTGAGCCAAGTTGCGTGACGCTAGCATTGCCTGTGTTGTTTCTGTGATTGTTTACAATTTTTAAAAAAATTGAGAACGCCGCCAGTTGTGAAGTGAGGGCAGTAATTAAATTCCTCAATGCAAGAAACGTTCGCCCATGTGATATTCATCGCCAATTAAAGGAGGTGTATGGAGACAATGTAATGGACGAGTCGTCTGTTCGGCGGTGGTGTCGCAACTTCAACATGGGGAGGGGGAACACACACGACGATGAGCGTTCGGGGAGACCGTCTGTCATTATAGACCAACTGGTGAGCTCAGTTGACGAATTCGTGAGGAACGATCGGCGCGTCACAATTGATGACATCTGTGAGCATTTTCCCAATGTTTCTCGAACAATTGTTCATGAAATTGTTAAACACCATCTGCATTATGCAAAAATTTGTGCAAGATGGGTCCCTCGCATGCTTACAGATGAGCACAAAACCAAGCGTATGGCTGCAGCACTGACGTTTTTGGGACGTTATTCTGATGAAGGAGACTCTTTCTTGACTCGCATAATTACTGGTGACGAAACATGGGTTTGTTATGCATCACCTGAGAGTACACGACAGTCAATGGAGTGGCATCATGCTCATTCACCAAACAAGCCAAAAAAATTCAAGACAGTTCTGTCCACCAGGAAACTCATGGCAACCATTTTCTGGGATGGACGAGGTGTATTGCTTATTGATTTTATGGCCCGTGGAGACACTATTAATGCCAATGCGTATTGTGAAACATTAAAGAAATTACGGCGGACAATACAAAATCGGCGGCGAGGTCTATTGTCTACTGGTGTCATTCTCGTTCATGACAATGCCAGGCCTCATGCAGCTGGGATAACACAAAAACTTTTGCAGCAATTCAAATGGGAAACTTTCGACCATCCACCGTATAGCCCGGACTTGGCCCCTTCAGATTTTCATCTCTTTACAAAGCTTAAAGACTTTTTGGCAGGAAAAAGATTTGACAGCGATGAAGAAATTAAAGAAGGAGTGACCCTGTATCTCAATGAGCTGGCGGCGAAGGACTATGCAGCAGGAATACAGAAACTTGTCACACGTTATGACAAATGCCTTAATTTGCTTGGAGATTATGTTGAGAAGTAGTTTAAAGTATCCTCTTTCAAATAAAATTTTTTATGTTTGTTAATATTTACTTTTGTGTCTTTATTTCACGAACGGGTACTACTTTCCGGATGACCCTCGTATATATCCAACTGCAGTACGATGGGGCTAATAATTCATTTCCAACATCATGACAAAAGATACATGCTTCCAATTTATGCAAGAGATTCAATCTAATTTATAAAATTCTGATGATACACTTGTAAATTAGAATTGAACTTTAAAAAGTGTGTAGTGATGAATATTTGGAAAAAGAGCAATTCCCTTTCGAACGCCTACTGCATCGGGAACACCGAAATGAAATCTGTAGACTCAATTAAATACCTAGGCGTTATCCTAACTCACGATACGATCTCTCCCAGGTGAAACACATACGGGGAATATGTGAAAAATCTAACAAAAAAATAGGATTTATTAAAAGAGCACAGGGTAAATACGATGAAAAGGTAAAAAAGAAATGTTATTTTTCGCTGATTACGCCTCATTTAGAATATGCTGGAAGTATATGGGATTCTCACGAAGTTGGATTAATTGCCGAATTGGATAGCGTGTAGCTTAGAGGAGCTAGATTTGTAAAACGTTGCTATGATAAACTTAGTAGTGTATCCAAAATATTAGAGCGCTAGGGAATCTGAGAGAGCAGGGAATCACTCACGGAAAGAAGGTTAAATTAGTGATTGAAGCTCTTGCATAAATTGGAAGGTCTCTAAAGCAGTGATGTTGAAAATGTATTATTACCCCCATCGTACTACGGTAGGAGTGATCATGCTAATGAAATTAGAGAGATAAAGTGTTGAACAGATAGATTTAAGATGTCATTTTTTCCGCGAATGATGAGGAATCGGAATAACATCATTTCATATTTCGCTTCGTGAGATATTTCCAACCAAGCTCTTCTAATGACTTTGATACCTTGCACAATATGTCATAACCACTATTCTTAAATGTAGCTCCTCTACGCTGAACTGGATCCAATTCGAAAAATCAATCTAACTTCATGAGGATCTCATACACTAGCAGGATATTCTAAATGCGGCCTATTCTAAATAAAAAAATAAAATAAAAATTTTATTTGTTACCTTTTCATCATATTTATCCAGTACTCTTCTATTGCATCCTAATTTTTTGATAGCTAGTCCAAATCTTCCGTGTGTGTGTTTCACCCAGGAGAGGTCTTGAATGAGGGTAACACCTCAACGTTTAATCTAGTCTGCACTTTCTATTTCAGTATTTCTGATGTAGTAGGCTCAGTAGGAAGCTGCTCTTATTGCATATTAAACACGGAGTTAATGTCGTTAACGTAAAGAAGGAATAAAAGAGGTCAGATAACATGTAACGTGTAACAGGTTTTCTTAGGCACTTACCTACCGACAATTTTAGTTTTTTTTAATTTTGTTTGTGTGACTGACGGGTCCCTGCCATAGAAGGAATCCTTGCAAACCCTGAATGAGCGAGTGCGTGCGTCTCACAAAGGTCCGATACACCTGAGTGATTGAGTGATTGCGTTTTTACCGAAGTCCTTATTTTCCGTTTAGTTATTTTCGTGTGATTGGCGGGTCCCTGAGCTAGGAGGAATCCTGGTAAACCCTGAATGGGTGAGTGCGTGTGTTTCACAAAGGTCCGATACACCTGAGTGATTGAGTGGTTGCGTTTATACCGAAGTCCCTTATTTTCCGTTTAGTTATTTTCGTGTGATTGGCGGATCCCTGGCCTGGGAGGAATCCTGGTAAACCTTAAACGTGTAAGTATACGTGAATCACAAAGGTCAATGTTTTCGAGCATACCTGAGTGATTGAGTGACTGTGTATTCACGTAAGTTGATTTATTTCTTTACATCCTTAAATAATTTTTATTTATTTGTGTGATTGACGGGTCACTGACATAGGAGGGATCCTTGCAAACCCTGAGTGTGTGTGTGAATGTGATTCACGAGAGTGAATGTTATTTCGTAACTCACCCTAGTGATCGAGTGGTTGTAGGTTTGTTTTATTATTTTTTATTGATTTTATTATTATTTTATTTCTTTAATTATTTGTTTCGAATTTATGTGTGTGTGTGGTGTTTTTTTTTTAATTTTATTATTACTTATTTATTTAAATTTATTATTATTATTTTATTTATTATGTACAATTTTTTATTTTTATTATTATTATTACTATTTAGTGCCATTCAAGTTTACGGTCCCGGTATTTTTTGTTTACATTGATTCACGACCGTTTTCTTAACCTCCCAACTCCACGTCCCCGTCATCAACTCCCTCCTCCTTGAGAAAGCCTCCTTGCCTAGCGCAACTCTTCTCCTTACGTCCTTACTATTTTGACCGTATTGGTCCAAAACACTTCTGAGATATATAAACTGTTCTACCTGCTCTTTTTTTTCTCCTCCTATTTTAATGTTTAGCATAGCCTTTTTCTTTCTGGAAAATCGCATAACCTTTGTTTTATTAATTTTGATTCTCATCCCATATCTATCGCACTGAACCTCCAATTCACTCAGCAATGCTTGCGACCCCTCGGCTGACTGAGCAACTAATGCTTGGTCATAAGCGAACCTAACCGATTTTACGAATTCCCTTCCGACTTTCATTCCCACCTCCAGTTCTTCCTATGCCTCTTTAATCATTTCCTCCACACATACGTTGAACAGCACCGGTGATAATGGGCAACCCTGTCTTACCCCTCTTCCTAACACTGCCCATCCGGACTCTCCGTTCCCCACTCGCACCTGAGCAGTCTGAGACATGTACAGGTTGCGGATCAGTCTCCTGTCCCTCCAATCCATTCCTACTTTTTGCAATACACGCATTAATTTTTCCCAATTTACCCTATCAAACGCTTTTTCTAAATCTACGAAACAGGCAAATACATCCTGATTGTATTCTGTATTCCTCTCGATTAGTGATCTCATTACTGCAATGGCATCAGGGGTACCTCTTCCTTTCCTAAACCCAAACTGATCATCCCCTAAGTAATCATTTGCCTTACTCTCTATCCTTTTGTTGATGATCCTGAGAATAACTTTAGCTGCGTGGGATATCAAACTTATTGTTCTGTAATCCTCACATGATGTAGCCTTTACCTTTTTCGGAAAAGGAATTAACACTGATCTCACAAAATCTTCCGGCCAGATTCCTTCCTCATAAATTCTACGAATCAGTCCATATATAGTCTCCTTCCCACATTTTCCTAAACATTTCAACAATTCCACAGGAATGTTGTCTACCCCCACGGCCTTATAAATATATACGTACAATACATATGATCGTGGGATGTACAAATATCCCACGAGCATGCTTTGTTGCTCTTTTTTTATCAAAGAGAGGCAGCCATTCACGATGTTTGTGTTGCTGTGGCGACACCGCCATCTTACGCATTCCACCGTCGTTACCACCTTTACATTTCTGCTACGTTTTCCCAGTCACACGAAACCCTCGTTTAATGACCCCGCACGCATGTACGGAATGAGGAAAGAGAGAGGGAGAGGCTCCGTAATTCCGCGTGGACGGCTACGATAATGAGCTCGCGGAGGGACGCCTTCTTCCACGGCTGACAATAGGGTTCACGACGGAGTGTGTCGAAGACCTGGAAGAGAACTGATACCGGGTAATAACGACGATTTTATACAAAGGAAATAAACATGTTTTTTTAATTGAGTTTGTTAGTTAACGAGTAAATCATCATTCCAAACAGTCGTGGCGAGGTAGGGAAGGGTTCGGAGCACTCGATGCACAGAAGGCACCGGCACAGCGACAGTTGACGTGCCACGGAGGAAAATTTCTATTTTTCCTCCTTGCCGTAATAATACGGTGAGTAGACCAGTTTCTTCTTACCTTAATTACGTGACTAAAATAAATATTGGGAAGGAAGCCGTCAAATACGATATTTTGCGGCACAAATCCTTTAGAAAAGAAATTGTGATTGTTCCACGATCCACGATCTTCATCTACGCCTTTAGAGAACTTCCAGCGCATAAAAATGTGGAAAAACAGAGTGCATGACCAAAACACTCTTTCACGTTTTCATTAAAAGAGTGGATAATTGACTCTAAAAGACTGGAATTTATGGGGTTTTATTTACGATAGACGGATATGGAATCTTCCATATTCAAACACGTGTACCTATCCACATGTGATGATTTAAAAACACGGAGAAACTCGTCTGTCGAAATCAAAGTCATGGAAAATGAATACCCTCAGCTATTTCGTATGTTGTAATTGAACTTTGACTGCGACTGAATATTCAAATTGGCATTCGTACTTTTTCCAGATAAACTCATTCAGTCCTCTAGCTGTGTCGCCGAACCACAGTTTACAACGTTTGAGTCCTTCGGTTCTCAAATGGGGATACGTCGGCTCTTGGGACAGTTAAATGATAAAACTATGAAATAGTCACGAAAAATCATATAATGGCCTGCAAAGGTCTTATCCCATACTTAACCATTTCAATGTGTAAGTATATTTTGGCACAGTTATGAAAGAACAATAAATTGCAAAGTGAGATGATTTATTCTGAGGTGAAAGAGTTCAGTAAAACAGGCAGTTAAGGTCATCTCGAGTTGAACAAAATTGGCAACTTTTTAATATCCAAGGAAACTATTGCTAAGTGATAAAATGGTCCTGAACATAGAAACCGGTGAGTCAATTTAAAAAATTAAAATCATAAATTAAAACGCGTTATGAATTTGCAAGCACACATTTTGTGCTAAATAATACAAATAATAATGATAATTTTGTACAATAATACTTGTAAAATAAATAAGGAGCATGGTTTTTAAGATAAAAATAAATTGAAATTTTAAGGATAACTTCTGATTGAAGTTAAGAGTAGCGCAAACTAAAATGGTTGGCTGAGGAGTGGTGAAGACACAAATTTACGATCGTTAGAGATATCCCAGTCCTACTTGAACCCAGCCATGAACATCGTAACCGATTTCCCTTCAGGTTAATATACTAGTGAGATCAGTTTTTATAGGGAAATATATCAGCATCCAATTTTTGAAACTATTTGCTATGAATTCATAAACGCTTCCTCCAAAACCAGGACATCCGTAAAAATGAGAAGCAATTTGTTACTGCGCTTTCCGGCGAAGAATCGTACAGACATTAAAAATAAAAGTATTTCGCTGTGCCAACATAATAATGACCATTTCAATGGTTGCCGATCTGAAGCCCAACGAAACAAAGTGAAGAATGCAATTACGTAGTGAAATGTAATGCGCTATCACTTTACATTTCCGGATTCCGCGCAGCATGACAATTTATAGTTAATGGTCCCCTTGGTAGGTGAACGACGGCTGGAAAGACTCACCTCATCTCGCATGGTAATTTTGGGCTCGGGAAAAACGCCTGAAACCGCCGATGATAGCCGGGAGAAAGTTTTTTAATAATGCGCTTGGGCTGACGAAAGTTTGGTTCCAAACAGAAAAAAAAAGTTTTTCGGGGAGAAATTTCATCCTTTCCGGGATGTATCCCGAGTACGATGGGGGGAGTTAGAAAGAGATAGGGAGCTGGTGGGTTCTGGATGTCCCATGTGGCGAAAAACGGGCGCCCTCAGGGTGTTGCGTCACCTGCCGCGAGCAGAAACCCACCCCTCTGGCCACTCACTCTCCCTGGGCTGAGTGAGACCACTTCACACTCCTTCAGGCTTCGGTTACGAGGAGAACACGGAGGCGTCGCTCGGGTGGGTAACCCATGGCGACATAGCAGCCGCCGGGGATAGGTGCGACGTCGACCTTGTATTGAATCAAGCGCATTAGGGGCCGACTGCCGGGTGGGGGTGTGGCGATAAAAGGGAGGGTGACGGATGGTAGGGTGGGAGAAAGAGAGAGACGGCCCAAAATAAATGGCGTACTTTGTCGGACTCGTCCTCTGCGTCCTTCTACAAAATAAAAGTAATTCGAGAGCGCGCGAGTGTCCTGGCCCCGGATTATGAAGTATACTATACATGTGTCTCGGGAGATTGATAAAGCTGTATCCCTTCGGTTTGCCACCCTCTCTCAACTGTTTCTATTGAAAATATTAACGTACTAATTTATTTATGTTCGGAATCAAGATTTATAAGAGTTAGTTGCGCTGCCTTTGGACTGGTAGGACAAAGGAATTTTCATGGGTAAAGTATCCTTGCATCCACAATACAGGTTCCCAATCTTTTTCGCGTCACCACACCATTTTTTAGAATCGAAATACCTGCGACCCAAATAATTTGAAGAAGGCTTTTTAGTAGCAAATGGGCTACACAAAAGATTCAATTACGTGTTACTCTTCATCTTTACGTGCTATATTCGCTATTTAAAAAACATATGATAAAATATTTAAACTTTAAGAGACCGATTTAAAATTGAAACATCATAAAAAATCAATATTTTTTTTAGTTTAATGTTTCAGCCGGTGACCTCAAAGAAAATCCTTTGTAAACCCATTGGGGGTCACGACCCACGACTCGCGAACCCATACTCTGTAAGGTGAAGCTGCTGGTTAGTGGATCAAAGAAGAAAGGCTAGGGGAAAATATAAAAATTTTCCATCATAAGAGACCCGGAGAGAGATCATTTACCCAGATTGATTGGGGAGGAAGCTCCAGGCGTATGAGAGCAGATGGGAATTACTTATGGCGTGTGAAATCAGAGTTTTGGGGTTGGTGACGGAGAGAACTCAATGCTTCTGATTTTCCTGATAAGTATTTTACTCACATCAAGGTCTTATGACAGAAATCTCCATAAGCACCATGAAGATTTGCACATGGGATCCTTCGTTCATTACACAAGTGCTCCATCACTGGACAAGGTCACGCTTTACCATTATTTGGCAGGTATTACTGTGGCCCTCATGACTACCACAATATCCACATAATAATTTATTTGCTATAAATAAGGCAACCCTGCGTAATTTCAGTTGTTGACAGGCGTTATTTCCAACTTTTAAAACGTAAATCATCAGAAGGATATAGTTGAGATACATTTCTCGTAGACTAAAACAATACCTTAAATTATAGTAATAATTTTTAAGTATTCCACGAGGAAAATATTGCTTACGTAACTAATCAGGTCAGCTCTTCTCGGGTGAAATTAGCCCAGACCGACCAGAAATTTATTTATTTCTTGACTTTATCTGTGCGAGATTGAGACTTTATGGCCCCTTCTTCCACCTAAACCTTAAACATATTACATTAAAGATAATTACTAACACCCAAGCCCTAGGTAGAGGGAAATCCACCGCGGGAATCGGACCCGCGACCACTGGGTTGGAAGGCGAGGACGTAACCCTACCGCCAGCGGGGCCGCCTAAAGGTGAGTATTTATGGCGTATTATTATTCAGATTTATGTAATGAACTCCGTATTCCAGAATCATTTATTTATTCGACTTCAGGATTGCATTAAACCGACTGTGAAAATTTTCTAACGGCATATTACGTAGTAACTGATGGAGAAAAAGCTTTCAAGCTTTTTAAAATGGTGAACGGTGGAAAATTGAGTAAGAGAACTTTAAGGACGCTGGATGCTAAAATTTTGGTTCCAAAAGATGAATAGAGTGATGTAAAGGGGGATGAGGGCAAGAGAGGCCAAGCAAATTAAATTTAGCAATCGCGTTTGGCAGCCGAGAAAATGGAGAGTGAAGGATAGTGCTTCTCCCTAACAATCCTTATGCGCAGCTTTTTTCAGCTTCAAGAAAAACATCAACAAATCCATGTCCTCGTAACCCACTGTGCGTTAAATTGTTCTAAAATTTCACAGAATTTCTACCTTCCTTCATCCCGTCCAACATACGCATATTGATACTTTTATTTTTTAATTCCATGAAACTTTGAATGTACCAGGGTATAATTTACAAGCGCTTTTCAAAAAGACTTGATAATAACTATTTTAATCGAAAAAGTTAATTTTGTGTTTAATTTGACAGCTCAATCAGTGATCTGTATGCGATGCAAGTTTAATCGATTTCACTGAAAATTTATGAACACTATGTATCGAACAGAACTCGTGCTCCTTTGGAATAATGACAGTTTTAGTAATAATCTACTGAATTTGAGGATTATAATTAAAAATATATATTTTTAATGGAATATTAAATGTGGTAAATCATGAATAATAACGGGACGCTGGCAATTTCGAATGTCCTCTCCACTTTCAAAATATACGTAAATATTTGAAAGAAATCTCTCTCTCACTCCAGGGCTCTGTTCTACTGGCATTTTGCTTCAAGAAATGAAACATGGCACAACAAATTATGCATGATAACTCTTATTTTAATTATAATATAATATAGTATTAATACTGAAGGAAACTCATGAAAGATGTTTGATTATCAGTTCTTCTGTCGAAATGAGTCGTTAACATGATGAGACAAAGGCTCAGAGCTTATACACGTTAAGCTTCCCGGGACTATGAATTCACAAAATACCTCATCATGAATGATATTGTGAACAAATTTCCTACATTGTTAAAAACCCAATCTCACGAATTTGAATGAATTTGTTAACATTCAAAGACCTATCCGCAAATCTACAGGCGTAAATATGAATCAGCGTACCATTAGAAGTAATCATCTAGAGGTTCTATGAGTCAAGAGTCATCTTCCACCCTCTAAGTGGAAAGAAAAACTCAAGTTATGCTTATTAATCGAATTAAATCTAAATTTTTCTCTCTGTCTTTCTCTCTTTATCCATTGGACTTCACCCAGAATGTCTGTTTTCTAAAATAAAAGAGATCCCGTTTCGATAATGATCACTGATTGCAGCAACCATTAGCAAGCGGGAAATATGTTTAATGAGGTCGGATTCCCTACTTCCATTACTTCTCCGTTTCAATTTGCATTCAGTAGTCCAAGAAGATAATTGCTTCCGTATTAAAGATCGATTATTACATTTTATTGAATCTTTTCTCCTTGGGATTCGGCCAATTTTTGTTGAACGTTGAATGTTTCTGCCGCCGAAAATCTGGTGGAGTTGAACGCATCAAGATTCAGATTGGTCTTTTAATGAAAATAAATGTTAAATGAAGAGTTCTACGACGCAATGTGCTGAAATAATTAACTATAAGAAACAGTGGTTAACGAGAAATTCTTATGAGAATAGAATACATTTTCTGATATTTTTGAATATGCAAGTACAGGGTTCGTCCGGAAAATAAGTTTATGATGCTCATTGTCTTTTTTGACAAAAGGGGAGTCGTCCACTACGAATTTGTACCTGAACGACAAACTGTAAATGCTGAATTTTACGTCCAAGTGCTCGACAGGCTTCGAAAACGAGTCGCCCGCGTCCGGCCAGCGATCAAAAACATCTGGCGGCTGCATCACGGCAATGCAATGCGTTGTCTCACACCGCAGCTTGTCGTGTCGGACTTCTTGGCCAAGCACGGCGTGGCAACGCTGCCGCACCCGCCCTACAGTCCGGACTTGGCACCACCGGACTTCTTTCTGTTCCCGAAGATAAAGAGGAGTTTGAAAGGAACGCGATACGTGACTTTGATATGTAAAAGTGTAATAATTTTTTTTCCTGAGCTCAGTACACTTATTTTCCGGACGAACCCTGTATTACTAATTGCAATCGTTCTTCACTAAAGACTTGATATACATTTTTTATTCGGAGAATTTATTCTAAAAAAAACTTTCATTTTATGTTTAATTGAAAGCTTAATCAGTAATGAGTATGCTTTACAATTATCATCGATTTGACTTTGAATTTATGAACACCCCCCTAGTTGAAGAGACCTCGTGCCTCCTTAGAAATAGAACTTTTTAGTAAGATTTATCTTTGTATGAATAGGATTTAGAAGTAAATTTAATCACTCACGGCAATGAAGGAAAAAACAAGCGCGTTTTCCTCCTCGATAATGGGCGCTTAAAACTTGAATAAAATATAAACTGCGGATGAAAAGTTGAAACTTTTTTTTCAGCTGGCTTAAACTAACACAACGATAATGACACAAGATCATAACCCTAATAATTAGGATTAAGACTGAATGAAATACAAAAAAGTTGAAGGATGATGGAATATGGCACAATTTATAACAACAGCGAACTATGAGAGATTACTCGTATTATGGTTTTAATAACTGATGAAGAACGAATGATCTAGCGGATTGTACATTTACTAACCCGGCCAATCCAAAAGTTTGTCCATTCAATTGATAATTATTCATAGAGCGATTTTAACCTTAACTCAACCTGCCCTTGGTCAAATTAGCCCTCCGATTATACTACACTTTGGAGCACTTGAAATAAAATTATTAAACTGTTGCTATAATTTTTAAATATTCAATTGTCAACAAAAAATTTTAAAAAGTTTTTCTCCTTACAAGTCTTTAAGGATTTTCTTGTTGAAACCCATTACTATATTCACATTCGTGTTAATTTTAAAGGAGTTAAAGTAATCAGTAAAAATTATAAAAGCGTACATCCATCCAAACAATACATATATATTGGAAAGTTCAAAAGAAATACAATACAATGAAATAATTTCATAAACATCTTAAATTTAAATTTTAATATCGGCACAACCGACGAAAACAATAGTTAATTCAACGCTTTACGCTAGAAAGCATATAGTCTTCCTAGGTGCTCCCCAGTGAAGTTTTACAAAGGCTATAGCCACAAAAATCAAGTCAGGGATAGATTTCAAACATGAAAATCAGTAACACAATTTCTCATGAATATTATGAGTCATCGCTTGTGCTGTCATTCAAAAGACCAGAACCAATAAATACAGTATATTACGATACAATTTGCCACTTGCAGCTATACTTGAACACAACATAAAATAGTATTCGTTATGATGAAAATACTCTAACCGGTAATCGAAATATTGTCAATCGAATATTAGTAGGTTTTTGGATGGACACAACTATTAAATACATTTTTTGTAACACCCAACAAACCCAATCCAGCAACCTACTATATATCAGGTCCCTCTTCATCTCTGTGTACTTCTTTCCTTCCTTCATCCAGTCCAGCATCCCTATTCTGTTCCTGCCCTTTCCTCGTTTGCCTAACATTCTCCCCTCTATTACCTTCTTCAACATTCCACTACCGCTCAACACGCCTTTCATTCATTTTCCCTGCCTCCATAGGATTTCTCTCAACAAACCCCTCTCCTCACCCACCATCTCCAGTGCTTCCTCATTTGTTTTCCTTTCGGTCCATTTCACCTTCTCCATTCTTCTCCACACACACATTTCAAAAGCCTCTAATCCTCGTCCATCCTCCTGCTTCAGCGACCACGTTTCCGCGCCGTACACAGCCACCCTCCATATCAGAGTTTTTACGGGCATTTTCTTAACATCCCTACTCAACGTCCCCGTCATCAACTCCCTCCTCCTTGAGAAAGCCTCCTTGCCTAGCGCAATTCTTCTCCTTACGTCCCTACTACTTTGACCGTATTGGTCCTAAACACTTTTGAGATATGTAAATTGTTCTCCTTGCTCTATTTTTTCCCCTCCTATTTTAATGTTTAGCTTAGCGTTTCTTTTTCTGGAAATCGCATAACCTTTGTTTTATTAATATTGATTCTCATCCCTTATCTATCGCACTAAACGTCCAATTCACTCAGCAATGCTTGCAACCTCTTGGCTGACTGAACAACTAATGCTTGGTCAACAGCAAACCTTACCGATTTCACGAATTTCCCTCCGACTTTCATTCCTACCTCCAGTTCTCTCCATGCCTCTTTAATCATTTCCTCGACAGGTTGCGGATCAGACTCCTGTCCCTCCAATCCATTCCTATTTTCTGCAATACACGCATTAATTTTTCTCAATTCACTCTATCAAACGCTTTTCCGAAATATACGAAACAGGCAAATACGTCCTGTTTGTATTCTATATTCCTCTCGATTAGTGATCTTATTACTGCAATGGCATCACGCGTACCTCTTCCCTTCCTAAACCCAAACTCATCCTCCCTAAGTAATCATTTGATTTACTCTCTATCTTTTGTTGATGACCCTGAGAATAACTTTAGCTGCGTGGTATATCAAACTTATTGTTCTGTAATCCTCACATTATGTAGCCTTTCCCTTTTTCGGAATAGGAACTAACGCAGATATCACAAAATCTTCCGGCCAGATTCCTTCCTCATAGATACTATGAATCAGTCCATATAGAGTCTTCCTCGCACATTTTCCTAAACACTTCAAGAGTTCCAAAGGAATGTTGTCTACCCCCACGGCCTTATTTGTTTTCATCTCCTTTAATGACCTTTCTATCTATTCAATATAATCAATATCAGATTGTAGATAGTTATTGGTTCAGGCAGGATAGTAAAAATTGCAGTTAAATAATAGACAACGAATCCTGCAATGGATTTTTATATGGAATGAGAAAATTCTATTGAACAAGTACTTACAATCCCAGACCGGGGTATTTTTTCTTTGTGAATAAACTACCTGGTTCCTATTCAATTTATTACCAATAAAAATCCCTTGCTTTCCTGGCGTATTTTCTAGGTCAGGTAAGGTCCTCGCCTTTTCCACCAATACTTCGATGCGTCGCTCGTTCATCGTCTTCAGGGCTTCTCCCTCATTGACAGTCCCACTCTGAAGCCCCGAGGACGACGGGTGAGGCGGGCATGGAAAGGCCGGCGGAAATGGAGAGAGTCTGACTGACCCTTTGGATGACCCGAGAAATGTCACTTAGTTTTACCTCTTACTTCGCTCTCATCTCCCGGCGAGTCGCTTCTTTCGTTTTCCTTAGGCGGCGTGATAGTGCAGCTGGTTTGGCAACCGTCTTGAGTCCTCTGGGCAAGTCCAGATCTTTCTGGGAGAATTCAGTTGGTACAGGATAAAATAGTCTCCCTTTTTCCCCTTTTATGACTGTGGAAATGAAAATTATTTTATTTCATTCCAAGTATTTTACTGTTTAAAATCAGATTTTGGACGGTCCTGAGCGACTATTACCTTCCTTCTGTTGCGAGAGGCCTACCTCGTTCGCTCTACACTAGATACACTATTTCTTCAATTCTTCCCTGCCTTCAATCTGTCTAATAAAAAACCCCAACTACCCATCATTCCCCCTTCCTTCCAAAACTCCTTCCATACTCATTTTTACTACCATATTCGGATCTCATCTTGCAACTTCCTCAAATCTCCAACGGCTTTCAAAACCTCGTCGTTATAGTTTTCCTCTTCAGCTTACTTTCTCAATGTTTACTTAGATTTGTCGCGTACACCCTTTGGCCTCAAAGACGGACGATTGGAATGTGCGAATGGATTTCAGAATCTCGCGAATGAACAAACTGCACGTCTTAACCTAGTGATTTCTACCCTCCACCCATTAAAATCATTCATTGGGTTTGAAGGGCGCTAAGAATGATTTTTCAGTCAACCACTTTCGATGGCTCATCCTTCCTTTCTCTAAATTTCCCAAGTTCTAGTTTCGTTGAACGATCTTTCATACTGAAGCACGAATTGATTCACCAAAATCCTCCATAGGGATTCAGAGAAAACTTTTTAGACACATTACATCGATGGTAAAAGTGGAATCCGGCCGCAACGTCGGCATTCGGCCGGAACGGCAGAATCTAGCTCTCATCGACCGGCGATCCCGCATTACCAAAGTGTTCCCGCATGAGGCAGTCTCATACTTCAAGTTATATCAAATTCTAAGGTACCACAGTTAGGATTGTACACACTTTTCCCTCTGTTCCTCACCACTCTTCTCCTCATACACGCATACACATGCGCACATATACAAACACACACGCACACAAAAAAAAAATATATATATATATTTTTTTTCACGGTTGTCTTTCTCACTATATCTTTCCCAGCGATATTACCCACCGCAAAGGGCGTAAGTAACTTTTTCAATATTGCCGCACGTTCTCTTTCTATGGGAGGTAATAAAAAATGACGGAAACCCACAGGCGGATTCCCGCGTGGAATTCACGTCGGGGACTGCTTGGATTACGAGAATGGCGACGATGAAAGGAGGGGTCGGTCGCGGGGAGAAGTAAAGTGCCTCGAAGTAGAAGGATTCCGCCCCCCCCTCCCCCGTCTCCTGGAGTAAGCCTGAAAAGAAGGAAGGAAGGAGGAAAGAGCGTAACGAACTATGAACTTGGAAGGAAGAAAGGATAAAGAGTGGAATGAACCATTTTCGGTAGCGGGCTGCCATCGGCTTACGGCGTGTGTGGCGTGGTGTGACAAGTTCACGCTCAGTGCGAAATGTGAAATTGCGATGTCCAATTAAAAAAATAGCTACTATTTTTGGTGACTTTCACGCTTTAAACCAGCCAACGTGATACACTTGGAAAACGAAATGACAGATACTCTATTGGGGAAGGAAATTAATAATTAACTAATTCTCAACTAATTCCATCTATCGCCCAACTAGGTACAGGATGAATTGTATAGTTTTAATTTATTTTGGTGGGATTAGTGTATATTTATGACCATATAAGAACGTATTAAAGGTGAATAAATTCATTAACTTGTGGAAAATTGCAATTATCTGGTAATTAATATTGAGGTATTCAGGATGTCAATCGTTACCCATGAAATTATCCAGCATCTGTAACCATCATCGTGAAAATGAGACCAATGGAGTACAATGATACATTTACCCATTCCCAAACAGCATTAAGTTTTAAATGTAACTTGAATCAGTGAAAAATTGTGGTGGTGGTGGATATGGTATTTGAATTTTTCTGTCTTAAGCATGAACACATATTTAAAACACGCATAAAACCAATAAACAAGGGCTGGACAGCGAAATTGTAGCTCTTTTAGCTTAAATAGGGTTTTCACTCACAGACCATTGAGGAGAAAATGCCCGTGGGAGAGTTGAATTTTAAAAATACGGACAACAAATTTACGAGATCTGTTAACAAAAAGTTACGCTTTCCGCAGTCGTCCATAATTTCTTCGCTAGCTGTCTCCGAGTCGAAGGGGCAACTAGAAGCCCCATGCATGTGTGGGGAGGGATACAAACGTAATCCATTGCTTGAGCACGTCTTAAACATCGGAGCCTATAAAGACAGGAATGACTGGCAGCGTTCTCTCATTGGACAGAAAGACGAGAGCAGCAAGCAGAGCGAAGGAAGGACCGGTAGGGAAGGTGAATAAAGGTGGGAAGGGGAAACGACTCCGACTGAGACAACTGGCCCTAATTCCCCGCATAACACCGCGGCCCCAAAACAATTCTCGGCGGCCATAACTAACTATTAGGATGTCGTTGTCTACCATTCACTCCCTATAAAACGAGATTTAGCACTTGGAACTTGCTAAAATGTTTTCCCTCGTTTCCCTATTTTAGAAGTTAACGTAGTAAATTATTATCCAGATTAACGCTTTATCGATGTGTCAAATTGAAAACGTTTTCAATTTATCACTATCTTGAGAACGAAGTTAATGACTCTGTGAAAACAATGCTAATACTATCCCTGTTGGTTGCAATGAGAAAATATTCCTAATCAATGAAAACTCTAATTTTCCACATTTTCTATCATGTAAAACACGTTTAAATACCAATTCATCTTCATCTGGGGAAACCATATGACAGTATTCAAGTGCAAAACACTTGATTATATTCGTATATGAAATGTTGATGCATCTGACGTTCTTATATTGGTATTGAGTATTGGCAGTGAAGGTAATAACCGACTGTGAAAAATCATACATTTTATTATTAAGTGATACGTTTGATTTCCACTACCTGCAACAAATTTGATTGGCAGAGCAACCTGATTTTTACAACCAGCCAAAGCCATGCACTTGTGTCATAAAATTATTTTTTTTGATCAGTATATAGTACGAGTAGTATATTATGATAGGAAAAAAACTAATGACTTCTAAATAACAGGTGGAGGTATGAAGTAACGCCTTGAGTTCAAATATCAGTTCATTGGATCAATACGTGCAAATTTGAGATCCCAATCGTCGAATTGCTAACTCAACCTGAAAATATGAGAGACCCTGTTTATAAAGGTATTTTGAAGGAGCAAACTTGTATTATATATGAAATCTATCATTGATTCTAAAATTCTCCACAACTATCACACAAGGAAGCCATCTATACGAATACGAAATATCTCACGGGTGTCGCAAAATTTTATAAAAAAACAGCGAACAAGCAAAATCTCTAAATTCATAACCTTTATGTTGACGTTTTTAAAAAAAACGTCAATATGAAGATTTTCCACCAAGTTACGCCAGAAACTGTTTTATTCATAACCTTAAATCAAAATTAAAATCTATAAATAAAAAAAATATCCTTAGCCTCTTTTTAGAATTCATTGGTCCTGAGCGACCTCTATGCGTTGACTACGTTGAAACATAAATACGTGGGTGGTCTGAAAAGTTTCCAACTCAAAAAATTTCATAAAAAATGTCTTGTATCTATCTTTGTTAGGTCGGCAACTTTTCAGACCACCCTTGTACATCCCACTTAGGACAATCATTTTAATTCCTTTGATTTCGACTACATGGCTGAAATGATCTGATAAATTCTATTCTTATATAAAGGTTATTCTTATGGCAATAAACGTACCTACAATTTTAAGGATACCTATTACCCCTGATCTCTCCTTTCTCACAGTTGTACACTCCTTCCGTGAAAAGTTTTTGGCGAAAGAGGGGTTCAACGGGAACGTGGAGGAACGCGAGGAGAATATGAGGGAAAGATAGGAATCAGGGGAAGGTGGGGGGTAGGAGGACAGGACACCGTGGCGAGGTACAAGTGTGCCCGCGGGAGAAAGGAGAAAGAGAGGGAGACAAAATTGAGGGCGGTTGGTGCTGGGGTTTGGTAAGCCAGCAAAGTTCACGGTTGCTGCTGCTCCCTCGGCACTTTGTCGGCTTCTTCCCGGTTAATCCGCCTCTGTTCCAATACCAAAATGTCCTCCGCACCCCCCTCCCCCCCCCTCGCCCACCCTTCGACCCTCAACGTGCTCTTCCTCCGGCGTTTCACCTCCCTCCCCACCCGCAAGTCGTCGATCCCCAAGGTGGTGGTGGTGGTGGTGGAGGGAGCACTTGAAGCTACGAGGCGTCCCGGAGTCAACCGTCGACGCGGTCGGAAGAATGAAACGAGGGACTCCTATCCAAAAATCTCGCCTACGCAAAATAACGTGCCCGTTCTAAAAGGCGGGCAGGCCCGTTCACAATGACGGACACGAAAATATTATTGATGGAAAACGGTCACTCGTGCGTTCCTGTGACACAGTGTGTGCATTTCTTCGAGTGAAAGCAAAACGAGTTTCTATTTGCTGCTCATAGCCCCTTGTGCAATCAATTCTACCGGGCGAAGAATCAAATGATTGTTCAGTAGACAACGCACGAGTACAACACGACGAGCGTAAATACTGGCATGAAATTAGAACATGCTCTCCTGGCCATAACACTATGCAAACTCAGTTCTGAATACATATTCCGGGAATAAATGAATATAATTATATGCGCAAATACGTATTTACGAGGTTTGAATCTCGCGAGATTCAGATCAGGGAACAATTTTTATGAAGAAACGGAATTAGTTATAACTGCTAGTTATAACCACGAGTTCATGTTGTTCCTTAATAGTTCAGTCAACGTTTTAATTAAATGCGAAAGACTCAATTTTTAATTATTAATCTTGATTTAATCGAAAGTTTCGTAATATTTAATATTCGTAATACAATTATGTCTTTTCATTCACGATATACTTAGATCGGGAGAAAACAACATACAAGTCGACGCAGTATTCCTAGATTTCAAAAAAGCCTTCGATAAAGTCCCACACAATAAATTGTTACACAAACTTAGATGCTATTGAATCAATGATAAAATTATTAATTGCATTAGAGACTTCTTGTCAAATCGCAAACAAATAGTAGTCATCGATGGGTTGTGCTGGAAGGAAAGAAACGTAACTTCGGGCGTTCCCCAGGGAAGTGTAATAGGCCCTCTTCTATTCTTAATATACATTAATGACTCAAGCGCACACGTTAGTAGTAATCTCAGGTTATTTGCTGATGACACTGTGGTATACAGGGAAATAAGGAGCCAACTAGATCGCGAGCTACTCTCTAGAGACTTAGACACAATCTCGGATTGGTGCAAGAAATAAGGATTAATGCTTAATATAGACAAACACTCAGTTTTGAAATTTTGGAACAAAGGAAGTAGCGAACAGGACATAAACTACGAAATAGAGGATTCAGTACTAACTACGGCCAAACAAGTAAAATATTTGGGGGTAATTCTAACACCACGCCTTTCATGGGGAGCACACATCAGGACAATATGCGGATCCGCTTTAAAGAAACTGGGCTTCATTAAACGAGTGGTGGGGAAATGTAATGAGAAAGTTAAAGAGAGGTGCTATTTTTCTCTAGTTAGACCACATTTGGAATATGCCACAAGTATTTGGGATCCTTGGGAGAAAATCTGGCAAAAAGAACTAGATAAAGTCCAGAGAAAATCCGCCAGATTCCTGAAAAATATATATGACAAGAACACAAGTGTAACTGGTCTCTTACAGGATTCAGGCTGGGAGCCCCTTGAAATACGAAGAGAACAAGCGAGACTTAAACTTTTAGATAGATTCATAACTAGCGAGTTTAACGATGACACAAAAGGAATAATAATGGCCCCACACTACTTAGATAGATCAGACCACATAGATAAAATAAGGGAGATAGATTCCAATACAGATAGATTCAAATACTCATTCTTCTCCAGAACAATCAGAAACCATAATAGTAAGAATCCGAAGTCCATTTAGAAATATTAAAAACATTTAAGTTACACGTCGGAACAAAATTAAAAATTCAAAGATTGTGCATGTGCATGTTTTTTGGTAGTTTGTGGGTTTGAATGTGTGTGAAAAGGTTGGGGCGAAAGGGTTCGTGCATGAATGTTTACCATGTTTGGTTTGTGGGCTCTAAATTTGTGGCTTCTGCATGCGGTTTTTTTCCTAATTTACGGGTGGTGCCCTAAAACACCCCGCCACTCGCCCTTGCGGCGGCTTGCGGGGTATTGAGTAGATGAAGATGTAGATGAGTGTAAGTACGTTTCGAAACCAAGATGGTGGTTCTAGCCCTGCCCACTGCCACGCTAGGCCGAAACGTAAGTAACTTCCTAGTCGGCCCTCGTATAATAACATATTCTCCTTACTTTACCATTTATAAATGTCGGCGACAGAAGAAATGATTGAACATTCGATCACCGAAACATCGATTGATCGTCACCTTAAGTATATTTTTAATATAAAATACGATAAAATGACTAATGAAATGGCTTGCGGGGTATTCAGTAGATGTAGATGTAGAATATTCGTTCTGCCTCGATTCAAATCGCGCTCGAAGTGAGAAACTAAGTATATTTTTAAAGTAAGTATTAGTAAAGTAAGTATATTTTTAATATAAAATACGATAAAATGACTAATGAAATGGCTTGCGGGGTATTCAGTAGATGTAGATGTAGAATATTCGTTCTGCCTCGATTCAAATCGCGCTCGAAGTGAGAAACTCTCAAGATTTTTGTGGAATCACACCGGTTTAATCTTAAATTTTATAAAATGAACAAATACGACAAAAGAATAATCTGTCAAGTTTTAAAAGGATGCTGTTACTCTGAGTATGAAACTGATGGAAGAAAGAAAGAACACAAATTTAATAAAGGATTTGGATAACAATAAGGTTCTTCAATAGCCATGTTTGACACAAACTTGGAAAATTCATTAAAAGAGGGAAAGAGAATGAATTTCTTTCAAAGAAATGAGGCCAATTGGGATGGAAATAACGTGCTCATGTCCGCAGATGATATAATTGAAAATCTAGAAGAGCGTAGACATCCCTGGACCCAAATTTTCTGGTACTTCATCGATAGTAATAGAAAAAAATAGTACGCAAGCTGAACTCTATGCATGAATAATAGTCTGAATGCAATTGTTTCACAACAAGAAGAAAAATTATACCCGGTGAGAGTCTTCACTAGGGAAACAGGACTTTGGATGAAAGATATTTGACACACATTGAGAGAAAAATGTGACGCGCTAAAAAGAAAGAAAGAACTACATGTAATGAGCACATCTTGAAACACAGCCAACCTTTTAACAATATAAGACAACGGAAAACAGAAGAGATGTTACTGCAAAGAGGAAATGCCTAACGGAAGTTGGTAGGAAAAATGAAAGTTAAAATGTGGAAACGCATATGAATGATGCGAATACGTATGCGAGGGATGGGAAGTGCTGGAGACTTTAAGTGGAAGTACGAAGTGTATTCAATATATATGCGAATTTAAGTTATTTGGAAATAATTTTATTTATTTGTCTACGTATATCAATGTTATTCCCTTCGAAGTAGTCCCAATCAGATGTTATTCATTTATGATAGCGCTTTTTCCAATTCTTGAAACATTTCTGGAACTCGAACTTTGGTATAGCTTTTATTATATTCCATCTATTAATTATAATATATTATAAATATATATTTTTATATTATAGCTCTGCGATGCGTTTATAATCTCATCTAAGATTGTTAAATGACGTCCATTTAAGGTTCTCTTAATTGTTGGCAACAGAAAAAGTCACACGGGGCCATGTCTGGCAAATATGGATTCTGGGATATTATTACAATGAACGAGGCCTTCTTCAGGTCAGACTGTCTGACCTGAAAAAGGCCTCAGAGTAGGCCGAAAGCTCAAATCATCTACAGTGTGTCCTTTTACGTGTTATCTGTTTTATTCTGTGTTATATTGTGCCGTCCAAAAGTTATATAATATATATATATATATATATGTGTGTGTGTGTGTGTGTGTGTGAGTGTATGCATGTGTATATATATATATATTTTTTTCTTTTTTTCTTCTTTTTCTTACAGGTTCCCCCCACCTTTACTCACCTATTTGACAACCCCCAACCGCCTCATCCCTTACCCTTCCCTCATGGTGTTACACCCCCTGCCACACACCTTTTTTGGTGGCTCGCAGGATATTTATGTAGATGTAGATGAAGGTAGTCGGGTATCGGGGTAACTTTACTGTAACTTGAATAGTAAATCCAATTGCACTTGTACTGTACTTACGTATTGAACTTATGTAGTGATTAAGAAATGTGTTTGGGAAAATGGGCTCATCAAATCGACAGATTTTCCTCATATTATTCATCCTTACTTCTGTCTGGAACCTTGCCAAGCAGTGGAATTCCTGCGTCCTCGTTAAATCCACTTTGCAGACTTACTTTCATACTCGTGACGCTTTCGTATCTTTCACAAAAATTTCGAACGAATCGGATAGCCATCCGTAGCCTTTTGATCGCTCTGCTGAACGAATCTCAATGAGAACTTGATTCCAGATGCTCGAGATGTATTGGAAGTGAGGCTCAACTAATGTGAAATGTGGGGAGGAGGAGGCGAAGGGGGAGGCAGGATGAAGGCGGCGCTTGGGTACGGACGGGGGATCGACGCGCGCACCCCGGGGAACACCTTAGGGTTATCGCCCCCCGATCACCATGTCGCAGCAGGGTAAGTGCCACTGCCGGCGGGTAGGAAGAAAAAATAAAAAGTGTCTTCTCTCGGGGGAATCGACCGGGCAAAGTATTAAATGCCCGGGTGTCCCGTGACCAGCGACCCCCGGACTCAGGCAGCTGAACGGTACCTATGACGACATTGGTCGTAAGGCGTCACTTGGTGGAATTCCTTCAATATGCCAGATGGAGAAAACTATGCTCTTCCACAAAATTATTTTGTGGGAGAGCAAAAGGGGTTTGGATCACTAAACTTTGGCTGTTTAATGGTTGGTCTTGTCATTGTCATGTTTGCAATCACTTGTAAAGACCAAACCTTGTAGATTAGTGCCAAATAAAAATAATAATATGCACAGCGAATGATAATTCTTCTTGTTATGCGCATTGAAAATGCATGCGTGTAAAATGATAGGATATTTCTATGAATGTATGCACTACTGTGGATTTGGGTTTGCATGTATGTGTTGGTTTTGAATGCGTTTTCTCTTTTATCCTTTTTTGGGTGGTGGCCTAACACCCCCCGCCACACGCCTTCGGGGGTGTTATGTAGATGTAATAACTATGAATGCAAAATGATACATCTACATCTGCACAATTTCATGTAAACCGCCGCAAGGACGAGTGGAGGGGAGTGTTAGGGAACCAGAATACATACATGTTTATCGTATGCAAAAATATTAGCTCAAACATTTATCATGGAAGTGTTATCGGGCCGTTACTTTTATTGATTTTTGTTGATGATTTGAACCGCGAAGTGAAAGGTAAGATAAGGATGTTCGCGGATGACACAGTGATTTATCGGGTGATATCCGAGGATGAGGATCGTTTCATTCTAGCACATGATTTAGATAACATTAATTAATGGTGTTCTAAATGGAGATTGCCATTAAATCTTAATAAATGTTCGGTGGTAAATTTCTTTAAAAGATCCACGGGATTCGTTTACAAATTAGCTGGAGTTGACCTTGAAGTAGTTGATACGGTGAAATACCTAGGTGTTACATTCACTAAAGACTTAATTTGGGGGACCCACATACGTGAAGTCTGCGGGAAAGCATATAAAAAATTAGGATTTATTAGACGCACTGTCGGCAGAAGTGACTCCAAGATCAAGGAACGTTGTTACCACGCTCTTGTAAGGCCTCATTTAGAATATGCATGCTGCGTATGGGATCCGAGTGAAACTGTTCGAGGGGTGAAACTAGAGCAAGTGGAATCCTTCATCTTCCTGGGCTGCAGCATAACATGGGATGGAAGAAGTTGGACCGACATCAAGCGAAGAATCGCCCAAGCTAAGAACGCATTCATGAAGAAGAACTTTCAAAAGTCAAAACTTTCGTGTAGAGCATGGCTCTCTATGGTTCCGAGACTTGGAACACTGGAAAAGTGGAGCAGCGAAGAATAGAAAACTTTGAAACATCGTTTTGGAGGAGAATGCTGAAGATTAAAGGGACAGACAAAGTAACGAACGAGGAAGTTTATAAAAGAGTAGAAGAGGATAGGACCATATGGAGAACTCTACGGCAAAGAAGAAATAGATGGACTGGACACACATTGAGCCACAATGGATTGATTCTACATCTACAAAATACCCCGCAATCCGTCGCAAGAATGTGTGGCAGGGGGTGGTAGGTCACCACCCTATCTACATATTATATAAGCCCTCTACTTCCTCATGCACCTGGCACCACACGATCCACCAAAAACCGCGTGGTGAGGGTGCGACCGAGTACCATTCATTCAACATGCCTACACATATTACGAGTATTACATGGTTAGCGGTTGTTCCTGTGCCTACACAAGGAGGATTGGAAAAACAATAAAACAGGGCAGGAACACATGCATTTCCGACACTTATTACCGATTAGTATTCTACACATTTCGGACGGGCAATTCACAAATACAATGAACTTTATATCCATTCACCTAAACCCCATCTGGCTCAAGAGCGCACGCTAGGTGGGAATCCAGATTTCGAGTGTGTTTTGTGGGAATTTAATCTTTTAAACCCCTATTTTCGACAGCGTGTACCTGTTATTCTCTTAGATGTCCCCCCTTTTATTGTTGCCCCGAATAATGCGACATGGTCATCTGTTTTCTTAAAATAAATTATACATATTTTATTTATTTTAATGCACAGATTTATGTGTGTTTACGGTAATTCAAACAATGGCGATCAAGGATCTATCGCAACAATTGTGTAAAGTACATAGGTGTAGTTACCAATACTCAAAAAGATATTAGTGGTGAAGTTGTGAAGAGCAATTAACTTTTCGATTTGCTTTATCACTTGAAATAATATTTAGTACATTACAAGTGCAATCGCTATTATGGCGTCGTGAAATAGAAGTGATATTCTCTACGGAAAACAGTGTTCTGAAGATGAAAGAGTTCTGGAAGATTATTTCTATTTTTTGACGCACGCAGAATGGTGTCTCCAGAAACTTCCCAAATACTAGCGCAAACAAGCTGGGGTATGGATCAAGTTTTTTATCAGAATAAAGCCCCGCAACGCAATGGAGATGAGAATTCGAAACATGCACTTCGTCAGCTTACTTCTGGATATGTCTCTAGGGACTTTGAGGGAATTGTACCTCAGTAATCCCCCGCATCCGCACGAGGCACTGCCTCCACCATCGACCGATGTATGCTTCAACTGGGAGGAGCAGCCGGTTGAAGAAAGTGAACCCACAGAGGAATGTGCCTTCAAGATTCCTGACTGGGTGACGAAACTGATCGAAGGACGCGAGCCGTCGCCTGCAGACCATCCAAAGGACCCCCAAGTGAGTCACACCTCTAAAGATGGGCGACTGTATGTTGCCACCAGAGCTCTCCCTAAGTGGTCGGGTGCTTACGGCTTCATGAGCATGTCAGGAGGTGTTGGTGACGGCATGCGAAGAAGGGGTCCCCCGACAACTCAAGAAAGAGGGGGAGAGGACTTAAGGAGAAATGCGAAGGGACGAAAACCATGGCTTGACGAAGAGTTCCCTATTCACTGGCAACAAGTAAGAGCTGGAGCCACCCAACATCAATGCATTACCACTACCGCACCTCGAGACATAGGAAGAGGCCAATCCACGAAAGTACGTATAGGATCTCAAATTTAAATGACTATACAGTTAGCAAAAGCTCCGCATGTTGCCATGATATGCGTACTACCACACATTGTTTTCTCCTAGACAATTTTCTTCTCTGTGCTTGAATTTGAAATTCAATTCATCATGAAGTTCATGCCATTTATATCCAAGATCAACATTCAATATTCATGGGAATAGCATTTTAGTGGATAATAAAGAGTTTTCAAAATAGTTACCTTTCAAAAATTACTTTTTCATTCCTATTACCATTATAAAATTAATTTTTTATTAAGGACCATTTCTAAGCATCATATTCTTCCTTGTTTAGTCTAGACATTTTCGAGAAATTATTCAACGTGCATAGGTACAAATTCAGGCTGATGGCATTGCTGAGTTCAACCAGAAGCTGGTTGCAATGAGGGAGAATGTCAGGCAAGATTTGAGCGGTGCTCAAAAGAAGTACCAATGGGCGCGGTGGTCATATGAAATGGGAGAGAGCATTGGCAAGAAATGTTAGCGCACTCTTGAATAAGCTGGATTTACTAGAACGCCGTAATGTCTTCTTTTTAGATTTCATTGAGAAGAGGATGATGGAATTGTATTACACTAGACGATATGTGAGGGGCATTAAGGAATCGCGAGCCAGAGAATTGAAAGATCTCAAAGATGAACTACGCATGAAGCAATTGTATTTCGCTGACATGATGACATGCTACGAAGAGAATTACCTGGGTCCTTCTGAATTCACTGGCAGTTATGCATATCCATACTAAATATTGAACAATCCTGTAAATAATATATTTTGTTTATGGTTGTCAATATATATTTAGTGTTAAAATAAAATGTTAGCTTATAAGAGATATCAAGATTGATTTGAACAAAGAAATATTTCAAAATGAAGTAATTCGCATTTTCACTTTTCTGATGGAAAGAGGCCCATTAGAATTTATGGTAGGATATTTTAGATATTTTCGTGCCCTGCTAGGTACCGCTAGTGTGTTTGACAAAGGGTGAATTCACACCAGACTAATTTTGACCCTACATCTACTCAATACCCCGCAAGCCACCGCAAGGGCGTGTGGCGGCGGGTGTTAGGACACCACCCATAATTTAGAAAAAAACTGCATGATTAGGAATATATCTGAAGGAAAAATACAAGGGAAGATTCCACGAAGAAGACCAAGAGATATGTACATAGAAAAAATTAAGAAGGACGTAAAACAGAAAGGGTATCAAGGGTTGAAGGGATTGATATTAAATAGAGTGGAATGGAGGGCTGCAGTAAACACATTAATGCCCACCGTAAAAATACAAAAATCAGGTGAACTGATATTAATGTAGTTTATAAATTTTATAGCTCTACCATGTACTAATGGATCATCACCAACATTCATCCGAATACGCTTGTAAATCTTGCATATTTCCCCCCAGTTAAAAGGATGAATACCATTCATTTATCTCGGGGAGAGGTGTACGTATGGGAAGGATATCACTGCAGCGTAAACCCACATGTGGTTGTGTCAATGTTTGACACCAATTTTTAAGTTTTAACTACAAAATCATTTGGGTCTAATTTTCCTTGCCATTGATGGGGAATGTCCCTAATTGAACTGCCATACCTTAATTGCAGAAAATAAATAAATATCGGAAAACATAAAAAGAGACGTTTCAGGCGTGATATGGTGGAAATATATACAGGGTTCGTCCGGAAAATAAGTGTACTGAGCTCAGGAAAAAAATTTATTACACTTTTACATATCTTAAGCTAATATTCCTCAAAATAGGACCCTTGTGAGTCGATACACTTGTTCCAGCGGCGTTCCCATTCCTGGAACGCTCCCGCGAAGGCATCATCGGGAACCTCTCGAAGACACGTCGTCACGGCCTCTTTGTCGGCGTCCAAAGTCAGGATCGCGTTCCTTTCAAACTCCTCTTTATCTTCGGGAACAGAAAGAAGTCCGGTGGTGCCAAGTCCGGGCTGTAAGGCGGGTGCGGCAGGGTTGCCACGCCGTGCTTGGCCAAGAAGTCCGACACGACAAGCGCGGTGTGAGACGGCGCATTGTCGCTCAGGTTGTCAGTCATACGGTTGATCGCTGGCCGGACGCGGGCGACTCGTTTTCGAAGCCTGTCGAGCACTTGGACGTAAAATGCAGCATTTACAGTTTGTCGTTAGGTACAAATTCGTAGTGGACGACTCCCCTTTTGTCATAAAAGACTTATTTGTCAAGACACTTATTTTCCGGACGAACCCTGTAATATGGTAAAATTGGAATCCATGATCAACTTTACTCCTCAGTTCGCCTTCGTTCTTCCTCCCTCGTCAGTCTCAATTTTCGTCACAACTCACTTTTTTTTCAAAAATGAGGCTAAGCGATGATAAAAAGGCAAGTTGAACGATCAAAAGTCAATTCATAAGGTCGATTATGGTGGAATTAATTATCAGATATGAGTTCATTATTGGAAAGAAGGCTGAAAAAGTAAGAAATAGCCCGAACTAGGAAGGAGATTAAACGGTGATTGAGATGCGTCGCTTGACATGACCAGCTCAAGCCGTTAGGCAAGAACGTGGAAACCGGAATCGTCTAGTTAGTATAGACGGCAGTATAAAACGCTGATAGGATTGAATATTCTCCTCTCGTGTCGGTGGAGACAAGTGCAAAAGGAACGAGCACGGCAGAAGTCTCGATCCCTTCCCTTCAGACTGGAACGAGGAGTGAGATTACATTCATGAGGGACAGGATTATGCGATTCGGCTGGAAAGCTTCGTCTGCAAAAGTTCCACTTCCACTGCCGGCGATGCATTCGGGAGACCTGCGCGTCATGGAATAGGGCTCTAAACCCTACAGTCCGTCCCAGGAAGATGAATGAACCGATCCTAACTCTCGTGCCCTCATATCATTAAAAGTTGATGCACTGAGAAGGAGGGCTCCACCAACAAACCCACTAATACAAAGGGAATATTAACCATCAGGTTCTAATTGCATCATTGGTGTCTAATCTCCTCTTGAGCTTTCCTAAAATTAAAATTAAATTTTAAGTGGTTATCCTTGTCAAGATTTCGTATGTAAATTTGAAATATATTCGTATTCTATTGAATAACTCTTTCATAGCCTTAGTTCACATCAATTTTTTCCCGATTAGGTCACCAAAGGTCATATATTGGAATTTGTCAAAAGTCGAAGTATCTATACCTTTATTTGATAAATTACTTGCTGCATCCTGGGGTGCAATTATTTGTTGTAGTTAAGTGTATGTACTTGCATGCTTGTGGAGTGAAGGGAGGTAGATGTGTGTTTGCATGCGCGTGGAATGATGGGATGTTTCTATGAATGTGCGCACTGCTGTGGATTGGGGTTTGCATGTGTGTGTTGGCTTTGAATGCGGTATTTCTTTTTTCCTTTTTTGAGTGGTGACCTAACACCCCCCGCCACACGCCCTTGCGGCGGCTGGCGGGGTATTATGTAGATGTAGATGTAGATGAAGACTATCTCTATTCTAGATGACGCTTTATTGTTTAGATAATGCATTATAACATTGAGCTAAGAGCGAAATATATGGCATTATTTTTCTAAACATTTATCATTTGCACAGCAGACATAACGCATAGTATTACAATTTCCACTTACCGTATGCTTTATCGAGAACTATGCAAGATATCTGATAACTTGTTTTTGGTAAAACCTTTCCTGAACTATTTTAATAGGGCAATTATTTGACTTTAATCTGGTGGCATCATGTTCAAAGAAAGTAAAAACTCAGCCGGTAAACAACAGTGTATTTATTTCCAAAAATGTATTATTCTGACTACAAAGTTTCCACACATATATGTCATCTAATGGCGCATCTGAATATGACCATGGTGTCTGGAGATGACGTTATAATTTGAAACCTGTTTGTCATAAAACCTCGCTATGAAATAAATAGGTATTCGTTTACGCCTAAAGTGGTGGAATGAAAATTTTGCATTTTCTGTGAATTTACTATTAAAATTTAAAATAATACCTGCCGGGAGCGTTCGAGGTTCCTTCTTCATCATTTTATATCTCGGCCTAATAAACTAATTGAAAAAATGTAATTTGAGGATTATTAAAATCGCCTAAATCCAGCAAAAATTGTCTCAACTAAAGCAGTAATTGATTTGAATTAAACTGCTTCTGTCAATGTATCGTTTGTGATATCGTGATTTATTTAGCGGTGGAATAATGAAGACATTAATTGAAACACTAAAAATACAATAAACGTATCCTACAAAGAGTGTTTGCTATGCTCTTCAAATAATTATTAGCAGGGAAAATGTTCACCTCATATTCTCATGCATTCAATTTTATAATGGTTAAATTAACTGTATATTCCACCCCAATGCCATCATCAGCCGAACGCATGACATATGCAAAGACTGCCACTTTGTTGCCCATGATTGTAACCCATCAAATACCATGACTCCCTCTGTGCTGCATGTTATGAATACATATGAAGTTTCTCTTATATCCTTGAGTCCGATGTATTTTTCTTTTTGGTTTTATCAGAAAATATTGACGAAATTTAGAGAGTTTCCGGTTGCAGATGACAAGGCGCGACAGGATGACCTTGCCCCCGGGAGGACATTATATTAAATTATGATTTTATCCGTTTTTATTAACATGCGCCTAATGCTGCCTGGGCCTTTATCACCTTGAAAACGACAATATGAAACATCTTCCATGGATTAAAGAGGCTATGAAAAAGTGAAATTACTAAAATAGCAAACAGCATTTCATACTCGGTGGTAGTGGGGTAACGTCTTGCCTACTGACCCATGAATCGCAGGTTTGATTCCCACCAAGTGGGTTTTTCCTTATTATGGGTTCGGTTGCTTTTTAATTCCCTCGTCCTTATTTCCTGATTAAAAAACTAAGTTTAAGTTTAATGGCTATTTTTAGATGAGCGTTAAATTAAAAAAAGAACAATTTTAAGTGAGTTATCAAAAAATCAAGTCAAACATTAAAACTGTATCTACTTAGGAAATATTTTGAATGAAAATCGCCAAATTAAGAGGGACAGAAGAAAGAACATTTCACTTGACCGAGAATCTTTTACGAAGACTTTCAGGAAGGATGTTGATAAAATATTAGTGTTATCCCCGGCACGAAAACTTGGCCGATTAACATGCATGATAGGTATAGATTGGAGGCTTTTGAAATGTGGTACTGAAGGTGGATGGAAAGGAAAATAAACGAAGAAGTACGAAGCATGGTGAGTAAAGAGAGAGGACTATTGGGAAAAATGTAAAAGAGGCCGGAAAATTGGTTGAAAAGACTTTTGAATGGCGATGGAATGTTGAATATTGGGGCAGTGGGCGGACAGTTAGGCAGGAAAGGTAGGAAGAGGGTAAAAAGACATGTTGGTTGAAATGAAGAACAGAAAATATAATTAATTGAAGAAGGTTTTTTTGAAGTGAAGAGTGCCAGGTTGTACCCTGTTGATTAAGGCTTAGAAATGCAACGGCCTGGAGGCTGTGTCAATTCAAAATCTACCTTAATCGGCTGAATTCGAGTTATCAATGAAATCGTACGATTAATAAAACATAACTACAAAATAAACGAATACACGGAATTCTGGATTTTGGGGAATGGGATGTTTATACGCCATTTATATCCCTGATCTCCACTTTGGCGTTTTCCTGTTTAAGGCACCTACCTCAGCCTCCAATTCGTGGGTCGACGAACATCGCGAGTCCTCCCTTCGCCCTGCCCAGTCGCCATGCAATCACACCTAATTCTGAGGTGGTTCGTGAAAGGGAGGAACGACTATTCGAGGGACCCAGAAGGGATCAATAGACGTCGGTAATGGCATTAAATATGTAAGAAGAGACGGAGACTGTTTAGCCCCTCCCCCAAGCCAAACCTACCAGAAGAACACTGCTCCATTACGTAAAATCTGGGGGACGGAGCTTAACGCCAATGAACCCTGGATTTGTTGCCCATCACCAAGGAAGTGGAAAGAACCAGATGACTCAAATTTTATGCTCGTAAAAGCCTCGAATTCTTCCAAAAAGAGTTCTTCGTCATTTCCAAAAACACATATGTGAATTACATGCATTTCGATTTGAATCGATGTGGACCTTATTGACGCTCTAAAGGTAAAACATGTCTGTTCACAATCAAAATGGAGAGCATGGTTCCTCCACCAATGATAAAGTTTTTTCTTAAATTTTATCATTGGTCGAACAATTGTTTTGATTTTTTTACTTCAATGGGGAGAGACAAACATTAATTTTTATAATAATTTCATTTTGTTCACCCTCGACCAACAAAATTTGTGGTGCCGAAGTTGAGGATTCCTCCGACGAGCCAATATCAAAGTCCTCTAAATCTTTTGTAAATGTAATCTAGAACATATTTTCCACATAACTAGGGGAATGTAGATACGGTAAATATTGGAATGGGTTATTTGAAATTAGGTTTTAAATGTGTGCAATAGAATGCACTGCCTATATTAAAAGGTGCTTGTAAATTTATACATAGCTTTAAAAAGCGAACATCCGGTTTTATACCTTGATTCAGAAATCGACTTGTATGTCCAAATATAATGTTAATTTTTTGCAATTCAACTGCAGCACTAGAAGCCATCGCTTACTCCCTGAAAAGGTAAGAAGATAGATTTGGCAAGATAAAAAATCGTTACTTTATCTGTGCGTTTCTCGGCCATGGCATTTTGAAATTCCAGCATTAATGAAAATGGGAATCGCCGCGCAGATGTTAAGTAAGAAATGGTATATTGAAAGGGAGGAAAAGAGTGCTTTTATAAAACGTAAGAATTGGCTCGGGCTGGAGCAAAGAAAACTAATAGTAAAATAATCAACAGCCCCAAAGCTGTGCGTCACGAATCCCTAGGTAAGTTTGGAATGATGTCGCAAGAAAAACTAGAAATATCAATAAAATAGAATTGTTTCAAAGTCGAATTCATTATACTGAACCCAATTTCCCTCGACAAATTGCATAAAATGGCGGAGTAATTTGCATTGCTAAGTTTTTCAGTCATGTGTTAAACTCTTGCAAATTTTCTTATTTATCGTTAATGACTATTTAATGTCTTATTTAGACTATTTTAATTGATAATTCAAATATATTTTCACTAACATAAATATTCGCCAGACTAAGTTACCTTTTCCCTATAATAGTACACGTATTACCGCGAAGCACTGTTTTTTAGGTTAACGTAATCGAAAATTTCAAAAAAAAAAAGAAAACGAATTTAATGCAAAAGAGAGCGATATAATAGGGAGGAGAGACATGGAGAGTGAGAAATAAAACGTGCGAGTGAAGAACATAAAACGAGCATTTAAAAATACCTAAAAAAACTACTTGTCTGTTTACTAGAGATGGTAAAAAAGCTCCCAAAAATGTACCACCGATCCTATCAGCCTCAATCTTTGAGAGGTTGCCGTCAAACGCTGTGAATGCTGAAGGTTTTCATCGCCAGGAACTCGTTTAATACGTAAATTTGACATTCATTTTCTCTCCGGTCAAGAAAAAAACTTGTGAACATTAATTCCATGTTATTTTATTTACGATTATTCTAGTGAACTTGAAGGAAGTAAACCTCCTGGCATTTAAGTGAAAGCCGTCCTGATCCAGAAGACAGATTAATTTATAATTTTGAAAGCACTTATTTCGCTTGGTTTGTGAAAAGATTGGGCCCCACATCACCTGGGTAATCTCAAAAAAGATTAAAGTATCCCTCCTCCATAAACTTATGCACTAGTATAACCTATATTATTAGCATTCGTGTATTTTCTTACTTTTTACTTCATCACCAAAATATTTACAAAGCTTCAAACAATTTCCGTCAGAAATATAGACCGCGGATGCAAAAATCATCTATAAATAGAATATTATTATTTTTTAACGTGGTTATTTTTGTAGTACGAGCCCAGTTAACGTTACGGACTTCATAAGTAAAAGTAAATAAACCACATAATTAATGTGAATTCACAGTCCATTTTTACAGTCAATGTTCGAATCACTACAGTGGTTATTTCGATACCCTGCATTCCAAACGATAATACGACCCCTGTTCGTTGGTAATATCGGATAGGAAATTAGATACATCACATATATAATATCTGATTTATGTAATTAACTACCTTTAGCAACGAAAAGTCTAGGGCATAAGACTTTAATGAAGAACGAAAAGAACGCACTGAGTACCAGAACAATTCTCCTTCTAATTCCATTGACCCCAACGTTAACAACGTCCACCGCAGACAACACGGGACTGCTTAGTGGATTAAATGAACGAAATAGGCCACAAACATCATCGAAGTTGGACAAGACCTTGACGAGGCAAGACGCCTTAATGCTTGGCGAAGGCGACACACGACCGAGGGGCGGCGATTGATTTCTTTAAAAAAAAATCGTTCCGCTTTTCGAGGTGCCAGGTGTTACACACAGAGATATTCCCTCGACTCCCTAATTTAATAATATACACGTCGCGGTAGGAGAAGGAGGAGGTGGGAGCGGGAAAAACAACGCAAGTCTCTCCCCCTCGCAGCCGCAGTGTGCTCGGCGTCGATGAGAGCGGAGGGGGAGCTGAAGAAGGCACACCTCGCTTGTCTTGCCGCGCGCGGATTTCGGTCGCTTCCCTCGACTGTGTTTTCCAAAAGACGAGTGGGGACGAGGAAAAAAAAATTCCGCGGCACATGCAAGGACTCCATGGTGGTCGCGTATTAGGGGGACCGCGAAATCCTCGTGCAGTAACCACGGAGGACTTCGGCTCCTTGACTCCCGATTGGAGAATCAGGCGTGCGAGTGGCGAAAGAGCCGGCGAGGGGTGTATCGGAAAGCTAGGATTCGAGCCTACGTCCACTCCGGGATTTCCAGCACCTCGCCCGGCAGAAGGCGCCGCCAACGTCCCGTGACGAAGTTGGCAGTGCCCGGGATAAGAGAACCCCGCTCCTACCTAGTGCTTAGGGTCAGGTGGGGGAGTCTCTCCCTCTCGCCATCCCCCCCCCGCCGCCCAGGGATTCCCCTCGAAGGCGCAGTGCCCTGAGGATCAAATAGGGCCACCTCATTCCCTTCCCGCTCGCCCTACGGAAACCCAAAGGGTTTCTCTCATCGCTCCTCCCCGCCCTATAAAGGAAAAATAGGGCGAAGATCAAAAGGTGGCAGCGGCCGCTTTCCCCGGGATATGGACGCCGGAATACCGACCAACCGCCCTCTCGCCCTCCGCTGAAGGAGGGCTCTCTGGACGGAGGTGGGAGTTCTGGAGCGGTGTAGGAAGGGCGACGGAGGCGTTATTGGTGGTTTGGGGGCGGGGAAGGGGAGTCTCTCAGGAGGACGGAGGACGTCGAAGTGAAGGGATCCCGGTCGAAAGGTAGGTACGAGCCACCTATGTAAGCATGTCCTTCTTTCTCCCTTCTGACTCCAGCACGATCGTGATTGTGCACAAACAAAACTCCAGTAAGGAAAAATGTATCATATATAGTATTTTAAAATTTGGATTTCCTTAAACTTAGTGTATTTCCATTATCCTATCCAAAGTATGCGTACATAATTAACTATATATATAGTTAATTATGTACGCATTAGTATATATATATATATGTATATATATATATATATATATATATATATATATATATATATATATATATATATATATATATATATATAAATTCACTGATAGTCATAACAAACACAGAAACCAAAACACACAAAAGAGGGAAAACTCACTGGTTCTCGAATTTTCGGTGGTCCAACCACCTTTCTCAAGAGGAATTAGGAACAGAACTCTGTTCCTAATTCCTCTTGAGAAAGGTGGTTGGACCACCGAAAATTCGAGAACCAGTGAGTTTTCCCTCTTTTGTGTGTTTTGGTTTCTGTGTTTGTTATGACTATCAGTGAATTTACATTACACGTTTGTGGGTTTTCCAAAAAAGTGTGTATATATATATATATATATATATATATATATATATATATATATATATATATATATATATATAACTTTTGGACGGCACAATAGAACACAGAATAAAACAGATAACACGTAAAAGGACACTCACACTGTAGATGATTTAAGCTTTCGGCCTAGTCCGAGGCCTTCTTCAGGTCAGACTGCTATATATATATATATATATATATATATATATATATATATATATATATATATATATATATATATATATATATATATATATATATATATATATATATATATATATACATATAAATACAAGGGTGGTCTGAAAAGTTCCCGACCCCATTAAGACAAGACATTTTTTCTGATATTTTCTGAGTCCGAAACTTTTCAGACCACCCACGCACACATATATAAAATATAGAATATATGTAATTTTTAACTAGCCCTCATTCTGTGGGCCCGTCAAGCATCCTTCTTTGCTTCTTGAATTCATATAAAGGATGACTTTCAACCGTACATTATCTCTTCCTAAATGGTACTAATTTTATTTATAAGTCCACACCGAGATTCAAATCCTAGAACTATTTATTTTTAGCAATTTTCTCTAAACAGGTTTGCACATCCGGGTCTGTAATACTAATCATTAATACATTCAAGGTATTCTACTTAGTAAGACAGGATTTGGACGGTCCCTAATGATTGTTTATCTATTTTCCTTCTTCATTTCTGCGTAACTTATGTCTGACCCCATGGTGTAAAAGGTCTAGTAGTTGTCTCAATATAATTCTTATTATACAATAAAAAAATTGTTGGGAGCTTTCTGAATGTGAAACCCGGTCTTTCAGCTAAGAGGACGAGCGTAGATTGTAGGGTTATAATGAGTGGCGAGGAATGGAGAAAATAAGATAAGGACAGAAAGGAAGACAAAAACCAAGGATTTAAATAAGGTGGGTGAAAAGAGGAAGCTACTGGGGGAAATCCGAAAAGGCAGAGAGAGTGAGTGGAGGAAATATTGAAAAAGGTAGATCAAGATTGAAAGAAGAAAAGAAGAAGGCCGTGATAGACGGGAGAACGTTGGTGAAGCAGGGCAGAGGAAAGCAGTGAGTGGGCTTTTTGAATAGCATGACGACAGGCAGAAGTTACGAAAAAATGATGAAAGAAATATTGTAGGTTAAATAAAGAGGAAGTTCTCTCAATACTTACAAGTAAATAGTCATTGAGGACCGTCCTAAACCTTCCTTTAAATGGGTAGAATGCTTTGAATTAATTATAAATGGGATGAAATGAAGGAATAATTAAAATCGGAGTACGTTTTGATTCTCCTTAAAACTAAATTTTCAATAAAGTTATTTAATATGGCTTTATCACGTTTATCTCAGTGATGCTGCGAGCAGCAGGCCTTATCTTCAAATCCAAATGTAACTACGGAAAGATCTGGTGCTTTACCGGCGTAAGCTGACTTATCTGGATGTTCAGGTGGTCAAATTCTGCATCACTGCACACGTTTCGATGGAATAGGGATGCCTGGAAACAAGATACGTCCTTCGAAACGTCGGAACTAATGCAGAATTTAACCCGGTGAAGATCCCGACAAGAGTTTATCACGTAATGCAGCTATTTTATGTCCCTTTTCAAGCTTTCAGTCTCAAATTTTTCTTTATATTTTTAATATAAATTTTGTTCTGAGGTTAGACGATTAAGCATTGGGTGGCAGGGTTTGGGCTATTTCTGGCGGAATAACAGTGCGATCCTCGCGTTTTCAGTGAGAACAAACCATATGTTTAATAAAAATATTTTTCGGATGCCAAAATAAGAGAAGTGTCGGACAATCAAGAGAAAAATCATTCTCTCTGGGAATGATAAAAAGGAAGACCAGGAATCACGAACAAAATTTGGAGCAGGACAAGGGCGCATACTCTCAATATTCAAAATACACTTGGAAGAGCCAGCAACTCCCAAGCAATGAACGGTTGTCTGCCAAATAAATCGATACTGATTAGAAGTGAATCATAAAGCTACGATTTAAAATTGATAAATAATAAAATTTTATGCAAATACAAGACTAGAAAAAACATTTCATCAAAATTTGTCTGAGAGGACAGGTTAAAATTTACGTAAACCATCTCATTTCAAAGCGGAATGTTATCATATGGATTGAGTTCGACGAACATGAAATGCAAAAAAAGTCCAGCTGAGAATAAATACCTAAAATGTTCAAGTATAACAGTTAAACATGATGATTCAATGAGGAAATAGCATATTGAAATATTTTTTATGGTGTGCATTCCTATTAGGGACTAATTGTAAAGTCTAGATCATATAATATGTACCATTGGAAATAAATTCGGAGAAGAATGTTGCTCTAAGCGTATGCTGAATAATTAGTACACAAATAAAAGGCAAAACGTGAGAGTATTTAAAGCAGAAGAATAGAAAAAGAACAATTAAAAATACTTGAAAGATGAATTAGATGGATTCCGAACTTTTTGAGCCATGACGAATTTTTTTGCAAACATACGTCTCTTCAAGGCATCAAAATAGATGAGAAGATCCAACTAGGATTACCGAGGGACAAATAAGTAGATGGAGTTCACCTTAGTGACAAATCCTACCAAACCATTCAAATAAGAGGGAAGAATAGTCAGAGTAGACCAACTTTTCGAATTGAATGACTTTAAGAATGAATTACCGAATATTATGATTGATATAAAAGTACTGTTTGTTTTCAACAATTCAAATGTTGGGAGCTCCGGGGGAAAGCCAAACATTCATCAATGCCTAACCAGCATGTACAACTTGGTATCAAACATGCTCTCAGTAGTAAAAAGTTGGATTAAGCGGTCGGAGAGAAAATTAAAATTTTGGAGAAGAAAATTATATTTAAAATTCCACTGTGTGATAATGTCTACTTTATTATCCCCCAAGCACACGTTCCCCATAATTATATCATGTTAGAAGATCCCTATGTGAAATGTCAAAAATTTGACCCCAGAAACCATTCAATATTACCCCCTGACCCATTTTATTTATTGAAATTTAATGCTCACTTAGTACAGAGAAGACTTTGCGTAAAGAAATGTAACGTATTATACTATATTATGATTTCATTGCAAGTTTCATTATGAATAAGCAAAAAACTACAAGGGTGGTCTGAAAAGTTTCCGACTTAACAAAGATACAAGACTTTTTTTCTGAAATTTTCTGAGGTCGAAAACTATTCAGACCACCCACGTACATGAAAACAGAGAAATATAATGAGGCATTGCTTCAAGTCTACGTAATATTTAAGCGATTTAATACTAGAGGACATTCCAGCCAAATGAAAACTAACGTGATCTCAGTTACCGAGAATTCTATGTTTAATTTAAAACTGTCTTTTGAACCGAAATGCCTTGGCTTAAAAACTGTGTCCCTGCTTCAATCCTTATGTCAGTAGAAAATAGTCTTTCCAGAAAATTTATTTTCTCGAAATTATATTGAGAATATTTTTGTTCATGAAAAGAAAATTTTCATTAACTTTTATGATTTAATAACTCCATGTAAATTGAGCCTTTGTGAATATTTCTTATGAATGGTTATGGTCGAGAAAAAACTACCAATATAAGCATTTTCAGAACTGCTCAAGACTCCTAATTTTGGACTGCTCTTATGAGCAGTAAAGGACACTTACATACGAGTGATGCTCATATCGTAAAAGACACTCATGTAAGGGAGACTAATGTGGAATTACGATAAAAAAAATTCCTTAGTTACCAATTATTTTTCAGATAAAATTACCCAAGGGGCACGCTGGTAAATTCCCAAGGAAGACAGAGAGCCAACCTCGTCCAATTAGTAGCCAATCCTACAAATTTTGTTTATTCTCGCGCCGAATCCGCTCTGCCCTACTTGCGGTTGGAATGCGGGAAACCCTATGAATACACTCTCATCAATACATTTTCCTTGGCATACCTCTGCTTCCAGGAGCGAATCCCATGGGTTATTTTCTTTACGTAAAAATAAAACGCGTACTTATGTTCTCATTGTTTTTTTTTCAATCTTTTCATGGCTAATGTTGTCGCCATCTTAAAAAAATTGATCTAGCATGTCATTCGGCATTTTTGGCTAACGTTATGGCTGCATAGGTGCTTAATAATGAAAATTATTACCCGAAAGTAGTGAAAATGATATGTACAAAAAATGAACTTTTTAGAATATTCACCGGGAAACGGATATTAAAAACCTCATTTTGTTGCAAATCGAGAAAAATTTTTTTTTAATTAGCAGTTAAATATCGCTCCATTTTGCTTAAGTTTTCCATCTATAAAATAAATATATGTAGATAATCTTAATGATTTTAATCACATTTATTTTTAAAAATCCTATATTTAGTACGCGTTAAGGGTTTTTAGAGTTTCATAATTACATTTCAGGTGGACTCAGTGAGAAAATTAGTTTCTATGATGGTGGCAGTGGAGACATGAGAAATGCTATACATAAACGGATTTCATGAAATATTAGACCATTAATTTTAAAATAAAATAATATTAAACTTTGCAAAATGAAATGAAAATTTTATAGGCAATTTTGTCCATTTCACACTAACATAATTTGCTCATACTAATTGCTTCAGTAAAAAGAATTATTCTTCTATGTAGTCTTCCTTTTCTCTACGTCAGCTGATGGGAAATATCGCAAAGAATTTGGCGACAAACAGAAGAATCGTAGCCGTCAGATGGCATCATTTTTTTAAGTATATTAATATCAAATTGTTAACTGAGGAATGTTTCAGTTACAATATTCGAAGAAATCACTGATAGTCGTTCAACCAATCCAAAATGATTTACAATTAGTTAGATATTGTAACATTATAGTAAATATGTACAACTATGTTGAAACCAATTAATTTTTGTTTCAGCATAGCAAAAATACTAAAATTTACTTTAAAAGTTGGCATAACGAAAAATTGGTTAACGTTCAGTCATATTTTTAGTCGACTCTTAATTATGGTGAAATTCAAGCCCCCCACTTGTTCAGATATTATCAAATTTATTATCAATGTCATACAATGATGTTTCCCTGAAAAAAATGTGAATATACCTGTAAGAGGCTTTCTTAAAATATTCATCAACTTTTCTAAGTGTAAGAAAAGGGCATTGCTGCTTTTTACAAATTAATTAAAGGCCCTTTTTTGACGAAAGGCTGCAGTAATTTATGGAAATAGGTTTGATTTCACTGGCGGGGAAAATATTAAATGAGATCATCAACCAAAGAATGGAGAAGAAAGGAAATGAAATCAGTTTGGCAACATTTTCAGAGTGTAAAAATCATTTGCTTTTATTGGAATACGGATTTGAACCCCGGTAAAGCTGAGTGATTTTTACACTTGGAAATTGCTGCATTGCAATGCACGTTTAGTGGATGGCTCCGATAAAAATTACTGCCATGATTTGATGAAAATGAAATGATGAATTACTGAATTACATGAAAAATTACTCCCGCAGTTTCTTGACAATCAGTATGGGTTTAGAATGGGGAGGGGTTAACCATATACCAAAGCAGTAATGAGTGGTAAGTCGCATAAACTAGTAGTAGTATTGGTACTACTAGTAGGGGAACATGAAGCACACCCATGATGACGTATTTATATGCATCGAATATATTACGAAGGTGTTCCACAGAGAACTTGGCGGAATTCGTGAAAATTCTGCAGAAGAAGTAGACTGGACATGGATGATTTATCTGGAACATGTATACGTGTATGTTTCTTTCTGTACAGGTGTGGAGACCGTATGTAGAGTAAGGATGAGCAGTGCTAGGTAGGGAAGTAAGACGAATGATCATTAACACCTATTCTATTTATTACACATGCGGAAAAAATGGTAAGCGATACATGAGAAGGGCCGGAGAGTTGAGTGAAAGTAGGTTAGGCACTCTCCAAATCAGTAGGATTTATGGATGAGTAAGTTTAGCCAAAGGGTTACAATCATTGCTTTGTGCCTTGTTCAATCATTGTGATCGGTTTAAGAATAGCGAATCAGAAGAAAATGAAGGTAATGAGATTTCTCAAGAAGTTAGATAGGCATCATAAACAATTAAGCAGTGGAACATGAATTATAACAATTACACTAGGTCAGCCAATCAGTGTTTTATAAGTGTTTTGGAGAAGGGTGAGCAGAGTAGTAGTGAGATGAAAAATGTTAAGGGGTCAGCTTTGGAAGCGTTTACGAATGGACTGAAGTTGATGGAAGGCACTTCGAGTAAAGGCGTAATGACAAGACTTGTGAAAATTTTTAAATAGGGCGTAGTTTTATATGTGTGGCAAACTTGGTCGTAGAGGAAATGGGATATACGTGGAATGGAGGCTTTCGAGAAAAATGGAGAAAATATAATGGCTGGAAAGGAAAATAAACAATGAAGTTCGATGCATGTTAGGGGAAGATCCTGTGGGGATAAATTCGAAAAAGGTAGGACAAGCGAGTATACTGGAGAAGCAGAGGCAATGGATTTCTAAAAGCGCTAATAGAGCTTAAATCGAAGGTAGAAGCTTTTGTTTTGTGGAAGGACGTCATATTTAGAAAGAAATAAGCACTTTGTGACTTCACACTTTTAATATAAAACGACCGGTTTCGGCTGTTATGCCATCATCAGGTACAAGATTATTTCCGAAAATGCCAGTATATATAGTCTATATATATAGCCAGTATAGACTATATGTACTGGCATTTTCGGAAATAATCTTGTACCTGATGGCATAACAGCCGAAACCGGTCGTTTTATATTAAAAGTGTGGAAGTCACAAAGTGCTTATTTCTTTCTAAATACGCTAATAGAGTGAGCAAGAAAGATGGCGAATAAGTTGCGAGGGATGTAAGCGTGGTTGAGCGCCGAATAGAATACGTATTTTGGATGGAACCAATGGAAGTAAAAAGTATCCACAGCTAACAAATGTTATTTTTTAATGATATGAAGTTTAACGATTTTTTGTGTTATGTTTGTTTACAAGTGAGAACAATAATGTCTTGTTCCAGGATCCATCGAAAACCTCTCCTAAGTCCGTAGAATATTGCTTATAACAATAGAACGACGCATACTTAATTAAGAAACCACCCATGGTCATTTTCACTTTTACGTGTTCAGAAACTGAAAAAAATCAGAAGCATTTAATTGAAATTAATTTTAAGTTTCCCCGAAATGAAGTTGATAGTGAATCTGCTTCTATTCCAAACAACACTATTTTGTTTAGTTTTCCTCTTCAAAAAAAGACCAAACTTCTGGGTTGAATATTCGTTAATTTTAATTCAACCACAATAGTACATTTTACGTGGCAATGTTTTTGGAAGCATCACACGCAGAGAAATGAAATTGAAATTTTAGAACTGTTTTCTCCATCCAACGAAAAAAAAAACAATATATTTCAATCAGTGGATTTTCAGTTCTTTATTAGAAGAACAACTGAGAACAAACATATTCATAAATGAAATTGCTCAAACTTGACTGAAAACTTTATATTTAACTGTAAAATAAAATAACACTACGAATTACTCGTATAGTAACGAAAATCCTGGCACCAAAGGAATCCGAACAACCTCTGACGATTCGCACTGTCATCCGAAATACTTACGTCTTCCTTGCTAGTACTGAACAAACGACAATCGCCTTTCTTCCGCTAATTAATGACGTAAGAAATGAGCACTTTGCCGTTCTCTGTATTTTGTATTTGTTTCACCGTGTTTTAATTTCCGAAAGCATAGGAATTTATTCCCCAGCACTCCATTCTGATTGAGTGTGCGGGCCGAAAAATTGCTTCGTTCCATCTTCATTCAACTCGCTCTATTTACCCTTAATCCTCTCCGCACTTTAGTACCATCTTCACAAAATAATTCTTGTATGCCCCACCAGACGATGGTCGGGAGACATCGCTCTCAATGTTGCTAATGGCAGTTCAGTCACGCCGTAAACCAAGCGCATCGCGGAAGAGCGCGTACGGAATCAAACAATCATGCACTGAATTGAAAATGACATTTAACTATTTGGGAGGACGAGATGGAGAATGAATTCGAGCACTCTCGGCAGCCAGGAGAAAATTAATCAAGTCTCTTGCAAGGAATATTTTCACAGTTATGAAACTACTTTACAACACTTGAGTGCACAAAATTGAATGTCAAAGATAAAAAAACACACTTCTCCTGGGACATTTGGGATAGAATAATAACGGAGTTTTAATCCTCTTTCGTCGCCTACTACTCAGCGTGAAGTATCTTCGCATCAAGTGAGAATAAAGCATGCCGTGTATACCTCTCCAAACACCTTGATTTATATCGCAAAATAGCCGGAGATTGCAGGGTCTCTTGAGTCTAGGCAAAGAGAACAGCGAGAATTTCGAACTTCGTCCACTGTCGCAATTCCAGCAGCACCTTCATCCAAATGCTGATGGCCTCGTGACCTCTGACCCTAAATAGAGACTTACGAGTAAAAATGCTACTCATGGCCCACAACAAACACTCGAGGATTCGAGCTTTCCAACGAAATGCATAAACGCATGATTTATGGCTCTCGATATGAACACAGAAAACAAGGGTTTGCCCTCGCCTGCACTGACTGAGTCATAAACAACCGCATGTAACTTCAGTTCATCCGCTGAGCGTACGACGGGCACGGTGAGTAAAACCAATGCCCGAGGGATATTTCCTGTTCGACTGTAGTTATCAGCAGTGGAGGGGACAAAACCCCGAGGGGAAATGAGTCCCACGTTATCAGGGGACCCTATTGGTAAAAGATTTGGTGTTTTCCCGGCGTATCAGCTGCGTAAATTCTTCTCGGGTCCTCCACGGGGTTGGATGATATAACCCGGTGGAGGACCCGAGAAGAATTTACGCAGGGGACCCTATTATTTAGGAAATTTAACACATTTTGTTTGAAAAGATCTGATTTTTTATGGTAAAATATGTATTGAAACATTAGGAATCCTCGAATACAGGTGACCATCAAAAAGTTATTGAACAAGGCTACGGAGGAGTAATATGATGCATGGTTAAACATTATAATTCTTAGCTTTGCGGATGGCATCGTTGCCGATGATGGAAATGAACAAGAGGTCCTGGGTATAGAATAAAATTTAAGATAAATACTAGACAAACTAGCATTAGGGCTTACAGTTAATACGAACAGACAAACGGGAACGTATTTCTAAAAGAATAGAAGAAGTGTGAGAGTTCAACTACCTTAGAAATAATATCACACAAGGGATAAACGTAGTAATAATGCAAGGCACTTGTACGTTCCATGACACAAGTGTCACGACATCACACGTCACGCGAAGAGTCTCTCGCAGTATATTGAGACTCACCCAATTGTGCCAATATCCAAGCAACTTGTATTGAGCGGTAGTGGAATGTTGAAGAAGGTAATAGAGGGGAGAATGTTGGGCAAGCGAGGAAAGGGCAGAAACAGGATAGGGATGTTGGACGGGATGAAGGGAGGAAAGAAGTACACAGAGATGAAGAGGGACCTGATGTAGAATAGGTTGCTGGATTGGGTTTTGTTCGGAGTTACCAAAAGTTTATTTGATAGTTGTGTCCATCCAAAAACCTACCTTAACCGGTAGATTACCTAATAATAAACAAGCTACTTGTAGCAACTCTAGCAGGGGAGATGCCCCCGCCCTGCCATCTTAACGATGAATCTCGGGTATTTACGTGATTTTGTAGCCTTAAACTTTGTCAAATTTACACGCATATACACAAATACTAGGGTAAAATTATAACAAAATTATAACACCCACTAAAAACTATAGTAGGACTGAATCGATTAAAAAAATGTTATTGCCAGCATTGATGAATTCACTCAAAAGTCTTCCAAGTAGCACCCTTGTGCGTCCGCACACCGAAGCCAGCGGATTTTCCACACCAGGCCGTAGTGATATCCTTGCTCTCAATTTCGCCCGAATAAAGACTTTATCAATTTATGTATCCTTTCACCACGGATTTGAGGTGGGGAAAGAGAAGATGTCTGGTGGAGCAACGTCGGGGCTGTAGGGTGGCTGAGGCAGGTTTTCCACGTTCCGCAGAGCCAGGTATTCCATTACTCACTCCGTTATTCAAAGAGTAGTCGCGACACCAACTTCGCACGCATCATTCTCGTGGCCATATTTTCGGTCAAAGGTCGATGCGCATAACTTTTAGGGATGACACGTTAATCAGAAACCATGCAAACACTTAATCTACCATCCTTATCTAACAAAGCCTTCACTCATGCAAGATGTTTATCACTTTTTAAGGATGAAGGGCGTACTGAACGTTCGGCGTCTTCAACATCTTCTCTACCCTCCCGAAAAAAAATATTATGCCACACAAAAGCACTCGATCTACTCATGCCGTTATCACTATTTCCTGCCTTGAGCATATTATCAGCCTTTCTCCCGGTTTTGCCCAGATTCACACAAAATTTGATGGTGTGGCGCTGTTTCAATAACCGGTTCATGACGGAGCGTAACGAGGTCACGTTATAGAGGTTTCGCAAACTAACGATCCGCACTCCGCAAAGGCTGGGAGCCAACTACCACCAGCCTCCAATCTTTCCTGAGATTCCCTTCTCTCGAACCCAGTCAAAGAAACCGCCGCCCGGCCGTCCGTCTATCCGGGAAAAACTAAGTCCTACTACTTTTGGGACAGACCTTGTTTGTGTGTTTGTGCATATATACAGGTGTATATATCCAAATAAATATGTATATATATATATATATACATATGCAGTGGGGGTGGACAATATTCCTGTAGAAATGTTGAAATGGTTAGGGAAAGGTGGGAAGAAGGCCATATATGGACTGATTCGTAGTATCTATGAGGAAGGAACCTGGCCGGAAGATTTTGTGAGATCGGTGTTAGTTCCTATTCCAAAAAAGGCAAAGGCTTCGTCATGTGAGGATTACAGAACGATAAGTTTGATATCCCACGCAGCTAAAGTTATTCTCAGGATCATCAACAAAAGGATAGAGAGTAAGGCAAATGATTACTTAGGGGATGATCAGTTTGGGTTCAGGAAGGGGAGAGGTACGCGTGATGCCATTGCAGTAATAAGATCACTAGTCGAGAGGAATATAGAATACAATCAGGACGTTTGTGCCTGTTTTGTAGATTTCAAAAAAGCGTTTGATAGAGTGAATTGGGAAAAATTAATGCGTGTATTGCAGAAAATAGGAATGGATTGGAGGGACAGGAGACTGATCCGCAACCTGTACATGTCTCAGACTGCTCAGGTGCGAGTGGGGAACGGAGAGTCCGGATGGGCAGTGTAAGGAAGAGGTGTAAGGCAGGGTCGCCCATTGTCACCGGTACTGTTCAACGTATACGTAGAGGAAATGATTAAAGAGGCATGGGAAGAACTGGAGGTAGGAATGAAAATCGGAGGGGAATTCGTAAAATCGGTTAGGTTTGCTGATGACCAAGCATTAGTTGCTCAGTCAGCCAAGGGGTTGCAAACATTGTTGAGTGAATTGGAGGTTCAGTGCGATAAATATGGGATGAGAATCAATATTAATAAAACAAAGGTTATGCGATTTTCCAGAAAGAAAAAGGCTAAGCTAAATATTAAAATAGGCGGGGAAAAAATAGAGCAGGTAGAACAGTTTACATATCTCGGAAGTGTTTTGGACCAATACGGTCAAAGTTTTAGGGACGTAAGGAGAAGAATTGCGCTAGGGAAGGAGGCTTTCTCAAGGAGGAGGGAGTTGATGACGGGGACGTTGAGTAGGGATGTTAAGACAAGACTCGTAAAAACTCTGATATGGAGCGTAGCTATGTACGGCGCGGAAACTGGGTCGCTGAAGCCGGAGGATAGACGTAGATTGGAGGCTTTTGAAATGTGGGTGTGGAGAAGAATGGAAAAGGTGAAATGGACCGAAAGGAAAACAAATGAGGAAGTGCTAGAAATGGTGGAGGAGGAGAGGGGTTTGTTGAGAGAAATCCTATGGAGGCAGGAAAAATGGATGAAAGGCGTATTGAGCGGTAGTGGAATGTTGAAGAGGGTAATAGAGGGGAGAATGTTGGGCAAGCGAGGTAAGGGTAGGAACAGGATAGGGATGTTGGACGGGATGAAGGGAGGAAAGAAGTAGACCGAGATGAAGAGGGACCTGATATAGATTAGTTTGCTAGGTGGGGAGTCACAAAATGTTTGTTTGATAGTTGTGTCCATCCAGAAACCTATCTTAACCGGTGGATTACCTAATAATAATAATATATACATGTATACAAATATATATGTATATATATATATACACATATATATGCATATATATGCACATATATAATTTATTCACATGAATATAAGGAAAAGGGATAGCAATACAATAAAATACAAACACAGGAGAGGTGGGGAAGGCGGAATCAAGCAGATCACAAGTGCAAAAATATTTCCGGAACATATTTTTGCACTTGTGATCAGCTTGATTACGTCTTTGCCAACCCTCCTGTGTTTGCCTTTAATGTATTCTTGTCTCTTTTTCTTATATCTAAATCCATATATCCATGTGAACGAATATTTGTTCGCCATACGGCGGGTTTTCCGCGTTTGAATGTGTGTGTGTGTGTATATATATATATATATATATATATATATATATATATAAACTTAGGTTTAATTATTTTTAACAACGCTAGCACAAGATGAATTTCCATTCATTACCATGGGATTAGTTGAAATCTCTATACCAGTTGCTATGCGAACGAAATAAAAATTCCTCTTTCTATATGGATTTTTTCCAGAATATTTAATTGGACACCCTTCATCCCGTACAATACAAATACGTATATCGGCAGCGTCTTCGGTTATCACTTAATATTTCAAAACTTTCCGAGGCATTATCGTAAACAAGACGGTATTGTAACTTAAGAACATCGCCTTATTATGAGAGTGCACGTCTCTGAAATAATCGCTCTTTTGTTCGAGGGGTCTTTAAAGAAAATACTAAAGCATCAATTGTAAGTCTCATCTTCTCTTCCGAATGAACGAGCATCAACTCCCAGTCTTCTTTCCACCGCTGGCGGACTCAGAATTTAAAAAATAAAGCGTTAAGTGGGTGTGACGCATCCCTGAGAGGAGGATGATCGCGAACAATTTTAAGCTCCCCATCAAATAACAGCATACAGGGTGGGGAACATTTGAGCCATTCTTACACACTCCTTCCTCTCTCCAACCTCCCAATCCTCACGGCAATCGCCCGCCTCGAGAATCGTGCCCTATTGCAAAAGTAGGGATTCTCGGCCGGAGATGGGCGGAGGATTTCCTCCCACCCGATCCTCTTACGCCTCCTTCCGAAGAATTCCACACGAAGCGCGAACATGAGGATGGATTTAGGGATGGAAGAGAGAGAGAGAAAGGAGAAACTTCTTGTGAGAAGGCGAGTTAAGAAAGGGAAAACAATGTTTTCAACCGTCTCATTCCGCACGGTCCAGGAGTACGTAGTCCACTTGCTCGAGACTTCATAGTCTTCTAAATAACAGCTTCTCTTAAATCTGAAAGGTGTTATTGCTCTTTAAATCCCAGCAAGAAACACTATTCATTCCCAGAATTCTCTTGTTTTCATCAAAGGCACTTCCTTGTTGTGCAGTTTCCTCACAGGTGAAACCAGACGTAATATGTGTTTAGCATTAAAAATTACCCCATACTCATTTTAAAAATAACGCTAATTGACGCTTAAATTTAACAATCAAATCCACAGTACGAGCCCCCAGGGGTTGGATTGATAGGTGGAGAAAGATTTCACGTCAAAATAAGCCTTTAAATGTGTGAAATTCACATAGTATTCAAGCGAAGATTTCATTTTCCTATGCTATAATTTGGGTTAGCGTCAAGGTCTAGCAAAAATCGCACCGCTTTGACATTTCTGAAGGGATCTTCCAAATACTTCACACGGAAATTGAACTCTGTGCCCTCCCGTCGTTAGCTGTACGCTCTACGTATCGGAATAAGCACACTTAGTATCCAAAATATATAAAGGATAGTTTAAAAAACAATGAATTGTAACAACTGACCACGGAAAAGAAGTTTAATCTAATTTTTAAATTAAATAAAGGATCAGTTGCAAAAATCCGTTTGCAATCGTATATCCAGTGATCCAAAAACAAATATTAATAACTTCCTACGAAATTTACATTCTACATATGTATTTTACCATCAATCTTGATTTGCCTTTGGGATGTTCATTTCCTTAAAAATAAACTTGATTGCATTCTGCCAGCTTAGCTTTAGTCCTAGCGAATCTTCTGATGAAGGAGGAGCTCAATTCCGTCGAAATTATCTAGAAATAACGTGTGAGTGTTCCTTTTATGTGCTCTTATATTGTTTGTTGCTTCCAAAGTCTTTTATTCAACACGTTGCTGTCAAAGTTTTTTATTCAACACTTCCGTTTTACTACGATGATATCATCTATATACATATATATATATATATATATATATATATACATTTATATATATATATATATATATATATATATATATATATGGTCGAGGAAAATATTTTTACATTTGTGATCTGCTCAAATCCGCCTTCCACCCCTTCTGTGTTCGTCCTTTATGTGTGTTGCTTTCTCCTTTCCTTGTATCACTTTCTATGTGAATGAATATTTGTTCGTCGTATGGCGGGATTTCGTGTATTAATGTATATATATATATTTTTTAATAAAAATAATATATATAATGTAAATGGACTAACTAGTCGACACAAACACAAAAACTGAAACACATAAAAGAGGGACTCACTGGTTCTCGAATTTTCGGTGGTGCAACCACCTTTCTCAAGAGGAATTAGAAACAGAACTCTTTTTTATATAATATATAAACGAGTTGTTTTGTGTGATTTGCTCGTAGATGAGCTGACATATATCCGAGTGGATGCATGAACTAATTTATGTATGGATGGTGCCACAGAACCCCCTTCCACACGCCCTTGAGGGAGTTTACGTGGTATTGTGTATATGTAGATGCATAGGTAAATCATTATTAACATGGAAGGGTTTTGCGGGGGCAGAAAATGAGGGTTTTCCTAATGGACTGTTAACTGGTTTTTGGCTCATTTCTCTTGTTATTTCGCAAACTATTACTGTATTGCAGTTAATTACATTTATTCCAGCAAAAATATCCCTAGAACTTAATATCAGAATTTTTTCGATTATGTCTGAAGGGAACGGCGTCAGAAATATACACGAGTGTATGTTCGATCTAGACTATGGAAGGCTTAACAATGGGTGAACCTTCAAAAGTTGCAGGAAAAAATATATGCGATTTAAATTGCTTTCATGGGGTAGTATCAGAATCATGATCTGATATGAGTCTCGCTTTAAACGCGACAAAGTTGGAGAGGCGGCGAGAATGGTTTGGAATTCTCTCCCAGGTGTGAGGAAAAGCGTTGGAAGTCTCCTGGCTGCATCATTCGCATTGGCGCGAGAGGAATTCCCTCCGCATTCCTGGCCGCCTTTGACAAGGATTGCCTCAGACCGTCAATGCGCCACGATGTGCTAAGTATGGGAATGGGATGAAGAGTGGTAGCCATGCTAATTTACATAAATTATCCATCCAGTTCAACTTAAGGAGTCCTCAAGCACCACTCCAGAAAATGATAACCAATCACAACTGACAGTATATGGTGTGTCGACAGATTTTTTATGATTAACACAAACTTTGTTTCGTGCAACTGTAAACTTTCCCCAGAACTGACCATTTTTAAGTTGGCAAAAATGTTTTAATCAGGGTACAAAGCAAATTAAATAAAGTTTTTGCGTAAGAAATCTTGATTCGACTCAAAAGGTCTGTATGATTGTGTTCCATCGTAGAGCAATGATGAGATTCGCTAATGTATCGTTAAACTAATCAAGTCACAGGAAACTATTAGAAACTGGCATTTGTATAAGTCAACAGTACATTTAAGGTCATTTTGATGTGATGAATACATTCATTATCGACTGATGTATACAATTTTATGCTCTAGACAGAAGTTGTGACGAAGAAAGAACCTAAGAGAAGGTTTTACTTTCTTATTAAGAAAAATCATCATCGAGATTTGGATGTGCAGTGCGTTTATTTAGGCGACGTTAACCCGAAATGTTTAAATACTATTTGAAACTAGGGATTAACTTAAAGGAAAATGTGTATGTTTTACTGTGATATTACGTTAATTTTCTCATCAATTGCATATTTTTTTCAAAATGACCGTGTTTTTCCTCAAAAAATATTTTCTTTTATCCTACCCTGAATTAGTTTGTGAAAACTGCGGATTTTCTTCGTATATACCTCAGTTCACTCTTTCTTCTTTCCTAATAACCAATAAACACATTTTCTCCTTTATATCCATAATATCATCCTGATTTTGTTTTTGTAAAGAAGTTATTTGTAAAAATCTACATCCATATCTTATTGTAATGTTTCAAATATCTTTATTTTTACTGTATAAATAGCATATCAGCCACGAATCCTTTTATCTCAATATTCTCAAGCTATGTGCTAGTCTAATGCTGAAAGAGCCATCTGGAACAGAATTGTCTAGACTTAGTTCTGTCAGTCAAAGCTGCAAAGCAAATAGGAAAATTCACCAAGATACCCTATTATTATCACAAACTTTGATACTGTAACTTAAGAATATTTTCGTACATCAATCAATAGAATGACACAGCAGAGTCTTTGGTAACGAAGATATTGTAATTAAAAGTATTATTCTCATTTAGCATGTATTTGACTGAATACTAACATTCGATTTTAATTTTTCCCCGAAATTTTACTCAAAGAAGATGCATGAAAAACTAAACTTGCTGTTAAAGGTAACAACTTTTTCAACCACTGTTATTGACGAATATATAGACGAATCTTGAAAATAAACTATTAAATTTGCATAAGATATCTAAGGACTTTAAATAGCTGGGCACTTCAACCTTCTGGCCCTGATTATGCATTTAGGCCAAAACTAATGTTATATTTTAGCATGTTGCGTTGTACTAAGTAGTCAAAAATTCACGAAATATACTTAAGCAGAGGTTGTGTGGATTTATGACTGCTTTCGTAAAATTGGTCCATTTCACCCGTTTCAGCTTGTTTTTATAGGAAAAGAATCAAATTGGAAGACTGCCTTAATGATGGATTAACTCATAATTCAATTTTATTCATGTACATACAATGGAGTATTTAGAATACCCACATCACCCTTTTACAATTTAGTTTTTCAATTGCCCAGTTTTATTTGGTTCTTTCTAGGACGTTAGTTATGTTTACTACACAAACGCTAATGTAAAAGCTGCTCTTAACATCCCACCAAAAATATCTTTGGTATTTAGTATGAAATATACGTAGTCTCTGGAGGTACAAGGCTCGATGGATTAATCTTGAATGCACGCGCTTAGGTCATAACGGATTTTGCATCCAGGTTCGCAGTTACTATCTTGGGACGGGGTGGTCTCTGAAATGGGAAGGGGTAGAAACAATGCGCCTTGCAGATGCACGCCGAACGGGGGAGAGAGAGAGCATTTGCATCAGGCGGGTGGGTGCGGAGAAGGAGCGAAAGGAGCGGAAGGAATAAGAAGAGAGAAAGAGAGTGTGGCGAATAGGCGGGAGGGGATAAATAGGTTGCGCGGAAACAGCTGCGTCCAGCGTTCGGGAACTCGACCTGATACGACCGGGACGAGCTCTTTGCGGAATCCGAAGGGGATTGGGGCGACGGATAGGTGCGGGGGGAGGGAGGGTTGCGGGAGGGGACACTCTGTTGCTGGCGGCCGTAAAACAAAAGAGAGGAATTGTCAGCAAGTGGAAACAGGAGGAGGGTTTGCGCGAGCGCTCGTGTCTGTGAGTGCGCGCGCGTGTATTTGAGGGAAAGTACGCGTACGAGAGAGAGAGAGAGGGTGGGGTGAAAAAAATGTGTGGTGGGTGCGTGGGTGGGGGTTGGGTGAGGTATTGAGAGAGGACTGCTCAAGGGAGGGGGGAGGAGAGAAAGGGAGAGGGACGTGGCTATGCAATTGCATTCCGAAGAGAGTGGACCAAGTCGTATTGAGTGGCGAAGCGTGGCATTATGTGGCGAGTGAGTCGGGCTGGGTGGTTTTCCTGGCAGAGAGACTGCATTGTTCTCTCTCTCTCATACGTATACTCGGTAAATGTCTGGATTTCAATTATTGAGCAAGCCGCGAATGAAGAGAGATGATTCCCGGAAATCTTCTGACCCACTGAAGTGCTGAGTCTACTCCCTCAAATATATGCAATTTTTCTAATACTTGAACAATAGTCACAAAGAAGTGATAGTTATGGTACCAATAATAATAATACCAAATGTCAATAATAATAATGAAACATTACATTACATATTGCGAAACACATAACTTTCCTTTCAACGTGTTTGTGTCTTTGTAATCTGTTTATCATTTTTATATATTATGGCGGTTTTGGCCTTCCTAATACCTAACATTACGAAATTTTACACGATTTTTATTTCAGTTACGGAAATCAGAATGCTCAACATTGGATGCAAACTCGTATCACTCGTATAACACGTAACGAATGAATCCTTTGACTACGATCCATGTCTCCTTCGGGCTTTCGATTTTTGCACAAGCGCCAACCCTTTGTTTTCATTTTGTCGACGGTAGTTTTTACGTCAAGATCTGGTACTTTCCTGGCGTATTGAGAGTAAAAATTCTTCTCGAGTCTTCTACAGGGGTGAGAGTTTCCATTCTGGCCGACGTTTCGAAGCTCGACCCATACATCGAAGAGTGGAAGACCTTAGAAGAATTTCTACAGGCAGTGTTTACGCTCGAATTCAAATAAGTAACCCATTTAATAGTACCATATCAGATTCCATCCATCCATAATTATGATGAGAAAACGGCTATCGCATTAGGAGTAATTTTAATTGCCAGACAATCACAACCCCGAAGACAAAAGAGAGAAATTTGAACATATGATGGTATTTTTCTATTTAAATAAATAAAAAACCAGTTCCTACAAAATGAATGTTGATTCCAGCATAATAATTGGTAGTCTCTAGAAAGGATCCTGCTCATCGGTTATTGGTGATTGGATGCAAGAGTCGGATAAAAAAGAAGTATCGTACTTATTTCTGTTTTCAATATTGTAAAGCGAACTTAATTCCCCGTTTCAAACGATAAAATTTTAACTATCCTGATTTAAGTGCAGAAATAAGTATTGTGTAAAATGACCTTTGGGAACACGTAATCAAGTTCAGGTGGAACTTGCACACAAACAAGATAAGTAGAGAGATTAATTCCGGGATCGAAAAAAAGATCAGGGTCCTCGTTAGAGGTCCAGAGAGAAAAACTACCAATATCCCGAAATTGTCATTTCACACGACTTTACTCGAAGTCACCTACCCATTCCTACCCTCGTTAATCAAACCCGGTTTCCAGCTTGTTTTATCTTGTCATTCTCTATTTTCTTTGCATTTTAATTTAAAAGGTTCTGATCGTCGACACGGAGTTTTTTTGGTAGCTTTTCAGGCAAAACAAGATATTTTATATTTTCTGCTTTCTGCAAATTCGAATTTACAGATTTGAAAATTTGCATTTATCTGCAAAATCGATAAAAATGTATTTTATTTACTGCTGTCTAAAAATGTTTCTAAATTTGATCTAATGTTTCATCATCGCCAGTATTGCAATCCCAAGATTGGTTTACTGCATGCAGCTCTCCGTTCTTCGGTACTCAGTTTCAGTCCCTTAACTGCTTCATTGCTTTTCTGTTTCACGTTCCTCTTAACTTGCCTTTTGTAATTGTCTCTTGGTGCTCTTCTATTCACCGAGATTAAATTTGATAATTTTTAAATGCATGTGAATGAATGAAATGAATTTGAAATTCCAATTTAAACAATTTTGGAGAAGGACGGATGGCTACTGAAGTACATATGTACTCCTATTATACCACCCAGGAAAATTACAAATAACCAATAAGCTTGAGCGTTCATCGCCCTGCTAATATATCAATCGACCTATTATATGCTTGAAATATTCTTTTTCAAATAAAAGAGAACATTTCTTGTATATCTTCTGAAATATTTGTAGTACCAAAGTGTGTGTGTGTGTGAATATCGAAATCGTTTTTATATTGGGTGATGTGAAAAAATATTAATTGATCAGTCGGCTGGGTCTGGGTGTAGACCATGACAAAATAAATTAATTTCAAATTTCCTTTCCGTAGAGAGGAAAACAGTTTTCTAAAAAAATCGTCCTTTTTTCGTCGAGAACTTTTATTTGAGATTCGCAGAACACTCATGTTTTATGTGCTTCAAATACTCAAAAACTTTAGTCTACAATACTGGCACGGCTCCCAAGCTTATGGTCAAATACAATATCCCAGTCGAGTAAATAGTTCTTAATTTGTGTTGTTGTTACGTAGAGCATTTTCTAAATATTGAATTGTGTGAACACACCTTCGGAACAACCATTGCACGATTTTCCTTTTCACTGAACTTTTCAACTGCGTTTGATGATATACTTTTCGAAAATTCTCCACAGGTATTTTAAAAGCTCAAACATATTTAAATTATATGGGTCAAAACAGCGCATCGCAAGAAGGGAAAGAAGGAACGACCATTTATTTTGTTTTATCCCCGTGGAATGAAACGCACTTCTACCGTGGCGGATTGCCAGGGGGATAACGGCGGGGGAGTGGGGGACGGGATGGATCGGGCGAGAGAGGATGAATGAGGGCTCATTTTTTTTTGTCCGAGGACGACACGTGATCGGAATGGGGCAGATTGTTGCAGCAGGGAAAACAAAACGATCGAAATGACATAGCGCTCGCTCCGATCTATTTGTTCTCTCCGCCGCCACCGCGCGGGGCACGTCCCGAGTGTGATGGTGCCTGCAGGCGACAGCCATTGCAGATCGATCCGTTTCGAAAAGGGGCCTTTTTCTCCCCCAACACTTAGTGTTTCCGGGAATAGAGTGGGGAGAGGATACTATTTTCACCTTTTCCCACCTTGTGAATTTGCTTCTTTGATCTTTGAAGACGTTAGAATGTCAATTTACATCTGAAGAACAACGCAAAAATATTCAAAGTTAACTTGGGAGTAGATGAAAAGGTTACGAGAATTTTACCAAGTTAAACATTAAAATAGGGGAGTAAAAACTAGAGTAGCTGGAACAGGTTATCTACCTTGTGTTTTTGGATCAAAATGGGCAATTAATAAGACAATAAAAACTATATTTCGGTAGACAAAGAAGTTTTACAAGGAAGTAATTGATGTCAGTGACGTTGAGTGAGAATGTCAAGAAAATATTAGCGAGAAGTTTAACGTGGAGCTTGGTTTTGTACGACGCGGAAGCATGTGGCCGTTAAAGTAAGATAATCGGCGTAGTGTGGATGCTTTTAAGATATAGGTGTGGCGAAGAATAGATAAAGTAAAATGGACAGATAAAAGAACAAATGAAGAAGTACCAGGAAGGAACTAAATTATGGTTCATTCGGGCTTCTTCCTTAGTTTCACATACTATAGAAATGGAAATATAGAGAGTTGTATATTATTATTATAGGATATATATCCAATGGTAAAGGCAGGTTTTGGATGGACAAAACTACCAAATAATTAGCTTAAATCTCTTAACAAAACAAAACCCAACATCCTACTCTACAATAAGCCCCTCTTCATCTCCATATGCTTCCTTCCTCCCTTCATTCCGTCCAACATCTCTATCCTATTTCTCTACCCCTCCTTGTTTGCAGGCTTACACCCTCTCTCAATCTGTACTACCACATCCCTGGCATTCAGTCCCTCAAATTCGTCCTCATAGACCTGAACCCCATTCTCAAAAAGCACAACACTTCCCCCTCTGTCACCATCAAACGGCCCGCCAGCCTAGCAGATCTCCTGAAATCCACCAAACCTCTCTCAAAATCCCCTCCCACCCCCAGAGCCACACCCACACCACCATGCTATCGAAGGAGATGCAAAACTTGCTCTATTTTCACTACTCCCCCCATTTCCATCCCACCTTTTAACTCTCTCCCGCCCTTCCCCCACCCCACATGTACGTCCAAGAATGTTATCCATTTTCTGGCTTCTAAACTCTGCCCGGTCTTTTATATAGGCCAATGTTCCACGCCTCTGAACCTCAAGATATATAGTAATCGCGCCTCGTGCAATCCCTCCTCCCCGACTGTGGGTCTCCCCATCCCAAAGCATGCCTCCCATCATAACAACCCCTTCAACCAGTGCTACAGTGTTTCCGTTCTAGCGTCCCTTCCCCCGTCTGATAACACTATACAATTAAAAACTCTATAAATCGTGTATATATGGCTTTGCAAGGTCTATCAACATCCGGGACTCAACGTCGTTCATTAATAAGAATGGTTTGTAGCGTCACTTTGTTGAAGCGATTCATATCGGAAAGGAAAATACTTTGTTCTTCCGTATATATGTAGTTGTTCGTGGCCTGGGTTTCAAAGTCCTTATGATGACTTCGTAAGTTGAAATATGGGTCTTGGATGTTGCAGTATGTATGGGGAAACGAATTGTTTTCTTTTCCGGTCGTTAATTAAATCCATTTCCTTCCTCTCACTCCTTCCTTATCTCAGCTCCCCTCTCGCCTCTCTTCTCCCTTTCCCCTCCCCAACCATTACCTTCACCCCTCCCCCACCTTCCGTTCTCCCCTTCACCCGCCCCCTTACTATTTCTTTCGCATACCTCACCTCCCCTATACCAGGAGGCGGTACTATCGTTTCTCCTGGGGAAGACGGAGCTAACTTCTTGCACATACAGGGTTCGTCCGGAAAATAAGTGTACTGATTTTTTACCGCAGCTCCAGGCGCGCCCAGCACCGCTCTGACGGGCTGCGATTGGAGGGGGGTATGTTGGCAAGCGACGCTGAAAAAGGCAGTCGGCTCTGAGCTGTGGTGTAGTGAGGAGCTCAGTTAACGCGAACGTCCACGCTCGACCCACGTCACGGAACGCGATGCCGAAGTTTTTGGAGCAGCGTTATTCCATCAAATTTGCGGTAAAGCTTGGGAAATCGTCTACCGAAACTGTCGGTATGATTAAACAGGCTTACGGGGAGTCAGCCATGTCCATAAACATGATCTTTCGGTGGCACAAGATGTTCGTGGAGGGCAGAGAAGAGGTCGACGACGAACCACGGCCTGGACGCCCATCAACGACACTCACCGACGAAAATGTGCGAAAAGTTCGCGATGTACTGAACTCTAATCGTCGTCTTAGTGTTCGGATGATAGCAGAGCAGTGTAATGTGCCAAAAACAATAGTGCACGAGATTATTAGGGACCAATTACATCAATCAAAACATCTGGCGGCTGCATCTAGACAATGCGCCGTCTCACACCGCGCTTGTCGTGTCGGACTTCTTGGCCAAACACGGCGTGACAACCCTGCCGCACCCGCCCTACAGCCCGGACTTGACACCACCGGACTTCTTTCTGGTCCCGAACATAAAGAGGAGTTTGAAAGGAGCGCGATACGGGACTTTGGACGCCGTCAAAGAGGCCGTGACGACGTGTCTTCGAGAGGTTCCCGATGATGCCTTCGCGGGAGCGTTCCAGGAATGGGAACGCCGCTAGAACAAGTGTATCGACTCACAAGGGTCCTATATTGAGGAATATTAGCTTAAGATATGTAAAAGTGTAATAATTTTTTTTCCTGAGCTCAGTACACTTATTTTATGGACGAACCATGTATTTCATCCTTCCTGAAATGTTGAAATCTTTAAAACATATGTACATATTATATGTATATATATATATATATATATATATATATATATATATATGCACATATTTATTTAAACACTTACGCAATTTAAAAAGGATGCAACGTTTCCTTTTTCAAAAATGATTTCACATTAGTCAACTTATATGGAGCAGTAACAGTTTGAATTATTTTTAAAACAATTTTAGAAGAAAAAAATAGTACTGTTTTTAAAAACCCATGCCACTGTTTGGAATCACGCCATCAGCCACAGTAGTCATTCTATTAATCAGAGACAAGATTGGTTGCCCAATTTTTAGAACGTTCGGCCATTAACCGGAGGGTACCGGATTCACATTTGGGCGATTTAGCGGAAACCCATGTTGCATTTTCAGAGTGCCAGAAATTTCGGGGGAGAGCAGCATAGGGAAGGGAACTGCCGCCAAGATAATTATGAATACACGACTTGCGCGCGCCAAAAGGGCTAGGAGGTAGATCTTGACCTTCTAATCCGAACTCAGGGCTGAAAATTAGTGGTGATGAGATTTATCGGGGAATTCAATATCATTTGAGGGATTAATAAAATGAAACTTCAACTAATATTTTTTTAAATATTGGAGATGTGCCATATTAGAGAGAGAAGAGTGTTAACGGAGAAGTGGGAAGGACATCCTTGGCAGATGGTGGAGAGAGAAGTGGTACAAGGAATTGAGCAGTTGGTCGTTCCTATTCGGGGTCATCTTTTCCAGTTTGAAATCCCATTTTATAACAATTCATTCAAGAATTGTGTACAGTTCGTTGGATGCTCCGAAACCGACTTTTGCGTCAGACGAGTGTATCGCATAGTACTTGTGTCTAAAGTTCCTGGATCGGTTTTTAATGTGCTTTTAATTTGATGAAAGTTACCGAAAAAGTTTTTAAAGATAGGTAACTTGTGAAACTTGGCGTAAAAACTGTAATCTTCGGGTTAGTTTTATTCAATTATTCTAGAATGTTAAAGACATATCAAGTTCAACCTTATTGCTAATGGAATATAGCTACTTTGCTATAATTCCACCTTTGGAACCCACAACGTCCTTAAACGGTGAAAAAATTACTTATATTATAAGGACCATACTTCTTAAAAAAAACAGTGCAAATAACCATTCCCAATTGCATATAGATCCACTTCAAACAGTGTAGTACTTTTATTTACAACATTGCTGCGGATTCAATAGGTCAATTCGACTTTAAAAGATCAAAAGAATTTAAAAGTATAAGCTCTACGTTCCAAAAATTATCAAGGATATCAATTTGCTATAAAATTGTCTAAAGTACTGAAATGAAATGAGACTCACGTTTCCTAGGTTATTTTGGAAAATTTTACTCATAATTACCGATCCAGCTTGATTGATGAGGTCGAAATTTATTGAAAAAAACACACAACGATAGGAACCAATCGTGAAAAGTGAGGATAGATTCTCGGTGGTTTTCGGTGAACCAATGCGTGAAACTAATTCGGCCGTGGTTGTAAAGAATTGAATGTACAAGCTCGTCCCTACACACGCAGTTCACATGGGTGAGGATGGCAGATGAATTAAAAATGAGAGGAGAGAAAGAATATGGGAATTCCGTTTGCGCGTGTCTGAGCGTGGACATAGTATACACAAGCCATCGACAGACGGAAACTGACGAATGAGATAATACGTACACCAACTAAGACGCTAGTGACCATTATATGGACAAGCCATGCAGTTTCGGACCGTAGATGGTAATGATGTGGATAAGATTGATATGCTTAATGTTGAATGAACACACAGAGGACACTTTCATGTTGACAAAAAAGAGAACTATCGATTTTTCCCTACAAGCACTTTGATTTTAATATGGTTTGAGCATCAAAATTACAATGAGGGATAGACAAGTTGTTCGAAATCTGTCGTCGAACCTGTGCCTAAGATGGCACAAGTTCAGCGAACGTGAACGCCTAAGTCATAAGTAAGAGAGGAATATGAATGCCTGGTCATCGGAGTGAAAAGAGGAGGGGAGCTCTTAAAATCAGTTTGATTCACGGATGATCAAGTACTAATTAGCCAGTCAGTGAAAGAGAGTTACAATCATTTCTTAGAGCACTACAGAATCAATGTGATAGGTATGAGGTCAAAATTAATCATCTGGCAACGAAAGTCATGAGGTGTTTAAGAAATAGGATGGGGAAGGGTAAGCCTATGCGAAATATGAAGTATTTAGGAAGATGTGGGAGTTGATAATAGTCACCTTAAATGGAGACGTGAAGAAAAGACTAGGGAAAATGTAATAAGGAGCGTATTTTTATACGGCTCGGCTCAGAAACTTGGTCGACGACAGAAGATGATAAGCGTAGAATGGAGGCTTGCGAGATGTGGGTCTGAAGAAAAATGGAGAAAATAAAATGGCCGTAAAGGAAAACAAACAATGGAATTCTTTGTATGGTAGATACACATAAGAAGAAATTCGAAGAAGGCAGGGCAAGAGGTAATAAGAGGCAATGGGATGAAAGGAAAGCAAGGAAAGCAAGGTAGAAGGAGGAAAAAGAAGAATATTTTGCATGGAATTAAGCGAGATAGAAAGTATGAAAAGTTAATGAGTGAGTTATTGCAATATGTTGAGTGGGATTTAAGGACATTTTATCGTAATAGTTGGGGCTTCGGAGTACATAAGTGTGTAGTGCCAAGGTCAAATATAAACCTACCAAATACCGAGAGACAACTACTAAAAAAATGAATTAACCTTTTCATAGCAATTGAATTCCGTTCAATTTTAAAACTGGCAAGTTATATGCAATAAAGGGGGAACTCGGGTTCCGATTCGACCAATGGTTTATCTACTCGTGACAACCTTTGGTCAAAAGACCCTCTTCTTCCCGACGTATTTTCTAGATATTACAGGATAACAAAGTCATTTCTTTCGAACTTAAGGCCTTACTTTCTCCCCAACTACCCTCACTCACGCTCATGACCTCATCGGTGGATTGTTTTCGAGATCTGCCCGAGAAAATATAGCCGTTATTTTCGAATTCCCGGACCTAATTTCGGAACGTCCTACTTCAAATTCATTTGCGACCTACTTAACCGACACAAAGAACTGGCAAGCCTAGCAAGTGGTGTGTGGTCGCCTGGGGACGGCTGCCGGACGACAAATCCAGCGTGAATAATTGATTCGGGTCTACTTCGTCTTCCCCTCTTCCTCACTCACCTCCTCTTGTCTCTTTAACCTCCTCCCCCCCCCAAACTCCCCTCCTCATCCCGCAATCTCGCCGCTCTCCCTTTCTTTTGATCGCCTTATGGTCCCAAAGGAGAAGCAGGGAGCGATACATTGAACCACCTTACGAACGGACCCCCTCCCTCTCCTACGATGCCACCCGCAGTGATGTTCCTCGCACCGATGTCCCCTGCGGTGATTTTCCTCTCCCCCGTGGAGATGTTTCCTTAACCCCCATTCTAGGCATCCCCCCCCTCCTCATTCCTTCACCCTCGGCTGTAAACTGCCTCCCATCTGAGCTGTATGACGAGAAAACCGACGGCGCGAGAGATCTCGAGACCATTTTACTTGATTCATAATCTTGAGCATGCCACGCAACAATTAATTCGTGTCACGAAAGACCCATCAGTGCCTTTCGTAATTCAAATTTCGAGTATGATAGCACGCGTTTGAAAAGAAGGTTTTCCCGTACGGTTCGAATAATTTCGTAGATGACTGAATATTAGATTGGAGGCTGTTGAGATGTGTTTGTAAGGAGGGATGGAGAAAATAATTGGGACGCCGTGGGAGATAAACATGCATCCACCCTTGCTTCCCATTAACGTGGTAAGCGAGAAAAGGAAGCTGCTAGGAAGAATCCTTAAGGGAGAGAAAAATTGGATTGAGGAAATATTAAGAGATATGTGTGCAAAGTTTGCGTCCATCCTAAACTTACCGCAAACTGCAGACAATCATAATTATAGCGGGATGTCAAAGGCTGTGACAGGAGGGAGAATGTTGGTTAAGCGTGGTAGAAGAAGGAAGAAATAGACTTTTTAGACAGCATGAAGACAGGTAGAGGGTACGAAAAAATTAAGAGGAGATTTAGTAGGGCAAACATGAGGAATTACTCGCAATACGTATAAGATAAAAGTTGTCAGGGACCGTCAAAAAACACAACATTAGATGAGAGAATACGACTGGCTGCCAAGAGAACGTGTCCATCATAATGGTGATTTTAATCGTAAAAGCATTCGAAATCGTCGCTCAAGTCCCACTGTCTATATTTAACGTGAAAAGAACTACGAATTCATGTTTATTAAAATAAATATCGCATTTCTGAAAAAAGGGGAAATTCACTTTATTACTTACGTAGAATGACGGTTCTCACCATACCTCGTCTATATTACTATTCCTAATTCGGTAGCAAAAGACTTACATGAGTTTTAGCTTGTAACCACCCATTTGAGGGCACAACAAAGATTCTTCGGCGCAGTTTTTATTTTCATTCCTTGCATCCCAGTTCCTTTAAAGTGTCATGGGTTATTATAGTGTATCACTGAATTTTGGATGCTATGTAAGCCATGATTCATTCTCCTCTTTAATATGCACATGATTCATATTCGGAACAAAATTAGTCTGGCATGTATTCGCCCCCTGCCAAACACCCTAACGGTGGCTTGCAGGGCAATAAAAAATTACCGTAAGTAGTCTTTTTATTCATGATAAAGAATATAGTGACATACTTTGGCGCTGGTTTATTTCAAGCGAATACCTCGTATATGTTATATTTTAGTTTATTTGATTGCCTAATTGTCTCAAAGTTTTGATCTAGTTTCATTCCTGTGTTCATTATGGGTTAAATGGAAGAAGGGACCATTAGGTCTCAATTTCGCCCAAATAAAGTCCTTTATCTATCTATCTATCTATAGTACAACACAGTATTTAATTATGCGCTCTGAATTTAACAAATACCAATAACGCCTAATCAAATTAAGGATTGCATATTGCAGAGAATAAATATTAAATAAATTTGTTTTATTTATTTTTATTTATATATACCCTGGAAGCCACCTCTAGGGTGTGTGGCAGGGGGTGAATACACACCAGAATGATGCTGCCTGAACATGACCTTACCGTAGTCGAACAATGTAATTATGATCCCATATCGTTCGTGGAAAAAATGACATCTTAAATCTATCTGTTATCCACTTAATATCTCTAATTTTACTAGCGTGATCTCTCTATCGTAGTACGATGGAGCTAATAATACATTTTCAACATCACTGCTTTAGAGACCTCCTTCCAATTTATGCAAGAGCTTCAATCACTAATTTAACCTTCTTTCCGTGAGTGATTTTCAGCCCAGCTGCTGTAATATTTTGGATACGCTACTAAGTTTATCATAACAACGTTTTACAAATCTAGCTCCCCTACGCTGCACGCGATCCAATTTGGCAATTAATCCGATTCGTCCGATGAGGACCCCATATACTTGCATCATAATCTGAATGAGGCCTAACCAACGACAGATGACATTTCTCTTTGATCTTTTCATAACATTTACCAAGTACTCTTACGAGTAAATCCTAATGTTTTGTTAGCTTGTCCACAAACCATGTTTTTCCACTTGAATTAACAAAATTTGCGTAAAGTTATAATATTATTCTTAATTAAAAATTATAAAACAAATAATAAAATTTATACAAATTGCCCTCAGACATAAGTTCACAATTTTAAGTATACGGAAGACAATCATATTCACCGAATGGTAATTGAGAGTATAGAATCAAAGGGGTGGTGTACGATTACCTATTACATTCGTAATTAATCGAATTCAAGTACAAAGTATTTCCTAGTTTGTTAATTTTGCTCCTTTTCCATAATAGCCATTTTCTCACTGCTACACAGATATTTGCATCCGATTCGTAAAATGAAGCGGAAGAGAATAATGATTACTTTGCTCGATAAAAGCATGCCTGTGGTGCCACGGGTTTCTGGGCGAACTGCGAAGACTCCAGAGCAGAGGATTGAATAAATTGACTAAAAATCGAAAAATAGTGCAACAATTTCAGAGAGGAAAAATCATTCTGCGAATGATTTTTCCTCTCTGAAATTGTTGCATTGTAATGCATACATAGCGGATGACTCCGTTAAAGTTACTGTTGCGGCATCTCCCGCAGTTTCTTGATATTCGAAAAATAGTGACTGATCTCTTTCCAGGAGAAACTGACTTCTTTTTGACAAGTTGACACTTATACTCATCGATTTCTAATTCGATTAGTGACAAGTGCAACCATTAATTCTTTTCCATGCCACGATGATTACTCTCGTGATGTTTTCGCATCTAGAAAGAATTTAAAGAAAACAAAATTGAAAACTTTGATACGAATCGTCGTTTTATATGATTTTAAATCTTGGTATTGGACACAAGAGAATGAGTGTAGATTGGAGGGTTTTCATATTTGGGATTGGAGAAGAAGAAAAAAGTTGTAATAGACGGGCATAAAGCAAAGAAGTACAAGTGAATTCCACGGAAGGGGGGAGAATTGTGGCGCAAAATTCAAAGGAAACAAGAATATCGTCTGCTAAATTTATCAACATATAATTTTGATAGAATGATTATGACTGTGACCGAGAGGAGAATATTAGTCAGGCGAAGTTGGAAATGGTAAGAATAGACATACTGGATAAGATGAATGGAGACAGAAAGAATGCGGAATCGATGATGGGATTATTGCACTATAATGTGTTAAGTTGTGTGATGTTAGTTAAGGGTTAGAAATGCACGGATGGATAGTCACTGTATTCATCCAAATATCAAATTGATAGACTAACATTAATAGCAATAACTTAACAATTGGTTTTATTTCTATAATATACCATTCCATATACGTACGTATACTTCCAAAAAGTATAAGAACTGTTCAATGAACAAAGTTCATTATTTTTCATTCACACAATTAAATGTAATTTTTTTTTATATGTTATGCTATATTGTTAGATTATTATGAAAGGTGCATTAATTACAAGTTTCACTAATTTTACTTCAGTATAGGGACAGCCATGTGATACGCGTGATGCCATTGCAGTAATGAGAGCACTAGTCGAGAGGAATATAGAATAAAATCAGGACGTTTTTGCCTGTTTTGTAGATTTCGAAAAAGCGTTTGATAGAGTGAATTGGGAAAAATTAATGCGTGTATTGCAGAAAATAGGAATGGATTGGAGGGACAGGAGACTGATCCGCAACCTGTACATGTCTCAGACTGCTCAGGTGCGAGTGGGGAACGGAGAGTCTGGATGGGCAGTGTTAGGAAGAGGTGTAAGGCAGGGTTGCCCATTGTCACCGGTACTGTTCAACGTATATGTAGAGGAAATGATTAAAGAGGCATGGGAAGAACTGGAGGTAGGAATGAAAGTCGGAGGGGAATTGGTAAAATCGGTTAGGTTTGCTGATGACCAAGCATTAGTTGCTCAGTCAGCCAAGGGGTTGCAAGCATTGCTGAGTGAATTGGAGGTTCAGTGCGATAAATATGGGATGAGAATCAATAATAATAAAACAAAGGTTATGCAATTTTCCAGAAAGAAAAAGGCTAAGCTAAATATTAAAATAGGCGGGGAAAGAATAGAGCAGGTAGAGCAGTTAACATATCTCGGAAGTGTTTTGGACCAATACGGTCAAAGTGGTAGGGACGTAAGGAGAAGAATTGCGCTAGGCAAGGAGGCTTTCTCAAGGAGGAGGGAGTTGATGACGGGGACGTTGAGTAGGGATGTTAAGAAAAGACTCGTAAAAACTCTGATATGGAGCGTAGCTATGTACGGCGCGGAAACGTGGTCGCTGAAGCAGGAGGATAGACGTAGATTGGAGGCTTTTGAAATGTGGGTGTGGAGAAGAATGGAGAAGGTGAAATGGACCGAAAGGAAAACAAATGAGGAACTACTAGAAATGGTGGGGGAGGAGAGGGGTTTGTTGAGAGAAATCCTATGGAGGCAGGAAAAATGGATGAAAGGCGTATTGAGCGGTAGTGGAATGTTGAAGAGGGTAATAGAGGGGAGAATGTTGGGCAAGCGTGGTAAGGGTAGGAACAGGATAGGGATGTTGGACGGGATGAAGGGAGGAAGTACACCGAGATGAAGAGGGACCTGATATAGATTAGTTTGCTAGGTGGGGAGTCACAAAATGTTTATTTGATAGTTGTGTCCATCCAAAAACCTACCTTAACCGGTAGATTACCTAAAAAAATAGGGACAGCCGCTATAAATTAAAACACATTCCTTTCGGTGGCAACATACGAAATTCAATAAAAACACCACGATGCATTGAAACTTTGTTTACGCCTGAAAAAAAGTTGTCTAATGAGACTTATAAATATGAAATAGTCTTATGGACACTGTTTTTCCTGTAGCACAGTTAGAAGATTATTAAAATAATTTCAAGTGAAGATAGAATCTACTTCAAAGGAAAGCAGATCCGGAGCCCAGATAAATACTCTTACGGAAGTAAACATTAACTCCGCTACTGCCATTGCGAGAGAAGATCGTCGAGTAACCTTAAAAGCACTATCGGGGATATTGAAAAAGGCGTAACGTCCATCCTGTTTGTAACAGATAAAAAAACAGAGCGCCAGACGTTTGTGCGCCGCGGAACCGAAATAATTAAACAATTGTCATTGTGTCAAAAAGTTATATTAGACCCAGAATGCGAATAAAAACTTTTTGTATATTAATTACTTATGCCTTATTACGAATCAAATCAATTCTGTTTTTTTATTTTTCCTTATTTGAGTTCCGCAGATTTTTCTCTTATTTTCTATCGCCTTCGATGTTTCTTTCAACTTTAAATTTATGAAGCATTTTCTGAACAGCCTGCATTCCAACCTTGCTTATATTTCGACAAATGAGGATCGTCGTTTGCACGAACGCTTTCGGGTGAAGATTCTGAAGTTGGTAAAAGAAGTCTACTTCTCAACTTTCGTTATAGGACGGTGGGGAGGAAGGAATTGGAAGTTATTCATTATCTCAATGTTCATTGTGCCGAAGGATTTCCAATTGCTCAGAAGCATCGAACCGATCACATTTTGTCTCCACGAAGAGGGGAGCGGGAGAAAAAAAGTCACTAAAGTCACCTTGGTCAGTGAAATGTTTACCGAAACGGGTGTTTTCGAGAGGTTTGTCCAAGAAGGAGCGGAATGAGGTGTTCTTTTGCCAGTACTTCGAAAACCTACCCGATTTTCCGATATGAAGGGTGCCCCTGTCATTACATGAAATTTTATAGATCAGGAATGTTTCAGAGGATTGTGTTTGTTCTGCCTTTGCCACCTTATTTTTATTATGAAAGCCGAACCTGTATGACTGGTGGAGGAAGCGCTTCGTGATTTACGATTCGGCAGCGTCCAGAATGGTTGTTATTACCTACCATGGCTTCGATTCGGGAGCGGGAGTAGTCTCATAAATATACTTGAGAACCAGTCAATTATGTTTAATTTTGTTTCAGAGAGAATTTTTTCAAGCTCCATTAAAGGGAAAACGTTGATTAATGCTATACATTCGAAAGTATTGAGTTTTTCTTCGCATGGAAAAGGGATATATACGTACACAACAGCCTTTTAAGTATAGCTTCGAAGGTCCTAAAGATTACAAAACTATCTAACCTACATTTTTCAGGCAAACCCATAGATTTTGAAAGAATGTCGAGGCATTTCAATGAGCTCATTCACCCACAGTTAATTAATATCGTACAATTTATTTCCTAACCAATCATGTGTTGTTTAATGGTAACCCTATCATTAAACAAAAACCGAAGAGTTATTAATCTTAATTCACACTTCAAAAATCGAAGATCTTTCTATGTTTATTATAGCCGAGAAGCAAGCAAACGAATGGCATCAAAAGAAGTATATCGGGTGAGACTCGATATCGTAATGACAATTACGTTTAAAAGAGAGAATATTGATATTACCCTTAGGGTTGAACTTTTTTAAACAGGAGAAACGAGTAATTCTGAAATTGACAGCTAGGATTTCTTTTCCATATTCACAAATCTTTCCCCAAACCATCTGATATAGAAAGAAAAAATGAACGAATTGGATTGAAGACGTAAAGTGAGGGTAGCAATGAAACTTCCTCGATGAAAACTTACATATAAAACATACACAGCATATTTTAAGAAACAGCGATAGATGCTTCTTTATTGGAAGGAATGACAAAAGTAATGGTTTCAGGCGTAACTTTGTGGAATTGCTTCATGGTAAAAAATTGAAACACTGTAGACTTCCACATATAGAATTTATTAAACGACCCGGGTTTCATCGCTGAGCGACATCATCAGGTGACCTGATGATGTCGCTCAGCGATGAAACCCGGGTCGTTTAATAAATTCTATATGTGGAAGTCTACAGTGTTTCAATTTTTTACCATGAAGGAATGACATTGGAGAAAATCGAAATAATTTACAAAAAACACCTATCATGTGCAGGTTTCAGGAATTACATCAAAGAAGAAATAGGAATGGTAGATGGGGACAAAAATGGTTCATCTATAACCGGGGAGGAATTTGGCTATATTTTCAAAGAACCGAAGCCAAGGAGGCCCGACTATATTACTGAAATGATAACAAAGTAATTCGGTTGGATACGTACCATTTACTCAATAAAAGAAATTTTTGAAAAAGGACATATTCCTAGAAGCATAATGGAAAGAGTAAAATGAAACCAATTCTCAAGAAAATTAGTTCAGAAAAATGTTAAGAACATACAAATTTCAACTTGCAAGTCCTTATTTGAATTATATTTTGAATAATTACACTTAAAAAAGAAGAAAATTTAAGTGCCGACTATTGCGGGTTTAAATCTGACAGAGGCACAACAGGAGTTATTCGTATAGTAGACTTTAGACTCATTATCGCTATTATTGAGAATTAATGCCATTAATTCATCAAATGGGGCGTCGTAGTCCCCATTCTGTGAATCGTGGGTTCATCACTGTGTTTTTAGTTCCTGGATTGGGTTTCTGGCGATTAGCAGACTTTTATTCTGGCGGAATGGTAATCTACAGCATCACTTCCTTGGTGAAGCACGTCCCAGATTTGATGTAAAATGTATATGAACTTAAAATCCAATATTGTGTGTGTATGAAAAATTAAAGTGAATTAATTTCGTGGACATGATAATGGGTAAAGCACCTTGATGCTGAGAGTGGGATCATGGATTAATTCATGCATATTTATTCTAGAAATTCCGTCATAAATCTTCATTGTACGATTTTTGGGATAGCAGAACTTCAAAGGAAACTGCAAACAGCACCGGAAAAAGAACCGAAGCCCTTACCCCGCACGTGTCAATTTCACGGCTTAGCATGACGTTATCCCTACCGTCAACTGTCTAAATCAACCTCCCGTTAATTTCATATCCTTATTGGCGAAATAATTTCGTACTCGCAAACCTCAAAATGAAAAAAAAATATTACTCTTTCTTTGCGTGAACAAAATTTTATCTCGGGTCCCGCAGAAATAAGGAAACGTTTGGGAACCGATGCGAGTGAGCCTAAACACTCACGCTACCGAGGCCGCGGGACCGCAGGTGCCCGACTGGACTGAGTCACCGCGTTTTGGGTGTGGGGAGGGAGGAGAGAGAGGGGACGTGAGGAAGGGGAAATGAGTGGGGATTTAGGGATGGCTGTTTGTGGCAGCGTGGGCGGGCGGTGGTGGTATAAACGCAGGAGGACCTTCCGGTCGCCTCACGCAACCGCCGCCCAAACAGATCGACAGACCTCACTCCCTTCCCCCAAACCACCCTTCGCCTCCCTCGTAAAGGAAATCGGTGCGGGAGTAGGGGGGGAAGAGGTCCCCGCCCCCACAAAAACCATGAGCAGCCGGCACGGGGGCGCCACGAGGGGGATGAAAATGGTGAGCTTGGGGGTGGGTTAGACTAGCGCACGCACACACAAACAGAGGCAAACCTACATACACACACACACACACACACGAACAGACAAATTCTCTCTCTCTCCCCGATCCTCCTGTCCGTAATCGCCTATGCGCCCTCTCTGTCTCTCTCAGGAGGGAGTAAGGGAGGAGGAAAGAGTTTCCCCAAAGCAGTCGCCCATGACATGCAGAGGAGAGGGTAGTCCAACACACTTCCCTCCCACGCTTTTCTCTTCTCTTCAAAACACTTTCCTTCGAGTTGCGCCCGTATAAAAAGAAGGGACCCGTGGACGGTGCGGAGATTTGAGGGACTCAGGACCACGCCTCGCCTACTTGCTTACGCCAGTCCGATTATCTACCTCCTCCCCCACCAGGCGTGATCCTCCCGCGGAAAGAGCGCAGGGGGGCGGAGGCCTCTCCACCCCCGCCGCGGGGGCGGTGGGAAGTCGTGACGCAGGCGGGAGGAGGACACCTTCCCACCAAAGATTCTTCATTTCTTCGAAGGTAGGTGAAGTGCCCTCGATCCACGGAGAAACGTGTCCTGAAGCCCGATTTTGACCCAACGATTCCCTCACGAGAATTCTCTTAACTGTGATCCGAGATATGGCATCAAAAGTTCAGTAAATATCATACTCATTATTTTTATCTTCATCGTCATTTAAGTACTGCCCGCGAAATTTTCATACAAATAATGAAATTTTAAATTTGCAATATCTAAAACACAGTGACCTACTATATTTCGATTCGCTAAGGGAGTAACTTGGGGATATTCCACATGCTCTGAGGGGATTGAGCTGGTGGGGTAGCTATTGGATTGGATTCCCACTCCGAGAATCCGAGTTTGAATCTTGGCGGTGACATAAATTTTCAGATGAATCCCGGTCCTTGGTTGGAGTGCCAAGTTGAATACGTCCGCAATTTGAATTGTCCGTCGGAAGGGTGTTTTAATTGTGACCCAAACAGAACCTTTCGCTTGTAGCAAGCTAACGCTGACACCAGGTATCCCTCCACACTTCCCACATTACCTGTTCCACCTCTTCACAATTACCCACCCATTCCTAATCGGGCAGAATACCTCGACTATCAATCGTATCCCTCCGTAACCACTGCTCCTCCACGTTTTTAATAACAGCTACGACTGTTTTCGAATATAAACTATGCTCAAGGAGGATAGATGACTAAATAGTGGAACCCGGTCATGTCAGTTGTTAAAAGTGTGCTAGGTTACAACGTTGGTTCAGTTGGTCAATGCGATCAATCGCCACGAAGTGAATTCACCCATCATCCACCTTGGTTCATTTCGATACACGAAATGGGTTGCATCGATGCCACCGATGGTAAACTCCAGCTCCCACCAACCTCCCTCCTCGCTGGCGGTACGCACTCGTGGGCCGCGCTCCCTTCTCCGCCCCAGCGGCTCCCTCTCCCACCCTCCCCTCGCCGACACGCGCGCCTGCCCGCCAATCGTCCCCATCTGATGCGGGAAGTGTGCCCTGCAGGCGGGGAGGGGAAGAGGGGGTGAAGGGGAGGGGGCAGGGAGGGATATGTGCGGGCCGTTCGTAAATAGCCGCTGCGGTATAAACCTCTCCCAAGTCTGTTTAAATATGCAACGGACCACCACGAGACCTTTAAGTGCAAAAATCCGACGGTGTTCAAAAGCCCCTTTTCACACGAGTGACCCCTCCCCCTTCAGGCTATTCAATTCCCCAAAGGGTCCAGCACATCTGAAGATGAAAGTTTTCTGATAACTCGAAAATTATTAAGCAGGGATGCCGGGAATACCTCTAGTGATGCTGCACCCTCGCATAAATGTGACAAAGCAAGATGTTATGATTGACATTACAGGAACATTTTTGACACGCAGAAAATATGTACTTAATAGATTAAATTTACCTCGCTTCTGATCCACTCGATTAGTAATCATTTCGTATCATTATAAATTAATATCAATGAAAATGATTTGAAAACATAAACCGAAATGGAATAGTAAAAGGCATGTGGTAAATGGCTTCAGCCTCCTTATTTTTCCTATGTGCGTGGGGGGGATTATTGACTGGTTTTTTTATTAAGTGTTCGTCATGCGTAAAAGAAGGATGACAGCGGATATTGGGCCAGTGAAGAAAATAAAGTCGAACCATTCAAGAGAGGAATCATACGTCTAACTTGAATGATGGAAGAGCCAAGGATTTGAAGGGAATAATAATCTCAAGGAAGATATGAAAATGTAAAGATCGGATTGGAATACTCAACATGAAAATTGAGCTCCAAAAATAGGAAAGAGGACACGAAAAAAATGTATTAATATTCTATTTAAGGTCCAGGAAAGTAGTACGTGGGTTCCATAATAATAATAATTAGGTAATCTACCGGTTAAGGTAGGTTTTTGGATGGACACAACTATCAAATAAACATTTTGTGACTCCCCATCTAGCAAGCTAATCTATATCAGGTCCCTCTTCATCTCGGTGTACTTCGTTCCTCCCTTCATCCCGTCCAACATCCCTATCCTGTTCCTACCCTTACCTCGCTTGCCTAACATTCTCCCCTCTATTACCCTCTTCAACATTCCACTACCGCTCAATACGCCTTTCATCCATTTTTCCTGCCTCCATAGGATTTCTCTCAACAAACCCCTCTCCTCCCCCACCATTTCTAGTACTTCCTCATTTATGGGTTCCATAGTTAAAGGAAAATCTGCGTGCGTTTTCTTACCCCGCAGGGGTGAACGACAGAGACCCAGATACACACCCTTGTGAAGCTCGATAAAAGATTGAAAATACTTGGTACCGGTAGATTTTAAAGAAGTTGAACCAACTAATCCTAAATCATATTATTTACCAATGAATTAAAAAAATTAAGCGAATCAAATTCATGACCACAGTAGGGATCTTCCCATAATGCATCATAGATAATTATGATACTCCTCTCTCTATTGAAAAGATACTCCAGGTCTAGTTGTCATAAAATGAATGATTTCTTTATCGTGAAAATATCTGTACATCAACTTAACACAATTTCCAAATGGATTCTCATCGATTCAATGATAGTAACCATTGTCCTTGGCTTTGTAACATATGAAAATAAAGCGTAACGCTCTTTGAAATATGAGGAGTGCAACAGGACTTGGGAATTTTCCTCGGTAGAAATTCCTGATGATAAACAGAGTTATTACATCAAAACATCTAAAATTACTGATTAAAAAAATCTTGAGTTCCCTGTGAAAATATGGATACATTTAATAAATATCATCAGTACTAGAGTAATATTCTATGGTAAACGAGCAGAAATGCAAATTTAGAAGATTTAGAACGATATCATATTCATTGCTACTTACTTATTAGTAATTATGTTCTTTGAAGATAATTTGAGGTAATTTCCGATATTTTTATACATTTAGAATTAAATTGAGACTTGGTATTCAAATTTCACATTGTAATACGTTTACAACAATTTGTTATGATAACAAGGTCCTATAAGAAAAAATATCTGGAGATATAATTTAAAATGTATATTTACATCTATCAACATGCTTAATTTATCAATATTAGATGAATATCGTGAATGGCATCGCATGCTTTAACAACCCCTGGAATCGTTGGTTAATTATAAAGAGAAATGGTACGTTCAATTTAAAATACGTACAGTGTATATGATACCACTATGTTAGACAAAATTTGGTTGCATAGCATTTAAGATAGTTTTAAAATATTAATTCGAAGTGTTTACAATCATGGATTATCCAGAAAGGACCCTAATGTACTGAAATGCATTGGTTTCCAAATAGTTGTCATTAATATAGCTTCCAAAACCATCAAAATAACCTACCCGTCACCCTTCATGGCATCTTGTTCTCCTTTCTTTTCTAAACAATTTCCCACATATCAACTTCAATTGTATTCATTGTCTTAGTAATTATCTCTTAAGGTTAGTTGGCACTCCATTATTTTTATTACAGAGCTAATTAATTTACCCCCAGATAGCTGCTTATATATGTTCATTGTTTTCCCGTACATGAAAAACCAAATATAAATTTAACAATAGCCAGTAAAATTCATTACATTTTTAAATAAAAGACTTTGGAAATCATCATTGAATAAATATTGTCATATTTTAAACAAACAGCATAATTATAAGGCTTTAAAAAACATTCGAGTCAAATGTTTGCGTTATTATTTTACATGGAAAGGAAATTATGATTCATATGATACCGTCGTCCCGACTGAATTAAAAGATGCAAATTGTTGTTTGCTCCATCATATTGGTAATGGTGTTTCTTCTAGGCGTAACGAAATCCTTCTATTCTCCGAAAGGGATCCTCAAACGTACAATGATTCTGATCTTGTCCGGCGGATTTCAAAAGCAGGTACGGGTAAGTCGCAGGAGGGACGAAAATAAAGGTTTTTTTTCCACGCGCCCGGGGAGAGAGAATAAAGGGCCATTTTCATTCATCCCGTATCTGTCCCAGAAACTCTCCGAAACAGATGCGGGGGCTGTGGACTGCCATGGCGCGCAGCGTATGGCGGGAACGAGGGTGGCTGGAGGTGGGCGGCGTGGGCAGATGGCGGATCCGGATTTAAGATTCGGGGGAGGATTTATAAAGCGAGGGGTGAAAGTAGTTGGAAAAAGGAACGAATGGAGAATTGTCGTTGTGAAGGAATGAAAAGGATGAAAAGAAGCTAAAGAAAGGAGTGGGATCGGAGGAGCGAGGGAACCGCTGTCGCTTCGGGAAAGATGGAGAAGGTGAAAGGAAAAGAAAAGGCCGGGGAAAGTTGGGGTGGGTTAGAATTCCTCATGTTTCTTTAAAGATATTCATAGTGCTTGCATATAAATGAATGTAAGAATATATATATATACACACATATATACTTGTATAAAAAAACCATAAACACAGTATTCAACCCGAAGGTCGGTTTGGTAGGTGATGGTAGAGTTCACCCAGTACTAAGCCCGACGGCGTGCGAAATTCACATATCAGGGTAGGAGAACCAGTTCCTTTCCCTGTGCCAGTTATGGTAACCTTTCCCAGAAAAATCACATCATCTTGGGTGGAGCTGCAGGTGCCCAGAGGGCCTTGTCCGGGAATCGAACCCGGGACGCTCCGGTCAGTAGTCCAACGCTCTACTCACTGGACCATCGCGACCCATATACTTATTTGCATATACATGTAAATATATATCGTTTTTTTCCATATATATATATATATATATATATAAATTCACTGATAGTCATAACAAACACAGAAACCAAAACACACAAAGAGGGAAAACTCACTGGTTTTCGAATTTTCGGTGATCCAACCACCTTTCTCAAGAGGAATTAGGAACAGAACTCAGATATATATACATATATAGAACAGATATATATACATATATATACATATACATATATATATATGTGTATATACATATATATATATACATATATATATATATATATATATATGTGTATATACATATATATATATATATATATATATATATATATATATATATATATATATATATATATATATATATATATATATATGTGCCGTCGAAACGTAAATATCTACTGTAAGTGTCCTTCTTTTATGTTTCTGTGTGTGTAATATCTATTATCTTAGTGTTTGTGTGTTTATATATATATATATATATATATATATATATGTATATGTATAAACTTGGAAAAGACGCTCTCCGGCGACGCACAAACAATGTAAGTGTAAGTAAACAACAATGTAAGTGTCCTTCTTTTATGTTTCTATGTGTGTGGTGTTTTCTGTGTTAGTGTTTGTGTGTTTATATATATATATATATATATATATATATATATATATATATATATATATATATATATATATATATATAAACACACAAACACTAAGATCGTTGTGCGATATATATATATATATCGTATATATACATTTTTATATATATCGTATTTATAAATATATAAAAATATATATCGTATATATATACATGTAATCTTCATTTATTTATTTACCAACTTTTTTGAGACTATATAGTCGCTTCCTTCACCTAACCCTATAAACATAACATTGAAGACATATGTAAAGTTGGAGGAGAACCCACCATGCAAGGAATCGAACCTGCGACCTATAGGTGGACAGGCGAGGTGGACGCTACTCCGCCACCACCAGGGCCAGTAAAAAAAACTTTATACGAATGTATATAATGACCTGAGGACAGATGATACTACAGGAGTACATAAATGACAAAACAATGCAAATTAATATAGCCATTCTTTAGAATTCTAGTCTTTTTCGAAACAACTGAGAAATACTTCGAATGTGAATAAAATACTTAACTACTTCTTATTTTGCCTAAACAATTTTAAATCCCATTTTTGGAGTTTGAATCACAGAACGAATAAATGGATATAATATGAAAACATATTTGCAAATGTATACGTTTGCGCGCCTATTGAGTATTTATAGAGAGGAGAGGATGAAGATAATGCGAATGACGGGAAGTGGTAGTTATGGAAAACGAGAGAGGGCACTGTGGAGGGAGCTCGAAGGGATCGGCAAAAGATATGAGATTCGTCGTCGGAATTAAATGAGAGTTCATTCAAGCCTTTTTCTTTTCGGGGTGGATGAGAAGGGGGAGTGTGACGTCCAAAAACCTTCCTCCGTCCCTTCCACCCCCTCATTCCGATTGCCCCTCCCGCAAACGCCGGGGCCTTGAACGAACCACACCTCACCCCTCACCTCTCTGCTTCCATGGGTGGCCTCTCCAAGGGTGGGGGTTTAATCCTGCGAGATGGTGATCACGACGAGTGTCTCGGGCAGGGAAAACACGAGTGGATGAGGGTTGGGGGATGGCTGGTTCCGGCGCTGCTGTTCCAATGGTCCATTTCCGCCGGCGCCTTCTTCTCCAAAAGAAAGTGTGAATTGAGCGTTATCATCTTTTCCCTCCGTTGTAATGGCGGCAGCGTTGTATATTCTCAATGCGCTGCGACCTAACTAATAACTCTATTTGAAATTAAAAGTCAAGCATCGCTCTTTTCAATGTCCCATTTTTTCCGAAACCGAAAAGAATAGTTTCCACTCCTCTTTTCTCAATTCATCGACGAACGCTTTGAATGTTGTGAATTCTTCCGTAGCATTCCTCTTTAAATACCTTTTATTTAATAATTGAGATAATTCATAGCTTATAAGTTAATCACTGAATGTTCCATTACAATTTGGCCTCGTGAGTTTTTCACATAACTGTTGAGATATTCGGACGGCAAAAACTTATTCCCCTTTCTAAAAGTTCTTGTCTATGTACGTTACACGAAATAAATATCATTTTTCATTTTTTCGCACATTGATATGGATTAAACCTTAATTCTCCTTCCATATAGTTTGCTAGGTATGACCTGTATAATTAAAATCGATCTCTCGATGAAATTAACTTATCGACGATCTTCTAGTTATCCGTCATCATAAAAGGATGACACAATTAAATTGTCATGCTTAGTTTAACACACTGACCATTATAACAGAGACAAAAACTCTTGCAATTTTCCAATTATTAAATATTATTATTTCAAGTGTTATGCTTGAAAATGATGCAGTACATCGAAACTAGTTGAAAATAAATGTTTATAAAGTGGAAAATTGCAAGAGTTTTCGTCTCCGTTATCATGGGACAGTTCCACTACATCGCACATGAATCTGTAAATTACACTGACCATTGTTCCAAAAGTTTCTCACCTTGACAGTATCACACTACGTTGATATTATGGCCGAATTATTGAAATAGATGTGATAATTAATATGTTATATAGTTTATAATCTAATGAAAATGAAATATTTTCACAAAATGACGCTTGGGACTATCTATCCTTTTTTTAGAAAATAAGCCCTTTGTGACTTCCACACTTTTAATATAAAACGACCGGTTTCGGCTGTTATGCCATCATCAGGTAGATGACAGCCGAAACCGGACGTTTTATATTAAAAGTGTGGAAGTCACAAAGTGCTTATTTTCTGAATATGACGTCCTTCCACAAAACAAAAGCTTCTATCCTTTATTCAAGGGACCTTCCTGGATTTTAATGTTCCAACAAGTGTTAGTCCACAAGTCCTATGGCACATCCAAAAGACTATTCGCAAGAGAGCCTGCGTAAGCAAAAATCAAATCAAATTGATAGGGATTATTTATTTTCAAATGTCTATATTTTTTTACATGCATAAAAAATCGGGACACCATGGCCTTAGATACAGACAAAATTCACAATTGTGTGAAATTGATTCAATCGAATCTTGGATTCACCAGGTAATATTTTTTACTGGGATTTTCTGTTTGCGTTGCTTACAAAATGGATATTAAGAGATGTATAGTAGTACTATAACGATTGTGCCATAATGTGATACGAGAATAAATAAAATCCTTTTATTTAACAGTATTCAATATGAATGCAACAAAGAATAAAAATTTTAATGTGACTATGTAAGACGCACCCTGGTAAGCTACAGGAGCACCAAAACCCAAGCCCGGGAACCCCGTTCGACTTTAATCCTTCCGAAGTGAGGCTTCTCCAACATCTTATTTGGAACAGGGGCCTTCAAAACCTTTCGTACAATTCTTCTATTATGGTAGTGAAAAGTCAGCGCTGCCTTCTGTCTTGCTTAGTTAATAAACAGTACAGTTTTTTGTGAATTAACATACTTCAATGTGCGGTAAACATGACAACATATAAAATAAAACGTTATGATAGTACCACCACCCTACTAAGTCCAACGGTGTATACAATCCATCCGTCATGGAAAATAGACTGCCTATTCATGCGCCGTCTGCGATTTCCCAAGGAGATATGGTGTGGATACTACTCGTATGATACCAGATGTGTGAAATCATCCAAAATATATACAGGGTTCGTCCGAAAAATAAGTGTCTTGACAAATAAGTGTTTTTTGACAAAAGGGGAGTCGTCCACTACGAATTTGTACCTGAACGACAAACTGTAAATGCTGCATTTTACGTCCGAGTGCTCGACAGGCTTCGAAAACGAGTCGCCCGCGTCCGGCCAGCGATCAACCGTATGACTGACAACCTGAGCGACAATGCGCCGTCTCACACCGCGCTTGTGTCGGACTTCTTGGCCAAGCACGGCGTGGCAACGCTGCCGCACCCGCCCTACAGCCCGGACTTGGCACCACCGGACTTCTTTCTGTTCCCGAAGATAAAGAGGAGTTTGAAAGGAACGCGATACGGGACTTTGGACGCCGTCAAAGAGGCCGTGACGACGTGTCTTCGAGAGGTTCCCGATGATGCCTTCGCGGGAGCGTTCCAGGAATGGGAACGCCGCTGGAACAAGTGTATCGACTCACAAGGGTCCTATATTGAGGAATATTAACTTAAGATATGTAAAAGTGTAATAAATTTTTTTTCCTGAGCTCAGTACACTTATTTTCCGGACGAACCCTGTAAGTATATGCCACGTGAATAGTAATCTAGCCGTCTATCATTTGCTCTAAATTTACATTTTACTCTGTTCTCAAAAGATATAATGAAAGAAAATGACATGTAAATGTTTAACTTTTAAGATACATGATACTATTCCTCTATGTCTCAGGTTGATATTTAAGTCTTAGTGAATTTATTGCTGAGACTAAAATTGATGCATTGCAAAACTCTATCTCTAACATAAAAACACGGCTAGAAGCTGATGAATATGTTCACGAAGTATTTTCTCTCTGGTCGTTTTTCGACGGCCTCCGGTGGGTCACGACAACTGCCTAAGAGAATAAAAGCGAGCGCCAGGCAAGATGGTGGAAAACCGGGACGATTGTTCTTCATTCTTTTGTGGTATAATTACCCATTTAATAATTGAAGAATAGCCGAACATCACACGCGAGAATTGGGTTCACCCAATCAAAGAGGAGTTCTCAGACATTCGGAGTCACGAAATCAACCCAAAGAGACACGCACCCCAAAATATCAAAGCAGGGGTCCTTCCATCGGAGCTACAAGTCGACTTCCTCCAAAAAGCATGCTTAAACGAAATATACAACTTTCAAATTCGCACACTGTGGATTTTCAAAGTGAAAGCGTCAGTTATGATCACTAGGAAACGCCATATGTGCAATTTAGTACATAGATTGGTAAATTGCCTCTTAGCTCTGAGAAACAGGCTCACAGATCTAGGGTGCGGAAGAAGCATACCCAGCCTACTCATGTGCGGCCCACGTCCAATGGTTGCCTACGCCCTGCTGGATCCAGTCGATTCATTTGACAAAGGGACAGGTGTATTCCTTCCATGGTTTGCTTTCTCGACATCCGCCAATGACAAAGATTTTAACTGCGTGTGGTAGTGGTATAATCCTTGCAAACCCTGAGTGTGTGTGTGTGAGTGTTATTCACGAGAGTGAAAGTTATTTCGTAACTCACCCTAGTGATCGAGTGGTTGTAAGTTTGTTTTATTATTTTTTATTTATTTTATTATTATTATTTTATTTATTTAATTATTTGTTTCGAATTTGTGTGTGTGTGGTGTTTTTAATTTAATTTAATTTAATTTAATTTTTTAAATTATAAATTTCATTATTATTATTTATTTATTTAAATTTATTATTATCATTGATTATTATTCCATTTATTTATTTTTATTTATTATTATTTGGTGCCATTCAAGTTTACGGTCCCGGTATTTTTTGTTTACATTGATTCACGACCGTAGCTACGTTTCTTGTACATTTAAATAAAAATTTCAACCCGTTATTCCTGTCTCCGCTGTCTTCTACAAATTGCTGTCTCGAGCCAGTGTACGTACGCCCGATCTTGTATTATGAATCAGTGAACCTCTCAAATTCTAACCCAGCACAAACGACATTATAGGATCCAGCCAGCGACCTTTAGATTTCTAAGCGATCAATCCGAATTTTATTGCGTTTCAGTCCGTTAACAATACCTGCTTCCGTTTCGCAAACACGTGGGTAATTTACTTCCTAGAAATCCCTTTATGAAAACCACTTCCTTTATGTCTACATATCATATTATCTTTAACTTGTTGGAAAGGAAGGGCTGAACAGAAAGAATTTCCTTGCCAATAAATCAATGGTTTCGCGTGAAAATCGTGTCACATGCAAACACTTTCCATCGCATGCCAACATTTTTCTTCACCAAACATATTTGAATTTGATCTCGCGTTTTTCCCCTTCCTGTTTTGCGAGTGCTGTACCAGGACCCCTTAAGGCAACCATTAAATACGAGTAAATTGATCGACTGCAAAGGAAGTCATGCACTACCGAACGTCTTCAACCATCTCGCGCGACCAATAGTTTGGCATATAGTCCTCCGATAAGGCAATTTGTTATTTATTAATACTTTCACATCTATGGACTACACCTATGGAAAATATCTATACGTGTCTACTCGCTGTTGGAAAAGATTTCTGGGAAAACGATGCAATTTCGATGAGTGATACGTAATATTACGTAATACATATAAATTTAATTGATGATTAATTTCAGGCACTCATTCCGATTTCAAAATTCAATACTTAAGGAAATTCGTGGAAAAAGAGAATGGACGACTGTGAAATAAGACCGCGTTTTCAATCTAATTATTTGTACGTTCACTATGGCCTGGAGCCAAGCACGCATCGTTGAGGTCTTAGACCAAGAAACGGAACGTAGAGCCGAGGCACTGCTCGAGTAGAAGAGACCTCGGGTGAAAATCTAACCATGCTTCAAAAAACTCCATCGCAAGCTCTTTAAGTTTCTGCCGAAAAATTATTCAGGAAATAATAACTTTCAACAACCACTCATTCATCGACAGAAAGAAATGAAAGGAACCAAAAGTAATCGTCTACAATCGAAATTGCGCATTGACGATGACATCTTCAACACTCTCCCCGTTTTTACTGTTCAATATCTTGCGAGGAGGCCGTGGGAACGTCGTCTTTCCAATCGATGCATCTTAACTTTGCGTGGCCGGCTTCCTGGAGGAAGCGGGGTCGGAGAGGGGTCGCGGGGGTGAGAGAGGTGATGTAGGGAGAAGAGAGAGAGGGCCGAAGGGGGAGGACGTCGGATGAGGGGCGGTGCGGCATAGTGTTTTCTTTTTCTCTTTTCGAGGGATGGCCCGAAAGTGGCGGGAAGAGACAGGGAAGATGCGCTTCAATCGAGTTGGTCTTTGCGGTTTCGGCGGGAAGGAGGAGGGCAGAGGAGTGCGTGGGAGTGGGTGGGCGAAGAGGAAGGATGCCTCGGAGGCATGTTCCAGAAAGCCGATCGGTTGATAGCGAAAAAGGGCGAAGGAAATGAGAAAGTGCTTGAGGTACCAGAGACGGAGGAAATATCTTGCATTGGCAAAGGGGTTATGTTTTTTCCTCCTCCTCCGCACCCCCTCCCTCATGTCCCTCAAAATAGAACCCCTGGAGACAAAAGGGAGGAAAGAAGAGAGGGGGGGGGTGTGCGAGAGCGTCTCATAAAAGGCGGAATATTGCGTTCGAGTTCTCTTCGGTTCTCGGGGACTTGTAAAAACTCGCTTGGGAGGGGTTTTCGGGCACCCCACGAACGCCATGCCGAATATCAAACGTTGTTACGTTCAAAAAAGAAAATGACGCAGTTTTGAACGGAAGCAGAGTGAAACAATGTGTTTCAGGCTAGGGGTTTATGGCCCGCTTAACTTTTGGAGAAGAACAAAAAGCGAACGATACGCTGAATAATAATTCGAACTGGGGAAGACAACAAAATGGTCTTCTCATAAAGCTCGCCTTTTACATTGTGTTCGTAAGATTTTAAGCACTATTAAATAAAACTCCTTGCAGGGAATTTTAAGCCGGATTTAAATTCAATTAAATATGAAAAGATTATTGACCGTACCACGAACGACATCCTCGTTTAAGCTCATATTCTTCCCTGAACGTATTTTGACAAGTCGACCCTTGTCGTTTATAGTGTAACCTCGTTTATGGACCATCTATCTCTAATTCAACTATCCCAGGCATAGCTATAACGTGTATTTTATTGGGATAAATGAATTGATATCGTCAATTTGTACGTTTTTGGCTCGCAAAGGAACTGCATCCGTTTCATTATCTATAGTTGCAATTCCATTCAGTGTTCGTCGGTAATATTATGTTTTTTGATTAAGGAATGGCAAATGGAAGCAGGGAAAATTGGATTTTTGAGTCATTAAATACTAGCCTAAATATTAAGTGCTATGATTTAGACCTGATTGCGTAATCTAAACTCTCAAAAAAAGCGAAGTACGCGAGATCAATAGTTCATTCACTCAGGTGAGGTTTAATAAAGCTTTGAAATGTACACAGCATATGTACATTTTAAATTTTGGATTGAATGTTTTGATTCAAAGTTCATCATACTTCCAATATGCATTTAACAACAGTTATAATAAGATAACCATTTGAATGACGGAATTTAATAGAATGCGAACAATTGGAATGAGATGTGCAGGTCTAATGGAAGAAATTGTTGACTCTTTCACTTCTCCTCTTCCATGCATATTAATATTTCTGTCAGTGAATAATGTTTGAATTTTTAAATAAATAGTCGGTAATATCATTTGAATAAATAATACGGATATTATTAAAAAATGCATGCGTCTTATTTCCTGGCGTGAGATTTAAGCAGGAGCTCGATTTTGTTCTGCGAAGCCAAAAAAAATTGATATCTCAATAACTTATTCACTTATCCGATTCATTTCAATTTTAGAAGTGAAATTCTGTCCCATTCATCATTTTTCATCGTGCTATTGCCACCAAATCCTTAAATAATACAAATTATTAAGACTCCAAATCATGAAGATACGTAATTTGTGTTTACATCCATTATCAATATAAATTTTACATCGAAATTTATTCTACATAATTAAGATAACCGTCAGAACACTTTATGAGAGAAAGAATATTTTTCTAAGATTACTGCATACATTCAACTCCTATTTTGAAACTTTTTCAAGCATCTGTGATTTTAACAGATCGCTGTAAAAATCTAAATGAAAAAAATTTTTCACCACAAAATTCTTAGGGAAATAATAAAATATTTTTCTGCAGTATGTGCTAGCGTTTTTCTAGTATTTTTAAGAGTTGACTACGCAATAGAAGCCACGTAACCAATTATTTCGAATCCTTATCCTGCTGGTATTCTCAATATGGTGAAAAATTCACCTGGTATAAATCTGTTGCGCCATTTTCATTTGTTTGCGCCAAACAAAGGACTCCTACATCACATTACCTTTCAAAACAGTCAGATAAATCTCGTACATTTCTCAATATCTGAAAGTTCCTATTCAACATCAAACGTCTCTTATCTCATAGATTTTCAAATCGGCACATAATAAATAAAAATTATAATGTGGTAAAAATATAATTCATAAGTGTTTTAATCATTAAAACTGGGATTTTTTTTATTAGGTAATCTACCGGTTAAGGTAGGTTTTTGGATGGACACAACTATCAAATAAATATTTTGTAACTTCAAACAAAACCCAATCCAGCAACCTCATCTATATCAGGTCCCTCTTCATCTCTGTGTACTTCTTTCCTCCCTTCATCCCATCCAACATACCTATCCTGTTCCTGCCCTTTCCTCCCTTGCCCAGCATTCTCCCCTCTATTACCTTCTTCAACATTTCACTACCGCTCAATACGCCTGTCATCCAATTTTCCTGTTTCCATAGGATTTCTCTCAACAAACCCCTCTCCTCCCCCACCATTTCTAGTACTTCCTCATTTGTTTTCCTTTCGGTCCATTTCACCTTCTCCATTCTTCTCCACACCCACATTTAAAAAAGCCTCCAATCTACGTTTATCCTCCTGCTTCAGCGACCACGTTTCCGCGCCGTGCATAGCTACGAAATAGGTGAAATTACGAAAAGTGAAGAGTCAGGCGTGATGTTGTGGAATCGAGACTTAATAACTTTGTTGCAATTTTCCAGAATTAAAACATTATTTCGTCCATGGTTTCGATACAGTGTATCAAAACCATGGTCGAAATAAAGTTTTAATTGTGGAAAATTGCAACAAAGTTCTTATTAGGTGAAACTACGTTATACCTGGGTGTTTCTAAACATCGCTATCAACTCACCGGAAAACACATCCTTATATCTTAAGCCGTTTTGATCCTGCACCTTGCGACAGGGTACATGTGCACAAAATATTCTCTAGGAAAAATTATACATTATTAGATGAAAGAATGTACCAACGAATTGATTAAAAAACTGTAGCTGTGGACCACCGTGTTGGAGCAAATAAGACTGGATTTCAAAGTGAATGGCAACGATTTTACCAAATGGAAAAGTCGTGACCACAAGTGGCACCACAAGATTTTACATGAAGCCAAGAGACAACTGTCCTAAATAGAGCACATCCATTGGGTAATGGGATAGCTCCACTTGTTTCAAGTCATCGTGGTCGGATCTAATAACAAACTGCCGATGCGTGCGAGGAGTGACGTGAAAGAGTTTTCACTTTTCTTCGCCGGCTTTAATTAGGGCGAGGCGAAAGTATCAATCACTCTCCACGGATCGTGGCTTTCGGCGGCTTCTGTTCCTTATCCCTCCGCTTCACTCTTCCGTCTCCCCCTTACCCAACACCGCCCTACCCTCACCCTCCCCTCACTCCTTCTCCCAACTCGTACTCCTTCCCCTTGCCCCAGCATCCTGCCCCGCGACGTCTCTCTAAGTGAGCCTCCCTTCGAGAAAAAGACATTTTCCCTCCGAAGCTTTGAGCGCGAGGGAGGCAACGGGATGTCGCGGTGACAAAAGTGTAGTCATAATTTACTCCTAGACACTCCGACGGCCAGGGTCATGTCGCAACACACATGTGGATAGTTATTTCTTGGGATAATAGTCATGGCGTGAGTTATTGCGGGGACCTCGCGCAACTGATGAGGGTCTTTGGGATGGGTATTAGGGATACTAGGTCGGATCCAGGGTATGTCCTATCCAAAAGAGACTCGGAAGCAATTCTTCTCTTTCATCCTGCGTGTGAGAAGAACGAGATCCCTCATATTTTTTTGGTCAGGTTTAATAAGAATGCCCAATTGAGAATGTATTTTGTCGTATAGTCTTATTTTATCGCTAGAGGCTGAGATTATTGAGTGGTTACGTAAAAAAAGGGTTAATGAAGATATAAATATTGGGCGATGCGTTGAGTGGTTCAAAAATTTGGTTTAAAAGGAAAGAAGACGATCACTGATTGGAGGATTTTGAGCTGTGGGTATGGATGGGATGGTAAATATAATATACAGAGAGAACGAAAAAAGGGGGGGTAGTGATACAGTGTTTTCAGGAAGATGTACTATTTAAATATTTACAAACAAGAACAAAAAAGAGGACGAGAAGATATTAAGAGTTCGCGAAATTATGAAGACTATAATAAAAGAGAAATGTTAATGTAAGAGGAGAAGAGGGAAGTAAGAATTAGTGAGAACAATTTTGGAAGACCCATCGGAATGATTAGGTTACCTATTTAAAGTAGGCTTGTGTAAAGGCTCTCTCTCACATACTGCGCACACTTCCCACAGCCTCAAATCACGTGTAACCTATGTTATTTTCTCCTTTGGTTCTTTTTTTTTCTTTTAGCCTTCGCGTCATTCAAAACTCGTCGTTACTCTCCTCCGAGTACCTTAAACTCCCCCGAGTATCTTCTACTTGATAAATTCAAAAGAAAAAAATTTAAACTTCAATCCAAGGTATCAATTTCGGCATATTATAACGGGTGTTCATTTATTGGAAAATTTATATTTATTTTAATTAAAAAAGTGGATATTTATAAATAATAGACTGGTGTCCGAGCAAACTCAGTCGAAAGCCCTTCATAAGCCTTATGGGTATTATATGGATATAAAAACCCTCGCTTTACCATTTGGTTCAGCCTCCGATGCATCTCTCATTAACTACAATTCATGTTTCCCTGATTGCTTCACTTAGAGCTTGTCTCTCTTCTACCACCGCGCGTAAATATTCGTCGTGTGTCTTGCTGGAACTCTCCTGTACTTATAATATGAATAGACAATGATTAAAACGCCCACGCTGAAGCCCTTAAAATGTCACGGATCTCTGGAGCATATTACCGTTTCCATGCATCGCTTCTCTTTTACTTGAAGGATTTTTTTTTTACTTTTACTGATTGTGTGAGTCAAGGTTTTTCGGCTGCGATAATTTCCAAAGCACAACAGATTAACCCAACTTTGCCATTAAGGTTTCATGTATGAGTGAGAGAGGTATTGAAGTTAGCCTCTCCTCGCCGGAGTTTCTCCAAATTCGCCAAAAAGATTACATCACGATTCCAAATATTTTCTTTAACCATGCCAGCGCCTCTGAAAATATTTGTAAGGATAATAATGCGTCGCAAGCCTTGTGCGTCCGAAGTCCACGAAAAAATGAAGCCGTCCTGCTCGCGAGATGGAGGGAAGCGTTCTGATTCCGACTTGACAAGGTCTTTGTCCAAAAATTTCCTTTGAGCTGCAAATCCCACGTAGCCGCTGAGACCATGATAAATGGTACCATAAACTCTGCTGATTGCATGAGTTGCGCATATCTAAAGTTTTAATTAAAATACTGCTTCTTTTATCCGTCCGGATTCCGACGTTTGCCATAAACTGGGTAACAATGAGGAAAAATGTCCAAAGAAAGACATCTCCAAAAAAAATACAAGGCGCTCCACGTACGCCATGACGAATATCAAATGTTGTTACGTTCAAAAAAGAAAATTACGCAGTTTTAAACAGAAGCCGAGTGAAACAATTTCTTTCAGGCTAGACGTTTATGGTCCGCTTAACTTTTGGAGAAGAACAAAGAGCGAATGATATGCTGAATAGTAATTCGAACTGAGGAAGACAACAAAAAAGTCTCATTAAGCTCTCCTTTTACATTGTGTTCGTAAGGTTTTAAGCATTTTTAAAAGAAAGAAAAAAATTATGTTAATTAATTTAATATTGTTTATAAATTTAATATTGATGCTATGCTTTGCTTTAATCAAATTTCGGATTAATTCTTCTTTTGTGGAATACTATTAAATCTGCGGATTTTCACGCCTTCTTTCTGGGAAATGCCTCGCACGATTGGTCACCAGGCCTACGGTGATAGATGGGAACTGGCGTTTGTATTATTTGCACCTTCCGATTCTACAGCCAATTAGATAATAGAATTTACGATTCTAAATATTGAATTCCGAAATATTGCGAAAAGACGAGAATTCAAATTAAAAGGAAAGAAAACAATGATTCAAAATCTTCGCTCATCGATCGAACCTTCCTATTCCTTATGATAACGTGATCACCTAATTTCGATCATTTGAAAAAGTTTTTTGTTGGATATTCATCTCAAAAGATAAGTGTATGGAAAAAATAATGTTGTACTTGCTTTGCGACGAGTCTGGTTCTGGTAACGTATCTGAAATATTGGGTCTATTAGTTTCACTGAATCATATGAGAGATGTTAAATCGCCATAAAAGAATACATTATTGGCCTAAGGTGTAATTTACTCCTGCCGAAACCCCCAATTTATTCCGATTGTTTAACGCTTTGCGATATCACTTCTATATTTTTCCCTTTCCAGTGACCGAGGATACACGGTGCTTTAATTAATAAGCCAAATAGCGGACATTCACGTATGTTCCATTTTATAAACCTCAAAGGTATCATTAGCCCTACCTCTTACTCCTCGTGGTCCGCTGGGTTTTGTATTCCTACCTAATTTATAATTCATTTTATTCCCCGAGCGACCGAAGGGTTTTCACAAATCATCCACCAAATCTCGCATAAATAGGTTTCGCGAACTGAGCACATGCACGAAATAAGCCGAAGTCCACATTTCCACTTGCGGGAACGTTTTGATTTTAATCGCAGTGTGGTGACTCACCGTCGCCACTCAATAAGCTAGCTGTCCAGAGAGGAAGCCATACAATGGTGAGTGATAGGACAGGGGCCGAAGGAAACGTACGAATATTGGATATTATACGGAGAGCGGAATTGGGCACAACATGCAGGATATGTTAGATCGTAGAAGGGGATCCGAGTCGTATTGTTTAATGTATTCAATCATTCACACGAACTTGAGGTATCACGTCATGTATTCTTTCTTAACCTCATCGGCATTATTTAAATTATAAGATTGGTTTACAGAAGCCAAACATTCTTCTCCGTCCGCTGTTAACTCCGACACCCCCTCATAGGTTTTTCAGTTTTGCGTTCTTCTTCATTAGTCCTATGTACTTGTCTTTTGGTCTTCCTCGCGGGATGTTCTCTTCAATTTTCCCCTCTATTATGTTTGTAACCAAGACATTATGCCTCATAGTGTGACCAATCCATCTAATACCACATTTCGAGAAACCAGAAAAATACCTGTGTCTATGACATAAGAACTTTTGGCTTGACATTCAATTCCGCAGTTTCTAGAACTCGCAATGTCTCACATAACGCAACTGCGGATTCCCGAAACCACAAGCATTTTTTGGGTAACATCTCGTGTTTAAAGCGATCTCCCACACCAATGAACGAAACATTTGGGGCCATTGAAATAGGGAGTTTCAGATCCCAGGACTGAATTCATTAACCTCCAAAAAGACCCCACGTTCTCCAGAAAAAAAATTCCATTTCCGCCATGCGTTAATGACCATTTTACGTGTAAGCTGCCAATTTTGGGAAATTCACATTTGGCGGACGAGAGATAAGATTCCGTTCTCAAACTCTTGCTTCTCCATTAGGACATGACATAACAGTCCATACCCTCATCGGGGAAAAATGGTAGTATACAAGGTATGTAAGATTGTACAACGAAGGAAATGTTGACAATGAGGTTCGAAAGTGAAATTCTTTAGAGTGGAAGATAAAATAAAGAATTCAATTTTCTAAATATTCTGTTAGTCTCATTGGAGTCTTTTCTCAACAATTTCATTAGTAGGGACATAAGTACTTTTATAATGAAAGTTACCGAGCTGCTTTCATAATTATCTTTTATCTAAGGAATTGTTATCTGGCATTCTTAGCCTCGATCAAGACTCATCCCGATTCCACACTTCTGAAACTACTTAAATGCTAAATGAATCCTTCCTCCCATTATTATTATGCCCTAAACCCTTTTATTTTCCTCTTCCTACTGCGCTTGCCTAAAGTTCTCCCCGCTGTTACAGTCTTCATAATGTCATCGCCTATCACGATGCCCTGTATCCACACCTTTCCTATTCCCTTCGGATTTTTCTCTACAATCCTTCATTCTCCCGCCACAATGCCCAAAACCTCTTCGTTTGTTTTCCTTTCCGTATATTTTACTTTTTCCACCCTTCCTCACCCCCACGTCAATAAATCGTCCAATTGACTCATCTTCCTTCAATTAGGCAGTTATCGCGCCGTAGAAAACTACGCTCCATATTAAAGTTTTCTTTTATCAAAGAAACAAAAATGAAAAGGTTAATCATTAAAGTTTGATAGCCTAGATTTAAAAGTCCTGAGGACGCAGTAGGAAACTTGAATGATGAATTTAATGATCAATAAGTGATTTGATTCTATGGAGTGCCTAAACTATGTCTTAAAACATCTTTGAAATCGTAATTTATTTTTTTAATGAAGACACTATTCTCGGCTTAGGTAACCTTACAAATAAATGATGGAAAACAAACAAACCTGAGGTGATTTGGTAGACAAATTTACAAGGTTAATGGAGTGTCCTAGAGAGAAATTTGTTTGACCAAACCTAAAAGCGGCAAAAATAGTACATTTATCCAGATGAGCATGTTGGTAAGTTGCGCTATATTCAGTTTCATGCTGTTGTTCGCCAGTACTTTTGTCTGGGAGGAAATCCATTTCAAAGGACGCGAAATGATTATTTTTTTAGCGATTCCATTGAATAAAAGCCATTAATATAAACAATGCTCGATGAAAACGTAGAATACTTTTCACAATGACGAGACCTTTGATTTGAAGCTGCTTCTCTCCAAACATAGCCAACCTTTTCGCGCCGGCATAGGATTCACATTCCATTATACTAATGACACTCTTGAGATAATACAGGTATGTTCTTGCTTGGCTTATTTCCTGAAGATTTTACTGCAAAAATCGTTTTTAGTAAGTTATTATACTCTACGTACCCGATCGACTTTTCTTCCCTTCCCAACTCATTTTCATTATTTACCTCCAAATTTATATTTCAACAGCTCGATTTTCAGCTGACTTCAATTCTCCCATATTTTCTCATTTCCAGATATTAATATTACTTGCTATTAGCGATTAGATACCTTTCTTTAGAAATGACTACTTCAATGAATTTATTCGTCTGTCAACATGCCAGAGGCCAGTATTCCCTTCGAGTGTGATTACACATTCTCAATTGTGCCCTTTTTAATATTTAAGAATAGACTCTTTTATAATTCCAATCGAGTCTTCTCATATACTCATCCTCATTACCTAAAGTTGTAGCTACCAATTTACTGTGCAAAACGATTTTGAAAATCAATAATAGCCGGATCATTTTCCTATTTTCTTTAATTCTTCTTTCAAGAATCTGATTTAGTGATATTATGAATTCCCTCCTTCCTCTTCCTGTGTAACAAACGAATTGAGCATTAGCCATGTTTCCATTTATTATTCCTTATACAGGGTTCGTCCGGAATATAAGTGTACTGAGCTCAGGGAAAAAAAATGTATTACACTTTTACATATCTTAAGCTAATATTCCTCAAAATAGGACCCTTGTGAGTCGATACACATGTTCCAGCGGCGTTCCCATTCCTGGAACGCTCTCGTGAAGTCATCATCGGGAGCCTCTCGAAGACACGTCGTCACGGCCTCTTTGACGGCGTCCAAAGTCCCGTATCGCGTTCCTTTCAAACTCCTCTTTATCTTCGGGAACAGAAAGAAGTCCGGTGGTGCCAAGTCCGGGCTGTAGGGCGGGTGCGGCGGCGTTGCCACGCCGTGCTTGGCCAAGAAGTCCGACACGACAAGCGCGGTGTGAGACGGCGCATTGTCGTGACGCAGCCGCCAGATGTTTTTGATCGCTGGCCGGACGCGGGCGACTCGTTTTCGAAGCCTGTCGAGCACTTGGACGTAAAATGCAGCATTTACAGTTTGTCGTTCAGGTACACATTCGTAGTGGACGACTCCCCTTTTGTCAAAAAAGACAATGAGCATCATAAACCTATTTTCCGGACGAACCCTGTATGCTCTTAGTTATGTTTAGTACCGTATTATAAGAGTGTGATTATGTGGCAGTCCATCATAGTTATCGCAATCAATCGCACATACCCTGGTAATATCATAGTTTTATTTAAATGAAATAAGATAATATTGAATGTATCTTATAATATTCTGTTATTATAGTAAACTTATATTTTTTCACTTATTCTCCAGGGTTTTGTATAGTTCTCGGGATTCCATTAATTTATGCTGCTTGTCTTTTATTCAAACTCACGAGAGTAGCCTCAAAGTTTGCTCTGAAACCGGATGGACCTTTTCAATCTTCATCTTCAGCTTGTTCATTTTCTATAGGCTTTCCGTCTTTATGAATTCTCCCCTAGACCAATCTTCAATAGATACACTCTTCACAACGCACTCAAATCTCATCGTTTTTCGTGTTTTGTCTCGCTTATCTTAAAAAATGCTGCTTCTGGTTTTATATAATAATGAGTTATGTTAACTTTTCTATACACTTTATTTGATTTCCCTTTGTTCAAATCCATCTTGAATGCCTCAACATTTTCGTTTCATCCATTTAAGCTGTTCAGTGCGGCATTTTGATGGAATTTAATTATTTATTTTTTTTATTTCTCTTATTTATTTTTCTTCATTTTAATTGGATTCCCAATTAGCTAAAGGATATATATTCCGTTATCCAGGTATTTTGGCTGAATTTTTCTCTTCCATCGATATTTCGTGCATCAATATTAATCTTATCCTTAATATTATGTGTCGCGTGCAGCATGGAGGAGCTAGATTTTTGAAAAGTTGTTATGATAAACTTGTGACGGTTAAATTACAGATTAAATACCTTACATGAATTCGAAGGATATCTCTTTAGCAGTTCATGTTGAAAATGTATTATTATCCCCATCGTACTACGATAGACGAGATCATGCCAATAAAATTAGAAAGATTAACGGTAGAACAGATAGATTTAAGATGTCATATTTTCGACGAACATTAAGGGATCAGAATAACATTTTTCCGACCTTGTTAGAGGCAAAAAAAGGGGGGGAAATTTTCTGGCATGTATTCACCCCCTGCCACACACCCTAGTGGTGGCTTGCAGGGTACCAAAATCATACAGGTATAACAAAATCACTCCAACCAACGCTTCCCTCAAAATCATTTTTTCATTCTTCCAGCACCACAACTAATCCTCTATTTAGTTATATGAATGGAAACTAATTGAGTTGACTAGGTTTACGGGCTTTAGAAAGTGTTAGTTTATGGTGAAATTAGATGACGAAGTTTAAACATTTTAAACGTAAACCATGTTTTAAGTTTAAACATAAAGCATGAAAACTAAGTGGTGGATAGGCAAATTTCGCTAACATTGATCTTGACGGAAAATAATCTCGGTCTCCCAATCAAAATACGTGACAGAAACACAACTAATCTATTGCTCCGTTAGTGAGACAGAAAATACAAATTATACAAATGGATTTTGAGTATGACTGCAGCCGTAAGTAAGAATGAATTCTTATTGCTACCGAGGGAGTTGGGGGTCAAAGGAAAGGGATGGCTCGTTGGTACATAGATAATGGATCATTAGAGTCTTTTTGGAAAGTCAATTATTTCGTTAGGTCAGCCAAATTAGTCAGGGTCGTTCTTGAATATTGACCAAAAATCGCAGGTTCGCGTCCCACCTTTATTTGTTAGGACCCTGGTTATCCAGACCCTGGAAGGTCTGATTACGAGCTAGGAGTGACACTTTTTGATCCTTTAGGTAAACGGGCCAGCATATACGTATGTTTGGAAGCAGAAAAAGAATTGATCACACCCATCGTTGCCGAAAACGGCTCTAATATGGAATTTTGACAAACTTGATGATTTTCTCTAATTTGCTTTGATTTTCTGACTAAAGTTCGAAAAAGTTAGACGCGGAAACGGATTTATCGGGTCTAAATCATTTATGATCCTCCCTAACTTGAATGCAGTCCGTATCAGGTCATTTTCGTCCGCAAAGTACGTCTGAAAATTACAAATGCCTATCGGTGACTTGTTGGTGAAAATTACAGTGACTAATGGTTTCGATATGAGCATATTTCAAAACTTGACGTAAATAAATAATGCGTCGAAGAGTAAAATTGATTTCACAATCGCATGCCGGGCTGAAAAGAACATGAAATACTTTCCTAAAAATATTTGCCCCACATTAAATATTTTCATCTTTTATGTTTTACTTCTTCGAGTTCGGGGCACAGTGAATGATTTCCTCTAATCAGCCTGACTTTATCCAATAATGATCATTTGAACTAACCACAGACTATATTTCCAACAGATGGTGCAATAATATGAATTTTATACACATTTTATCTATTCGACGATAGAGAGAGAATTGATACTGATAGTATAATGGGTCGATCAGCCAATTATATTTTTAATCGACGGCGAAATAGACGCGGTGCAAGCCGAAATTTAGAGCACTTGTAACCCAGCCGCGCTGGGTAATAATGCAACAAACAAAAAAGTCGGTGATTTTCAGAAAGTCGCTGCTAATTAATCAATATTCGCGGTATAAATACCTGAATAGGGCAGAAAGTGGGAAACAAAATAAGCAGTAAATGAAGATAGTAATCATAGAAACCCATAATTTGACACGGACTAATATCTAACATATTTTTCAAGGAAGAAGCCGGAGTAGGAAGGGGTGGAAACCTAAGAGGTACATCAAATGTGTGGAATTATGTGAAATCGTCCAACCGCTGAAAAAATTGCATTTAAAAGTATTCAGTATGGAATGTCTGTTGGAATATTTTTTCCTGGCATGACAAATATCCCGGAAATTCCGGATGAACGGTTGACCCGCCCTCATTCCAGAATTTATCAACCGTCGACGGCTCATGAAACTTAATTTTTCATGAAGAAAATGATTGGTCAACCAAAGCTAACAAACAACATGTTTATTCTTATCATCAAAACGAAGCTTGGGCCAGGGACCACATACTCTTGAAATGATGATGCTCTGCGTCAGACGAGGATTAACGCAAGCCATGCATCAAATTTTGAGAATATTCGCTCATAAAGATCTTTCACCGTGGGCAGGGAATACAGCTGCACAAACCAGGAATCCAACACTTTCAACAACTTACGCGTGTTGTTCTATAGACTGAAGAAGCTACCAGCACTAGACTTAGCTGAAGAGTTTGTTATAATTCGTTTCGCGGGAAGCCAAAGGAAAAAGCCCTCAAAGCCCCAGTAATAGGAAAGCATTATGTTACTGAAGGCGTTCGCCCTCTTTTGGGCTGTGTTGCGTAGGCACTCAACAGCTACATCCCCGCCTTGGGACGTGCTCACGTCCGAGAGAAATCGAAAGGGAAATGATGCTTTCATCGAACTACTAGTAGCAGATGTTGTGTCACGGAGACTTGCGAACCAGGTTGACGTTGAGGTTAAAGCACAGAGTTGATAATATTAGTTCCGCCCGGGGTTTTTGCAAAAGTTGATATGGAATCCAGGGGTTACACGCTTTACTTTGACCACTGAAAGAAACGTTTTAAATTATTCTACCATAGGTGCTTGTAACAATTCAACTTCAGTCTTCAGTAACAATCATTTTTTGCAAGCCTTCATTTATTTGGCAACGAACATGCTTATTTAGACTAAAAAACATCGAAACTATGTATCACGTATGAAACTAGAATCAGGATTGAATTGAAATGAACGTTCGCAACCAACGCTTACGGTTTCATTTAACTCTAAGTGCAGTGTACACTAAAAATCATAGCATTTGAGGGTTTCCCAAAATTTACCGGGCACTTATGTTATTGAAGTGTGGGATTTCTGTGGGTGACATCATTTCTGGAAATTTACCGTTTCATCTCAAGAGGAAGCAGCCTTCGCTTAAGATATGAAAAATAAATCAGAACAGTATCATACGAGGACTTGATTATCCTTAAATTCATTTGTTCAACATTCCTTCATATTTTTCAACTTGTTTGTGCCGAGGGCGACTCAGTGAGATTTGAAGATAAATAATCTCAGGCGGAAACTATTCCAAAGAAAGAAAATAATTACGCAGAATTATTTCGAAACCATAATCAAAGAATTGTGGAATGCTGTTTAAAAACGTGACCCAGATGGGAAATTGGAGAAAAACTGCTTAACGTAAATATTATGAAACAAACCAACATCATTCTGCAAATATTTTATTACTAGATGAGCTTTACCCACACGAAACAATCATCGGTTTGACTACTACAGCGGTGCTTGAGACGAAAAGTAGAATATGAGGGAACATCCGAAGAGGGAGAGAAGTAAGTACTCCTTTGAAGCATGCACAAACGGTGGACAATGAAGGATGCGTGGCAAAAACAAAAAGGCTCAGATTATACCCCGACACTCCAAATAACACCGGCATCATAATTTTAAGCCGGACATCTCCAACAGTGGAAGCGGCTCGAGTCCCCTTCGTCGATACAATTAATCGCGAGTGGATAAGGGAGAGAAGGTTGGAAAGCGATCCGGCTCTTTCAAAAAAAACTCTTTCCCGCCTTGGAGCGCCTCTCCCGAGGCGGCCTCGGCGCCATCTCGCGTCGCGTGGCCACAGCGCCCCGGGGATCGGGCGTGCGCGGCGGCAGAAGCCAAAGGTGAGAGGGGGAGGTCGGGGGGAGGAGGGGGGTGGGAAAGAGAAGGGTGGAGGGAGACGGCTTACAGGTGGAGTCGAAGTGGGGTAGGAGAGAGAGAGAGAGATGAGATTGGGGGGACGATGCGTAATGGCTTTCGGAGAGGAGGAACATAAAGGGGTTGGGGTCGGGGATGGAGCTAGATGAGGGGCTGGAATAGGTGGAGGAAGAGAAGGAGGAGGAGGAGAAAATTGCGAGGGAGCGATAAAAGGGTGGGGAGTGAGTGGGTTCAACGGAGAGAAGAGCGGGACGATCTCACAAATTGGAAACGGGATGTAAGAGGCCGGGTTTCTGCGGAATGAAGCATGAGAGAGAGAGAGAGAGTAGGGAGTGAGACTGTGTCTATGAGGGAAGGAAGAGATGGGGAGCTGTTGAAATGGCGAGAGGGCTGGGGGGTGGGGGTGAGAGTGAGGGGGTTCGGGGCTGGGAGACGTACGGCCGAGGGGGTGTGTCGGTATGGGAATTGCTGGGAGAAGATGGTTTCGGTGGGAGTGTGACCGGGAGATGTGGAGCTGTCGGGAGAGAAGGGAGGAAGGTGAGAGGGGAATCGGTTGAATGCTCCACTCGGCAAACTTAGTACATTCATGCTGGGGGTTGGTTTTTGGGCGCCCCATGACCCGTCATAATGAGCAAATGACACTTCAGCACTATGAGGAATTTTCATTTGCCGAAGACTGACAGTTCTGCGTATTTTACAAGTAGTAGTACCCTCTACTAAAATACCCAAAAACGGATAGTAATTGTGATAAATGAAAGTAGAAAAACTTTGTTACAATCCACCACTTTATTTTCGATACTACTAGTTTCGACGCTACGGCGTCATCCTCAGGTACCTGAGGATGACGCCGTAGCGTCGAAACTAGTAGTATCGAAAATAAAATGGTGGATTGTAACAAAGTTTTTCTACTTTCATTTATTAAAATGAACTTCCACAAAGTTGAGGCTGAAACTATTGAGAGTAATTGTGATATTAGGGCAGGGGTGTTCGAGCCCTGACTAGAAGGTCACTTATTCAAACCATGGGTGATGCCTTTGCATATTCGGAGCTAAAAACTTAGCTTGTGTGGTTTTATGACAAATCGATCTTCCAGGGAAACCCCCTACTTCTGTGTTTTTATGTTTGCATGTTATGCCATTAGGATAAATATTAAGTGAGCTGTATCCTCACCAATAAAACCAGTCCGAGGGTTAAAGACTATTGTTTATTTAATGCATTGTACGATATTGCGTACATTCCAGGGATTCTAATAAACCTCTATTTTGTCGTTAAGTTTCCTATGGTGCCAGTATCATCAGTTTTAACATAAAATTAATTTTGCATCAATATTCATTACATATATTATAAAAAAGATATTATTATTCTCAAACGTGTTACATTTATTTATTCGAAATATTACTACCCGAGAGCAGGGTTGAAATGTAGCTCTCTGTTAATAACACTAATAGAAATTTTCCGGGCGGGGCTCCCGCGATCTTCGGGTGAGTAGGTGTGCGCATTGCCAAGTTGACTCAACCAGTTACTCAGATTTTTTAGATATTCTGATAGAATTACCACATTTTTAGCTACAACAACTGAAATTGTTTGTTTAAACATAATATGTTTCAATGGCTTTTGAATTTTACATAGCAGATGAATGGAGGCTTTAAAAGGAGTATCAAGGAGCAGGAAGAAGGGATTTAGATTCTGTCGTAATGTCAGTAGACCTCTCCTCTCATTTCACCGTGCATCTCACGATTAATCTTTTAAGTAACCACTCATTTCTCCTGGTTTTGGCATGCTAGTGTTGAAAACTGTGGTTGACAGGGCAATAATTAAATGAAGAAAACTATATTTGATTCTAGCGAAGCGGTGTAATAATTTCAGAGAGTCAAGAAGAGTTCTCATTACAACAGTCCAATACACGAACAAATGAAAGTATCTAGAATCGATCTCATTCGTTAGAATTAAATACTTCATTTTCCATTTATTCTCATAATCATAAAAAATTCTTATTCTTACATTTTATCTTTTTCCTTCAGCATAAGTATTCCGTCAACTGAAGGAGCAGTTCACGGAACCTGAATCTATAGTTTAAGTACGGCTGTGTGCTATATAACACAAAGACATGCTTCTTACACTGTGACTAATAATCAGGAGAGCAAAAAATAAGCTTTTTTCAGAAACAATTACACACAATCCAGTGGTGTCCTACCTGAGTGAGTGATGCTAATCCCTAGTGAGTCAAAGCTTATATTGTAAACGAAAGCCTTATATTTTTGAAAAATCGCTTTTGGAGATTAAAAATAAACCGGTTAATAAAGTCATAACCGAGAAAATTCCTATTTCAAAATCCAACTGCTTTCACCTTCCAAATGAAGAACAACTATACAGTATTCCTCAAAGTAAAGGGGGTTGCGAAATTGGTACACAGAACACACACGGAACTGCGAATTGGGGTTGCTCAAGAGAGCACACGGGAATAAAAGGAGCGAGGGCGTTAAGTTGGCCGGTGACCGTGTTGGAAGAATGTTTTAAGGAGGGCAAGGAAGGGAGCGAGAAGCCGAATTGGATGCGAGAGGGAACACGACCCGAGATGGTCGAGGAAAGAGAGAGGGAGAGAGAATGAGCGAGGACTTGGGAGGGAGGGAGATGGGAGGAGGAAGGAGATTAAGGGACGGTAATAACGCAGTTGGGTCAGGAGATGGAAGGTAAGAGTTTATAAGGGATGGCTGAGTGGCGCGGGGAAGGAGACTGCGGGAGATGGGAATTTCGCGATGTGGGGACGAGGAGGAGGTTGAGAGGTTAGGAGCAAAGATTACCTTATCTGCCGGGAAGACGGGAAGGAAACGGGGGAGAGGGATGTAGTCCCGGGCAGGGGACGAGGAGGCTGTAATCCGAGCCTCGGAGTTGAGAGGAGATGATTCGTCTCGAAATGATGCCATCGGAATATTAAATTCATCGATGTTTTCCTACAAATGGCGTACCACCGGACTTTCTTTCCCGGTGCCTGAATATCCAAGAATAAACTAGATGTCTCTCACAGATGCCGACAGTTCGTAACTTATTCCTTGGTAGGACGCAGGTAAACCTAAATAGTAGCAATGGCGAAAGAAAAATCATCAAAAGTCGAGACGAGGAAAGAAGCCACAAATGTTTATTCATTAAATCATTATATAAATATATATTATATATATATATCATATTTATAAAAAATATACGCTATATATTTATACACACACTTATTTATATTTGTAAATGTATCTCCACACACTTTATATTTTATACATATATATATATATATATATATATATATACATATAAATTCACTGATAGTCATAACAAACACAGAAACCAAAACACACAAAAGAGGGAAAACTCACTGGTTCTCGAATTTTCGGTGGTCCAACCACCTTTCTCAAGAGGAATTAGGAACAGAACTATTCTACTACAACTACTAGAACTACAGTTCTGTTCCTAATTCCTCTTGAGAAAGGTGGTTGGACCACCGAAAATTCGAGAACCAGTGAGTTTTCCCTCTTTTGTGTGTTTTGGTTTCTGTGTTTGTTATGACTATCAGTGAATTTACATTACACGTTTGTGGGTTTTCCAAAAAAGTGTATATATATACATATAAATATATGCATATAGAATAGATAAAAATACATACTATTTCTCAAAGCAAAGGGGGTTGAGAAATTGCGAGTGTACACGGGGGCAATGAAAGGAGCGAGGGCGTTTTAGGGTTGAGGACGTTTATACTCAGGATGTTGTAAAACTTTTGCTGCCGGAGATATTTTATGACAATAGCGCCAGAAGATTACTCACTCTGAGCGAAAGAAATATTTTAAGCATAGAAAGTGGTGACACAAGCGTCAACATTCTGTGTTTCATTAAAAAATAACAATAATTTACAAATGTCATACTAAAATTTCATGACATTTCGAGTTTCCACCGCAAGTATAGCGAAACCTGATATTAGCTATGATATCTGAGGTCCATATAAACTTCATCACCCACTGAGGAAGTCTAACAACTAGTTAACTTTTTTAATTCGGCCCAAATTTCCAAACTTTTAATTTAATCCCTCGTCAGCTTGAAACCCGATGTCATCGAATGCTGAATGCTTGGCCAAATAGTTGCAAGGACGAATCTAAAAAAATAACAGCAAAACTTATTGTTAATTGAAAACCCCAACACATTTTCGATTAAGCTAGCTTGTCGATGACTTAACTAAAGTTTTAGCATTCGGTGTTTCTGTGCCAAATTTATGCTCAAGGGCCGGGACGTGATGGGGAACTCAAAATAAACCATGCACAAAAAGTGAAGAATCAGGCGTGATATTGTGGAATCGAGACATAATGAAAACTTTGTTGCAATTTTCCACAGTTAAAACTTTATTGCCGACCATGGTTTCGAGACACTGTATCATCTTCAGGTGATCTGAAGATGATATCGATATCGATATAAGTGTATCGAAACCATGGTCGGCAATAAAGTTTTAACTGTGGAAAATTGCAACAAAGTTTTCATTAAACCATGCACAATCTCTCCTTAAAATATATCAAAACCGGCTCTCCATTAAACATTACCATAAAAAAAACAACGGGCCACGTGAACCGAACCATTCCTCATACACGTTCGCCGCTTTACTTTCGCAACGAACCCCCACCCTGGAACGCCTCGTAAACGTCACTGCGAGCCTCGAACGTGGACGCAGCAGCCAGGTATTTTCTATCTCGCCGAGCAGCTGCAATTGATATCGATTCCCTTCCGGTGACGGCACTCGCCGTACCCCTGAGTATCCTTGAGTTATACGGCGTACGTGCGCGGTACCCTGGGCGCGCCACTGGAGTGAACTAATTAATTTTTCGAAGTGTCCGCCCCCGGTCGCACGTCCTCCTGAGAACCCTTAAGCACATTCTCGGACGGAGGAGGTGGCAGCGGCCGAGATGGAATTTGGGACCTTAGAAGTGCTAAGGGAGAGGAGAATTAAGGGACGACTGAAACCCGTCAGTTTACTTGGTATTCTGTCCACGTTGACGACTTAACCGCCTACCAATGACCCTTCCCGCTCGAGCTACTCCTCCAGGGGTTGCCGTTGACCTGGGTAAATGAATGAGCGGGAAACACTCAGCGGATCAGCGGCCCATTCAAGAACCTTGATACGAAAAGTTTAGCTGTTGTTTTTCTTTGATTATTAACAACTACGGATAAATGATTTACGGGAACATGTACATTTTCCAAATTAAAGAGATTTTCTGCGCAGGTCATCCAATTTAGCGTCACAGCCGATTATGTATGAGGTTGAGGGAATACTCACGTACTGACAACTTGATGAGAGCTTTGATTAATCTTCCCCTCTGAAAATCGATACATGGCTGTCTAAACACTCTAGGGAATGAAAAAAGTTATTTTAAATTTTTATTTGCATTAAATAATTGGATTCACGGTGAAATCGGCATCGAATATCCAATCCGGCCCATACCCACTTTACATGAATCATTATTTTCAATGCGTTACATTAGAACTTCATATACTCGTACATGCAGCAATTGATAACCACGTAGGTGGTTTGAGCATCACCTAACTTAAAATTCAGGAATTGGAACCCTCCATTATACCACCATACGCGCCGCACTTATAATAAAAAATATGTTTACAGAGGCAAGTGACACTCAATGTTCTAGGCAGTTGGATTAATGCTGAATAACAAACATAATGTGAAATAAAATAACATTGAAGATTATATTAATAACGAACTCAACATGTGCATGATCCAACATTGTAATGGTATACAATGTGATGATTCTCCTTGAAGTGTGTGAATTTTAATATTTTCTATATGTTTGCAGTGTAAATTCTTCTGTGCAATTTCATCAGCTCCAATCACTTAAATGGAAAACCCGTTCTGTTTCCATACGAATGATGGTTGCAAAATGTCCAAGCAAGGGCTCAATTCCTTGTTAAAAAGCATTTAACTTCTTTATTTGAAAGATGATATGATAATTACCCAAATGGTTTATGCAGGCCGTAGAAACAAAGAGGAAAAAGTGCAAGTGGGCAGTTACAATTGTCCACCGGAACGGCATTACTTATGATCTAGCTACTTATTGGGATTTGAAGAATGAACTATGTCAACCAGTCTTTAATAAAAACATTCTGAAATTAGAAAGATGCAAAACATAAATTTTCAATTTGATCCTCATGGGGAATCCGCAAAAGCGTCATTCAACTAATTATTTTATAAAAACATTCGCTCATGATTCTCTTAGAAGTTAAAAGTAATTTTCAAATTTATAAAACCCATTAACAACTATACAACTATCATACAAGTATTTGCCTTTTAAATATAATCTTCTATGGAGATTTCGGAATGTGTCATTGTTTTCAAAATAGTTCAATCGGTTGCCAATACAAACGTCTATGCTTTCTATTGTTTTCTATTGTTATTGTTGTGTCAATACAAAAGTTTATGTTTTCTATTGTACCTGATGATTACGCCTAAGCGTAGAAACTAGTTGTACGAGGATAAAGAACAGTGGATATATACATTGTGTTCTTAATTTAACAAACGTCTATCTTAGGTGAAGTGCTATGCTCGATTAAAACCTAAAACTACCTCATCTTCAATTTATGGGAGATCGTACTCATTTATCTAATCTTTTTGGTTGCATTATATTTATTTCAATGGTAGACCTCCTTAAAATACAAACTCGACTTCGAGGAAGCAGTGATTTTTTTTAACGAATCTGGGACTTTCATTACGCAACAGAAATAAATGCGAAAGATGGATTGAGGAGATACTAAGAGTACTATTTACGATGGAATGGGGGAAGGAGATGATTGCGCAAAGTGAAAAATGGAATCTCAGCGATTCTCGGGATGAAAAAAGTGAGCAAGAGATAACCCGATTTAGTGAATAACGACTTTCAAGAGTGATATTCTCAGGTTCCATTTCAAAAATTATCCCTGGGGGGTCGAGGAGGGAAAGGGTGAAGGATTAAACGTGGAATGTGACTGGTGGAGCCAGAGATGGAAGAGAAATATACGCGAAAAGTAAGAAGCATACGTACATAACAGGAGTCCTGCGGAGAACCGCAATAAAATAAACATAGCGGGGAGTTTATGCTCGTAGATGATGCAAGTTCAGTGAATAGGGTGAATCTGGAGAGATGAGCATGTAAGGCTTTTTTTTAAAAAAAAAGGAAATTAATTGTAGAGTGGTTAGGCCTTACGTATTTCATTCTCTTCCAAGTAAAATCATATGATACCAATTACTATAGCATTTCAGAAACTTAATTTTATGCACTGAATGGTTGAGGCCTTAACCTTGTAGAAATCCATGTTTAACTTAAGAAATTAATATTATCTTTGCTTTCTACAGAAATAAAACTTTATTTGTCGACTAGTTTCGTTTACACTGTAACGTCCTAATTACGAGGGTCATCCGGAAAGTAGTACCCGTTCGTGAAATAAAGACACAAAAGTAAATATTAACAAACATAAAAACTAGTCCTAGTCGTAACTAGTCCTGAGGATGTTACAGTGTAAACGAAACTAGTCGACAAATAAAGTTTTATTTCTGTAGAAAGCAAAGATAATATTAATTTCTTAAGTTAACTTAATTTTACTTTGGCTCGATTTTTAATTCCTCATGTACTTCGTTCACATACTCGCGTGACGTGAAATGATTGCGGATAAGGATGTGCATTGATACCAAACGGATGTAGATACCACGTTAGTTGTTCTCTCGCCACGCTAAACATGTCATGAGATATTATATTTTTGATGACTCATTTGTTGAATTTTTCGATGCTCTTATAGCTCTGGATCACTAAGAACAATCATAATACCTCACTTGTTTTTTAAATTAACAACAAAATTCACGAGCCTACTACTTTTGTTACATGAGCACGATTTACGCTATGATAGTGTACCAATTATTCAAGGTTCACGCTCAATTCTTTTTTAAAAATTAAATCTAATGTCGTCATGATGCGTTAAGAACTTTTATCGTTTTATTGATCTCTTCAACTAAAGGAAACCCGTGGTTGAACTCGCAGGCGATGTAGAGAAATAATAGCATTTGCTTAGATAATTTCTGTAGGAGGTTTAATTTGCCTTTTTCCTTGACATCTAGAGTTAAATTCTTCATATCAAGTCTCAATTTCAACTAGTATTGCATAGCCAACTCTCTTCAATTTAATCAGAAACGATTTTCATAAATTATATTATTAAAATACTCAATATTAAATTCAAGTTACAAGATCCATGCCTATTTCAAAACTATTTTCACAAACTTCATACAACTGATTCAACAAAATATGGGTCAATTATTTATCTTTGTTCATCATAACTCTCACAGGAGATAATTTACTAGCATAAACTTAATTTAAATTCCATTTAAAATCAAAAGGCATTAATATGAGGGCCAGTTTTTTCAGAAAACTTGAAAAGTCAATTACTGCCCAAAAAAGTTCCCATAGATCCACTACCAACAGCGTATTACGGTCATCGGTTCTTGGCTAACGTCCCGATTTTTTATACCATAAAAAAAGCCACAACGTGAGCTGTACATCACCAATATTAGCCGTATTTTCTTTTCAGTTCTTTCTTGCGTTATCCAATTATTAAGACTACTTAACTCTATTTTAAACCCATCATTCCGTGGGAATAAAGAGAAGAGGAATAGCGTCGGGCAAGAAAAAATTCTCTCTCCAAGTAATTGAGTGCGATCCATATGACTCCATTAACTCTAGAACCAGTTTTTAACGTGAGCTGAAGCTTCTTTTGTTCCCATACGGGAGGCGTTTCCGCTATAAAACCACGAAGTGTAACTCTCGTAGCACAAAAAAAGAAAGCGGATGTTTATATTTGGAGAGATTGGAATTGCTAGGAGATTAAAGTATACAAAACCAGGGTAAATATCCTGGATACTAAAATGATTGTTTCCAGAAATAATTTTCCCGACAGAGCGGAAATAGCAGCCAGGGTTAGAGCGTGTTATTACTTTCATCGAATAATGAAAGTGGAAGATATTGTAATTAAATTGGGATTGTATATTTAATTTAATATGTTATCTTCTCAGCCCGTGCTGTATTGTTAGGGACTCAATCTGTCAAAATCCCACTGATAACCCTTATAGGGAAAACAAAAATATGCATGCTATCTGAAGATGATGTTGTGTTTCGGAACCTAGGTAGTAAAATTAAAGATTAAGTTTCTTTTAATTTACCTTCAACCTGAAATCGCTCACTTTGGATGGAATCCCTCCGTAGAAATTGTTTATTTAGTTCGAGTCGTAATAAATTGACTAATTTATTTGTTTTTCGCTGAAATTTACGAATTATTTTCAGCGATGGATTATTATTTACTAGAAAATGAAATTTAGCTCGAATTAATCTTCACAAAGAGTTTATTTTTCCAATGCGACGGCAAACATTCGTGTTTTAGGCTGGAGTAGATCCTCCCGTGGTGTGTGTCTGGGGATTAAGATTTACCGGGGTTCGGAAATGAGCAGAAGCTGGCAGGAATCCCCACGAAAACTTCGTCCGACAAGATGTACCAATGCGGAAAAACCCTGGAAAACATTCAACTCCGAGGAATACCTTTCTGACAGAACTTAAATCTTGAGTGATATATATATATATATATATATATATATATATATATATATATATATATATATATATATATATATATATATATATATATATATATATATATATATATATATATATATATATATATATATTATATATGTACATGTGTGTGTATATATATATATATAATGATGATGATGATGAAAACTGATGATAACGGCCGTGCCGTCGAAAAGTCAACACTACTTATGTGAGTGTATATATATCTATGCGCCGCCGAAGAGCGTTCTATTTCGAATATATATGAATATATATGTATATAAATAAATATATATATAAATAACATTTGGACAGCACAATAGAACCTAAAATAAATTAGACAACACGTAAAAGGACACTCACACCTAAATGTGAGTGTCCTTTTGCTCTTCTGAGTGCCTCCACATCATCGAAATATATATAGAAACATTCCCTTCATTACCTGCAAAGATATAAACTTTTAAGTAATTATTTATATGGTGAAAATAAATGTCCGCGGTAAACTGTACTCTAAAATGACATAGTAAAAGCCAAATGTAATCACATGATGTTTCAGCCGGCGCAGTCGCTTCAAAGAATACTCGAAACACGAAACCTTGCAGTGATAGGGTCTGTTCTCATTGACAAGAGCATCCGTTTTTACTTATAGTTATGCTGTTATCATACTTGAAAAGCAATATTTTATTGGTTAAATTCTGTACCTAATTAAAGTAATATGTCTGATGAAATTCTTACAATAGCGTAGAAGAATTACTTTAGAGTGTGACATATTTCGAAACGCAATATTTTCTTTCCACAAAGGCGTTTTCAAATAATATTTCCAAATGGAGCATCGTGCCTAAATTATTTCAATGAGTAGACTCGACGCCATCGTTCTCTTTAAGTTTACTGGATCCTCCCGAAATGAAATCCTGGCTGAGTGCCTGAAATTTGTCCTTTCGTGGCAATTTTGACTTGATCAACGAGAGGTGAAATTCTGTCATGTTAAAATTCTCATTTATCATATTCACTTAACAAATAATAAAAATACTTACTTATCCGCTGTGCACCCAAATATTTCACCGCGGTGGCGTGACAAACGGATATGTACGTGACTGCAGAACATAAATAATGGAGTTTCGTCCTCATCAAAGAAATTACACCCTGAGCAAGGCCTGAAAAAATTACGAGCGGTGACGTCCGTGTTTTTTTTGCGGCCTCCCAATTTTATTTTTTATGTTAAGCCTAACGAAGTTTGCATAGGCAGCGAAGGGAAAGCGACGTTCGGGAGATACGTAAATTTTTTTTTAAATACCTTTTTCCCTTTTCGTTAAACGAGCGTGGAACGGAGGGGAGGAAGTCGTCCTTATTTTTTGAAACGGACACACAAACGAACTTCACATTACGGCTAAAAATTTTTCTACCCTGGTCGGATAACACGTGCCCATCCTTGAAGACCTCGGCTTCATCAAGACCGCGATACGGCTCGGGTGCGGAGGGAGTTGAATGCCGATGTCTTGTGTTTCCTACAGCGGGAAAACGAGAGATAGGGAAACACCGACCGGCTATGATGCACTTACCATTTACCGCCGCTGATTAATTCTCTCAATCTCACTCAATTTAGAAGCGGAGGGAAGAAGCTACAAAGCGGTACTCAGCAAAAAGTGTCAGACGGAGCAGACTCGAAAGAGGTCCGTGCGGTTCGGTGGGTTAAGTGCTCGCGGGGTTGCCGAGAGTTTGTGGGGCTGGGACCGTCGAGAGGGTAATAGTTTTTCAGCTATGGAGTTTGAGGAATGAAATGACATCAGCCTTAGGAGTACTGCTATTCACATTTCATGCTTTACCATTTGAAAATTGTGTGAATACATGCTTTTTGGCTACGAAGGGCAAGATTCGATGAGTCAACAGAAAGGAAGACAAAGGGTCTTCCGTTTTGATTACTCAATTTTCCCATTTCCGTTGGTTTCATTAGAGTAGAGATTGATTCACCGCTGCATGCTTCCTTGTATTTACTACGGAAATATCCATGAATAGAAATACATCCTTCTAGCATACTATAGATGCAGGTTTGGCATATCTGCATACCTGGCACTCGACACATTTAAGACTTCCCTTTTATCATGATGTAGTCTGTAGGGAAAATATCACAGACTTTCATCATACTCTGCAGCTTATGTAGGAGTCTATGTATGTAACTTTTATGGAAGTTTTATGGTATCCATATACCATAAACCTTCCATTTTTCGTTTCTCAATATACTATACTGACTGGAAGATAGAGTGATGTGAGTAGCAAGCGGCACTGTACTACCTTTGACGTAATGAATAGTTTCAGGAATAGTTTGTAACATTTCATGTGGAGTTATTAAGATTTGTTTTGACATTATTCAATACCTTTCACGTTTATGTGGATAAATTCTAATTTCTTTCTCAGTTTCATTGGAACGAGTCACGGATTCGAAGCACATATGAAAGAATTCTAATTGATACATTGATATTTCTATTGAATAATGTTCCAATATGGCTTTGACAGGCCAGGAATATTTCTTGAACGACGTGGAGCGTTGCAGGAGCAATAAAAGTATAAATTTAAAAACATTTCGGCCGGGAATGAAACAAAGAATTCGGGTGGTAATAGGTGTACTTAGCCTCTAGCAGGGTTTTAAATCTTCTATTACTGAGGTAAATTGAAGATTTATTTTTAAATCCACGAGAGTTTTTAAATTTTTTTTGGATTTTGAGTAATTAAATGATTGAAAAGAAATCCAATTACGTCTGAGCAAGCGTCCACTGAAGAAAGTAGGTTTCCAATGATTCAATCAACGCATAAAATAAAATATAAGGAATAAGTTCAGGATCTTGAAGAAAGATCTTGGATAACATTAATATCGTACATTTACTGACTTTTAATAATCAAACCACTTTACTTTTCCACATAAACTTTTTAATTTTTACAACCCAGGTTTCGTTATAGCATAACATCATCAGGTCATCAGACCTGATGATGTTATGCTATAACGAAACCTGGGTTGTAAAAATTAGAAAGTCTATGTGGAAAAGTAAAGTGGTTTGATTATTAAAAGTCAGTATGAAGATTTTCCACCAAGTTACGCCAGAAACTGTTTTATTTATCGTACATTTAGAGAGTTTGCATATTACATCAACGTTTGGCTCGCTTAATCTGCAAGATGAATTTACTATAAATCAGGGATGTCCAATCTTTTGGATTTCCTGGGTCACTTCGGCAGAAGAAAAATTGTCTTGGTCCACGCTTAAAATAATAACACGAAAGATAACTGATGAACAGAAAAGGAGGGTCCGCGGATATTTTTTGTGAAAGCCGTTGTTGCACTAATAAAAACCGAAAAAAGTACACTTGTTTTTGCCGCTGTAGACTATGTTTGATCATTTAATCAGTTTGGGATAACAAAGAAGGAAAACATAGATATCTAAATAATAAAAATTCATTGGATTGAAAAAATATTTTCACTATGTAAGTAAATAAGATAGAGAAGCATAAAACTCGTGGCTTATTTGACTTTGTATCTGAGAAACTATAATTGCACTTGGCTCCATGTTAATAGATTAATTTAATAGCAATTTTTTGGAGAGCAGATGGCCAAATTCTTTAGTTTCAAATTTACTCTTGCTGTGTTTCATTCTTAAAAATATTGGTTTACACATGTTGTAAAAAATTAACAATTACATTCGTTATATTTGCTTAAAATTGCTTTTGGAGCCGGTTTCATGGCCGTCTTGGGCCACATGCGGCTCGGGGACCGCTGGTTTGACACCCCTGCCTTAAATTTATTTATTTAACCACTTAACTGGGACAAGATTTAGACTTTATAGTCCCTTCTTCTATCCAACCCCTAACAATGACAAACATCCAAACCCTATCTGTAGGAAAACAGACAGAGGTGAGGACGTTACTCGGCCACCACTGGTGCCGGCAACTCATCCAAAACTACACATTACGTAGTCTTGAAAATTATTCTTACACAAATTATACTTTATTTTGACATGAAAATTTAAATTTTTTAAAGATTTTCTTGAAAATAAGGATTTTATCCAATGCTCAAATGCGCAAATGTTGCAAGTAAAAATAAAAAATAGAGGCGCTCACCGTAGCGCGGCCCTTTGCTAAAAAATAGAGAAAAATTTTAATTCTTTCTTTTTAACGAAGCAAATTATAACTTTTTTTTAACTGGAACAGAAAAGGATTATTTACAGGTAATTTAATCTAAATTTAATGAGGATTTGGTAGATGATTGGAGTTGAAGGGAAGCAGAACTCGTCGCAAAATAAGGGCTTTTACGTAATTTGTTAAAATTTCGTTCCCAAACCTATCCTGTTCAGCTTCACTCTTTCCCGTACCAAAGTAAGCGTTAGTCTAATCACCTCTCTTTCTAGGACATTACGATAAAGAGTATATAATTCGTTAGAGGGAGAGGATTTTACACAATACCCTACTGTTCCCATTACAACGCTGAACAGTGACGCGTTGAGTGTCAATCACTGGAAATATTCATAACGGAATAAATAACTGACGATGGAAATGAAATACTATGATTTGAGGAAATATTAATCATATGCTAAAAACTAAAACGATTTATAACTGTAAATAAGTCGATTGGTGATGGTGCCTTTGGGTGAGAACGTAAATGTTTCGAATCAAGATACCCTAAATTAATTTAAATATTTCATCATAATACATTCTTGGAATTGAAAATATGAATATTTTGCCTTTTTGTGTAATTTTTATTTCTCAAAACACGGGTTTTGAGGTCAAATACTTATCAAAGGATCTATCTAAATCAATTTCGGGCGTTAACTGGAAGATAATATTTTGTACTTACATACTCGGTAGGACTAGTAAAAAGCCTACATTTGGGAGAGCAAAATATTTTTGATTGTAGCAGTAATGAGTTGTTCCAAAAATATACGTCGAAAATGTCAATAAGATATTGTAATGTAATGTTTTAAACTTCTCTAACATATCTTCCGAAGCTGATATTGTTTTAAGAGTAAGTGATTAACATAAAAAGGTTTGAAAGAAACTGAGGGAGATGCCGCAACAGTAACTTTAACGGAGTCATCCGCTACGTGTGCATTACAATACAACAATTTCAGAGAGTAAAAATTATTCGCCTTGACCGGGATTGGTTTTCACCGCCATTTTTCATTAATGAAACCTGAAATCGAGTTGAGGAACTTCCAATTGCTGGGGGAATGAGCAGTGGACAGTGTAATAATTCAAGCAAACATTGGAGACTCCCGGGGTCTCATTCGTTTCTCGACTATCAATTTTTAATTATAATATGGCTCCTCTACTTGTCATTTTTGAGCCGCTGCTTTAAGTCTATAATCATTGAGAATCAAATTTTGTTAACTCAGCCTTGTACGACGTCTGGCCAATGTGTGATGATAAGTTATTTATTCACACAACATTAAGTTCAATAATTCAGCAATATAAATTTAATTAAAATTTAGTGTGGTAAATTAATAAAAATACTAACAAATAAATTAATAAAAAATGTATGATCACTCTTCATTGCGCAGACATCGTATGAACATATAATTCATCGAGAAACTAAGCAGTTTCGTTTAATTTGTTTTAATTAACTTAAATTCTTAAGTGAAGAGTAAACTATTGTCATAGTACATAATCACACTCATCATCAAACTCGATATTTTTGTTAATAAGGACATATGGATCCGTGGATTGCTGAGTAGCAAACAGGTGAATGTGAATTTGAATCGACCTTAGTGACTAATAGAGCAGGAATTTATTTGCGTATAACAAATCGTTACACTAAAAACTATTGCAATGTAGCTAATTACGCATAATTTCCTTGGGATGCAATTTTAAAGAGAAAGGATTTCACCCTATAAAGAAAAGGAAAGGCATTCCATTCTCGAAGAACTCTTCCAATCCTTCCAAGAAACTGCGGGATATGCCGCTGCAGTAACTTTTAACGGAGTCATCCGCTAATATGCATTTCAATGCAACAATTGCAGAGTGTCTTGAAATTTATCTAAGGTGTAAACAGCAAAAGTGTTTAAAGTTGGCTTTAACCTCATGGTCTGTGTCGCGTCGCGCACGACTACGAAAGCCTGTGACATTGTTTGTACGGTATTTCGTCACCCCCCATCGTTCCTTTAAAAGCCCCCAAAATTTCCGAGTTTAAGAGGACCGCTCGATAGCTTAACTGGCTAAAGCACTCGGCCGGGTATTGAGGGTTTTGGGTTCGGATTCCGGTCAAGGCGAATGATTTTTACAATCTGAAATTGCTGCATCTTCATACACTATTAAAAAATGCAGTGATGTCGAGAAAAAGGAGTAATGTGCTTCTTTTAAAGAAATCATGTATACACAGGGTAGCAATTGCTTAAGATTTAACAATTCACTCAAGTTCATGCTCAAGTCGCGACAATCGCCAAGTTCTGTCTTCGATCTACACTTTGTGACACATCCGACGCTATTCATAACTGTCAGGAATTCGTCTAAGTAGTTTTTATGATAAATCCATGACATTTTTTACCTCTTAAAACGGTTTGTACCACCGGTCGTGTCAAACGAACTCTAATTTAAATGTGAGACCCCTTCATGAACTATGAAATGTAGAATATGCACCCCGTACCTTGCTGTCACGAGTAAACATGATGATGGCTGGGAACTTACTGCTTTGATCCAGCTGCCTCTGATCACGTAAAGATACTGGTCGCGAACGCTGAATGCCACCAAAGCATCCTGACAGGGTCTTCTAGATGAACTCTCGGGAGAACTGGCCATAATTAACAGCAACCTTGCTCAGCTACACGAAAATATGTAATATTGAGTAGTGAAAGTAACAACCAACAAACGTATAAATATCTATTCACGATATCGACGAGGAGCGACATAAAAGACACGGAAAATCTGAATTTAAAATTTTTCCCGCAGAATCTGTAAGAAATGAGGGCACCTAGAATGACTGTTTTTACAATACCCGGTGAAATATGCACAAAGTTTTTTTAATTCGCACAGCATGTCGACTGATAGAATGAGAAATAATTATGTGAAACCTTCGTTAATGTGAACAATGCGAAGGTGACAAATGCTAATATAGCAGCGATTTATATTTTTGTTGGGGTTGAAGAAGTCATTAATAGACATAAAAGAAGGACCATTTGGACATGAAATTCTAAACAGGGAGGGGAACAGAGGGCTACTGAGTACGGTGCATTAGGAGTTGGTTGAGGAAGAAGCGCTCTGGAACATCATGAGAGTGGTGCATTCGGACCTTCAAGGGAAACTAAACTATCGACTTGGTTTTACGTCTAATTCTTTTCGAATATATTCTACTGTTTCAGGCTTCACTTCGTGGAAGTATTTAACATCCATACCAAAAAAAGGAAAGAAATATTTGTACTTTTCCACAAATTTTATTAGATGGTACATCGCGTTTCACCGACTTGCGGCATCATCAGGTACCTGATGATGCCGCAAGTCGGTGAAACGCGTTGTACCATCTAATAAAATCTGTGGAAAAGTACAAATATTTCTTTCCTTTTTTTGGTATGGATAATTCTTTTCGGTTCATAATTAATACTTTCGAGGAATTAATATTTTATAAGTAATTTAGCCAATCACGAGTCACTTTAAGAACAGAATTGACCCTAGGAGGCATTCAAGTGTGTCACCGGGACGTCTAGGGACTAGAAATCATCGCGATTCGGTGAATGAATGCGTGAAAATAAGAACAAAAAGACTATTTTCTGTTCATTTGTTCATTCATTCGTACACACCACGAAATTTGTTCATGGATCTAATCGCTTCTTCGTCCACGGAATTTGCTGCTTCATACTACGAAATTTTAATTAATTGAGTGTCCATGTATCTAAATGTGCAATGAAATGTCTTGTAAATACAATACGGCACTTATATTCAGTCCTTGACCGTCGTCATCATTGCACCGCCCTCGACCGGATTACGCTACAATTGATATCAATGAGCAGGCTCTGAGATTATTTTCGTCCTCCAAATATTGGTTTTCTCAGTGGCATTTAATTTACTCCGTGACACTGGAATGTGCTTTCTAGTACCTTCTATATTCTATCCCACCTACGGGAATATTGATTATCTACAGGGATTTTGATTCTGACTTGCTCAAAACCAGTTTTCTGTTCATTCCGATATCGTCAAAACCGTCAAATTGTCCCATCCCTTCTAACATTTCAAGCATGCAAACCTTACCTGATTGATGTAATTTGAAATCTACAAAAAGCTACCGTCTCCCCAAAATCGCCTGACCGTTTTCTTTCCTCCCATAACTCATCAAAATCTCATTTGAGTTTGATATATGTCTGAGCTCCCTTCATTCGTTTCCTTATCGAGACAGGAAGAATTTTGTAGGAACGTAGTTTTACACAGTTTAGATTAACATTGATTGGTATATATTTTTTCCTATTCAGGAAACCTGTTCACTCTTTGAGTTTTTATTACTTAAATTAACCAAAAAGTTGGTTTATTTTATAAACCAACTCATGCGTGTAATAAATACCTATGCTTCTCCATACTGTAGGCTACCACGATGTCTGTCAGAACCCGGGATAGCAATAGAGATGAAGCACCGAACTCCAGAGCTAAACCGTGTTCGTCACTCTTTAGTTCGGATGGGAGACCTACTATTTGAGACCGACTTAAATCGGCTAGGAACTGGGCGAAATCCCTAACTCTGTAACCCAAGCGTGCACACTACTACTCAGCCGTCTCCCAGCAACAGACCCTAATCAGATTAAGCAAGAAGTTAGGAAACTTGGACTAGTTCGTTAACAGGAAAACCCGATAACACCTAGTCCGACGCCTGAACAACTTGACGGCTATTCCAACTGTTCTCGTGTCAACCATCCCTGTCCGTGAAGAATCTGTGAAGCCAAATAATATTTATACTCCGTCTCCCACTCATCTATGGTGATAAAAAACGCATTGTAATTGCATAATAAATTCTTAATAGTCTCCAAACAAATCTTAAAAACTTAATAAATGTTATCCGAAGTTTAAAATAATTTAAAACAATTTCTAATAACACCATCTTACAAATCCCTCACTTCACTTGTCATAATTTTTAATCATTCCACGAACAAAGAGGAACTCAAATAAAAATAAATAGTATTTATTTATGTTTGTACTAGGCTCGTTTTAAAGGTTCTCAGAATCACCACCAGATGTCAATGCTGAGACAACGAGTTTCCCGCTTAGTAAAGGCAATACCAAAGTTGTCAAGCCTCTAACCAATATTAAATATTACCAATATTTCGATCAACGAGGTGACCATCAACTGGAGTGGGAAATTTTGACCACAGGGAAGATAACAGTAGCGAAGTACAGCCTATGGTCAAGTGTCCCACTACAGTTGATGGTCAACTGTTTGACCGAATTATCGGTATGGAGTATTACTTAAATATTCAATTTGGTTGTAAGATTGATACGTTACATATTCACAGCCAATAGTTCACATCATCTTCGTTTAACCCTTAATGAGCAAACACGTAATTCGTCAGTGCTATGGGAAGATATCTACTGTGTGTGGACGCCTCTCTGTTGTTGTTCACGTGTAGTGATTTGTGAAGATGGAAAAAATTGAGATTCGAGAAGTTATTAAATACTTCGTAAAGAAAGGTATGAAAGCAACGGAAATTCATGTTGACTTTTAAACTCGTATATGAATGCACACACAGGCATATATGTACATTTATGTGCATGTACGTACATATTTACAAGTTCATCTACATATACGTATCCATGTATTTGCATATATTTTTTCTATATTTATAAAATATATACTACTATGCAATGTATACATCCGTCTTATGGAGGTATGATTGAAAGTCGAAAAGGATAACTTATTGATTGTGAAAAATTCTACAATTTTCGGTAAAAATGAAGGAACATCAGTTTTAAAACTATGAAGTTCGATGGCTAAAAACTTTTAAATATATAAATATGGATCCATTGAAAAAAACCCTATGCTATACTCTTCATAATCAAATGTTATTAAGATCGATAGATTTATTTTAGGATCACAAAAAGGTGAACATAATCTTCTCCGTTAAATCTATCTTGTAATTAATTTAACCAATCACATGCTGCCTGCACTTGGCCCACGAGTAATACACTCAAAGGAATATTACCAAATGCTTCATTGAATAATGCTTTCAAATTTTATGGCTACAACCTGATGTGAGTCTAATGTTATTAAGTAATATATGAATACGTTCACTTCCTTCAGTGTATAGATCCCTAATTGAATCTCTTGTTTGTCTGGAAAATATTTATAAATCCGGTTTCAGACATGCCAACTTTCAAAAATGAAAAATCGGGAGGACATGCCAACTTTCAAAAATGAAAAATCGGGAGATTTTTAGAAGTGTATCACGAAGTAATCACTTTTAATTACCACAATATTTGCATGGCACCTTAATCCCTTTATGACACTTTGCCAATTTTTAATGAATGTCACACTTTATTAACATGCTAAGCTAAGTACACAATTTGAACAGTTCATCAAGAACGTAAGAAGGAAAAATCGGGAGTCTCCCGCTTAAATCGGGAGAGTTGGCATGTCTGCGGTTTCAAATAGTTACGAAGGCGGTTATAAATGTGACCGTATCTTGAAAGACGCGATAAACTAAATGCTGATGGCTTTCATATACATGCTAACTACGCACCTTATTTGCGGATGATCGTATAAAATGGATGTATGCAGTCTGAATATGGAGAGTTTTAAACTGTGTGATTTTGGAAAATGTAAACACAAATAACCTGATTCGAAACACCCTGATTTAATGCTCACTAAACTGTTTCTCGTTGAATATGTAAAATTACTTCGGTTCTCTCCCCACAAAGGGTAGAACCTTGAAGGAGATAGACAGTACAATGAGAACTGAGATCAATTCTACGATAGAAATCCTCAAAATACTCTTTTGCTATTCTACTTTAATAGCTGAAGGCAGAATGGATGCTTTAAAGAGGACGGAACGGATTGGATGCGATAAAGAGGAGAGAATTAAGAGCTGTTATTCTATTGGAAAGAAATAAATAACAGGAGCTCCTTGCCTTAAGTAAGAAAAACACTCCAAGTTCATCGAATCTGGCTTTCCCACATGCGGTGGTCAACTAAGGTGCTTCGTTACATTAAGATAGCGCGAACATATATGCTGATATCTCAATCGCAATTGTAAATAATATATTGGTTTTTAGTTTCAATCCCCTGTCGGCATTATTTACCATTTCAAAGGGTTCTTCGAAAAATAGCCTCCAAGTGCGTGGCTCATGAATAATCAAGGACGAAGCAATGCATTCTTCCTACTCACAGAAGAGTCGGGCATTATACTTTTTTCTTAAGAATGGTCATCCATCTGGACCATGGGTGGATTTAAGAGTGGGGATGCAGGGTAATTATTCACCCCCTATTCTGGGCGCGAAAGATAAACACTTAAATCTTGCTCCTAATATCTAGTGCGTGAATGCATAATGTGAAATAGCTAATTAATTTCCTTTCATATTCAATGCATGCACACACCATTTGCAAAATCCTGAAAAATACACACGAGTGGCAGAAAATTCTCCTGTGGGAAAAAAAATGGCAACTGGTCCGGCTATTATGTAAATTGAAATGCTGCCACAATCTCAATTCCTGAAAACATTTATCCCCTCTATCAATTCAACCAAGCTTAACAAAAGCTGCTCATGTTTCTTTTCTGAATTTATAAATTTAATTTTTCTAAATGAAACACGAAGTTAGTCCATGTTACGCCATTTCCATAATACCGACTTAAATATTTTGAGTACGAAATTTTGGACGCCGATGGCAAACTTGTTTCCTGGAGTACTCCTTCAAATACCTTCCTTTAATAAATACAAAGAGAAAGCTTAAGGGCTCAATAGCCTGGTGTCATTATCTCTCGGTGACCTCGAGATGAAATAGCGGAGGGGGGTCATAAATCTTACTCCCCTGGTGACTCATGAATTCAAATTATCCGGTCGTGTTAGGCCCTAACCCAAGGAAACGCCTACTTTATCACGCCACCGGGAGGCCTAAGTATGAAACACTACCAGAGATTTTTCATGGCACGGCTATTTTAAGTGTTGTAGTCGACATCTGAAGGAGGACAATGAAAAATCAACCTATCATGGGAATCCCCACATTGGTGTCCGTCGGAATCGCAATGCGGCGGTCATGTCCTGCGCGTGACTTGAATTCTGAGTTTGACTGAACTAACGAGATGAAATTGATAACCGACACGGCAGTAAGAGGAAATCTACAAAAAAATTGAATGCGGACCAAAAGCAACATAGCCCGGTGAGTGGAGAAAAATTTCAAGAATCAATGCGTAAATTGGGTCTTTGTTTTATGTCCGATTATCTTTACTTTAGACAAACTTCGCGGTGGTTGTATGCTAAAAGTAACAATGTGGCTAGTGAAATGTGGTCTTGAAAAAATAATACCGGTAATTTGAGAAATGGTATGGACGCAATGACGACAGGGACATTGAGTAAAGATGTTAAGAGAAAGCTCGTCAAAATAATTTTGGAGCGTGGTTTTATACGAAGCAGAAACATGGGCATTACAGCAGGATGATTATAATAATAATAATAATAAAAACTTCTTTATTAGGGCGACATTGAGACTAGATAGTTCCTTCTTCCACCAAATGCACCTGATTGGCCTAGATTGGATGTCTTTGAAATGTAGGTGTGGAGAAGGATGGAAAAGATGAAGTGGACACAAAGGAAAACAAACGAGGAAGTGGTATGTGTGGTGAGGGAGGAGAGGAAATTAATGGAAGAAATCCAAAGAAGGAAGGAAAGATGGATGCTGAGAATTATGATTAGCAATAGGATGCTGAAGACTGTCATAGAGAGGAGAATGTTACGCTAGAGAGGAAGGGGTAGAAGTAGGATAGGGATGTTGGAGGGATTGAAGGGAGGAGGGAAGTTTGCGAAATTGAAGAGGGGCTTGTTATAGCGTTGTATGTCATCTTGTGTTTTCCTAAGAGAGGCAAGGACATAATCATTGTACTGTGGTGTAGATTGTGTTCATGCAAAACCTACCTGAATCAGTATATTATCAATTATGATAATTTATTATGAATTGTACGTTTCGGTGATTTCAATCAATTTACTTCATAAGCATAAGCCATTTTAGTTTCCCCTCCTCTAAAATCTATTTTAAAACTAAAATTACGGGAACGTGTTAATAATTATTAAAACTGGAAGTGTTATTTCGTCATTCAAAGATGCAGGACTGGTAATTATTAATATTTTCTCAGCGGCACTGGATGAAAAATATCATTTATTCCTTGACCACGCACTTCGCAAACTCCTCGTGAAATACGATGCATTAATGTATCGTATGAATTTTCGCAACGGCTTAATCCAAAATGGGTAATTTTATTGACCGAAAATCTTCCTGAGAAAAAGCAGATGACACTGGGTCAAAACTGAATCCCCCTTTGTGAATGCTATGAATTTCAATCGCCTTTGAGATTAGAACGACGTAATCTCTACCCTTAAAATTAAAATCAACCTTATCATTGATTTCTGTTTTCTTGGTATAGTAACAAGCGTATTTTCAAATATAAGTAGTGACCGAGATGCATGTAATACTCATTAAAATCTCATTTACGTCCAGACTGAGTTGAAGACACAATGAATATTTTAGAATATCTGAAATGAGGGATGTTTTACACAGATACTTGTAAACAGAGTTAAGCAAGTGATTTGTAGTAAAGTTGTTTGACATTAAACAAAGATTTATTTTTTCGAGAGTCATAGTTTTCATCACAATTTACTTAAAACTTAAGGGGAATCACATTCGAGAATCGTTGAGCTAAGCAGATGAATGCCAAATGTCGAGGTTAGCGCGAAAAGAAATTTAGTTTGTAACTGTCATTTACGACACATTAAATAATATCAATATTGTTACATTTACAAATTGAGGCTCTTGGAAGTTTAACATTATCGAGCTGTTTTATATTACTTCATCAATTTTTTCTCCACCTGACGGGTGTTTTAATGGAAAATGGGCAATCACTTCTGGCTGAAACTCACTTCTGGTTAAACCAATGTTCCAGCCGAACGACCAAAAGTAGGTCATATACTCGATAAATTAGCGAAATTAATTGATGTGAGAATCCTAAAAGTGACTGAAAATGAAAATTAAATCCATAAAGATTCTTAAGCTGGCACTTTATAATCCATTATCATCGGTACTGAAAACGGTAAATTAGGCCAAATTCACAAAGGTAGAAAGTACCCGAGAGAATGAAGCCGTTCTGGAAATTTTTTTCCCACTATTTTCACCGAGTAGCGCTGACCTATTTTCCTCACAGAGGAGAGGAAAATGGGTACTTAATGAAGTCAGGGAGCAAACGCAATAAAGAAGTATCAACTTGGCTTCGCCATTTGTATCGTCTGGGTGTTGTTCGACGTTTGAATACAACACTGTTCCGTTAAAACAAGCAACCCCTGTTTTTTATTGGCAAATTCGATCCTACCACAATAAAGTTAGGTATGGTACGTACTACACTGCACTCATTTTTAAATGTTTAACATATTATAAAAGTGGGAAGTACTATGAAAAATGTTTATATTAATTTAATTTTTTTTAAATCATAAACCGTACTTGAACATAGTTCCTTGTACGTGGATTATTTGGGAGAATCAATTTATCGACCAAGAGATTTTTCACAGGAATTTAAGCCAAAGAAAGAGAGTTTTTTGCCATGCCTTCCTTATTATTCGCCACATGATACAATCCTCTTTTTTCTGTGTTATTTATGCATTTTTAATTTCGACTTGGCCTCATTACACACGCTTACACAAAATATATGCTAAGTGAAATTCATTTGTCGCTGTGCGTATTTATTGAAATGCTTTTGCATCGCTTCCTCAAAATATTAATTTTAACCAAATCTAATTACATTTAGAGTACCTTTAGTTTTCTTCACTTTCCATTTTTTAGTCATTAAAATGCCTTTTTGTCCTATTTTTGCAAGAACGTTAAATACAACCACCGCCAATAAATATTTCTCGCAGATTGCTTAATTTTATTGTTACATATTATTTTTAAACTATTAAATATTTAGAAATATTTTTAATCTATCCAATTAATATGTATCAACTGTATCTATTTACATAGTTAATTAGTTAATATATAAATTCAATACATCTGTTGAATAATTTAAATCACAACTTTGTTTTTAATTTGGTGGTAAAACCGCCTTATATATCCATACGAACATCGTTATGTTGTCTTGAGTGTGTCAAATATTGCTCACGATGACTAGGGGACGAAAATCAAGGAATTCAGTAACCTATATATATATATATATATTAACGCAACAGGTGTATATATATACATATATATATATTAACGCATGTCATGAAAAACATATGGGCGTCTCAGGAAAACGGCCTCTAAAAAGGGTCATTTTCAGCTACACCCCAGTACTGCTGTGGCTAGTTAAACGGTTTTCCATTCATAGGATTCAGGTTTGAGCGCTCCAATTATACTACTCTATCCTTCTGATGCGACGCTACGCTACGAACCCCGCGACCTACTTGACTCAAAACTGGCTTATGGCAGTGAAGAGAGAGGAGAGGAATTCGGCGCAAATTCCTCTCCTCTCTCTTCACTATTAGTGCCCATCTGTCTCATGATCATGCCATTCAAGTGATACGATTTGACTTTCATTTAAACATATGTAATACAACGTATTTCTCTCAGTGGTGTCAACTTGTGCTGTTCAACTTTAAAAAAAATAATCATCAATGCTTGAGACTTAATGTCAATGAAACTTCAAAATCCTCCAGGATACCATTAGTTACTGTTTCCTTTTAATAACATCGGGACTCTTACTGTTTCGTCACAGTATTTTGAACGAAACGGGTAGGTTCCACTTTATGTTTTCGTGGTGTGTTCTCAAAGCATGTTGAAGAATGTACGTTTTTGGCTGAGTTGATCTTCGACCTAAGCTGCCGAACGGTGTTGTAATTGTAATTTATTCATTCACCATAAGCATAGAACTATGCATGGCTTTGTCAATACGTTGTACACTTCATATCAATAAAAAAAAACATTATGCAAAATTAAAACAATATGAAAAATACAAATACATACAATTTACAATTTTTTGGGATTAACACATTTCAATTATACATTTACAATGGTATGCATTAGTAAATCATCTACAATATAGAATAATTTACATGAAAGTAGTTTTTTCACGGCACACTTGAATTTAAAGGAACTTTTGATATTTTTAATATAAGCAGGCAATTTATTGTACATGAGTATTCTCTGATGATCTATCCCTTTAATCGTTTTATTTACTGTGTGCTGACTTACATGGAATGCATTTTGGCTTCTCGTATTATGACTATGAAGGTCACCATTTTTAATAAACATGTCTTGATTTTTGTCAATAAGAGACACTGTTTCAAGAATGTATATACAAGGAAGAGGTAAGATTTCTAGTTTTTCAAAAATAGGTTTACTGGGAGCTCTATTATTAGAATTAGTTATTATGCGATTAATAATTTTTTTTTGCATTTTAAATAATTTTGGAAGGAAGATAGAGGAGCCCCGAAAGGGAATACCAAAATGGAGAAGTGACTGCACATAGCCAAAATATATAGTTCTCAATACCTGAATGCAAATTGTTAATGAATAAATCAGTGCCGCCTTCTTTTTTCTTAAAAAAAAAGACCCACTACTCTTCGGAAGTCGGTGTATTCACTTCCCAAACTGCAGACACGTGAATAGGAAATTGTTTAATATTTGCATGCAAGAGGAGGATAAATACCGATGTAGGATGTTGTTAATGGATAGAGAACTGAGAATTGATTGATTAGCAAGTTTCATGATGATTAGGAGACTACTATACCTATCTACGCATATTATGGGGAGTTACAGTGAAGAGAAAAATGTGATGGATTGGATACTCCATGATGCACAATCAATTCATTAAAGACGAAATGGATGAAAAAACAGAAAGGGAAAGTTTCGCTATGAGAACGCAAGTGATAAATAGCGCAGGCCAGACAAAGTTATTACAAGCATTAATAAGCATTTTCCTCTGAAAGAAGAACTTTCACGCAATGGGAACATTAGCATTGCATAGGCAAAAGTGCAACGCGGTGGACCGATTTTTGGAACGGCAGACCAACGAGTGGTTGCATCCGTGTCTTCAATAAAAAAAAATAAATCGCTTTGAAAAAGTTCAAGCAGTTCTAACCTCCATGTTCAAGCCATTGCCGTATGACTACTTTCATTCATATGCATGAACAATTGCCGTGGGATTGACGTGAAGGGAGTCACGCCCTCGGGACCCGATAAATAAATATCAACTTCGATCCCGGAGTGTTTCGAATCCCAAATGACTCCTTTTTAAGTTTCCGAGGAGGCCACCGTCTCCCCTCTTCTGCCCCCTTTATTCAACGGATGCGTGGCAGACCACGGCGGCGGCACAAGAGCACACACTCGAAAGAGCGAGTGACGCACGCACCACGCGAATACGGATCGCGCACCACCAACACCCACCCTCCCTCCCTCAGCCATATCTTCCCCGTAGTGCTCCCTTCCCTCGCCCCCTCTTAGTCACTGTCTGTCCCCGCAAACGGGCAAAGCACACCCCTTGTTGACTTATTGTCTTCCCTCTCCCTCCTCCACCCCCTTCCCTCTATAATATCTCCCTCAGACAGACACAGTGCGGCGGGGGGAGGCGCGAGAGCCTCACGTGGCACGCGAGTTCGGTGGGGGGTATTTTGCGGTGGGGGAATAAGAAGCGGGGTAGGGACGGTTGGAGACGAAGGTTTTGAAGAGGATGAGTGGAATGAGGATTCACGAGAACGAGAGGGTGGTAAGCGAGCGAAAGGGAAGTGGACACTACTACGGAATAAGGAAATCGGATGTTTGTGATGTCCTCTCTCTCTCTCTGTCGAGGACACACACTGGTGCATTCACCCATACTTTTAGGAGTTCCAACTGGAGCACACGCCATGCAAGCGCATCGTATATGGTTACGCACGGTCGGCTGGTATGCCTCGATTTCGACTGGTGACAGAAGGCTTCTGGTTCAAATCCCGATGATTCCTCTGGATGATATCTCCATATTAACATGAAGATTTCTCGCATGATATTATATAATCTACTGACACGGAAGTATACTAATTCATCCCCGTCATTATTACGATGGACGCAACGAGAAGTCGAGGAGAATTGACTGCCGGGCCAACCGGTTTTAAATATCCATTTTTATCTTTGAACAATTCGTAAATACGACATAATAGATCATCACGAACTGCAGCTCAAAATAAAATAATGCCAAATGTTAATCACCAGCGATTACAACTTTAGCATGATGACTTAACACTCCCGGCAACGGCGGCTTGAAAGTTAAAATGTAGCTGTAGATTTTTACTATGATTGCGAGTATTCCAGGCATCACGGGGCTCAGCATTGGATGAGCTCGAACTTCATGAGTGCTATCAGAGATTTGATTCTAAAAACTGCGGGATAATAACGAACCCCACGCGAGGGGTGAAATAAGAAGAGTAATCGTGACTTTAAGAAATGGATATCCTCGGATATGAATTTCTTTTCAATCAAGTAAATGGCACTCGACGTAATACAGGGTTCGTCCGGAAAATAAGTGTACTGAGCTAAGGAAAAAAATGTATTACACTTTTACATATCTTAAGCTAATATTCCTCAAAATAGGACCCTTGTGAGTCGATACACTTGTTCCAGCGTCGTTCCCATTCCTGGAACGCTCCCGAGAAGGCATCATCGGGAACCTCTCGAAGACACATCGTCACGGTCTCTTTGACGGCGTCCAAAGTCCCGTATCGCGTTCCTTTCAAACTCTTCTTTATCTTCAGGAACAGAAAGAAGTCTCTAGACGTTCTCTAAAAAATGTGGATCATTTTTGCAGTGATCCGCAAGTTGTGTCGCGATTTCCAAACGATTGAGTCTTTGATCATCACTGAGCACTTTCGACACCAACTTTGCACAAATTTTTCGCATCTGTAATTGGTCCCTAATAATCTCGTGAACTATTGTTTTTGGCACATTACACTGCTCTGCTATCATCCGAACACTAAGACGACGATCAGAGTTCAGTACATCGCGAACTTTTCGCACATTTTCGTCGGTGAGTGTTGTTGATGGGCGTCCAGGCCGTGGTTCGTCGTCGACCTCTTCTCTGCCCTCCACGAACATCTTGTGCCACCGAAAGATCATGTTTCTGGACATGGCTGACTCCCCGTAAGCCTGGTTAATCATACCGACAGTTTCGGTAGACGATTTTCCAAGCTCTACCGCAAATTTGATGGAATAACGCTGCTCCAAAAACTTCGGCATCGCGTTCCGTGACGTGGGTCGAGCGTGGAGGTTCGCGTTACCAGAGCTCCTCACTACACCACAGCTCAGAGCCGACTGCCTTTTTCAGCGTCGCTTGCCAACATACCCCCCTCCAATCGCAGCCCGTCAGAGCGGTGCTGGGCGCGCCTGGAGCTGCGGGAAAAAATCAGTACACTTATCTTCCGGATGAACCCTGTATATTCAAGGGGTTGCCCACTGAATGCGAAGTGAAACGTTGCTATTCCTTTTAGACTACCTCTCCCTCACAGTCAGAAGAAATAGTGCCTGGAGAGACTCTCCTTATAATTAAGTTGCGCCGAATATTTACCCGTTGAGTTTTTACCTCCACCAGCTGTCTGTTTCGTAAGTAGAAAGAGACTCGATAACCATGGAAAATACTAATATTTTACGTCAGGATGGGAAGTCATTTTCTCCAAAAATAAACTACATTTAGATTTCGTGCTTCATAATATTTCATATCACCTAACTCTCCCCCCGACTTGCCCTGGAAAATGGCGTCGCCTACTCTTCAAGAATAAAACGAAACGTAACTAATTGACGACCTCCACTCTGGAACAAAATTCCGGCTAAATGATTATTTCAAACTCCAAGAATCTGCAATCAATTTATAAACATAAAACTTTATAAAAAAATATAAGTTCATATCTTAAATTATACACATATCGTCGCGATTAACCTGCAAATGCGATCGCGGGAAAACTTGTTTTCCGTAAGAGTGGTTTTCCGTGAGATGGTTCACGTTATTCCAACCACATTAGAAGGAGGATCACCAAATGTACCATCAATCTTTTTTATTTTTAAGTATTCTGACCGTAAGGGGTGAACTTTATTAAAATTTACATGTCAAATGTAATTAATTAAGCACATGATCCCCATATAGCAAATGTGTCATAAATTAAGCGAACTCTGATTAAATGCAACAATTTCAGAGTGTTAAAATTATTCGCTTTCGCTGGGATTGATCGTGAATGATTTTTTACACTGTCGTTTTAAATTGTCGCATTGTAAGCGCATTAGTGGATCACTCCGCTAAAAGTTATTGTGGCGTCATCTCCCGAGGTACCTTTGAATTTGTCGTAAATTAATGAAAATAAGCTTATTTATTAGAATGTAAGGTGCGATTCCGCCGATTTATGTGGAATTATTCCAGAATATTAGGGTAGGTATTGAAGATTAAACAAATACGTAAATAACATTAATCCACCTATCACTTTGCTCTCATCGAGAACAAAACAAATAATCGAATAACGAACGCCCAAGATGAGTGCTCTTGAGGGGTGATTCATCCATGTGAACTGAAAAAAATGGTAGTAGATTATTGCATTAAATATTTAACTATCACCGAGATAATCACGAAACTATCGCTTTCCAATTATTCCATCTCTGATGGTCTCCAACTGTCCAGCTACTTTTGGAAGCATATAGGCGAAGTATTCGTGCAACCGATAAAGGATATCGATGAGACTACCTGTAAGGTGCTTGAGAAACTTGGTGAAGTCAAAAGTCATAATTTATCTTCTTTTGTAACTAGACAAAGATATTCAGAGAGAGGCAAAAGTTAGAGGCTTTATGATAATAGACTAACATTATCGTTTTCTTGGTATAAAACTTATCTATTGAATGTAAAGGGTAGTACCATTAGAATGGTCAAAATAGTTTGATGTCTTTAAATAATAGGCTTTTATCTTCCATTCATTTTCAATCTTCTTCTTGATATCTCTTTTGATATATTAAGTATCGACATTATTTATTTACACTATCGCCATTTTTAAGCAACAGAATTAATATGAAAAATATAGCTCCTCCAAGGTATAACAGAGATGGCAATAATTGGCGAAGGAACACCAACTCTTGAATTTCCAGTACCAATACTGATTTTCAATAAGTCAAATAGATACACAGTACTGATAGCTCCAATCGTAAGCGAGGAGAAAAATGATGGAATCAATCCCGGGAATCATTCAAATACTTAACAAAGAAGGAATAAGAAGTCATTTCAAGGTCGTGTTTCCAAGTAATAGTAACGAACAGAAATCTTCCAAAACTTTACGCGGGTATTTTATTACGAGAATTTCGCGTGAAAATATACTCGCATCCAAACGTCGTCTTTAGTGAAGCAGCTGTTTGCAGGACTTCAAATCATTTCTACTTTTACCATAACACATTGTTTCCTCATCCTCACATCCTTAGACAAGATTAGATTTCCAGTTTTTGCCTGTGTTTCCATGTTAAACTATATTTTAGTCAAAACAGGGGCCTTCCAAAACTTATAATATACATAATGAAATACATACACAAACATACTATATTTTATGAATAACAAAATGCACAGTAATGACTTCCTTCAACTGAAGAAGGTGGTTGTGCCACCGAAGCTTTTAATCAACCCTAATGGGAGGTCCTATCTATACAGACACACAAATACACTCGCACATACGTGATAGTAAATTTAGGGGAGAGGACCGACAGCTAAGATCGTTTGCGCCATTAGAGATGGATGGAGAAGGATGAAGGGTGGAGAGAATCCCAGCGTCGGCACTAGTCTACTCTAAACGAAAAGCACCAGGGAGTCTGCGATTTAACGTCCCATCCGACACGACGGGCAGCGTGCTTACTCAAATTATTCTCCTTGAAGCACCTCAATCAAGCAGGGATATGTATATCATGTATATAAAAATGTTTATGTGTAAACATACATATATATGTATACATACTATATATACATACATTAAACACACTCATACAAACGCGAAAACCAATATCAGCCAATCATATGCAATAGAGCGATCAACCAATAAGATTTTCGGATGAAAATAGCCTTAAAGGATAAAAACTTAAATGAGATAGGAAAAAAATTATTTGCTAATATAACTTCGGCGTGATTTTTCTATAAAATCTGACATAATGAGAGTCTGAGGGATTTAACGGTTGAGGATTCTTGAAGAGGAGGATTCACGGATATTTATTAACCTTTTCTGAACAACTGGAAACGTTTACTAGCCATTAAAACACTGTACAAATGAATGTACGATTAGGGCCAAAGTCGTATTTGCATTTCTCATTGTAATAGCTCGAATGTTATACCAAACCGCAGTTGTCAACACAAAGATCGGTGTGATTGGTGATTAGGTTAGAACTCGACCAACACTAAATCCAACGGCGAGTATTATTCACGAGTCACTCCCTATTCCTGCACTACTTATCGTTTACCGGAGGATTTAGAAACAGAAAAATCACACAGCATAGATGAAGTTAAAAGAATCCAGAGGCGTCAACCGGATGCGAACCCCGTCCCACTGGCCAGTAGCCCAGCGCTGTTACCCACTGGACTACCACGCCCTTCAGGCTGTGAAAAGAACTTGAAAAGGTTAATTGATATGAATAATGTAATTAACAAGGGATTATAAGGAAAGACGGCGGGCCACGGAAGAAGAACGAGGTGGTGAGGCGGGACGGAACCGGAGGTGAGGGGATACAAATAGGCGTGATAAATTCGTTCCACCCTCCGCTAACGAACGGGTCCTGGATGGGGTGACGAGGTCCGCTGAGGAAAGAGGCGGGGGAAGAGGAGGGTAGCGGTCAGGGGACTAATAGCCGAGTCCTCGGGGGCACCTACACTACGCTAAGTCACGTCGCTGATGACAGAAAACAATATCAGCCTTGGGGCACGAATAATAAACAGTTTGGAAAGGGCCGAAAAATAACACAGCGACACATGAATGAGGCATCCGGGAGGAACGAGAAGGAAACGAACCTGACGTGTATAACTCAAGCAATAACTCACCCAGGGGAATAACCACGACGAGGAAGAAGCCGTGAAACCCCTCCCACCCCCCCCCCACGGGCGATGAAGGCGTGCGGGGTGTGCGGCAGGGGTTGCGGGGAGGAAGGGAAGGAGGCGGAGGGAGTGGAGAGAGGAAGATTGAACGGAAAACGCTGAGGGAGAGAATGGAAAAAAAGGGGACGAGGGAGGCAAAGGGCGAGGGTTGGATGAAAAATGAGAGGAGGCATAAGTGGGAGAGGGAAATGAACATGGTGATGGGAAAAGTGGGGAGAGCGTGAAGTACGATGGAGTACGTGTGGAAGGGATGGGTAATGGGTTGGCGTGCATTTGGTAATGAAGGAAATGGGGGAAACTAGGCTGTTGGGGAGATAGGGAAGACGAGATGGGGGTGGCGTGAGGGGGAGCTCGGTGAGGAGACGGAGGATGGGGGTTGCGCTTGGAGAGGAACCCGATGGCTTGGGCGGAATGAGAAGAGGGATGATGAAAAGTGAGAAAAAGCGCTCTTCAAATTTTATTTAATAACTGAACGCTAAATCTAATTGGAGCGGCGCATTATTTTACATGACGTATATCTTTTCAAGTTTGGGGGAGAAGCGTGCCTATTTCTGGACCCCTGTTCGTCTTTCTAAACACGAATGTACATGGACTTCATTCTGTTCCGACCCTAAGAACATACAGAAGACAAATCTTATTTATTTTAATGACGGGGAACTTACTCTCATTTAATAATATTTTCTATGCTACTCTATCCTTACGTATTTCTCTCTCCTTTATATTTCTCATACTCTGTTCTCCTTCTCTTCCTGACATCTGTAATTAATAAAAATTACACAAAAGTCATGAACTCCTAACAATATTAGGTGAACCGTTCGACCTTCCATCAGCTAAACCCTTTATGGACGCTATTAAAAATAAAATGAACCACATCCGTCTCTAATTGCTGAGTAATTTACTGTGAGATATATGGCTGGGGCATGGCGTAAGTACAATACTTTTAAATTACAGTTTAAAACAGTTCAGACCTATTTAATAAGGTAATCATTCAAACCCATATAATTAAATATTACAGTTAAGGCAAACGCGAGATATTTTTATGCTGGGTTCTTAAGCCAAACGCACGAATTGATGTTTGATTAATATTTTAGTTTCCGATAAATTACTACGAATTCCAAGTAGTTTTTTTATTCCTGTTTTCCAGTTGAGCTTTTTTGCTCTGCAGCAAAGGACGCTTGCCCAGAGGGTAGCGGCCTACCCCTCTCCCATACCATTCCACCCTCTATGTCGTCGTTGCAGGAAGTTCCCTGGTGTTGGGGGATTGATTAATAGTGCGGGATGACCCCAAACCTTCGGAGCACTTAAACCCCAAAAGACTCTTCGTGTTCCGATTCCGGAGCGCGAGGCATCGTCTTGTCCATCTCCAGAGAGATATGGGAAGGGGGGCGAGGGTAGCGGGCCACTGGGAACGGAGGAAAAGGGATGGACGACGAAAGAAAGCGAGGGATGAGGGATGGAGATGGAAGAAGAGGCAGGCGAAGGGTGAGTTGATTTGCGCAACATTGATGAATAAAGGGGAGGCAGAAGGTCGAAAATTAAAGGGTGGAGAGGGAGGGAGCAGGAATGACGGGGAAGGAGAGGACAGTGGACTGGGAGCGAGAGATGGGCCATGCCATTAGTGGGACGGCGTAAGATCTCCAAGGATACAGCTTCTGGGGGAAATGGTAAAATGTTATTTTTTTTGGCGTCAAATTATCTTTAAGACTAAGGCATGTGCGAAAGAGATTTAGTTTCTTCACTCAATGAAAGGGACGCAAACATGACCCATAATAAAAATTCATTCAAATTTTTAAAAGCATTATGTGTTCCAGCTCGACGTTGAGGCATTTCATTTTAAATAATCAAAGAGCACCTTGTGAATTCACACAATTTACATACAGTATTACCGGTCCTCATTTCACGGACGTCGTTAAAATTGTACCTTAACGGTAAAGTCTACGCTTCTACTTGAGCTACAAGAGGTCTTTAATTATTTCAAAGAAAACTCGGCAGCCATGCAAGGTAAAAGATCGTATTTTATTCTATAATTTTTTCGCTCACTAGATGAAATACTTGAGTGAATTGAGTTGTGATTTCCCATAATGCCTAGGTGGATTTTACTTTTCAAACTAAGTTGAACTGTCCGAGACGGTTTATTATTATAGCAAGAGCGCAGACATTCAGTTTGAAAAGCAGGATAATTTTTAGGCCAATTAATCACAGATTAATTTTAATACAGGAGTAATTATTTTTCTGTCCATTGTTTTCAATGTTTAAATTATGGCACAAAAAATGTTTTGGGTCGATACCTCGTGGGAATTAAGATTTTTAAAATGAAAATGCAATTGGGCATTTTTCATCAAATATTTTGTTCCAAAGAAAGCACACGACGGTGGGCATCAGAATTCCTTGATGGAAGATGGTGGATGATTTTAGGTTGGAACTGAATACTTAGAGAAGTTGATGAAAGAATAGATTCTTAAGATAAACATGAAAAACCAAGATTTAGAAAAAGGTGTGAAGGAAGACTGAAAAAAACATCTGCAGAAGGAGAAGGTATGACAGTAATAAACTGATCAATCAGGAGAGCTAGGAGTGAAATCTTTTAACCCTGCGGAAAGTAGGTTCATCAAAAATGAAAAACGCTAGAGTGAGACTTTTAAAGGCATAGCACACGTATCCCAAAGGTTTTATCCAAGAATTAAACTTTTTTCTGCACTAGACATCAGCCACAAAGGAGAAACGCGGTATATAAACACAAAATTTTAGAATCCATTCCAAAATGGATTTCGGGTATTTGTGTTGCTTCATATTAGAATAGATTTTTGAAATTTGGAAAAAATAAAATTTTTTGTAACAAAGAGGATGGAAATATACAGGTAAATTAATGGCCAAGAAGTTCTACGAAGAGCAGATAATTAAGTCTATAAAAATGCATCTTAAATAAGAGACAAATTCATGAGGCGCATCTGGTGATATGCTCCACTTCTGAGGATTGTTTTTTGAGCAAAAATGAGCAAAAAATGTTGTTCGGGATGAGGTATGTGAATCAAATTCATTAAGGTTCATTCAGAAATTGACCGAAAGGAGAAATAAATTGAGTTGTGCTAAATTTATTCCTGGATTGATTATAGCTTGTGACGATGAAACAAGCACAGCAATCAACCCGAAAGTTGGTTTGTTAGGTGATGGTCTCACTTAACACTGAGTGAAACCAACGGTGAATGAAATTCATACAGTCAGCGTGTTCCTTTTCCTGTGTTGCCAACGGCTTTCCATCATGAAACGACACGAGAAAAATCCTTGGCTCCAGCTTCGGTGAAGCTGGGAGTACCCAATAGCAATTCGCCAATTTAAACCCGGTATTTTCGGCCAGTAGTCCAGCTTTCAAATCCATAGGCTACAGCGGACAGGAAAGAGTAGGAAAATTTGAGTCAAATATGATGCTAAAACCAGATAAAGGAATGACAATGACGGGAAATGGAACGAAGAAAACAATGAATAAATAGGAACTAAAGGTTTCCAGTGAAAGAAAGAGGCCTAACTAATTACATCTTCTATTTGAAGTTTGAATTCGCGCATTTCTGCAAACCCAGGTTGCCTATCGGGAATAAAATTAATTGATTAGCATTCTGAATATACATTTCTCACGAAATCGGTAACAATGAGGACATTCTTAATCAAACAGCGATCATTCATTCCAAGACGTACTAAAAACACACCAAAATGCCATTTGGGAAAGGTAACCAACTATTCGTACTATCATATGTCGTACAACCCAATTCTCAATCCTCGAAGTTCCATCGCCACAGGAACATACTATAGTAGTTCCTTGGGAATCACACAACATAACATGAAAGATGAGGGTGCTCTCTTGCTCAGCACAGATAAATGCAATCCCAATTCCCATTCCCAGTCACGTGACATACATGACACGCTTTCGGAAATAGTCTGCAACTCTCTTCGTCTCGAATGGCATGGAATGCACTCATCATCTCCACCATGTCTCCATTAGTTTCTCGTTTTCAAATTGCTCCTCTCCAGCACGTATACTTTCCGGGGGGGAGATAAATAAAAAATTTCCACCTCTCGCTACGAAGCGGCCGGGTGGAATCACGGAAATCCTTGATTTTCATTCGGCACACGCTCCGGAGGGATGAAGGATTCAGGAGAAGACGGAACCTTGTTCATAGATTCTGAGCGCACGTTAAAATTCAATAGCACGATAATGAGATGTCTTAACGGGGATAAGGAGAGAGAGAGAAGAGAGAGAGGGAGAAATATCCACAAAACAGCCCTATCTCCCTTTGTCCCGAACCTACCCCTAAGGGAGAGGAAGAAGGCGGTGGAAGGGGAGACGGTGCGGGGATTGCGGGAGAGAGGGATGAATGAGGCGGTGGTGCAGATGTTGGTCGAGAGAGAGAGAGAGAGAGCGGGGAAATGAGCGAGTTCGTCGGAGAGGGATGCGTGGGAGGAAGGGGGAGGGAGGGAAAGAGAGGGAGACGGGGAGGGAGGAGGAGGGATGCATGGAGGGAGGGCGAGGGCGGAGGGACCAGGTGCCCCGTGCGCGGAAGCACGAGAGGAAGAGGAGAGAGGGGGGGATCGAGTTGGGGGCTAGGAGGGAAGGGGTGGCGGCGGAGCGGACGGGTGGAGTCGGAGAGGAGGGGGGTGGGGGAGGAGGTCGGTGGGAATAATAAAAAGAAATGAACACAATAAAAAAAGAAGTGAGAGGTCTGGGCATCCGTGCGTCAGCCTAAACCACTCACCCCACCGCCCGCATCAAGACTCCTATATACCCCCTCCACCGCCCTCCAAACCCCCTCCACCCCACCCCTCCACCTCCCCTCCTCCGCCCCCCTTGAGGTCTCTTTTCACTTCGATCGTTTTGGAAGGGAGACGGGGTGCACGGAAAAGAGAAAGAGGTGAGGTTGGGGAGGGGGGGCTGAGACTGAGAGATGAGGGGAGGGGGAAGTCTGTGGAAGAGAGTCTGAGGGCAAGAGACGGAGGGAGAGGGGAGGAGAGACTGCTGTGATGGATATGGAGCGTTCTTTTTTGTTTAATTTCGAAAAAAAAAGAGATGAAGGGTCGTTACTCGGGATGCACGGGTGTAGGAGGGAATAAGGTGCGCCTCGTCACTTCTCCCCCGCCCACCCCCCCTCCGCTCCTTCGTGCGCGTCGCCGTCCTCACCTTTTTTCTCTGCGCCATCCGGACGCGTCTTCGGGAAACGACCCGCGACACCCCACATTACAACCCCGGAACGCCACGCTAATTCCCACTTCTCCCTCCCTCTCCTTCCCCACACACGGCAGCAGCAGACTTCGGCCAACCGACACCACCACCCTCCCTCTCCCGACCCCAGTGCATTACTTCTCCTCTCCCCATCCCTCCATCCTACCACCGACCCTTTTTCCCCCCTTCTCTTCCTCCCCCCCGTCTAAACCCTCCCTCCCGGACGCCTCTTAATGCCCTCCCCCCTTCAAAACAAACGACGAACGGACAAATTCCTCCCGTCTCCGGAGTGTACGCAACTCTCTCTCCTTCGACGCCCCCCTCTCCCCACATCCCTCCTCCTCCTCTACGTAGGGGGCTGGAATCCGCCGTGCACAGCACGCGTGCGGCCGCGCGCGCGGGGGTGCGAGTCTAGCGTCGACGTCGCCCTCGCCGACCCCGCGCCGTGCCGCCGTCGCGGCGGCCGACGCCGCCTCTGCCGCCGCCGTCCTCTTTCGCCACTTCCCCGGTGTGTGCGTTTTTCTCGCGGGCGTCCAGAAGGGGGGACGTCCGTCTCGCGGGGAGGAGGGACGAGGTCCCACGCTGGAGTTTTGCGGCAAACTGCCGGGTTCAACGTGCTCCGGAGTCGGTGAGTTTTGGGGAAAATTCAATTTTCATTTTTTTTTTGGCCCACCGAAGTGCGTTGTGTGAGGGGGGAGGGAGGTGATAGGAAGGAGGAGGAGGCGGGGAGGAGGGCCAATGAGGAAAAGAGGTGGGGTGGTGGGGGGAGGGGAAGGGGAAGGGGAGAGGGGTTCGAGCGGGGGATTGGCTGAGGATGGTTCATATGTTGAGGAGGGGGGATGAGTGTAGGCTGGAGCTGCGAGAATTGTTTTGGTTTATATTCACGTTGGAGTATTCGGTGGATAAACGAACCCTTTCTCTCTTAGGATATATCTTCATCGGTACGCTCTTCCTCCCCAGAGTTCTCCATCATTATGATTTCCGAAATTTTCACCCTCTCACTCCCTTAATTTAACTTGCATTAAACTTGCCTTAAACCCCTTCAAATCTGTACACTGTTGGGCTAACCCATAATATCGTTCGGCACATAAAACCCAATACTTAGCTTAACGCCGTATGCCATCTGAATAATACTCAGCTTTTTCTTTGAGGGTATCAGTTCCCATCAAAAATTAGCTTTTAACTAAGTGCTCTTAAGCTGCGACTCGGATCCCATACCCACCTGGAAAATATTTCCGTCTGAGCAGCGGGGACTTAAAAAATATATTTCTTCCCTTCTCTATCTATTCGCATATAATGCAGTTTGTCTGGAAAACTTTGATTAATCGATGTAGAGATTGTACGGGGAGGTTTATAGAGTACAAAATGATGCTAACATTTTTCTCAGCTCGATTAAGTTTTATTTTACAGTGGAGAAAACCTTTGGTGTTATTATCATCTGTGTCATCCCAAGGGTTGACCTGCTGCTCTTCTTCATTCCGTTAACTTTTAAGATGACCTCATTTTCACTCCCGTGTAACACCTGCATTTCTCATCAATTGCCTGAGGTACTAGTAATTCTCAACTGCGGACTATTTGATGAAATGGTTGAAATTTCCAAAAAAAATGCAAACTTGCAAAAACTTCCATTATGTCATCGTTAGCATTTCATTTCGAAGATTGGTGATATGCATTCTATCAAATTCCATTGTTAATGCTAATTCCCTTGCGCCCTATTACTTCTTCCGTGTATCATTCCTGTTTCCTTGGGTTTCCACGTGGCATAATGATATTTCTGTCCTAATAAACCCTTTATGTCCCACGGCGTGCCTGACCATCAGTTTCTTCTTTTCGTTATCGTGATCAATATTGGTTTTCCCTCTTTCACGCTTCTGTTTACTCCTTCATTCATTATTTCATCTATCCATCCGATTTCCAGAACCCATATCCAGCAGTTTCGAAAGTGTCCCTTGCCTGATTTTACAATGGGCCAAGGCCCTGATTCATATAGAGGCATGGTCCATATGAATATTCCACGTTGAGCTTTAACTTGCTGTTGGTCATATTATCTTCTATGAGCTAGTATTGCCTCTTTGTGGTGAATTATTTGTGCGCCACAGCAGTGACCCAATATTTCACCTAGGTAGTAACACTTGATGACAATATACGATATATTCAAAGGTGTTGCTTGAAAATATGAATTGAAATTACGGCGTGCTTCTTTACGTATCCTACAGTCATTTGGTAATATTGAGCATGAGCCCACTAGCAACATACTCAGAATTGGACAAGACTTAATTCGAGTACGAAATGGGAACGTCAGTTATATATACTATATAAACCATAAACACAGTAATCAACATGAAGGTCGGTTTAGTAGGTGATGGTAGAGCTCACCCATGTACCAAGCCCGACGGCGTGTGAATATTCACACATCAGGGTAGAGGGGCCAGTTCCTTTCCCTGTACCGGTTATAGTTTTCCAGGAAGACCTGGTACCCGAAAAATCAACTAGCTTGGGTGGAGCTGCAGGTGCCCAAAGTGCCTTGCCCGGGAATCGAACCCGGGACCCTCCGGTCAGCAGTCCAACGCTCTACCCGCTAGACCACCGCGACCCGCTAATTATATATATATATATATATATATATATATATATATGTATATATATGTATATATATATAGTTTCACTTATCAACAGCATTGAATTTTTTACAAAAGACGTCTGCTACACGGAACCACCAATTTCGAAACGCCATGAAAAAGGAGTTTTATCCTCATCAGTACTCTATATACAGTATAAATTGGGTGTTTTATGTGAAGACTATGCTCACGGACGGAGCACGAACCAATGAGCAAGCAAATGTACGTCCATAGAACGGATGAGGAAGGCCCGTCTGCTGCATTACGAACCGAGAGGCACTGGAGGCTGAGTGGAAATCGGGAGGGAGAGAGAGAGATCCACCGGAGGAGGGCGGAGTGGTAGGGAAAAGAGAGAGGGTGGGGTCAGGAGTGTTGGTGAGGAAAGGGATACCACGTGGAAGGGAGACTGAGGAACGTCAAGGGGCGGGGAGGGAGGGGGTACGTCGGGAGCCTCGGAAGAAGGAAAGTGGAGTCAGGGGGTAGAGGGGACTGGGACAGGAGAGGGGGGGTATGGGGTATCTTCGTTGTTGGGGGATGCCGGAATGGGGAGATGGTAAGGGGGTCGGGTTGGATGTTAATGGAGGAAATTCACGAGGGCGCCGAGTATTTGGAAAGGAACGCAGGGAGGATCCGTGAGTGCTGAGGGGGAGGGGACGAGGTTGGAAGCGGCGGAGAGAACCTAATTAAGTTTCCTTCAAACTTTCCGTCGGGTGGAAGGAGGAGAAGGTGGTTTAGTAGCAGTCGGGTAGGCTTCCGAGAGTTGTGGGTTAGCTGTTTACGGGAGGGAAGACCGGAAAAATATGCTCAACCCCCGTCGCCCCTCCCTCACCTACCGTGCCACCCTCACCCAGTTGTTTGTGTTTTTATTTTCCGGAGCACACGTACCCACCCCACTTTCCCCCTCTCCCCGCTCCCAGACCCTCCCTCCGTCACTCTTAATTCGGGCGGAATGGAGTTCTTTCTTTGTAATCGGCGCGCGAAGGGACCCGAAATTCCATGCGTGCGTCTAGAGTGGGTGAAGGGGAGTAGGGCGTCGCGTGAGCCGCACACGCAGTATGCGGCCCGCCTCCGACGGGACTCGAGCATGCACCAGCCGAGACCGAACCGCGCTTTTATTTCCCCGGATGGCGCGTGAAAATCTGTGAGTGGAGATTAAGAGATGCTATTATAGAATTGCTCCTCGACGGCCTCAGCTTAATGAATTTAAATCATTAATGGAACTATTAGTAAATGCATTCCTTACTGGAATACATTTACTACCGGTCAATAGGTTAAAAATGACACTTCTCCAGTATTTACGAGTGTAATAGCAAGCACAGTGATCAACCTCATGGTTGGTTTTGGAAGGATATGATTCATGTGTAGTTCACCAAGCATTAAAGACGGAGGCTATAGAAATATTTGTGTATTTAAAAAAATTGAAAATGGATATTACTTACGTGCCTGACACTACTTTTGAACACCTGCTGTCCTCTGAACATAATAACATCAACAGGAGGCTTCTTTACCGCCTCTAAATTAATGCGGTTATTTAAAAAATTAACATGACTATCCAATTTTATGCATTTGTATCCATTTATGTATGTTTATGTATCAACTAATGACTTCGGGGAATGTGAAATTCTCAAGTTGATGGAAAAAATCTCATTATCTTCCAATCTGTCACCTGGTGTTTCCTATGGGACTCCATTTGTTTTTGAATGAATTTTTGATAGATTTAGCGGGCATCTCGCGAGATTTACACCTCGTCACTAGCCGAACGATTTACCTAGTAGAATACCATGCTGCTGTTCTTACAACAGTTACGTGGTAATGATAACAGAATTATCCCAGCTCAGTGTAAATATTTGAATGGCTACTCCATCTCTAAGCTGGGGGAACGACTGGATGAAACCTGCCAAAAACGTTCCTTCGGTCATGCAGGGGACAAAACATGGTCGGTCTGAAAACACTTTCACATACCCTTTAAAGTAATTACTGACCTCCTGCAGCACATATGATTCGTCACGTTAAGTATGCATGGGAACATTGGCACTCACTTGCCTCTCTTGACAGAATGTCCTCCTCCCGAACAAGAAGCTAACTTGAACCCATCGAGTATTGAACCTTTTGAAAATATACGATACATGTTGCTGACAATGATCATTCACTGTAATCTATCATCACGAGAGACATGTGGATAACAGTTATCTTATGCGTCTTATTTTCTTAAGGTTTACCCATAATAACATAATAGTATGATTACTTGAAAATATTATAAAGAAGAAAATTCATGAAGTTTCCCATGAGTTATTTAAAGTTCTCCTCCATTTATTAAATGTAAACAGTTAATCCTGATCGATACATTCAGCCTTCGTATATTACCATATCAATTGATATAATTAATGATAGTACTTATATATAATAATCCTTCATGCATATAGTAACCCTTCGCATAATAAAATATCTATTGATATAGGTACTAAATATTACTATGCATAATTAGCCTTCTCACATTGCTGCATAAGTGGCAAAAGCGTAATGCCTAATATTTTTAAATTCACGAACATATAGCGTAGGTCACGTTATTTAAGTGTGAATGTCTATGCATAATTTCAGTTTGTAGTTAAATTATTTCTAATAAACCCTTTATTTAAATATTTATATTAATTAGTATTTTTACTCAGTACCTAATCTCATTTTTCCTCTCGCGTAGTTCTGCAGTCAATGAAAAAGAAGTCTTGACCTCCTATTCAATTGCAAAATTCAACGTTCATATGTATTTTATGTATTTATCATTGTATAAATGAAAACAATTTGGCTGTTTTGAGTAATAATAAATGCACTTAATATAGGCAATTAATATCACCAATGTAGGAAATCATGGAAAATAATTAGCGACAGATTAAACAGTACAATTAACAGTAATTTACCGATCAAGGTAAGGTTTTGAGGTATCCCATCATTAAACATTAATACTCCAATGAGCACAGCCTAATACGATACAATACAGAATAACACCCTAGCACTATTCAAAAAGATTAATGAACGATTCTTCAGCTCCACATACTTCCTGATCACTTCCTTCCATCCAATGTGTGTATTCACTTCCTCCCTCTCCCACACCAAAAATTCTACCCTTTATCAGTCTTTAACACTGCCGTCCCCGGTGGCGGTGGGGTAACATTCTCGCCTGCCAACCCAGAGTTCGCGGGTTCGATTCTAGGTGGGTTTCTCTCCACCTATGACTTGGGTGTTTGTAATTATAAAATGTAACGCTCAAGGATTAGGTGGAAGAAGAGACCATAAAATCCCAAATTCGCCCCTACATAAAGAAGTTAGGGAAATAAAAATATATTCCTGGGCCACAAGGCCCAATATCCCCCGTTCTTGCCTTTTTTTTCAACCTCTCCTAAAACCTTCTCTCTTCCCCTAGAACTTTGTTTTTCTTCTCGTTTGCATCTAGTGTTGAGTTATTTTAACTTAGCATACTAGTGTTCTAAAAATATACGAGTACTTCAAACCGCGTACATGGTCAGAATTTCCGCCCTCGAGCTGTAGTTTTCGCGAGGATACATTCTTTTGTTTTAATTATTAAGATAATATGAAAACCTTTGAATGAACTGCCGTGAAGTAAATCCAATACGCACGCGGAAAGAAGTCGGATCATGTAAATTTCTTCGCCCTTATCGGAATGATTAGACCTAACACGATTCACACAAGCATCCACGGTCGAATAGTTTTCGTCCCCCGATTGCAACGGCTGTGAATGCCTCCGGGATTGATCGGCCTTCTGTCAGATGTTATCCACCCCCTGTTACGCTCGATGATTGATCGAATAGTCAAAATTCCAACCGAAGGTTTATACTGAAAGCAAGCACGCTACGCATTAACGGAATCCCCTGCCCGTCCGTAAAGCGACGCGATGATTCCGTCTCGTGGGTAGCGGTGAAACGAGGCGTGATGTACGCACGCACTGAAGTTGAAACCCCTTGAATCCCGTGCCCTTTGAAAATCTCCGGGTTCATCCCTAAATATTCAGATTCGTTAGTCGATCCCATGAGCTGCTCACAACACAATCGGCACCTTAGAGCATAAATTAAATTCTTGAATAATGGGATCGATTAGGAGGAATAAAAGAATGGAAGTCCTGCAGGAGAGAATAAACAGTAAGATTTTTCTTACATGCTCGAATTTCAATGCCTTGAGTTTCATTTGACTGCCTTATCCACCAGAAAACCTAATGAAAAAAAGCGTAACGAATGTTTACCGTCCATGAGCGAGAGTTGAAACCAGTCCGATCACTCGCCCCCACCCAAATAACCCGAATACCGGGGGTACGAACGTGACCAATGGAAAAGATGTTGAGTTTTCACGCTTGTAACTTCTTTTAACGAGAATTTACGGTTTAATATGACCTTAACTGATGGAGATCATAGCTAACGAAAATATCGCCCCTGCAAAAGCATTATAGGTAGGTTCATCTTTTATTGTTCAAATAGCTAACATTTATCTTGAAATTATTTAGTTAAGTAATTCAGTTCAGTCAATAAACATTCAGTAATATTTATATGATTGCAGTTCACTTTAAGAAGTCGTATATTTATTCTAATTTTTCTAAATAGACTTTAAATCTACTTTCCAATAATTAATAGTAGTTCCCACAACATACATCATTTTCTTCATTAAGAATGCAACAGCTCTCAAGGGAAATGTTATTTGGAGAGATAATTAAGCGAATTTAATTCCAAAATGTCCTCGTCGAAGGTTAATTTACTTATTCCAATTTTTTATACGAAATAGACATATGTATATATCATATACATATATGTATATATATACTATATTTATACAAGGGTGGTCTGAAAAGTTTCCAAAATAACTAAGATACGAGACATTTTTTCTGAAATTTTCTGAGTCGGAAACTTTTCAGACCACCCACGTGGTCTGAAATAAAAAAACATATATATATATATATTTATACGTGTGTGTGTATGTGTGTGTATATATATTTATATTCTTTCACATAAATACAAACATAAGGGAATCCCTTTCCTTAAAATTTGTATCCATGTGAATGAATGTTTTCGCCATGCGGTGGGTGCGTTTTCCTATTTGACTATGTACTCGTATGTATGGTGTGTGTGCACGTATATGTGTATTATATATACATATTATTATTAGGTAATCTACCGGTTAAGGTAGGTTTTTGGATGGACACAACTATCAAATAAACATTTTGTGACTCCCCATCTAGCAAACTAATCTACATCAGGTCCCTCTTCATCTCTGCGTACTTCTTTCCTCCCTTCATCCCGTCCAACATCCCTATCCTGTTCCTACCCTTACCTCGCTTGCCCAACATTCTCCCCTCTATTACCCTCTTCAACATTCCACTACCGCTCAATACGCCTTTCATCCATTTTTCTTGCCTCCATAGGATTTCTCTCAACAAACCCCTCTCCTCCCCCACCATTTCTAGTACTTCCTCATTTGTTTTCCTTTCGGTCCATTTCACCTTCTCCATTCTTCTCCACACCCACATTTCAAAAGCCTCCAATCTACGTCTATCCTCCTGCTTCAGCGACCACGTTTCCGCGCCGTACATAGCTACGCTCCATATCAGAGTTTTTACGAGTCTTGTCTTAACATCCCTACTCAACGTCCCCGTCATCAACTCCCTCCTCCTTGAGAAAGCCTCCTTGCCTAGCGCAATTCTTCTCCTTACGTCCCTGCCACTTTGACCGTGTTGGTCCAAAACACTTCCGAGATATGTAAACTGTTCTACCTGCTCTATTCTTTCCCCGCCTATTTTAATATTTAGCTTAGTCTTTTTCTTTCTGGAAAATCGCATAACCTTTGTTTTATTAATATTGATTCTCATCCCATATTTATCGCACTGAACCTCCAATTCACTCAACAATGCTTGCAACCCCTTGGCTGACTGAGCAACTAATGCTTGGTCATCAGCAAACCTAACCGATTTTACGAATTCCCCTCCGACTTTCATTCCTACCTCCAGTTCTTCCCATGCCTCTTTAATCATCTCCTCTACATATACGTTGAACAGTACCGGTGACAATGGGCAACCCTGCCTTACACCTCTTCCTAACACTGCCCATCCGGACTCTCCGTTCCCCACTCGCACCTGAGCAGTCTGAGACATATACAGGTTGCGGATCAGTCTCCTGTCCCTCCAATCCATTCCTATTTTCTGCAATACACGCATTAATTTTTCCCAATTCACTCTATCAAACGCTTTTTCGAAATCTACAAAACAGGCAAAAACGTCCTGATTGTATTCTATATTCCTCTCGACTAGTGCTCTCATTACTGCAATGGCATCACGCGTACCTCTTCCTTTCCTGAACCCAAACTGATCATCCCCTAAGTAATCATTTGCCTTACTCACTATCCTTTTGTTGATGATCCTGAGAATAACTTTAGCTGCGTGGGATATCAAACTTATTGTTCTGTAATCCTCACATGACGAAGCCTTTGCCTTTTTTGGAATAGGAACTAACACCGATCTCACAAAATCTTCGGGCCAGATTCCTTCCTCATAGATACTACGAATCAGTCCATATATGGCCTTCTTCCCACCTTTCCCTAACCATTTCAACATTTCTACAGGAATATTGTCCACCCCCACAGCCTTATTTGCTTTCATCTCCTTTAATGCCCTTTCTATTTCATCGTCGAGTATGCCTGGACCTAAGCTATCTTCTTCTACGTCATGTTCCTTTTCTATGTCTAACCTTGTCGGCCTAAGTTCTTTACCATACAGTGTTTCTATATATTCCTTCCATCTCTCTTGGATTTTTCCTGGTTCAACTATTATCTTACCCCATTTATCTTTAACTGTTAGCACAGATCTTGCCTTCTTACTTCCCGATAATAACTTAACCTTGCTGTATAGAGCACCAATTTCACCCTTCTTCTGTAAACTTTCCATATCCTCGCATTGCGTTTTCCACCATTCTTCTTTTGCCTTATTTGTGGCCCTTCTCAATTTATTGTTTAACTCTTTGTACTTCATTTTGCCTAACTCTGTGTTTACATTTTTCCATCTTCTTCTCTCATCCATCTTTGCAATCATCTCATCCGTTACCCATGGTTTCCTTATCCTTTTCCCGTTAACGGTTCCTATAGTGTCTTTAGCGGCTTCCAATATCCCTTTCTTGATACATTCCCATTTTTCTTCGATAGCACTCAGTTCTTTACCGTCATCCATCATTTTCTCTACAGCCTCCTGAAACTCCTTCCTCGTTAATTCATTTACTGCTTCTAAATTCCATTTTTTAACCCGCCGCCCTTGCCTTATCTTCTTGAAACGAACATTACATTTCATAACAACTAAATTGTGGTCAGAGTCCGCATCCGCTCCTGGGAAACTGTGCGAATTTATCACACTGTTCCTAAACCTGTGCCTAACCATAATATAATCTAACTGATACCTTTCTGAGTCACCTGGCATTTTCCATGTATACCTACGCCTTTTGTGGTGTCTAAACCATGTGTTAGTGATGACTAACCCCTGTCTCCTGCAGAATTCAATTGCTTTCTCCCCGCGTTCATTTCTATTAGATAATTATGACGGGCACTATAGATATATACATATATATATGTATAATTCCTAAACACCGAGTACAATGGAAACAAAGTATTGTATGCCTCTACAATGACTGTACACTGGAAAAATAACACAATGACGTATGTTTGACGTGTAAGTCTTCAATTCTTAGCGGTCTAAACTAAACATGGGCACTCAGCACTTGGCGTACAAAATGTCTCCGTGGTTTCCAAATCTGACAGTTTTTATCACATTACTTCCTGCTCACATTTTTTACCAGCTAAACATTTAAACTAAATACTACCAAAACGAATAAATTTACATTTGAAAAGTTTTCAGTTTTCATAAAGACACTATGATGATGAATCAAGTCATATTATATTCTTCTACATGGTAGAGACATATTATACAACATGCCATTATCGTGAGCGTATCTAAGTTTGAAGAAGTAGTTTCAAAGAGCAGGAGTCGTAATTTATGGGATTTTCATAATGGTAACCATGAAAACTGGATAAATACTCTAGGGCAGTATACATTAGTATGCGGCCGACCAGTTGTGCTACAATACTGCTTAACAAGAAAGAAACATGAAAAGCCTCACCTGTGAGGAGGGAATTTATGAACGCAGTAAGAATTCTGACAGTTAAAAATAAGCAGCATCGCTAAAAACCGCAGGCATTGACCTCAATATCCACGACTATTGATTACTTTACGTGAGTTTAAGCAGGGAATCTGAACTCGCAGCCACTGTATAGGTGCATTATGTTATCGCCTGGTGTATGGAAAAACTTGGGTAACCTTAAAAACAAAGCTTTGAGAATCAAGGTAAGCCTTTCCGTTTAAAACAAACTCTAAAACAAGTGAGTAACGGAATTCGAAATATCGTTATTCACGTTTCGTTAAGGTAAAGAAAATGGAAAACAAATCCAACCGTTCGCGGCAGATTTCATTTGGTTTTGTCGTAAACTGGTGAAAAACGACGACTATTCATGGCCTTCACGATGTTCGTTTATTCATCAGGCAGTAAAACCTTTGTGGTTTTGACTGTACTATTTCTATGGAGGGAACTTAGTACTAAAACGCCCACATTACGTGCTCCGTGTTTTTAAAGGTAGGTACCTAAAGCAGTCTCACCCCAGTCACGAAATTTCACACGTATTTTTATATCTTCTGTTTATAGGTTAGGCTAATGAACTAGTTACCTGTAGTTCAATAAAATATATTTCAGAAATTGATCATCCAACATTACTTACAACTAATTTCACGATACTTTTATTAGTAATGCCATTTTTACTGGTCGCTTCCATCAGATAAGCGTAACTTTTATTTCAGTATGAAGAATGCTGGAAATATGAAGATACAAGACTCGTAGACTCTCTAAGTATTTCGATCTAACTATAACTAGCTGTAAGCTTTAGTGCATATCTAAGCAAACTTCTTCTTATAATACCTCCCTGAAGTATCCTAATTCAATCTGTTGAAAATAAACAGAAGTAAATGGTATGAAGTAAGTAGTGATGAAGTATGATTAAAGAGTATGTTAGCTTGGTTCTCAAAAACTAAATATTCTTAGCGATCAGGAGATAAACAAATCCCTAATAACTAATAAGCTAATGAAGGAAAATATAATTTTCATTTATTTAGTGGATTCGGAACACGATATGCTTTCGTTAAGTACACCAAAAATTACACCCGTGTTTAACAGACATTAGATTTCAAATCCATTGATATGTTTCAAATTATACTTCCTTGCGTTGAAAGTTCTCTGCTAAAAATTATTAAAAAAATATTCATAATATTTCTAATGAATGCGTTCCATTTGCATAGTCCGGTGGATTATGGACCAATTTTCTAGAATCTGCCGACTCAAATCTGGGCACATTTGACTACGCAATACATTCACAGAAATCCTGTAGTTAAAACCCTTTATATCTACAAATATATTGCATTCAGGTCCTTTTTTTTAAGATGAATAACTATTTTTGATCGACAAAGAAGAACATATTTTAAAACAAAATTCTACTCTCTTTCTGATCATATTCCAACATGTACGTATAATCAAGTTTTCAATATGCGGCACAGAGTTCACAAATTATATTGTCATCTTTTATTTATGTGATTATATTTATTTCATTAGGAGGTCAAATTTGTCAGTTTTAATGAATAATCCTGCCTCAAGACCTTGACGCAATATTAATCGAATACATGTATGAAATATGAAAATAAACTAATTATATATATGTTATTTTTCAAACGTTTAATTCATGGGTTTTTTCTTTCCCAATATTATGACAAAATCAACAAATGAACATTTGAAATCTAAATCAACATTTAAAAGATATATATAAAAACATATATATATACATATATATACACACACATATATATTTACATATATACATACATATACACATACATATACACATACGCACATCTATATATATATACATATATATAGATGTGCGTATGTGTATATGTATGTATATATATGTACATATATATACATACATATACACATACGCACATCTATATATATAAAAAAACCATAAACACAGTAATCAACCCGAAGGTCGATTTAGTAGGTGATGGTAGAGCACACCCATGTACCAAGGTGTGTGAATATTCACACATCAGGGTAGGGGGGCCAGTTCCTTTCCCTGTGCCGGTTATGGTTTCCCAGGAAGATCTGGTACCCGAAAAATCAACTCGTAGCTTGGATGGAGCTGCAGGTGCCCAAAAGTGCCTTGCCCGGGAATCGAACCCGGGACCCTCCGGTCAGCAGACCAACGCTCTACCCACTAGACCACCGCGACCCGCATATATATATATATATATATATATACATATATATAGATGATGCGGAAGCACTCACGAGAGCAATATAACTTTTGGACGGCACAATAGAACACAGAATAAAGCACATAACACGTAAAAGAACACTCACATTGAAGATTATTTGAGCTTTCGGCCTACTCCGAGGCCTTCTCAAAAATATATCTATAAATAAAAATACATATATCTTTAAAAAAAATATATATATATTTATATTTATATATATATATATATATATGGTTTGATATAAAATGGAATTTTTTTCTTCTCACAAATTGGTTCAAGTATGGTGTCCTGTAATTTCTAACCTCCATTGAGTATTAATACTAGTTACTTTTTTCAATAGATATTACTTAGTTAATTTTCTTCAAATATTTTAAGTATGCGTTGATGAATAAGCTTGTCTTCATTTAGTTGAGAGATAGTATATTTGTAGGAACGTGGTTGTCTTCAATGTCATCAAGAACCCAGCATGCATATGCATCTTCCACACCTGAACCTAGTTAGACTCAACAGTGTTCGCTGCAGATACAGAAGATTTCATAAATTTAGGATTTACTTTGGATTTGTTTGCATACATTTGCAAAGAGTTTCAGAAAGTAGTCAATAGTTAGACTGTCACTATCGATGTTATTATCGCTTTAATCAGGGTCATAGCAATTGATAGTAATTCACTGCAAAAGTAGATGAAATCTGATGACTAAGAAAAAATATCATCCGGGGGAGAGCCTAATGCATGAAGATAATATTTCTAATAGTGCTTCTAGATAGTGCTAATATTTCGTTTATCAATGACATTATTCCTCAAAGATACGGACAAAAATCGGTGAACTTTAGGGTGTACAAGTGACAAGCAGGGCCTTAAGAAACGATACTGTACTATCATTCTATTAATATCATTATTATTAATTATTCTAATTATTATCATCAATATCATTCTATTATTTTCTAAATCTGCCGTTCCATATACCTGTGCAAAATGTTTTTGACAAAATATATTCTGTGAATTTCTGTATGAATCAACGTAAAAGGATGCAAGTTGTGTTAATGATTTACTATGGACAAAGTTAAATATAATTTTGTCCTATTAAACGCTATTCTTGCATGTATCACTTAAAATATACTATAAAGGTAAATTTTTAATGGTCACATCGATTCAACATATTAAAAGGTTCAATTACTCCAGAAGTTCCTAGAATACAAACAAATGTATTCAGTTTCTCAAAGCAGACATGGCATAATTTCAATAAAAAATCATTTTAACATTGAAACCGCGGAGGCTTTTAGCAGGCAGCTGTCTGCCTAGTGCAAATTCTGAGTTATGAGACATGGGTAATTTTTTCAACATGATATTGGTCTTATAATATTTAAATACAAATTAGATAAAAATGCTATTTATAAAATTTGTAAAATTCAAAGGAAACCGTTGAGGTTAATTATGCATGCCAACTACTATCTTACAGATAAAATAAATTTTCCAAAACGAAACGCGAAATGAAAACATTGCCCCATTTAACAGGTTTGAAACTGGTATCACTTGGTAAAACGCAGATTTTTTTCAAAGACGCAATTGTGTGAATTCCCAAAAAATGAGTGCAACTTTGCAAAATGATCAAAATCAACACATTTTTTAACGCTTTAGGATAACACTTAAGCAAAAAGCTCATTAAATGCTAAGTATGCTCACTACTGTGGGAACTGCTGAAATTTGCGCGTTCGGATCCCATCTTGTTAAATCTCTGTGACTTGCCGGGACTGGGTTTTCCTATCAAAACCCCATGCGAAAAGTAGGGTCGTCCAATCGGTGCGTCTCAAAGGTATGGTGGCGATCTACACTGCGCCCTCTAAGCGATCAGTACGGAAAGTAATGTGGAATGTTACGACAACAGTAATTTTCGTTTGACAGAATTATAATAGTCACTGCACCACAGTTTACTATGTTAGCGAGAGTGAGGGTAAAACGATTAGGACCTTACATTTTTCCGTTCAGAATCCTTTTCTCTTTTTTGCGGGTGACCTAGTTCGCCGTTCAAAGCGTATTAGATTAGGGTTCGTACGTTCGTCTATAGACGGGAAGGGCCCGGGTTCAAAGGCGAGTACTTACGAACGCCCACAGCGCCAAAAAAAGCTGTTTGATTTTTTTGAATGCCAGTTCTACCTGGGGCACGTGCGACTGCCATGGGGGAGGGTAATTGGCACCACTACCATGAATGTGTAAATTCCATATGACGTAGGGTTTGTACGAGTTGAACTCACCCTCACCTATCAAAATCCTAACTTCGGATAGGTCTGTTGGTTAGAACCTTGCGAACCTAAAATACCGGACTTGCTCATTGAATAAATGCCTCCTGCTAAAAATCAAAGTCTTTGACTCGAAGATCTATTTGATTGCTCACGGTCATAGATGCTTACAAGGCATACCTGGATCGTAACGCCTAGTCGCAATTAAATTTTTCACGGCATGACACTTCCTCAATCACTGCCGTCTACGATGCCTTGGAAATTTCTGATACCTACTCACAAATATAAATGGAGTTTTGGGTTACCTGGAGCGTCCAAGGTCATCGCTTGGGCTTGAATTCAGGAGCACCTAGTTAGTACCCGAACGTTCTAACCTCTAGGAGCCGCTATGCTGAAAGATGATAATGATTAGCCGAAATCGTTCCACGACGCAAATCAAGCTGTAGGGTCAAACTATTGGAGTTTCGACATCTCATTGCCCCGAAGAGTGGTACACTACAAAAACTAGAATTATACATACCTATTAGCTATTAATAACTTCATCTTCTGTTGTAGTTTTTTTTAATTTAAACTAGAAAACAAACAAGATGAAAAAACTGAAAAATATTTGATTAACGAGCTAATGAATGTAAGTAAGTACCCTCCAAATATGTTTTTGAATTTGAACAAAAAAGGTTAAACCCAACCCAGGTCTCATGTGAAAACCCGACTTGAGTAGCATGGTGGATGTTTGGACTGGGCCCCAGTATTACTGTGCCCTCTCTTCTCCTCCCTCGGAACTATTACCAGGTGGGTGAAAAGGGTCGCCCACAACTAACTGCCTAGTACATCCGGGAAAGTGGAAACAAATCATAACTCGACCACCTTCTCCCTTTGCCTCTGCTCTTTGAAGGGGGTAAGGGCGCGGTGGCCGCGGGGGCGGAGGAGGAGTCGGCGGCGGGAGGCGGAGGAGGCGGTGGTCGTCGTCTGCCGGGGGCGACAGGATGACGGCGGCCGCTGGGGGGATGGGGACGCCGTCCCGCCTCGTCCTCCTCGCCGCTGCATTGGCCGCCGCCGCGACGCCCGCCAACGGATTCCACCTCTGCGACGCCCCGAGGACTCTCCTATCGCTCCCCGGGGATGCCGTCATCACGGGTAAGTTCTCTCCCCCCATCTTTCTTCTCCACCTCCTACATTTCCCGGTGCAAGGCACGCACGGCGGCGTAGTTAGCCGCACGCACCTCAATTTCCATGCCAAGCTGCCAGCCGCGCGGGCCCGAATGTGGTTCGATACTCGCTTATCGAGGTCGGCCGCTGCGTCCTTTGATCTGCGCGCCCTTCCCCGGCCACGGAGACCGGGGAACGTGTCGAGGAGACGAGGGAGGCGAAACGATATGATGGTGAGCGCGCCGTGGGGCTTTGGTTGGTGCTGGTGTAAGGGTTTCTGCGGCGGTGGGGATTTGAAAAACAAATCGTTTGCGTTCAGCATGTTACCATATTCAAGCCAGTTTACCCATCCATTATCAAATATAAGGGCAGCAATACTGATTGACGGTAACATATTGCATTACCTAGGTCCATTAAAATTACTTCTTCGTGCCCATTCGAGGAGAAATGAAGCAATAGTTTCATTAGATCTTATTGTCTATTACGAAATGTTTTAGAAATACCTTTTCAAGCGGGATGGAATGAATTCGACATCCCCCTATTCAAGAAAATGACTCCAAGATGACTTAGGATGAAAGACGAGATTTTCTGTGGTGACCACATTCAAAAGGGAAAAAAACGAAGCCATAAACGTGCATTCCAATGAGTCTTTTTAATTTAAATGTCCTAATGCGATAAATTGGAAAAATATAGAAGACATGTTAATTATTTCTCTGGATAATGCTAAAATTCCATGATAATGACAAATTACTTTCATATACAAACGACGAAAGAAGAATAATGCGTCAGAGAATTGCGCATCCTTTTTAATGAAGGCATTTTTTCCAATCTCCCATCGTTTTGCATTTATTTTTATGCGGTGCCGCCGTTAAAAATGCCGAAACTATTGTTTCGGATGAGTAGATTTTAATCACAATGTAATCAGGTACCTACTCCGATTAAAAATTTTATGTGAAATTTCGTGCTGCTCGGGTAAATAGTTTTCGACTTACAGTGCCCACATATATATTTTTTTTATTAAGTAATCTACCGGTTTAGGTAGGTTTTTAGATGGACACAACTATCAAATAAACATTTTGTAACTCCAAACAAAACCCAATCCCCCACACATATATACATATAAAATGCACATAAGTTCAGATTCGTTAAAATTGTCACCACAGAACATAAATTTTTCATGAAAAAAATATTCTTCCAATATTCGTATTTGCCCATGGAGAAAGTAATTACTACCGACGTTTACAAATGCCAAACGGGGGATCTGAATACTTCGTGCGTCAGAATTAGGCAATAAAACATAAATATGTTTTAAATAATCCAAGAAACATAAATGCAAGGGTGGTCTGAAGGGTTTCCGACCTAACAAAGGTACAGGACATTTTTTCTGAAATTATCTAAAATTTTCTGAGTCGGAAACTTTTCAGACCACCCACGTATGATGACATTTTAAAACATTTCGATCAATATCGGAAATAATTGGGGCTAAAATATTGATCTGTGTGCCTTAAAATGCTATTGCTTTGTTTTTACGCCTTTCTTTTGGTAATAATTTACCAGAAATGTCTCCATGGTGAAATTACGTACATAGATTACACCTAAAATCCTATTTACTAGTGAAACATATTTCCGATCAAATATATTAATCAAATCACATCGTTTGGTTTACATTTGGATGAATACAGTACTTATCTATGCTTTAGTTATGTTATTCCCTTAAGAACACTATTTATTGCCCAACATTTCAATTATTCTAATGCTCATTAGTTTCTACCTCAGCACTAAAAAGTGTAATCTTTAGTCTTTTGTAAACAACGTCGAAGAAAAATAAAAATGTAATGTTTGATATTCCCAATGACTAAAATAATATTTTCCATGACTTTCTTTAGATGACGGCCGAGAAGAAGATTAACATTAATCATCCTTTTTTTTCTCTTCCATCATTCTCTCATTATGACTGAGAAGAAGTGCATCGATATAATACTAATATAATTTTCTGACTCAAACCTTTCCTCATCTCCTCAGGATTGTTTGACGGCCATTCGGGACCAAACTGCACGGATCCGCTCTCCTCGGGTCTGCAACAGATGGCAGGAGCGGCGTGGGCGGTCAATGCGCTTAACGACATCGCCTTCGTGACAGGAGTCAAACTAGGTGAGATATGAGGCGTGAGGGTTTTGCTGCGGTCGTGACATGGGATTAAACCGACTTTTGAATTTTCAAAGGACTCTTTGGCGACGTTGAGTATCAATATCGCAGCTCTGACAACATCTACCAGACTATGCAAGTGAACCGAACTATATATTTGCGTTTGCGACGTAAACGGCGGAGTGCTTAAGCATCAGTCAGTCAGTCTCCATCTTCTTACTAGGGTACTTCTGTTCAAATCCATAATACGACCTATCTTAACCTACGGTTATCCAGCCTGGGGATCAGTAGCTGCAAAAAACCTGAACAAACTGACACGCTTTCAAAATAAAATCTTGCGAACTCTTACTAATTCCCCTTGGTTCGTCCGAAACTCAGACATTCACAAGGACCTCAAAATACCAAACCTATCTAAGAGACCTAGCCCTGTCATTTCAGCAAGCAATAGGAAATACTGGTAACCCTCTCATAGAACCTTTATGGAACTATTCTGATAATCCCCATTTTAAATACAAACGTGCAAAAACAAGTCTAAATGAATCCTAACAATCACCAAATAGTATACTCGTTAACTTAATTTCGCCCTTAAGCCACCTATATCACACAACCGTTTATCAGCAAAGCTGGGTATCGGTATAAAGTGCGCCAAACGGCGCAGTACTTAAGCATCAGTCAGTCAGTCATTTCTCCCTATAATGCACTAAATAATAACCAACCAACCAGTGGAATTAATGATATTTTAATAAATTTGAAATCTCATACTACGGGCTTGTCAATAGAAATAGATCATAGAATACCTATTATATTCTATTACTTATACATGCCATATATATCATATTAATATATAGATATATATATATACACATTCAAACACGAAATACCGCCATATGGCGAATAAATATTCATTCACATTGAATGTGAATCACATTTCAATATGAATGAATATATATATATATATATATATATATATATGTATATATATATATATATATAATATATATAATATATATACATATATATATATCATATATATATCATAATATATATACCATATATACCTATTACTTATTCCAGGGAAAGCGGAAATTTGAGAATCAGTAGCAAAATGTCAGACACGATATGTACAGTGAGAATTATAGGGAATTTCACACTTTGATCGTGTTTACGTCCTAGTTCTGTTTCCAAGGGTTTTCGCTTATGGGAGGAAGCTTCTACTACATCGGTGATTGTTCATTATGACTCCAGGATAATGATACCTTCTGTGTACAGAGATATGTCTTGAGTTAGTAGAATCTTCTCTCTCCCTCTGGTGTGAATCGTCACCGTTCGTGTCGGAGATTATCGGGTGGTATTGCAAATGGAAGTGCCAGGCACAGGGGCAATCAAAATGGGTGGCGTGTACTGGCTCACCGTGCCGAGGGAGTGACTTCCAATTCCGGGGATTGTACAACAGTGACGCGATCCCTACCTGATGGAAAGTTTGGAGAGCACTTCAAGAGCAGCACTCCGTCCACCGGGTCGGACGCGAAACTTGTGTGAACCCGCTGTTGCATTGAGAGTGGGTAATTCTACAAGCACGTTATTTTGTATGCCTTACTTTATGTCCGGAGTAAATCTGACGTACGTCAATTGCCATTCTAGGAGTTCAAGATGAAGAATTTTGGAATAATGAATTTAAATGATTATTAAAATGGACCAAATTTTGTTAATGCGCGAATGAAGTACAATCGTTTACATTCATAATATTTACTATTTCTGCTGTGACTCGGCATGATTGATATTCATTTTTAAATTTAAAACCTTCTACCTTTCCATTAGTTTTATCACTGTAACTGGTTCCATCACCCTGAAGCATAAGTGCGTATATGTGCATTTTCCAGTGCAACGCAGCACCCTGCTCACTAGAATATGAGATTTGAATGTTGAAAGTTGAAGACACATTCATGAGAATTTTTTTACGAAATTAGTCTGAAATGGAAAATATTGCTGCAACTAAATTTTTAGAATGTTCCAAGCTTCAATTTCGCCAGACCAGCGAAATGAATCACCGCGGGTGCAACCCGAAAATCTTGTATCAGATGTAATCACCATCGAGGAAACCTTCGCATATTCTTTACATCGTTTGATGGACCAATTTCGGGTTTCCCCATTTTGTCATCGACTGCTAATAATCACCTCTAAATTCCATTTCATTCATTTCATCTACATCTACACAATACCCCGCAAGTTGTTGCAAGGATGTGTGGCAGGGGGTGGCAGGTCATTAGCCATTCTAGACATATTTAATGATGCGCGTGGCACCTTGCGATTCACCAAAAACCGCGTGGAATGAGGTCGAACGAACAAAAATCATGGAACATGCCTGCACATATGTATTGTAAGTTCACACATAGTATGTAATTCACACATACTAGCACTCAATAAACGCACACACACACTCAAAGGGTCCAACTTCTGGGAGAATCTGAAAACAAAGAGCGCAGACGAAGATAGTGCTAGTGTGTGTGAATGGTCTGTGTTCGTCCTTCGTGGATAGACACAGAGTGTGTACTTGTAGAACATCCTGGTACCTTTAACGGGGTCTTCCCTACAGCCTCGTGAAGGATTACATTTCCACCTAGAATCTTTAACAGGTCTCACAGCCTCGTGAATGATTCTAGACAGGATAGTGTGTGTGTGGCTGTGTGTGGTCCCTGGCGTGGATTAATTTCCCGTAAACCACCACAGAGGGTATTCTTGGTCGAGAGGTTGTGGTTGGTCCCTTTCGTGGTTCCCGCGAAAAACAACGCAGAAATTCGTCTGACGAGAGTTGCGACTGTTTATTACGGCCATCGGAGTTTTCCCCCCTTATTATTTTAAGCCAAATAAACCTTCAAAACAGTAAGTATATTAGAGACGACTTACGGAATGGAGTAAGAATGAGTATTTTCCATTTAAAGAGAATTTATCATAAGAATCTCTCAAAGGTCAGGGTAAGAAGTACTTAAGACGTCGTCGAATCTTAGCATTTGAAGAAAATTTTTGAACGACAAACTTGAGAATCTATTACCTTATCTGGAGACATTTTTGTTGATATTCATTCAGGAAAAAAATCTTTCAATGATTCCTATTTCGTTTTTAATCAGCGAACTTTCCCAAACAGCATCTTTATTAGCTTGAGGTGCACAAATGACGAATTCAGCCCATTTTTACATGAAGTTTCTTACATGTTTCTATATAGCTGAAAAAAATCGATTTCGGATTTCGCAAATTATGTAATAAAACTTGCTCTTTCTGTATGAATCTATGCCCTAGAGGTGCCGTCCTGATTTAACGCATGGGCAAATAAGTAATTTTAATTTAAATTCTCATGTTTATCAGCATTTCCATTTCATAAAACCCATGTGCGTTGAACTACGTATTTTGAAGAGCCGCAGCAACAATAGTTCGGGGCAACGTTGATGGTAAATTAGTTGATCCGTTCCCTGTATGGCATTTATTTGTCGTTGTATATATGCGATATGGAGAAAAAACGTTGAAACCTCTTTCCTTTCCTTCTAGTTTTAATACTACATGAGCACTGAGCATATACTGAGCTTCATATCACTGTACTTGCACAATGAATGCTCTATGTTTGGATTTCTGAAATGTCGGAGAAAAAGGTCGAAACGAAAAGACTCATCGTGCTCCTTTAATCATTGAAACCCTTTTTAGGTGATGAAGTTGACAGTTTGTTGACTACTTAGGCGGCATTCCTTTTATCAGGAAAGCGCAAACATGTCCCAATTGCGAAAGTAAGCTCTTTCGCACATTTGGATCATTGATATGCCTTTCCCTTTCATCTCTCTCACTTTATCCTGCTTCCATTGAAACTTTTCAAAGGGCTGCTTCAATCTACCCATATCCGGGGTTTCGATGGTGAAGGTATTATGTCGGAGTGCACTTTGTTCCTTTCAAGCCTTTGAAAAATACCGTTTAAAATGTTTAAAAGCGACTGTCACTTTTCTCCCGCGAGTGGCAATTTGCGCAAAAGTATCTCCGTCAAAGACCCTGCACTCATTCACAACTATTATGTATCTCATGATGGTCTACAGTCTGATTGGTTAGACACTTATTTTACATGCTTGCTTCACTATCAAATCTCGAGGATGCCTCTTCCCTCTTGATCGCGTGGACCCCACAAAAAAAACCAAAGAACCAGTAACTCCGCACCACGTGGTTATTCTTTTTCGATCAGTAAAATTTTAGTTTAGTCTCATCACATGACAACCGACTAGACAACAGTCCTTAAAAGCCTGAAGTCCTCAAGAGTCTGGTGAACACAGTCATCGAATTACAATGATCACGATCATAATTTTGTTAAGTGGTTCCACTGTAAAACTCTTTCGGCATAGTCAAATTGAGAATAAAGTTATCCTGAAAATAAATCTGAAGGCTTCGGAATAAGATCATCAGAAAATTGTTGAATTTTAGCCATACTCAAAATCGGATTTTTTTTCGGACTATAACCACCGAAAACAATGAAATACAGTGTTCCACGTGATTGTGTTCCACTTTTCTTCCTCTCCCTAAAAATCTTGTACATCGCCAACTTATCTAAATTTCCTATAATGCGCAAACGCCTTCTGTAGCTAGTCATCTTAACAAGTTGCTACTACCAATGCATTTCAGTAGGTATTTACTCTTCGTGAAAATCCATTGATCGCGATCGTCTGACCTAGTTAAACATTCGCCCAAGGCTGAACGTAGTCTCCGGTAAAAAGGACTAAAAAAGATCCCTCAGTTTTCGCCCAAAATGGGACCAAGAACTTTTAGGGTAAACGCTTCATGTCTACTTTATGATGCTCTACGATATTTCCTGAATAAGAACGCCAAATGAGTAAATCTAAAATGGAATTATGGTAGTTTTAAACACGAGTGTTATCAAAGATGTACCCATAAAAAATGAAACTACCTCAATTGATTTTCAGGCTCTCATATTTAATTTTCCCCTTTCTATTCCAAAACTCCAACTTTGTTTGAATACCATGGAAGTGTAAACCTAAAAGATACCGTCGAACATCACCAATGCAGTTTATTGCTGATCCTTTCATCCCCTTTCTCACATTAAGTTGTTTTGGTTTGCTGGGCTTTTATGATGATTATGATATGATACGTAGCGTGAAAATAACTCGCCTTGAATAAGTGTCAAGCACGAATCCCGCGATACTCCACAGAGTACTTCAGTCAGATAAACTACAGAGACATCCCCTTATATTTTGAATTTCTGACGGGTTAACTAGCTGAAAGCTCTTGGCCGGATTTTAAAGAACGTTTGAATCCCGGGCAAGGCTAATGATTGTTACCGTCTATAATTTTCACATTTGTGTGCGAATCAGTTGGTCACCTCGCTAACGCAATGTCTGCACCATTCCACGGAGCCCATAAATTAGCAATATCACTTATTTTTGATAAATCCGAGAGCTATAGAACTTATCTTGCCCGATTCACTGCTTCTTCTACCGAAACGTTTCCCCATTTTCAGTACTCATGCAATCCTTTTTTATTACGGAATTCAGGTCTCACGCTATACGACGCATGCTCATCGCCGGAAACGGCCCGTAGAGCACTGGTCACCGCCCTCGTGGAGCAGGAGTGCGACGAATCTTATCCATTGGGTGAGTACTTTATCTCTCGCACCAGGATCTGAACAAGAGAGGTGACGAAGAGCTGAAGGTAGTTTTTTTTTCACTCTCATGATTGAATTTGCAGGATTTTAATCAGCCAAGACAACGCACGAAATCAACACAATTTTTTCACGTAATCTCATCTCAATGTGAGTCGCGACCACTCCATATCACTTGGTCACTCCAAAACCTAAATGGCACGTTCCTTAACGGAGACACCAATAAAAACCTGTCCTGAGTCTTATAAGATGGAGGTAGAAGCTCTCAAAATGGGTTTGATTGAGGTCTCGCTTAGCGGAAATAATGTTCATAAGCCTCCCAAACCTCCATTTTAGGAAATCAGGGGTAAAAATTAAAGGAATAAAGAATTATGAAAGTAGAGAGAATACGCATCATTGAAGTATGTTTATTTAGTTGGCGTTATGTTAAAAGATGATATAATGTCACTCAGTCAGAACCCAGCAGTCGATCCTGACAACTGTTAGAGTTTATCAAAAAAAAGGTCTATATTTTGCTTTTTAATTCAGTCAATGGAATTTTGAACCACCCAATTGAACCTCCATTTTAATTTAATTGGAAAACACTGACTAAAATGTGCCAAATTTACCTTCGCAATCGGGATCTTTACTTCTTCAAAAATCAGTTTTTGAAGCTAATCACTAAACAATAAAGCTAATCACTAAACAATAATCTATATTTGCTAATTTCGTGGCGAAATACGGAGTATTTTCTCCTATAAGATATTTTCTTTCTCGAATTTTCTTTAAACGCACTGGAAGCATTAAATTCCATTATTAATACTTAAATTCGATGAAATATTTCCCTTTCTTTAAGTTTCCAATCTAAATCGATCTTATTTTTCATAGATATTTCACGTTGAATAGAAATTATTCAGAGAAACAAAGGAGTTGGAAACTATTAAATCGTGGAGGTAAACACCGCTGGGAGCTACGACAAATCTTCAGAGCTGAGGTTCATCGTATGGCACACGAGCTAAACTTAAGCAATAGTACTTTTAAAAAATCTTCGAGGTAATTTTTGTGGTGGTCCACCTCTAGACCTCTCTTGTTCATTACACTAAACAGGGGTGGTGACGACGCGCAGGATATCGGGTTTCATGCGCCCACTGACGGACGCCCTGGGACCCCTCTCCCCCCTTGTGACCACGGTGGCCGGAGGTCCTCCCTCCTCGATCCTCGCCAACGCCTCCATGGCCATCCTGAGGGCCTTCAACTGGACGGAGGCCGCCATCGCCGCCGGATCCCCGAGGCTCCTGCGGACCTTCATGGAAACGGCGACGGACGATGCGCTCTGCATATCCGGACAAGCGCTTCTCCCGAGGACGGCGTCGACAACCAGGTAGGAGAACCAACCGGAAGAGAGCGTGCCGCCGAGGACAGTTAACATATAATTCCGTATTATTAGACACTTGACGTTGGTGTGCTAACGAGTGCTTGATATGGTGCATGATCGGAACTTTCTTTGAAGTATTTAACGCAATAACTGAACAAAATGTTCAGCGCAACATCGGCCAGACCCTTGGGAGACAACATGAAAGGGAAGGAGCCTTCAGGATTTTTTTTACGACGTTCTATCTTTCCCAGTCATGTTCCACTCCAACGGCGTGTGCCTAATGGAATTTACAATTTTGTCACCTCTACCTCTGAGAGTAACTTACCATAATATTAAAAGTGGCGCTGGGTTAAACTACTCATGAGCTAAGCCTTCCAAATGCACCAATAATGAATCCATATTAAATTGAAATGTCCACTTGAAAATTGATGGATATTTTTCTTAAAAGAATTCCACTTTTGGCCGATGAATTAATTTAAAATATAATAAATATGTAATAATATATAATAATAATAATAATGTATAATAAATAATGACTTTCAGCATCGGAATGCAGTTACAGTAATAAGTAATTGAGGAGAAGGGAGTTTTCATTGATAAATTATGGACGTTATTTCATCCATATGTTTTTCTTCTGAAGTATTTAAAAAATTACTACCGCATCACTAATTATCATTTTGTGACTCCCCACCTAGCAAACTAATCTATATCAGGTCCCTCTTTATCTCGGTGTACTTCTTTCCTCCCTTCATCCCGTCCAACATCCCTATCCGGTTCCTACCCTTACCTCGCTTGCCCAACATTCTCCCCTCTATTACCCTCTTCAACATTCCACTACCGCTCAATACGCCTTTCATCCATTTTTCCTGCCTCCATAGGATTTCTCTGAACAAACCCCTCTCCTCCCCCACCATTTCTAGTACTTCCTCATTTGTTTTCCTTTCGGTCCATTTCACCTTCTCCATTCTTCTCCACACCTACATTTCAAAAGCCTCCAATCTACGTCTATCCTCCTGCTTCAGCGACCACGTTTCCACGCCGTACATAGCTACGCTCCATATCAGAGTTTTTACGAGTCTTGTCTTAACATCCCTACTCAACGTCCCCGTCATCAACTCCCTCCTCCTTGAGAAAGCCTCCTTGCCTAGCGCAATTCTTCTCCTTACGTCCCTACCACTTTGACCGTGTTGGTCCAAAACACTTCCGAGATATGTAAACTGTTCTACCTGCTCTATTTTTTCCCCGCCTATTTTAATATTTAGCTTAGCCTTTTTCTTTCTGGAAAATCGCATAACCTTTGTTTTATTAATATTGATTCTCATCCCATATTTATCGCACTGAACCTCCAATTCACTCAACAATGCTTGCAACCCCTTGGCTGACTGAGCAACTAATGCTTGGTCATCAGCAAACCTAACCGATTTTACGAGTTCCCCTCCGACTTTCATTCCTACCTCCAGTTCTTCCCATGCCTCTTTAATCACCTCCTCTACATATACGTTGAACAGTACCGGTGACAATGGGCAACCCTGCCTTACACCTCTTCCTAACACTGCCCATCCGGACTCTCCGTTCCCCACTCGCACCTGAGCAGTCTGAGACATGTACAGGTTGCGGATCAGTCTCCTGTCCCTCCAATCCATTCCTATTTTCTGCAATACACGCATTAATTTTTCCCAATTGACTCTATCAAACGCTTTTTCGAAATCTACAAAACAGGCAAAAACGTCCTGATTGTATTCTATATTCCTCTCGACTAGTGCTCTCATTACTGCAATGGCTCTTCCTTTCCTGAACCCAAACTGATCATCCCCTAAGTAATATATTAGTGATAAATTTTTGACTCAAAATGCTGGTTCTGTACCAAGAGATGATGTCGAGCTACAATGCTAAGTAATACAGTGGTCTTAAACTAGATTCAATAAATTGTAAACGCGTAATAGGTACCGTACGTAAGAGACGTCATGTCATTTGGTCGGTTTGAAATCCACGCCCCAACCGTAACACTAAGTAAGCGTCAATGGAGGAAACCCTGAAATATCCTAAATTACCTACCTCCATCAGCTTTTCATGACAACTTTACATCATGACAATTATACAAAAAATACCTGTTCTCACGGGATAATCGGATTTGCTAGGTTTTTATTTCGTTTAAAATGGTATCTTCAAGGTACTTTAACATACGTGTAGCTCGCTCAGGGTCCACAAGTTAAACAGAACAGGACATTTTCACAGAACAAAAGCGGTGGTACGGAATTCTTGCGTCGAAGTCTAATTTTTTTGGTTGTTTGCTCGCAGGCCGCAGTTTAGAACGAAATAAGTTACATCTCTTCGAACACAATAAGTTACATCTCTTCAGGACATTCAGCAAACTTTTAGGAATCTGAATAAATTTGACTTTTTATATTTGCTCGCTGATGGTATGCTCCCTCAGAAGCAATTTACGTCCTGTGACACTAAAAAGTGACAGATACAATTATTTTCTAGTCTTCTTAAAAAAGGATTACCGGTTTTCACGATGAATTTCAGTAATAAAATAAAATCCTTGCAAATATAAAAGGAATCCCCAGACAACTTGTATGATATCACCTGTTAGTCGCATTTGAAATTCTCTTGAGAGAGGGATTTTATGTGCTATAAGGCGCCAGGAAAAATTATACGAGGACCTTCTATGTATTGACTTAGCTTTGCCAATAACGACAAAACTAGTAGTCACTATGACACATTGCTGAGATATCATGGAGGAATAAGCTCAATCGACGAAGACAAACAGGGAATGGTTCTGTGATTTGACGAATGTATTAGATATTTATCAACGGAAAATCATTTGCTGATCATGATGCAAAAACGTAATTGCAAGTAAATAAATCGGCTAGAGTGAAAATATTTACCAATATGACTAATCTTTGGCAGTCGTGCCAGTAATTTCTTGCTCATGTGTATTTCATAAAATGAAGAGTTTTAGAGGCATACATATAAATTAATATCCTTTTATCTCCAAATAAATAGATATATTTAGTCGTATTTGCAATGTTTGATCAGATTTTTAGTCAAGTTATCCATCTTAATATTCCTAATTGTTACGATCATTACGATTGAAACACTTTTTGATGAAAATCTCCAGTCTAGCTTATTGAATATTTAATTGACTTTACTTGCCTATGAAGGAGAAAACTGTTTATCTTATCATTGAAAAATGTTCATGACGTATTAGACAGAAGGAACCAGCATTATGGCTATTCGAAGTTTAGCACATCGATAGCTTACGCATAACGCAGCTAACTCTGACGTGTATGACTTCGGACGAAGTTCATGTAACACAATGGTATAATTTAGATGCATTGAGAATTGATAGTGATTATAAATAGAACAATCGTTGAAAATACGTAACGAATGACACCGACTTTTGGAAGTTGTTAAAATGATAAAATATATCATCTCCCTTTAATCGTATCCTGAGTATCCTAAAGGGTATATGGGAAGATCCGATTGGTAGAGGGAGATGGGAACGGTCGCGATCGACCTTGCTCCCTCAGAGCAAAGTACTCGATCACTTAGTTTACACTTTAAGTGGGAACCTTTGGCTTAAGTGGGAGCTTGAAGTAGTTGCCCTTGGACAGAAGCCCACGAAGCAAGGGCACTTGGAAGCATATTCTCTCGCCTATTTCACCCATCCTCTTCATCCTTATCTTAGCTTTGCCACTCTTCCCTCTGCGCCAATCCGTTTTCGCTTCCTCTAACCGATTGGCACTTGGTGCTGAGGCGCACCGATTTATGAGTGCATTTCGCACCGTAAACGCAAAATAAACTTACCATTATGGCACAACGACCGTGCATAAGGCGAGATTAGAACCTGACACCTCTTTGGCAAGACGGCGAAACTCTTATCCATGGAGTAAATTTATCCAGCACCAATTTCTCCCGCAGTAATAGCAGTCGCTAACCGGTGAATGGACGGTCAAACCAAAATTTTTCTCAATAAATTAGGCTGATCGTTCTTGTTCAACTCTCCTTTTTTCTACTCGTTTATTATGTATAAACGTGGAAAATTTTCTTATATACTGCAGGGAAAAGTCTTGGAAACAGCATGTTCACAGACAATGGAAAATACCATCGTTTTTCCGTAGCGTTTTGAAGTATGCTATTCATTACTTAAGTGTGAGTGCTTCCAAACAGGTATATTATTATTATTATTTTATCTATTATTATCATTATTATTGGTATTGTACTTTTTAATATAATTTTTGGATGGAATTAGGTTTAAACGGCACAAAAATTAATCCCTTTCCTTTTTATAATAAAACAAAACCTGTTGATGTCCCTCACTATAACAAACCCTTCTTCATTTCAAAAGCCTCCGATTTACTCCTACCACCTTCCTTCAACGACTATGTTTCCACGCCCAGGCTCGATATCAAAGTTCCAATAAGCCTTTTCTCAACATCCTTAAACAACTTCCCAGAAAGGCAACGCGGAAACAATCGACATTGTAATAAAAATTTTAACTAAAAAGTAAAAACTAAAAGTGTAAATCGAAAAAGATTTTTCAAATAATATGGAACGCCTCCAAAAATTAAAGACTGAATTCAATAGTTCAGCAATAGTAGTCGTACGTAAAGTTATTAGCGGTAGCGACTGACCGCTGAGGTAATATACGCCATTAGGATTAGATAGGGGTAGGGTATTAAGGGAATGGATGAAGGGTGGAGAAAATCCTGGCGACGGCATTAGTCTACTATCAACAAATAGCGCCAAGAGGTGCGCAGTTTAACGTCCCATCTTACGTACAGTTTACTCCACTGGACATTCTCTCCACATGGCACCACAATTAGGGATCAGGATAACATTGTAAAATTGGGGATTGTGACGGTGCGGTGGATAGCGTATTGGCTTTCCACCCAGAGGGCCCGAGTACGACTCCTGGAGACGGCAGACTTTTTTACAGTGGTATGTCAGTCTCTGCATATATATAGACTCCTATTGCGATAATCTCTAGTGTCATTTTCCTGAATGAAAACGGATGAGTATCATCACACCGTGCCGTCGTCCCGATGTATTTGATCAATGGAAAAAATGAATACCGCCTCCTTCATCGCATAAATTATGTGTCGTGTTTAACGCACTGCAGGAAACGGGGAACGGGAAGGTTCGAGTGGAGCTGAGTGGTATGATAGGGACGGCAGAGGGAGACGGCGGTGTTGTAGGGAGGGACTCCCCGTGGAGGAACAGGTGCTCGCGAGAGATAGGACAGAGATGGAGCGGAAGCAATGGGGACGGATGAGTTTGAGGCGGGAGGGATGGAGAGACGTGGCCGAGGGCGAGGTGGTCGGCCTCGCGTACGTTAAGGACCAAGGAGGGAGGAAAATAAAACGAGAGAGAGGTAGACTGACCCGTAATCAAATGATGTGATCTCTCCCACCCTCCACAGACTTATTTCAGACGAGGCTTAGAAAGAGAAATGGTTCTGTGAGAAGGATTGATATAAACCGCAACCAGCGTACCACTTATATGTGTACTTAAAATGGCAAGATGTTTACGGAAACATTTTTTATTGCCTAATTATATTTTGTCAGCATTTTTGGATGAATCATGTATGGTGTCCACTAAATTAATATAATGACTCTGGGACATTATTCACTGAATTTTTTTAATGCGTAGTCTACGGTTTAATTAGACTTTTTTATGGCACACAGACTAACGACCGCTGCATTTTTAGGCCTTACCTAAAGGAATGCAACCGGACGTTCTATAGTATAATAGAACTCTTTTTTAATAAAGCGTACTTCCTGCCTCCCTTAATTCTGTCAAGTATGCCTCTCCCTACGCTCTTCCATGCTGGCTTATGTCCTCCTCTTTATCAGGGTTCTGTTCAACATTTTACTATCACTCAAAACGCATTGTATTCAGTTTTCTCGCTTCCCTTGGATTTCCCTCAACATTCTTTCCGCCATTATCATAACTAATTCTTCTTCGTTTGTTTTACTCTCCATCCACTTTTACGCACGTGGTGTTCCGCAAAGCGATTTCATTAAATCTTAATATATTCATCGTATTTTTTAGCATTAAAATGTCACATAAGCTCGCTTCTGATTCTTCATTGCAAGCAATCTCAAGGAATAAATTGAAAATATTTCTTACGGAGTTCTCGCCAAATTATTTAGGATATCTTTTGAAAAGGCGATAAAAATAGCTCAAATACAGGTAATGGACGTGGAAAAAAAACTTATGTAAATGAGGAAGAAATTAAAATATTCCGTTTTTCAGTTGCGTCGCAGTTGTTATAGAGCAATCAAATACCCCCTGGCATCATTAAACACAATGGATCTAATGCTTCATGGACGCAGCAAAAATTAAGGAAACCTAAATCCCAAGATGCCTGAAAGATATGATCCAGACAAATTTTGTGTTAAGCGTGGAGGAAATACAACAAACGGAGTCTTTCATATCTGCCTCAGAAGTAGCGTAAAATATAATATTTGAAGCTCAGCGAATATCAAAGGAGGATTATCTCACAAGAGAAAGTGTTTGCCATGAATACGCCATTAGACTCAGTGATGTACTACTTGGAGATCATTTTAAAATCAAGGGAGAAATACGCGAAAGCATTCCTGTGCCAAATGGCATTCTATAAAACAGAGACATTAAGAGAAACAGAGAACCTTAGAAAATTTGACCAGAGTAGAATGGAAGCCCTCATGAACTAGTGCTAGAGTTAGATGCTGAAGGACAAATGGACAGACAGTGTGAAATATTTAGCACACAGAACAGTAAAAGAGGGAAAGGTAATACGAAGTACCATTAGGGAAAGGAAAACCAGATAGATGGGCACACTTTGAGAGTTAATGGATTCGTTAGGATAGTTATCGAAGGCCTAAGGACAAATCTGTAGTTCAAGTGAAGAAGGACGTTAGACGGTAGATCAATCAGCCTTCAAATGAGCTTATATGAGAAAAGAGACTGCATCAACCGACCTTCCAATTGAAATCCTGATAGTGTGAAGATTATGACGATTGATTCATAGAAAAATATTTTTTGTAAGTCATCAAGTTGTAAAATAAATTAATGTGAGTGAACTATTGAATTGAAATTATTCGTGTTCCAATGATAAACCTTGTTGATCATGAGATTTTTCACACTTCATCACTTTGGATCAAGAAGTTCTGACGTAAGGTACGAGCAGCATACCAGAAAAAAGTATGGAAGCTAATTTTCTATCAGAGTGACTCCGAGGTCATGAAATCGTTCACGACGCACGAATACGTCACAACGTCCGTGTATTCGAAACTTAATGAGGTCAGTTTAGCCGAGCCAATTTTCTCAGCTAGCAACTTTTTCATATTTATGTTATAGTGACTACAAGCGTGAGAAAAATTATTGGGACGGAAGTCATAGTAATCTTCCTGTCAATTATTGTCATTCTAAAGCATTTATCACCTGTTATGTACTTAATATTTCTTAATTTAACTTTTCCTTCGATACATTTTTACACTCTTACGTAATGTCAAAGACCCTACCTACAGAAAAAAAAGACTATCTTTTCAAGATGTTGAAGTAGGCTGCCATCAGCTTAAGGCAAAAAATCGTACTGCGATTACCACATTCACGTTGTGTTCAAATGTTCGTAAATTTAAAATGTCCTATGCCATGTTTCTAGAAAAATGTTTAAATCAATTCAACTCGTACACAAATACCGTTGTTCCTTTTAACGCGCTACAAATTTGTAAAGAAATGTTTGATAATACTTCACTAACTTTTATAAATAAGTTGGCGTGACCTAATCATTATTTGCTACGTTCTGCGCGAACTTTCCAGCCACCTTTATCCTTATTTTTGTAGATCAGAATCGGTATTTTTTTTAAATATGCCAAGAGATATGTGTTATGAATCCAAAACTCGAGCAAAATAATAATCGGCTCAAATTTTTCTGGCCCCCAAATGCATTCTGTAAATCTTCATGCTTTATCCCACGCCATATGACAAAATATCACCAGAAAATTTGACAATAAATAAACACAATTTCTGTACCAATTTAATGTATGCACACCATTAACTTTTCTATTGTTCATCCATATTCTGTAATGAAAAACAAAATCAGGCCACGTCCAGGATTTTTAATTTGAATAACTAATAAATCAAAACAAATTAACTGAAAGAAACGGCTGAAGATATCAAATATCATGGTGCTAACTTGAACGCGGTGGATTCAGATGTTATTCCCGCCGTTACACCAGACACAATTATAAATATCGTATAGTGGCCATGAATAGTGTTGGACCTCTTCAATTTCCGGTCTAACTCTCAACCTATTCTCCCTCCTTGCTTTAGGGGTTATATAAATTCATAGATCAGATAAAATATTGCGTAAGGTTATAGTGGCTGATTGAAGTGGATACGATTTGGTTTTTTTTTGTTTTTTGTTGGGGAGGCGACCGACAGCTAAGGTCATTTGCGCCATTAGGGGTGGGTGGGAAAGGAAGGGTTAAGAGAAACCCGGCGTCGGCATTAGCCTACCCTTGTCGAAAGACGCCAAGGGGTCCGCAGTTTAACGTCCCATCCGACGGATATCGTACTCGCTCAAAGAGCTCTCCACAAAGTCCCTCAAGTAGGGATCGAGATAACACTGAAAAATATTTGTTGTCTCCAGGATTTGAAACCAGGCCTTCGCGGTGGGAAGCCTGTACGTTAGCCTCCGCACCATCCCAATCCCACTAAGAGGATACGATTTCAGGGGAATCGGGGCCTTATGTTTCTATCAAGATACCAAGTAATTTAAAAAAATATTTTGAGTTTATGGGAAATAGAGGTCCTCACACTAAATATTAATATAAAAATTATTCCCAAATCCTAATAAATTGCACTCTGATTAGTATCAGCTCAGACATTTCACCTCGCGTGCCTGTTGTGATATTTAATTGGTGGAGCTACAGGATAGATATGGCACGATGACATCCATCAATTCTTTTTTCTCGAGATCACGTCTTCAACCGTGAAAATTGAGCAGTTGAAAATATAATACACTCAATCGTCTCTTTTTTAATTCTTAACTATTTATAATTAATGGAAACCTGATTTCCAATATATTTACCCATATGATATTAAATTTCATTTGTTAATTCTTTATTTTTTTAGTTTAGTTTAGTTTTTCGTTGAATACGCAATAGTATCTGAGCACTGATATTACCTTTCCCTCCCTCCGAGAAAACGGAAATCTTTTTAATAAAGTTAACATTTTACGTCTGTGGCTCACGTACCTTTTCACCCCCTGTTCACAGTGATTCGGAGGAATTAGACTGGGAGGTGGATGAGACGATGAGGTCCCTACCTGAGAGTGCGGCCGTGATCGTCGCTGGGCCTTGGAAGGGCATTCAGACGCTGTTGGGGATTTCCAGACGACTGGGGCTGTCGGAACGAAGGGATTGGATAGTGATGCCCACCGAAGTGACCGCCGACGGCTATGGCGGCAACGAAGAGGACTCAGAACCGGAGTTCGATCTGGAGAGCTCAGGTAAAATGAATTCAATGAGGTTTTTATTTCTGTGCTTGAAATCTAATTGATCGTTACCCCCTACGCTTCCAGAATGTGGTGAATGAAAGATAATCTAGTCACCAGCAAAATATAATTTCTTTGGCTATCAATTGCCAAGAAATGGAATTGCTATTGGTCTACGGAGGTTTCGGTAAGTCTGAAAATGCTTCCAGAGAGCTTCGGTAATTGACGAAAAGAGATTGAAATCGTTTTTGATATTAATTTCAACCGAAGAGTTGATAGTATGGTGCTGCCACGTAAATATTCATGATAAAAGTAAATATTTTGTATATCGTAGCACATTGGTCTTTTCACGTGACATTATTTTTCGGTAACGGCAACTTCAAAGTAACTAGACGTCATCCCGTAGATTACTACTATTCAACTACTTATTACTCCTACGTCGATTTTGCCTTGATATAAATGAATTCCATCGCATGGTACAAGTAACTGGAATACTATGTACATAATTCTACTATTATTGGTTATATTAATAATAATATCCCCTTACGTATTAATAGAAAAAATCAACAAACAGTAATGGATTATGTAATTAAGTGGCAATCGCATTGAAGTAAATTAGGGAAATTTTATGCGCGTTTCCTTCTTTCCCGAATGGAATTTTGCTTTTTTTAAAATGCATGGCCAAATGCAAGAAAAGACATAAGGATCTTAATATTATTCTAGGATTCAACTGTCTCAACACTTACCTATGGTAATTTATCTTTTCCTCTTCCAGTCTCGGAACTGGCCGAGCTCACATCAGGGGGCACCGCCTTCCTGGTGCTCCCTCAGTACGGCGACATCCAGCTTCTTGAGGAGACCCTCTCGAGGTGGAGACAGTCAGTCGTCAGCGAAGAGGCTGATGACGTCGCCATCCGTTCTGTTCCACCGGCCGCCCTATTAGACGTCGCGGGAGGGGTTCTTTCCTTCGCCCGCCGGTTGGTCGAAGCCCTCGGTACCTCAAAAACCCTGGCGGATCTCCCTCCTCGAAGCCTCAAGCACGGAACCTCCGGGGATGCCAGCACCGAGATCCTGGCGGCGGCGGAAACGCTTCATCTATCACCAGAGGAGGCGACTATGGCGAGGAATCCTTTAGTTCTCTCCCGGATTACCAGCGACGGCCAGGTCGTGGCGCTCGGCATTTACGAGGCGTCCTCGGGTTTAAGGCTCTTCGAAGCGTTTGAGGAGGACTTGACCAAGTGGAGTCGTGGAGTCAAACACTCCTGTAGAAACTGTAGGCGGTGCATTAATCTGGAAGGTCCCGGCCTCGGGATCTACTGGCGGGGTGAGGGCTGGGTAGCCGCCGTGATCACCTTGTCGGCCACCGGAGTGCTGTGTTCTTTGGCGGTGACAGTGTACCTGATAGTTCGCGTATTCAAGACAACTCCGCTGGAAGGTAACCCGGCGCTCTCATTCCTCATGCTTCTTGCCGTGATTTTAACCTACGGCGCCGTGGTGCCCTACGCGGTCAACGCACCGCGACCGATCCCATTTTCGGAGGGATGGGACGGTGACGAGGAAGATGAGGCCACGGTGGCGGCGGTCGTCTGCACGCTGAGGCTCCTCTGCCCTTCGATGGCGTACGCCTTGCTCTTCTCCACCATGCTCTCGAGGTGCATTATGCTTGCTTCCTCCGACTCGGAGGGATTCCTCAGCCACGTCAGCGGACCACTGCAGACCGCACTGCTCTTCTTCATGACGGCCGTCCAGGTCGGTGTGACGGTCGAGTTCTGGCTGCTAGTGCTGGTGGGCAACAACGCGGCGGCCTTGGCGTCCGCCTCGGAACCCTGCGCCCCGACCCCATCTGGACGCAATAAGCTCTTCTTCTACCTCGTCCCGCTCATGTCTTACGACGCCCTCCTCCTTCTCATCCTCACGGTGGTGAGTCCATTCGCGGCGAAGTCGAGAAGAAACTACCGCGAGGGTGCCCTGCTGGCCGTCGCGAGCGGGAGCAGTCTAATCGTGTGGCTTGGGTGGGGTGCGGCCTTCATAGCGGCTCCCTCGGAGTGGAGGGACGTGTCTGTCGCCGCGGGTCTCGTCGCCACGGCCACGGCCGTCCTTGTGGGCCTGTTCATCCCGCGAACTTACCTCATGACTTCTGCGGCCGCAAGGGATCGAATGGCTTCCGCCCTGCCACCGCTCGCCGCAGCAGGAGGGATTTCCGGAACTAGCATCCTCGACCTCAACTACCGGGCGTCAAACCAGGCCCTCTATGACTCCGTGGGGCAAGGGCTTCACAGAAGCCAAGAAATTCTTCGCTCTCCCATGGTGAGACACGGACGAGGTGCATAGCCCAGGCAATTCAAATGTGCTCTGGGCGGTCCTACGTTCTCCCTCGACGTAGTTTTGCCTTAATTGCAGTCTTGCTTTATGATCCATCAACGTTTCCCCAAATTTCTATAAAAATAGATTTTTAATGGTATATAACACCGGGAGAAAATTGGACAGTAGATTACATTTAATTTTTCTATACCTTTGTATATATTTTTAAATTAAAATAGTTTAACCGTTTTTCGGGTTATGCATATTTTTGAAGTATTTTGAACTCCTTCGGTTATCAATGTCAATAGATTTTATCATGAATTGTCTTAAGCCGTCCAACTGTAAATATATTTTCAATATTAGTTTTAGTAGAATTCTCGTTACCGGTTTACATATTAGTAGGTATCATTCTGAAGTTCCTAATGTATTATAGCCTCTTTTGTTTTATAACTTCTTTCACTGCACCTCCCTGCAATTCACCCGATCACCAAAACCCATGCATGGAATGCATGTTCAGAATGTGAACATCAATTGTCGTGCTAATCCTTTTGTTATTCCCACTCCACACTCCCAGAGTCACCAGTAATATCTCTCACGAGTATTATGAAATTTTCCTGTAAGCGTAATATTCACTCCTCACTCCTATACAACCTTGATTTAGTACGGCAGCACCAGAATTCAAATGCAACCCTTATAACCTAATCCTGCACGGTAAAAAAAAAGCACGGGCTCGCTGTAAAACGAACGGTGGTCATCCGCGTTCGAATGAAACTATCCTACGTTGGAGTCCTCTCCAGTGGTCCCCCCTTCGATCCCTGAACAGCTGAACAGCGGCCTCATGGCTGGAAGCAGTACAACCGCCCTGGTCCGTGCCACTTCAGCCAACGCCGTGGGACAGAGCAACCCCAGTTACTACGCCACGGAGAGGCCGGATACGCCAGTGAGCATTAGGGGACCGGCGGTGAGGGGAGGCAACAACCCAATTCCGGAGGGTAGCGGCGAGGCGAGCCTGGAGGATAGCCCCGTGGGAGGTCGGCTCATGCGGATCGACTCAATTGACAGCGAAACATACGAGAGGTACGGAGCGAAGCCGTCACCACACAAGGTCACCCGATTTTGAGGTAAATCCTAACGGATGGAGGGATGTGGAGGGAATTCCATATGGGAGCCTCAATCGACATGACCTGGAGATATTTGTGATTCCAATTATACTGAAAATGAATACTTAACTATGTTACGGCCCCACTGGAGACTTCAACGTCCGATTTCAATAAGACTGAATTTTGTTGGAACAGCTTTTACATCACTGGTCCTTTATTCACTTTCATTTCTTCCTACCGACGACCGTAACTAGAATTCCCGTTTATGTAATATAAGTTTTACTTTCTGCCTCTGGAGGAAACTCAAAAAAAGAGAGTGGAAGCATTAAAAAAGTTGACGTAACTAGGGTTGAATCAGACATCTGTTTTTGGAAACTTTTTCTATTAAAAAGGCATTCATAAATAAGCATGATAAACACCTCTGTTTAATCTACTTTCCCAAAATTGCGTGTGAAGGTAAACAAAATTCATTGGAAAAAAGACACCGATGAGACAACATGTGTCTAAGAGTGCAAAATGTGTGGGCTAGTGTGTGTCTTTGTGACAGATGGAGATAAGCCTTGATGACTTGAGAAGTGCGAGTGAAGAAATATGCATGTGGACTACAAATGCCTTAAATTTAGTATAACTTAATTACGACTGGTCACACTGAATCTTTGTACTTCATTTTAAAATTCGTTATTTCACCTTGAAATTCTGGATTATGTGACACTTTGCCTTAAAAAAAACAGGGTAATAAATGTGACTGGGATATTTCCATTCCAATTGAGATTTTCAATACATCAATTATATTTTTATCATGGTATTACATTTAAGAGAAATTTCCGAGAAAAATTTTCATATCATGGATGATTCGCAGAAATTCCCAATAGTTTATCATAATTATCAGACCTTCGTACCGCGATTGTCATCGGGATTGATTGGTTTGTGCTACCTGTCCAGGATAGCTAGAAAATGTGAGAGAATAGTAAAATATTACTTCATTCATTTGAAAGAAAGTGTGTGGTATATTTCAAATTTAGTTTTTAAGCCCTCCTGTAAAACTTGTCGTTATGTCCTCTTTCGGACTTGTGAATTGTATAATAAAGACAACATTACAAGAATAAAAATCTCTTATGGGTAAATTCAAACTTTTCATCTCACCTTAAAACACTAAACTTTTAGGCATATATTTGATTTTATTGGTCCTAAATATTGCAATTTATTTAAAGGTATAAATACGTTGACCTTATATGAATGTAAAATCTTATGGACTGACAAAAATTAGTCTATGATTGAAATTACGTTCGAATTACTTTGAAATACTTTTAAAAAATTGCCAATTAATTTTCAATGGAGAGGAGTAAAAGAATCACCCTTGTCAATGATGGCCTGCTAAACTAATAATAATCTATTGCACTCGAAGGAAGTATCATATTTTTTTGGTTTTATAGAGACAGAGAGATCTATCTTTCATTTATTATTCAAGCATTTAGACAATACATTAGAATTCCGTATTGGAAACCTAACCTATTTTTTTTCATCTACCTTTTCAAAATTATCGCCAAAATACATGAATTTGCTGTCTATAATTAAGATGGAATTTAAAATTGTTTATATTTAAATTCAATGACTAAATATTCTTCATATAGTTTTTCATGCCGTTGGGAACGACGAAAGTGAACTGAGCTGAATCAAACTTGCATGAAAGATTAATAGAGCTTGAAGCTCTCAATGAAGAGCCAAATGTTGTAAGACCATATTTGGCCAATAAAAATCTTAATCTTGGTGATTTATTTTTTTATTTTTCCGATAAAAATCCTTGTTCAATTGTTTAATTTATTCCATTAATTTTTTATGAAAGCTTTTGTTCTATAAATATGTCCTAAACCTTAATTTTTGCCTGATGAAACACTGAAATGTACCTAGACTCATGGGTTCCGCAGGTAACAAACCTCAACATTGAGAGAGAACAGGTTGTATTCATTAAACAATCTCACTTATATGAGGGAACTAGCAATGCCGTAGAGGTTAGTAAATTAAGAGAAATAATCAACTTGGACGGACGATATCATCCATGGGTTGGTAAAACCTAGTGAGGTTATCTTATAGTTGAAAAGAACGACCTGAGGACCAGTAGGCCAGAAATTGGCTGAGGATGAAAGAATGGAAAATCAATAGGATGTGACTGACTAACGAGTGGTGCTGTCGTCTATAAAAACGAAGGATCTTCCTTACGTTCAAAACCGTGTAATGTATTTCTACAATCACACCTTAACTTCCGTTGTATTTGTATCCGGACACGTAAATTTTCCTGGTGCTGATGACAGAGTGGTATCAAATAAACTACTCACGCTGAATATATGCGTATTTCACTCGCAATACCGCACAATAAGTGCGACATGAGCACTACCTTCACTTAATAGAACTATCTCCTTTTTATTTCCTTTCTTTTTTTCTTATTTAGTTGAACAATTACAAACCTTTTAATGCTTCTAACCGTATGCCTTTCAAACATGGTGATCACAGAGGTGATGAGATAACCACTTCACTTAAAAGCATGATCTCACCCTTCTTTTCCGCAGATTCCTCCTAGTTGAAAAAGTCAGCGGTCACGCAGGATGAATTTTTCCACTGACTTTTCCGGTGGCTCTACATTCCTTTAAAGTAAAGCTTTGTGTGAATTAAAGTTAATTTTCTCACATGGAGTGAAGAGAAAATTAATATTACAACCTCGCACGGTATTAACTCATATCTCACATGCACCACGCACTCATTCTCATCAGCATTATTGCTCTCCACACACTCCTTCTCGGCAGTGACGGTGGAATTGGGTGAGGATGTAGTAATGGTAGTATCCCATGTAGGAGATAATATGTCGCCTTCATCCCTAGGAAACTCGTAAAATCAACAGTAACATACATGTGAGAGTACGATATGCAGTTACAACTATGCATTCCTCACTCAAATTAAAAAGAATGGGATAATGATCTCATACCCCTTTTGAAGTATTTTTAAATACCCAATTTCAAGCCCAATGTATCACAACGTGAATTTTTCCTAAAGTTTCAAAGAATTTATTTTTTGTAAGTGAAGGAAATCATGCGTTTGCGTAGCTTAACAGCGTGGGAAAATTGGCCACAATATTTTTAGATGGACGTAATGATTTAACTGTCTTTCCAATATCTACAAACTTATAGATCTTATAGGGATTTTTAAAATTTTACTATTTGACGTCATACGGTGACATACCTAGCCGATCGTCCAATACGATGTAATACGGTGACATCTACATCTACATAAATACCCCACGAGCCACCAAAAAAGGTGTGTGGCAGGGGGTGTAGCACCATGGGGGAAAGGTAAGGGATGAGGGGGTTGGGGTTATCAAATAGGTGAGGAAAGGTGGGGGAACCTGTGAGAAAAGAAATATATGCATACATATGTATACATGTATATATTATATACATATCCTCGCGCAGTCCCTAACCTGTACGTTAATACTTATTGTATAGAACTAACTCCTGGGGAATTTCGGCTACAAGCATTCTGGTCCCTTATCGTTATTGGAAAAATGACATTTTAAACCTGTCAGTCTTGCAGTCTATCTCTCTAGTCTTATATTCGTGATCCCTTCGATCGTAATACGTTGGGGTTCGTATTATAGTATAGCCTTGATGTCATCGGAAAAGGGCCCATCTTTAAATGTTTTTAATAAGTTTAATCTATATTGTAAACGCCGCTGTGTAAGAGAATCCCAACTTAAATTTTCTAGCAAAGTGATTCAAAGTGAAGGGCTACTGCGTTGGTCATAACAATGTTTAACAAATCTATCCCCCCTCCGCTAAACTCGATTTAATTCCGAAATCAAATTTATATTTTGAGGATCCCATATACTGGCAGCATACTCTAGCAGTGACATGTCTAGACCTAGCCCCAATGCCAATTTTTAAAATGCTAAAGCCATGCAAATATTCCACCAACACTGCCTCACGATGAGGTTAAGTCAGACCTGCTGCACAGGTAATTTTACTCATTTATTAACTGCACTTAAAACATTTTCAGCAATGGCACTTAAAATTGCAGCTTAATGATTTCAGAAAGTAAGCAGTCTTGGCCATGTTCGTTCGAAGTTGAATTTCTATTCTCTTCTATTTGGATAGAGGAAGTGAAATTTGAGTAGCGTATTATAATATACATGCAGAAAAAATAGTGGACTTTATATTTGAGCCCAGCCATCCTCAAAATCAGTGTTCATGAAAATTGTGTCGACTAATGAAAAAGATACTGTTTCCATTTCAGGAGAAGGCGCCAAAGAAAATGAAGCAACCACTTCGTCGGAGATACAACGCCGGTATATTTTAGTATACTATATTTTGTGCAAAAAACTCGTCAATTTAGTTCGAGATCCATCTTATTTACTGTGAGGGAGCATACCACTCCTCGTTCAATCTTTCCAATATTTTTGAAGCAAGTGATCCCATCCATAATATTCCAGAGCATTTAAATTAAACTTTAGCATAACTTATTAATTCACTCAGTTCCATTGAATTTCCATTAGTATATTATGAGTAAAAAATAAGCGTTAAATGTTTTTTTTAATAATTTGACCAAATTTTTGAAACATATTTCATCATATTTGCGAGATGTAACACCTAAAATAATTAATGATCAGTCAGTATTGACTTTCATAATTTCATTAATTGAATGCATTTAAATCCCATCATGAAATATATGAGAAGAATTAAAATAATTTTGATTGTTCATATATGTTTATTGGATTACTTTAAGTCTGAAAATGCGTAATTCATAAAAAATAAAAAAGCATCTCGAGACAATTGAAAACAAGGTTTTACTTCACCGATGACTGAGTATTTCTCTAAATATGTTCATTATGTAAAAATTAACAAACCCGAAGCAGATTTACACTTAACACGTCTATAACATAAAAAGAAAATTTTGTAATACATCCACATTAACATTGTTCTGCTTCACTTACTTTTCTTTACTTACATTAGTTAAAAGGAAGCCCTGGGAATTCTCGACTCTCTTATAAAAAGGTTCGTTTTGAATATGAATAATTAGAAGGGTATCTATTAGACTATTATCTTTCAAATGGATACCTTGTTTTCCCCTAATTAGCAAAATAACATATAATTAGGAAAAGAGTAGAAAGGGAAACCGAATTTCAAATTGTATATATATATATATATATATATATATATATATATATATATATATATATATATATATATATATATATACAATTTGAAATTATCATCCATCCATCCATCAATCATATATTTATCCTATTCCAGTCACTGGATTGGATATATATATATATATATATATATATATATATATATATATATCCAATCCAGTGACTGGAATAGGATAAATATATGATAAGAACCACACATGATAAAAGTTTAACCCAACGAAGAGAAAAATGTTTAGTAAAATCATTGTTTAAAGGAAGTAAAATAACTGCTCGAAAGTTAAGAAGTAAAATGTGAATAAAATGTTACATATTTTCCGTAGAAAAACCTTATTTTCAGTTAATGTAAGATGATGCATAAACGGAGTAAGCGGTTTGCCGAATTAATTTCATCTAATTGGTAAATTAAAAGTGAAGGTGAGTTGAACATTTGCCTCCAGCAAAACTTCAAATATTTTCTGTAATAGCAAACAGAGGGCTAGCAAGCATTGAAATTTAAAATATCTGGAAAACATGTTAAGCACCATCGGTTTTATATTTAATTTGTTACATACAATGCCTCAAAGATGCAAATGATGCATGGAACTACATTATACTACATCCTGTCTTATTTCACTGAGACTAATGACCAAAGATTTATTAATAATCACTTTTAATCGGAGCTTAAATTTCGTAAAACAACTACATCACATTTAGGTCACGTTGTAGACTCTCTTGATAAATAGAAGGTTAACCTTAACCTCCGGTTAATGCCAAAACTTAGTTTTATGACCTATAATTAAATTTAAAATCGACCGTTAAACAGCTCTTTCACTGAGAGACGATTTTGCTAAGGTTACAATGTTTACATCATTAACATTCACTAACGAGTTATCTTATTTTAAAAATTGGATTTGTCGGTAATCTCCACGTTAGATTAACGTTCACATTACCTAACGATTGGATTTAACGAGGCATTATAAAACCGGGCACTAATGATTCACGTCCCAGCAACCTCTTTCGTAGGCTTGAGTTTTTGGCCATACACCAGTAAATATAGGTATGAATAACAGAAATTAAATATCTCCTATTTACTGACTTCGCACTATACACGTATATGTTAACAACGGCTGGTGTCCTGACACCCTATGCGGTACTGCCTTTCGAAGCCCTACTTAATGAATCAATACAAATAGATGAAGGTTTCGGGGATTATTGGTAGTACTCGTATTTTATGTGGGGCCACTCCGGCATCAAATAGCGATATTTTTTTAAGCGTTACTTCTAGTTTCCTAGAAATAGAAGGTATGTATTATGGATGTATAATCCTTAAGCCACAGATAAACTTTGGGGCATCAAAAACCATCTTGGAAGGACCCACACCTGAATTCTATTTTTATGCTGCTCGATCGTAAAACTTCAAACGTTTAAGGGCAGCAAAATAATTTTCTCGAATAAAATTCGTTGACGTTTTAGTTCGTAGTGGATATCCGTCAAATTTAATAAAATGTTTGAGCTTGTTACTTATTGTGAAGACATTAATTGAATATAATAAATACTAAAAAAAACATACAATATAATACATAAATAAAATATATACTAAAGAAAATAAGCAGTAAATCATATATGTCTTCGCTTAGAATATCGTGTAGGCTCATGATGAGAGTTTAAATTATTAATTAGATTCTCTTTTACCCCATGTTATCGTCGACAGAAAATCACGTTAACTCGATATTTAAACCCTATACAAAATTTGGAACCATACGACGGATACATTCTGTGTCTGAAGGTATGCCTGCTTTTATCTCGCGGTTACCAAATTTCTAACTGGGCCCAAGAACTAGTAAAAGAACTTGAGAATGGAAGGAAAGGTCTCGAATAATCAAAAGCGTTTGTGAGACACTTCTTTGCATTTAATAGGCCGTAGAATCACTTTTGAGCGAAACCAAAACGCTCCTGATTCAACAGCATTCGAGGCTTACTTCGTCTTGGAGTTGAAGTCCCATCTTATTTCTCGACCATCGAAAGAAATGTGCGCCTTCGCTTGAGGCGGATGTTCCCGAATTGATCTTTCTGTCCGAGGTCTCGAGTTGTTTTATTGCACTCTCAACGGCGAACGGTCGGCGGCGAGGAAATTTGAAAGCTATCTCATTTATGCGCGTGAGCGCTAACGTCGGGCCGCGTAAATTTATTATTAGACGGCCACGTCATTTCGGTTCCCGCGGCCATCACTTCTGGCGTTATAAAAACGAGTTTATGGCACCTCGCGGGGTCCACTTGGGATAGAGACGAAGGGCGCAATAAATTAACTGCGCTCATCAGCACTGAGCGCCCTCTCCGCGGCCGGCGCGGGCTCCCGGGGACCAATTTTTTCCATGTCCTTCTCTCCCTTTCTCACATTTTTAACTCCTCCGTCCCTCCCGTTCGACAATCCGTAGAATTCTTCTGTGGCTCCCGAAGCGGATGCCCAACACCCTTGGGCAAAGCGGTTATTGACCCAAGCAGCAACGTTCAGCGCGCAAACAAGCGCACGAAGTAGCTTACCCTCCTTACGAAGGGTTTTTCGATATTATGACGCGGAAGAATTGGAATTGCAATGCTCATGCCATGTCATCGGTAGCGAATTTAAAAAAAAACACTAAATATGGGAGCATATACGAACTTAAATAATTTTATAATCTTTTTTTACATACAGAAACCTGAGAAACATGCTGTTTTTAAAACTAATCACACTAATTAAGAGAGCGTTACCCATCCTACGGAAGAAAATATTATGCTATGGATACAAAAGGTATTCTACGGTATTATTATTGATATTAATTTTAAATTAATAAAAAGACCAAAATATTTCACATGAGGGGGAGGACGGGAATAAGACGGAGGCAAGGGTTTCTCCCCACCTAACCCCCCGCTTTTTAATCTCCACAACTTGTCCAGTGGTGTTATAAGATTGGATATTTCTAGAAATATAATTCTTGTTTATGATAGACGAGAGAAAGAGTGAAAATCCGAATTGCGCTAATTTATGAAAGCTAATATCACCTACGTAAATGCAATATTCCATTGAAGTAGGAGTAGTAAGGAGCTAGATTTGCAAAACCTCGTGACAAACTGAGTAGCGCCTAAAATTATTAGATGAACTGGGCTAGGAATTCCTCAAGAAGCGAAGATTACAGATTAAACCTCGTGCATAAATTAGAATGAGCTTTTTTTGGCGATTATGTTAAAAATGAATTATTTACCCCATCGCACTACGGTAGGAGAGATCATGTAAATAAAACTAGAGAGATTAAGTGTAGAACAGCTAGATTTTAGATACTATTTTTTCACAAACGATTAGGGATCAGAATAACGTTATCCGATCGCAAGATTGGAGGAATTATTTTGCGTCAAACGTAGTGTGGTTTGACATGCGTCTGGTAGTCTCGTTAGAGCACACACCCTAGTGGTGGCTTGCAGGGTACCATGTAAATATTGTATTAAAATGAATACGGATTTTTGATTAGTGATGCGAAAATCTATCTCGCAAGTGTTTTGGACCAAAATGGTTAAAGTAGTAGGGACATATGTAGAAGAATTTCGTGAGGTAAATAAGCATTCACAAGGAGGGAATTGATGACAAGGACGTTAAGTAAGGATGCTAAGTAAAGGTTTGTTAAAACTTTGATATGGAACGCGGTTATATACGGCGCGGAAACGTTGTCATTGAAGCAGGAGGATGAGATTAGATTGGAGGGTTTTGAAATGTGGACCTGGAGAAGGATGGAGAAGGTGAAGTGGACAGAAAGGAAAACAAATGAGGTGGTGCTAGGTATGGTGGGAGATGAGAAGGGATTGCTGGGAGAAATCATAAGGAGACAGGCAAGTGAGCGATGTTAGGCAAGCGAGGAAGAGACAGGAATAGGATAGGGATGTTGGATGAAATGGAGGGAGGAAAGAAGTATACGGAGATGGAGAGGGGCTTGTTGTAGAGTAGGATGATGGGTTGTATATTTTTGGAAGAGGCAAGGGATATATTTAGTAGTTAGTTCCTTCCAAAACCTACCTTAAGTGGTAGATTACCATTTACAAGAAATAAGGAAATCTTGTCGTCACTTTGTATAGAAACGTCAATACTCCGACGTTTTTGTGGCATCCAAATTTATGTAAACCGAATTGAGTTTTAAAAAGTGGAAGATTAAAGCTGAATATATTTAGCTGACTTAGCTAATCAACTTTATATTTTCAAGAATAATAAATCTATTTCAAGACTATAGCCTAATTAAAAAAATTTAAGTGACATTTTTCCTATATGAGACAAATTTTTGAGGTTGCTAAATGATATATTAAACTGTGTAATGTGCTAGTGTTGTAAAATTACTGTCGAATGTCGTCCTCGTGAGTGACCTTAGATAATGTGATGTAATTATATTTATTATTGCTGAAAGGTGTATTATAATATATCACCTGATTGCACACTAGGCACTGTATTGCACTAGGCATTGCACACACCACATAGATTAGCGGTGTCTCGTAGTGATATTTATCCATTATAATAGTTTTCCAACGACCAATCTATTTTTTCACAATTAATCGTAAATAATTCTAGTCATAGACATTATTCTTGTTGAAAGTAAATTTTAAGTTCATATTTCAAAAAGTACCTGAATTAATGACCATAATAAAAATGAATTATTGGACTCGAATATTGTAACATCTTTCTACAAAAAATGATCATGATGAGTATAGATATCCAATGGTTAAAGAAAATATATCGTTGAAGGAAATGTTATTCACCAGAAAGTTATTCAGAAAAATAAATACAATATTTAAAAAATATACATCTGCGTTGTATTACAACAATCATTTTTTGGAGTAGAAATTACATCAAACTTTTAAAAAAATCAATATTGTGGTTTCTGGAAGTAAATGGTGACAAGTGTCAACATACTTAGAACATCATAAGCGATCGGATGTGTCATAAAAAATTCTTACTCAAAGAGAATCGCTCAAGAGATTCAATAAATTCCTTATGTGAAGTGGAAACCGTCTTTGTAATGCTCTTACCCATTGATAAATTGTGGAAAGGATTACCCCATCCAGACTCGAGACTGCATGAGGCATACTCGTATATTGACGAGTCTGCACTATAATTTTTGCCCCGAGGAATATACATAACCGGTAAGGCAATAATTTTCCACAAAAAGGCCATAACATTTCGTGTTTTATCAAAGTCACAGTGTAACTAAGTTGCTCCCGGAGTATCATTGACATTATTTTTAAGTGATAGGATGATTTTAAATTATGTATCCAAAACGTCTAGAGTGTGGCTAAGGTAATGTCCACATATCCGGTTAGCCGGGTAATCACCGCGCTTGACAGCAGCCTGAGGGTTGAGTATTCGAATCTCGCTTCTGACATGGATGTTGCGATGCCATGGTTTATTTTTAACTGGATTATAGCGGTGAAAAATGGCCTTCCTTCACCACCTCAACCTCTTTGCATCTAAAATGGAAATGCTGACGCAAGAAATGTAATACATCCCTTGGGAATCTTTTTATAATGGTAAAAAATGCAAAACGTTGTCATATATATTTTTCTCCTCCCATGGGTTAACACCTCGGAGTGTTGGAAAAACTCGACCGCTCCCATGACCCCTGGAGCCGTGCTAACAAGAGAAAGGGGTTGATTGCCCATTCTTGGAGCTACCAAGCCTGGGGAGAGATGATTTGCAGCCAGGCGTAAATTTTTTGTGAAGCTTGCGTGCCTCAGTGTGAGGAATGAGAAGAAATCTTTTCCCACTGGAGCGGCCATTACCGGCTACCACTTCAGCTATCCTGCCATGAAATTAAGAGGGGCAGAATAAACAGCATTGATCAACGCAATGATCAGGCACAAATAGTAGTTATAGACGGTATTAGCTCTAATGCAGTAGAAATCACTTAAGGCTTTCCTTAGGGAAGTGTTATCGGACCACTTTCGTTCCTCCTTTACATTAACGGCATTAAGTCCGTGGTCAATAGTAAGATAATTTTATTTGCTGACGATGCTGTGATTTACATATAAATTTGCAGTCCTGTGGATTAAGCAGCTTTGGCAGAAGACCTAAATGGTATACAACGCTGGTGCGACGCATGGCAATTAGAATTAAATTTGAAAAGTGCGTTGTGATGAATTTCTGGAAAAAGAGCAATTCCCTCCCGAAGGCCTACTTTACCAGGAGCACCGAAATAGAAGGTGTAGCCTCGATTAAATACTCAGGCTAACGCCCTCACTCACGGCGTTCTCCTGGGTGCAACATATACGGGGGACATGTGGACAACCTAACAAAAAATAGGATATATTAGATGAGCATTGGGGAGGTGTGACGAAAAGGTTAAAGAGCAATGGTATTTTTCAATGGTTAGGCCTCATATACAATATGCTGCTAGTGTACGAGCCACACATCCGAGCGGTAGCTAGCAGAGTACTATATAGTGCATTGTAAAAGAGAGCATGCTGAATCCTTGAGTGCTGAGAGCCCATTAGACGGGTGTCAAGATCGGCAAAAAAGGGAGGGAAAGCCTCCATGGTCGTCATCCCATATAATCGCTGTGCAGCCAAGTCAAAACCAGAAGAAAGGAGGACTTATAAGTGATCAGGGGTTGTGGGATTAGGGTTTTAGAATTTTAGGGCGATGTACAGTACTGGAAAGCAAGAAAATGTTCATTAGTAACTGGAGAAAGGAAATAAAAATGCTAGCTATGTATGTATAAAGGAAAATGGAAAGGCAATGGAATGACAGCTATAGACATAGGATGGGAGTCAACTTTAGTTGGGCGTAATGTGTACCGAAGAGAAATTAGGGAAAGAAGAAAGTTCACCTTGTTCAAGTTATTTATTCCCCAGTATGTTTATTTCCGCCGCTGTTGGAGAATTCCCGAGCGAGAATTTCCCGAGCGGCTTGCCCACTCGCATGATAGAGCTGAGAACGATGATGTTCCGTTCCTTCTACCAGAGGGATTGAGAAATAAAAACATTTCAAGGTCTAAGGTTTTCAACCCTCTCCCCACTTATACGGGCGTCGCTATTATTTGCGTTTGAATGATCAAAGTAAGTCCAAGGTTGTTCGCAGACATTATGTTCATACCTGGTGCGTAATAAAAATTCGTCCAAGCTCGTAGAGAGAATAAACTCAAGGTCCGAATTGCGTATAATATCCGTTAAATTTCCAATGTGGTCTTGTGGATGATTCAAGGAGCACCTGCGCTTCAAAAAAAAATAACAATACTGCGGTTGAGTACCTCTTAAAAAAAACAGTTCAATGGAAATGGTCTTTAAAAATAGCCAATGTTTTCAAACGGTACATTGCATGAAAAATTACTTGCATAAAAATACGAAAAAGTGAGTGAATCTGATTTTTTTAGTGTTGACCGTAAACAATCCAAGTATAATAGAACTTTGCTACACTATTATCCAAAATCATGATTTAATTTCCTAACATTACCATCTTATCTCCTTCATATTTTTATGATACTTCTTGCATCTTCTCCATCTCACATCACTTCAAACGATTATATTGTTTTCCTTGGGGAAAATTATTTATCTTTTTCCATTGTAAGTAACCCATTATGCTGTCATGATCTCATCTAGCCTTGGTTGTCGTCCTTGCACTAATAGTTCGTATTCTATGTGTTAGGAACTATATCTTCTATCTCGGAGTGCATGTACCTGCATTTATGATGATTTAAATTATTTTAGTTAGTTAACAGTTCACATACACACGCACACATAATCATACATATTGTACGTGAACACATATTCATTCACATGCAAACAGATGCAAGGAAAAGTATTGGAACACATAATTTATATTTTACATGTGTTCCTATCCATTTTTCTTATATCTATGTGAATTTCTATCCATGTAAATGAATATATTTGGCATGTGAATGAGTACATTTATTCACATGAATATAGATATAAGGAAAGAGGATAGGAACACATATAAAAGACAAACAGAAAAGAGGTGGGGAAGGCAGAATCGAGCAGATCACAAGTGAAAAAATATTTACTTGCCCGGGACTTGAACCACAGATCTTTCGACTTGCCGGGTCGATGCTCTCATTCATGTGCATACATAGAAACACAGAAGCTTTCACAAGGATGAGGGATCTGACAGAGAGGTCGAATAAGGATGTTAAGAAAATATTGGTGAAAACTCTGATATGGAACGTGGTTTTGTACGACGCGGAGACTTGGTAATTGAAGAATACAATTGGTGCAGATGGGAGAAGTGAGCGTGGAGAAGGATTGAAAAGTGGATGCAAGGGAGAGCAAGTAAAGAAGTACTTGACCATAGTTGAGGAGAAGAGAGAGTTTTTGAGAGAATCCTAGAGGAGGCAGGAAAGGTGGATGCAGAGCATCGTGATTGGAGCGACATTTTAAGGACTGAGAGTGCATATCGCTCTAGCGGCAGCCACGCAAACACTGTACTTCGCAGTAGTCGTTTAGGTTTCATATTTATGAAGAGTGCTCGAGTATATCAAGCTCAACCATACATTTCTACCTACTCCCAGTGCTGAGGAATAAATTGGGATACCTTAAAACTTAGTGGAAGATACCAGTACCACATAACGTATGTGTTAAATAAAGCGTATTGCACCCATTCCCACGCAATACGGCCTTCTTGGAAACGCTTATACCGCTCGTAAACTCTTGATTTACTCATAGCAGACTCACCATTGGCCTTTGTTAACATTTCACACGCTTTGTTACACTTTATTTCATTTTTTTACGTAAAATTTGATACAAATTCTTTGATCCATTTCTTTTGACAAACGAAAATCGGCGAGCTCATGAAACACGTCTAACCTTAGTGGCTGTCACAGACAAAGTCCACAATGAAAACAGCTGAAAGTTTTATCATACTTCAGTGACTTGGAAACCAACATTATAAAAAAGTTTGACAATCGCACTCTCCAAGCCAGCGAAATGAAAAAATTCTCGTTATGTTTTGAACACACCTACTATGAGATCTGAAAGTAGTTAGAATAGGAACCTGGAACGTCAGGACAATGTTGAGGAGAGGCAAATTAGAAAATATTAAGCGAGAGATGGAAAGAGGTAACATAGATGTTTTAGGCCTCTGTGAGGTGAGATGGAAGGATAGCGGGGATTACTGGAGTGACAATTATAGAGTAATATACAGCGGCGGGGATGAGAGCCAACGAGGGGTTGCCGTAATTTTAAATAAAGGGGTAGGAAGAAGTGTAGTCAACATAGAGCAAGCGACAGATAGAATTTTACTCGTAGAGATTAAAGCAGAGCCGACGAACTTGGTCATTATTCAGGTATACATGCCACCGAGCAACCACAAGGAGGAAGAAGTCGATAGGATATATGATGAGTTAGAGGATATCATCGCGAGTGTTCCTGCAGGGAAACATTTGATAGTGATGGGGGATTGGAATGCGACGGTAGGCGAAGGAAGAGATGGGGGTGAGGTGGGGGACTATGGGTTAGGCACGAGGAATGAACGCGGGGAGAAAGCAATTGAATTCTGCAGGAGACAGGGGTTAGTCATCACTAACACATGGTTTAGACACCACAAAAGGCGTAGGTATACATGGAAAATGCCAGGTGACTCAGAAAGGTATCAGTTAGATTATATTATGGTTAGGCACAGGTTTAGGAACAGTGTGATAAATTCGCACAGTTTCCCAGGAGCGGATGCGGACTCTGACCACAATTTAGTTGTTATGAAATGTAATGTTAGTTTCAAGAAGATAAGGCAAGGCCGGCGGGTTAAAAAATGGAATTTAGAAGCAGTAAATGAATTAACGAGGAAGGAGTATCAGGAGGCTGTAGAGAAAATGATGGATGACGGTAAAGAACTGAGTGCTATCGAAGAAAAATGGGAATGTATCAAGAAAGGGATATTGGAAGCCGCTAAAGACACTATAGGGACCGTTAACGGGAAAAGGATAAGGAAACCATGGGTAACGGATGAGATGATTGCGAAGATGGATGAGAGAAGAAGATGGAAAAATGTAAGCACAGAGTTAGGCAAAATGAAGTACAAAGAGTTAAACAATAAATTGAGAAGGGCCACAAATAAAGCAAAAGAAGAATGGTGGAAAACGCAATGCGAGGATATGGAAAGTTTACAGAAGAAGGGTGAAATTGGTGCTCTATACAGCAAGGTTAAGTTATTATCGGGAAGTAAGAAGGCAAGAGCTGTGCTAACAGTTAAAGATAAATGGGGTAAGATAATAGTTGAACCAGGAAAAATCCAAGAGAGATGGAAGGAATATATAGAAACACTGTATGGTAAAGAACTTAGGCCGACAAGGTTAGACATAGAAAAGGAACATGACGTAGAAGAAGATAGCTTAGGTCCAGGCATACTCGACGATGAAATAGAAAGGGCATTAAAGGAGATGAAAGCAAATAAGGCTGTGGGGGTGGACAATATTCCTGTAGAAATGTTGAAATGGTTAGGGAAAGGTGGGAAAAAGGCCATATATGGACTGATTCGTAGTATCTATGAGGAAGGAATCTGGCCGGAAGATTTTGTGAGATCGGTGTTAGTTCCTATTCTAAAAAAGGCAAAGGCTTCGTCATGTGAGGATTACAGAACAATAAGTTTGATATCCCACGCAGCTAAAGTTATTCTCAGGATCATCAATAAAAGGATAGAGAGTAAGGCAAATGATTACTTAGGGGATGATCAGTTTGGGTTCAGGAAAGGAAGAGGTACGCGTGATGCCATTGCAGTAATGAGATCACTAGTCGAGAGGAATATAGAATACAATCAGGACGTTTTTGCCTGTTTTGTAGATTTCGAAAAAGCGTTTGATAGAGTGAATTGGGAAAAATTAATGCGTGTATTGCAGAAAATAGGAATGGATTGGAGGGACAGGAGACTGATCCGCAACCTGTACATGTCTCAGACTGCTCAGGTGCGAGTGGGGAACGGAGAGTCTGGATGGGTAGTGTTAGGAAGAGGTGTAAGGCAGGGTTGCCCATTGTCACCGGTACTGTTCAACGTATATGTAGAGGAAATGATTAAAGAGGCATGGGAAGAACTGGAGGTAGGAATGAAAGTCGGAGGGGAACTCGTAAAATCGGTTAGGTTTGCTGATGACCAAGCATTAGTTGCTCAGTCAGCCAAGGGGTTGCAAGCATTGTTGAGTGAATTGGAGGTTCAGTGCGATAAATATGGGATGAGAATCAATATTAATAAAACAAAGGTTATGCGATTTTCCAGAAAGAAAAAGGCTAAGCTAAATATTAAAATAGGCGGGGAAAGAATAGAGCAGGTAGAACAGTTTACATATCTCGGAAGTGTTTTGGACCAATACGGTCAAAGTGGTAGGGACGTAAGGAGAAGAATTGCGCTAGGCAAGGAGGCTTTCTCAAAGAGGAGGGAGTTGATGACGGGGACGTTGAGTAGGGATGTTAAGACAAGACTCGTAAAAACTCTGATATGGAGCGTAGCTATGTACGGCGCGGAAACGTGGTCGCTGAAGCAGGAGGATAGACGTAGATTGGAGGCTTTTGAAATGTGGGTGTGGAGAAGAATGGAGAAGGTGAAATGGACCGAGAGGAAAACAAATGAGGAAGTGCTGGAAATGGTGGGTGAGGAGAGGGGTTTGTTGAGAGAAATCCTATGGAGGCAGGAAAAATGGATGAAAGGCGTATTGAGCGGTAGTGGAATGTTGAAGAGGGTAATAGAGGGGAGAATGTTGGGCAAGCGAGGTAAGGGTAGGAACAGGATAGGGATGTTGGACGGGATGAAGGGAGGAAAGAAGTACACCGAGATGAAGAGGGACCTGATATAGATTAGTTTGCTAGGTGGGGAGTCAAAATGTTTATTTGATAATTGTGTCCATCCAAAAACCTACCTTAACCGGTAGATTACCTAATAATAATACTATGAGATCTCCTTTATAAGCAGTTATCAGAAAGGTATGGGACAAGAGAAGTTTATTGGGAGGAGTTCCAAGAAGACAGGTAATGTGAATCCAGGACAATGTGATTTTTAAGGCTTCGAAAGAGATGACCAAAGAGTAAGCCATGTAGGGGAAGGAAAGAATGGACATTAGAACGTAATGAATTTAACGATAAAGTGTGAGGGCATACATGAGTAGCATACATCTCACATGAGACTAACATTAAAAGACACTTAAACTCCACATTAAAATAAAACCTTATTTTGAATAAGGTAATGGATAAGGTATTCAAAATAAGGTTTTATTTTAATGTGGAGTTTAAGTGTCTTTTAATGTTAGTCTCATGTGAGATGTATGCTACTCATGTATGCCCTCACACTTTATCGTTAAATTCATTACGTTCTAATGTCCATTCTTTCCTTCCCCTACATGGCTTACTCTTTGGTCATCTCTTTCGAAGCCTTAAAAATCACATTGTCCTGGATTCACATTACCTGTCCAATTCACATTACCTATTCAAAATAAGGTTTTATTTTAATGTGGAGTTTAAGGGTCTTTTAATGTTAGTCTCATGTGAGATGTATGCTACTAAGAAGTCCCTGAAAACCTAAATCTGGAACTGCCTCAAGCGGTAAGACGATTGCTAATGAGTAATATTCTCGTGCAACCATTTCAGAGAGTAAAAATCATTCGCCTTGACCGGGATTCGAACCCGGATCCCTCGATATCCGGCCGAGTGCTTTAACCAATTAAGCTACCGAGACGTCCTCTTACACTCTGAAATTTTGGGGGCTTTAAAGGGGGCTTAATTGGTTAAAGCACTCGGCCGGATATCGAGGGATCCGGGTTCGAATCCCGGTCAAGGCGAATGATTTTTACTCTCTGAAATGGTTGCATTATAATGCACACAGCGGGTGACTCCGTTAAAGTTACTGTTACAGTTTCTCTAAAATTTGTCTAAGGTATGAACAGCCTAAGTGTTTGAAATTGGCTTTATTAACATCGTGGACTGTGGCGCGTCGCGCACGACTACGAATGCCTGTGACAATGTATGTACGGTATTTCGTCATAACATCTTGTTCCTTTAAAGCCCCCAAAATTTCAGAGTGTAAGAGGACGTCTCGGTAGCTTAATTGGTTAAAGCACTCGGCCGGATATCGAGGGATCCGGGTTCGAATCCCGGTCAAGGCGAATGATTTTTACTCTCTGAAATGGTTGCATTATAATGCACACAGCGGGTGACTCCGTTAAAGTTACTGTTACAGTTTCTCTAATATTAGTAATATTCTCATTACTTAGATTACACGTTTCGTATTGGGAATGAAATGCCGCACACACGCTCATATATTTACATCGCAATGCGATTCCTACCATTCTTGGTACCGATATGTACATCGAAATGGAGAACCTTATCGTATGCACATTGCATATGACAATCGATACATCAATGTATCATTAAGCCTAGTCCCATCGTCCGTCCCAGAATCATTCCTCTCCTCTCTGCATCTCCTCGCCCACCCCCCCCTCCCCCATACACACCCCCTCCAATCCCACTTCCCAAGCAGCCCACCAACACCACACGAAGGAGAGAGATCCAATAAATAGGAAATCGGCTCCGACCGCTCTCCTCCCACGCCCCCCCCCCGCCCGACAACTCCCTCTACGTCTCGTGAAACGTCCCTTTTTTTCCAATTCCGGAGACATTCACACCTACTCCTCCTCCTCCCTTTGCCCTCGCTGTACTCAATCTTCCCTTGTCCCCGTTTCACCGCCGGATCAGACGGCGTCCCCCCGACGACCCTCACTCCCTCTCTCCCTGCACCCTCCTCTCACTCTCCCGCGCCCTAAATGCCAGCTGCCCCCGCTCGCCGTATCATCCCTCTTCTTTGCACGCCACACGCCGCACCACCTCCCATTCCGAAATCCACCGTCTGCTCCATCCGACGGCTCTCCTAACCCGCCCCCTCGGTGGGAGAGGCAACAAGGGCGCCAGGAAAGTCGATCGTGGATAAATATCCACCAATGGAAATCTGTATTTCTCCTCCCACCATTATTTGATATCCCCAATCTCTCTATCCACCTTCTCTTTGTTGTTTTTTCTCGCCAATGTGGACACTTTTTTTCTTTGTCTCTAGACTCATGTTACAACAAGTGTTTGATGATAATGCTGCGAGGATCGTAGTGATTTTTTTCCTACGCGACATGACCTCATTTATTTTTGAAAACCTCTTTTTATATTATTGGCACAAAGAAGGCATTTACCGTTTCAAAATGTTCTGCTACAGTAAAATTAATTATGCACCAATTGTTTCCACTTTTTTCGCTGAAAAAATATGATACAATTGTAAAAAAAATCAATTAGTAATGAATTTTTCACTTTTTGGTGGTTAGGATTTCTGACTTAAAATGCACCAAAGGGGAACGGGTAAAAGTTGGAATGGTTAATTTAGATTTCTTCAACATTATAGATTATTAATTTGAAGATTAATAAGCAGAAGCTCTCCCCCTTATCTCTTGTGCTTGACATCTTCTTTATTCTTTCGTGATTCCAAAATTGCCAAAGAATAAGGAAATGGCATCTTTCACAAATAGATTAATATGACAATTTTGAGTGAGATTGGTGTACGCGATATTTTATTCTCCAAGGAAAACATACTTAGGTATTTGTTCTTAAAATATTTCCTTAGTTATTTTTAATTTGAAAACACATTTTGCATTCGTAAGCCTTCTTTTATTGAATATATTCATCTCTTTCGTATTAATAGATTCATTTCCTTCATCATATTATTTATTTGTATTACTATCGTCATGAAGGATGACCGATATGATAATTTGGGTTTAAAGAAGATGAAACAAACACTATTGCAGAGTTATCGAGAGAAAGGAAAATTCAAGGGGTCCAAAAATGAGAGAATAATTTACATGTCCTACATCGAAAGGAAGCGGTAAGTCGTAGGCTTCAATAGAATATAAAATGAAAAAAAGGAAGGATAGGAATTGGCATAATTACGGCACAAAGTCAAGTAGAAAGTATGAGAGTAGGGAAAATTAAATAATATCGAAGGTGAAATGTGTTATTATTTCGCGGAATCGCTTTAGGAATTCACGGCGATAATCAATCCTTGTCAGGCACCGACCAAAACTATTCCTGAACGGTCGGTTGCCCATTTTAATAATCGCCATAATGTTGATTATTTTCAACAGATTCGTTCTCTGGAGCACCTATTGTTATAGCTTTCCTGGCTGCGCTCTCCTGTCCGAGGGTCGATGACACTGGAAGCCCCAAGTGCCAATCCTTCCCCTCGCTGCACACTCGGTTCGCTGGTTTCGAAAAATCGCTCGCCTCGAGATTCCTCCATAAAACGCGGCCGTGTCTACTCTCCAGCTTTTCGCCCCTTCTGAAGGTACGAAATCTGAAATGTACCCTACCCAAAGGCCACGTAGGGGTCGACCATTTCCGCGAGTGTCGAAAGAGTGAAATGCCTTCGAAAGTTTTCTTCGAATTCCTATTCTCGCCGCGAATCTCACAGTGGGTTGCAGACAAAGGGACAAGCGTTGCCTTTGTGTGGCACGAAAAGAAGCAATGGCCGCCGGCGTCGCCGTATTGTGCAATGGCATCAAACATACCAATGCTCACGCTTTTTGTCCTTAAAATCAATCAAATAACGCCATATTTCGCGAGGGGAAAAAGGCCTTCCCTAGTTCAAATAGGAGTCGGAAATTTGAATGTAAAGAAAATAAAATAGCGGAATGGAAAATTGAAGGAGTTGAAAGCTAAAAAGCACCTCTAGTGCTTCCGTATTACCACCAAGTAGTTCCACCTCTGAGAAAAAAGACCCAAAGTGGGGAAAGATAATTCAACGAAAATTACCTCAATAGGTTATCCGCATTAAAGTTACTCCAGTGAAAAATCCCCCGGATAATTAATTAATTAATTAATGATTTCTCCCGCAAATAAATTTGGTTTTGAATTTCTTAAATACACTTTGGCTTCCGAAGCCCCTCAATTCATAATAGCATCCTACAAGAAATCAGAGCATGGAATTTAAGAGAGAAGTTTAAGAGGAAAAGCGACTTCAAACACAAAAGTTTTTAATTAAAAACGCTCATCATTGATTTAAAGATACACCTAATTAATATTTATATTGATATTATAATAATTTGAGGCTAAATTTAATAAATATTAAAATACCTAAAACTTCACCAAATCACAGAACAATACAGTATTTAACTAACCTCATCGAAATTCTACTCTTGAAGAGTGCTGCTGAAGTAGGTATTTCCTCAGTTCTTTATGCCCTTCTTTGGCATTGAAATCCAAATCATGAGGTTCCAATCTAATCTGCACAACAATTTGAGTTAGGCACCCGGAATGAATAGACTGCAATCTATTTAGCGCGTGAAAAGACTCCGAAGAGGTTAAAATCGATCTGTTCAGCGACAAATCTGCCAAGTCATTCCTATGGCTTTATTTCATTCCGGCAGGTTATAGTAGTTTGCGCTGACTCAAGATGATTCATCGACTTCTTTTCGTCATTTTGAGGATAATGAGACGCTTTTCAATACATCTACATCTACATAATACCCCGCAAGCCGCCGCAAGGGCGTGTGGCGGGGTATTATATATGGCAATAGATATCATCAGATGAAGATTTCTGTAGAAATTGTCGTGATGATGATTTTTTAAAATTCGCATTTAGCTACTCCATTCATTTGCAAAATTAGCGCAAATATATTCTCCAGAAATTGCATCAAAATTGTTTCCGTTGAGTTTATTTTGCAAAATTTTTTCAGTTAGACTAAGGCCTTTTTCCAGTATTTTTTTGGGCCTCAAAGTGATGACATCGATTCTTAATCACCTGCTAAACGTAACTCAGTAATCACGGTATCAAGCCGATACCTCCTTTATATTCTTCATCAAAGGCATATTCTTCCGCAGTTATTTTTATACTAAGATCTTCTCTGTTCTTTAGCCTTATCAAATGTTATTTCCACCCCGGAAATTTTTCTCCATCGTCAACTAAACTCCTACCGTTCTCATCCCATTTAATAAGTCACTAGGTATTAAGAATGTGAGTAATATTTTCACATAGATTCCTCCCCTTTGAATTGATATTTTAATATAAAACCCAGAAACTCAGCTCCCTTCCGCTGATAGGAATGGGTCCTTATTTTGTACCACGATCTCCCACATCGATATCCCTGATTAGAATCGGGAAACGAAGATGAGGGAAATGTCGATGAAACTCCTATCTATAAAATGTGTTGCTGCGGTAAATATAATTGTTATCATTTTTAATATGCTATATTAAACGATAAAATACTGCCGTATGTTCAAATTACACTACAGAAACTATGCTCGGCTTGGTCTACTGTCGAGGAGCCATGTTCCCTTATCTTTCAACCCTTCTACCTTTAATTTAACCCATCCTTTTAGGTATTCCATTGTTCAATTATTTTGATAGTGACGACCCTTTCGTTGTCGAAACGTATTACGGGTCACTGAACGCTTATCGTCTAACTCTAATCGTGCTTTGTCTCGGATATAATTCTTCACCGTTGGGGCGACCGAATACTCATTAACATAATATATTTATAATTTTTGTAGGCTCCCATTTATAATTTCTGTAGGAACCACGTCTTTGCACGTTTCCCATCACTTCTACCATAAACATTCGTCCTTCCGAACCCACTCTCCAGGGTCACTTTGTCCACCCGCCTACCCTCTTTCGCTTCCCGGCCTGATGGTGGGCGCCGCCATCTGAGACAGCACCTCGTTCCCTGCCGACTCCTGCCGCCCTCACTGCCGCGGGGGTGTCTTTCCCTGACGTCCAACTGCCCGAGAGCATTTATCTCATTTCCCTATTGCATCATCTTTTGTCATCACCCACGTCTTTCTTATCCCCTCGAGAGTCTTCTTCACAGACAGCCTCCCATGCTGCCCTCCAGGGCCGACTGTCCAAGTCCCTAATCCCTCTCCTTTACTTTCCCCCGATCCCACCCGGCCTTAATCTTCCCCGTGCCAACAAAAAACCTTTGACCCTCCTCCTTATTCCCGAACCCTCTCTCTTACACCTCGAACTCCTTTCGTCTCTCCCCAGTATTCCATATCCGGAGAAGCGACCTCCACGACGAGGAGCAAACGAGAAATATCGCATTTCTTTCGAGCGGAATATTTCGATTAAATTAAGTCCTGTCACGTATAGTACGCATTTTTGAGGAATTATAAGGAAACCTAAGATGGTTCACTATTTACCACACATTTTGGTTGTGAATAATGAATCATCATTGTAATGAATATTATTAAACACTGTAATACATAATAGAATATTACTAATAGAATAATATAGCGCAGGAACTAAAACATAATTTTAAACAATAATATAAACAGAGAATAAACATAATGAATATTCATTCATGGTTCGAAAAATAAATAAATCCAGCGTGGACTGCGTCAGCCATGACCGGCTGTTGATTCTATCATCTTGGGTGGTAGTACCATTGCTGCTTAACATCTCGGTGACATAAATAAATAGTCCATTGAAAGAACTTCTACTGCACTATTTGACACAATTGCAAGCATATAATAAGGATTTTCGAAGGAAAAGTATTGTCCTCCGCTGAAAAGAGAACAGTACGAATATACCGCGTTCAGTGAAAGTTCCATGTTCAATTAGACGAGTCGACTTTAATTTTGTGAGTGAATAAGCACTTGCAGTTGGGTAAGTAAATCTTATCCATCTTAAGAACAACATATACTACTTAAAATAACTGATGTGCATTACTTGAGTTAATTGAAATGTATTTATTTCTACCGGTTAATTGAAATTTATTTATATCTACCGGTTAAGGTAGGTTTTTGGATGGACACAACTATCAAATAAACATTTTGTAACTCCAAACAAAACACAATCCAGCAACCTACTCTATATCAGGTCTCTCTTCATCTCTGTGTACTTCTTTCCTCCCTTCATCCCGTCCAACATCCCTATCCTGTCCCTGCCCTTTCATCGCTTGCCCAACATTCTCCCCTCTATTACCTTCTTCAACATTCCACTACCGCTCAATACGCCTTTCATCCATTTTTCCTGCCTCCATAGGATTTTAATTGAAATATCCTTCAAAAAATAAATAAAATTTCTACTGCCTTCTTTTCTGTATTCCTCGTGAAGTAGCAGACAATTTCTGGTTTTACCTGATGGCACTATCACATTCCTCCGTACCTTTCCTGAGGGTTAAAACCTTCGACAGTTTAGTTAGTGACTGATTTACACTTCTTATGGTCTTATTTCAAGTAAAAATTATTTTCTTAGGACTTTATGTTGCCATTTTTAAAATCTGGGCTTTTACAAAGAGGAAGACGTGTATAACAGGCAAGTAATTATTTAAAAGTAGTAAACAATTTAATATGAAGCTTATTTTTGTAAGGATCGGAAACATGGTCGTTGGAGCAAGAGGATAGGCGTAGATTTGAGACTGATGAAATATAGTGTGAAAGAGAATGGAAAAAATACAATAGACGGAATGGGAAACAAACGATGAAGTATGAGGCATGGTAAGGGAAGAGATATTCGTATAATTCGTTCGGAGAATAATAATAAATTCGTTCGGAGAAATTCGAAGAGGCAGGGCAACTGGAGGCTGGAGATACGTACACGTAGATCCAATTGTATGCTTCATCGATGATGGAGGGGGAATAATGGGAAAGCGAGTTGGAAGAAGGAAATGAATATGCATTTTGGATGAAATTTAGGGAAAAACAAAGAATGTAAACCTGAAAGACAAGTCATTGTAATATATACGGGTTGTAGGATATTTTTGTCATGCTCGCCAGTGATTAGGTGGACAGTAGCGTGTAGTAGCAGCGTCTATCTGTAAATAATAATATCAGCGGTCCGGCAAGCTCGCATTTTGTGTAGGACTTTTGAAAAAAAAACATGGATTGAGCTCTTATCACGATGAGCTTAAAAAGTGAACCCAAACCCGAAAGAATCCTTCAAATTAAACTCACGACTAGAATTAATTTTACCCTGGCAGCGTGGCCAGTCAAAACTTACTTCAGCAATAACAAACTTGCCCTTTTTGTTGCCCATCACAAACAACATCAAGAGAAGAGAATACTGAATTTTTTATCCTGGAAGAGAATTCCAGCGAAATTATTTTTTTCACTTCTTTGGTCGGCAAAGTACAATATCCCACTCTTCCCAAAAATAGTCTTCTATAAAAGCAGCCATTTGCCTCCCCAGTCCACATTCTTCCCTGCGAACTTCCCCCACTCCCGTGTTCTAAATTCTCTGTCAATGAATCTTCAAACCCCTTCCTTCCAAACGACCACCTTCAATCCCCTCTCTCCCCATAGCCAATGCTTAATCGTCTCCCTTGTGCCGAATACCTCCACCTCCCCACTCCTCTCTCCTGCTAAATCCTAACGCTTCACCCTCCCCCTCCTCCTCATCCCTCCCACCATGCAGGACACCCCCGTCTCCACCGGTGCGACCACAAAAAAAGAGTCTCTCCCCAACCCCCAAAATGCGGCATCCCTCATACCCCCAACGGCACCGGGCCTCCGAGCACCACACTTCTCAATCATACCTCCCATAAGCTCCTTCTTCTCCCGACTCAGTCCTCCCCTCCCCCACCCCATCCCACTTATGCCCTTTTTAGACTCCATCGACCCCCTCCGGCTGGAAACTAACTTCCCCACTCTTCTTCTCCACCCCACCCCCGCTCCTTCTTTTCCTCCGCCGAAAACGAATTTCGCGGCTGGTCGACCTCCGGCTCAATTTGCCGCCAAACCACATATACACACACGCAAGGGAAGGCGAGGACAGTGGGCCGTGAAGTGTGGTGCCCAACCCACCCCTCCCACCCCCTTACCCCGCCATCGCCATCAACCCCCTCACCATCGGAGGCGGGACAATGGACGGGATTGGTGGGTCGTGCATGTGTGCGTGCGTGTCTGTGTAGTACCCCCATGGATGCGGGGGGGGGGGGGGAATGTGAGTGAGGGGGTGGTGGTTTTGGTGGTGGAGGGAGGAAGCGCTCTCCGTCCGCTCGGATGGAATGAGGAGATACAACCTCCCCGTGCGACGAGAAAGAGAATGGAAAGGGGGGGGGTGCGAGACCCCTGTAATCTCAGCCGAGCAGATGGGACCCCTCCCCTCCCCCTCTTGGCTTCCTCCTCCGACCCTTTCTCTCCTTCCTCGTCAAAGGGGCGCATTTTCGCCTCGCCGACGATGGGATCGGCGCCTCTCTCCATCCCTCGTCCCGCTCTCCCTCCTCCTGCCATATCCACCCACACCAATCCCCTCCTCGGTTTCCTTCGATCCTTACTTGGAGTTTCTCTTCGACCCTCCATCCGGACGAATGTGAGAAAGGTACTCAATTTCGCCCCGATGACCCCTTGTCCTCCCCGCTGCTCATTTTTTACCATTGTGGAACACTCAAGCGACTACGACCCGCACTTAGAGCGTTTCGCTGCAGTGAATCTCAAAACTGCTTGATGTGGCGGATTGGGATTTTTTTCTTTCTTTTTTTTCGTAATTTTCAACTTCCGTAGAGCTTGTCAAAGCTGGGGATTTAAACAACATTTTTTTACAAATTTGTGGGTGTGGGGGAGAAAGGAAAGGAAGAGAGAATGTTGTTGGGAGAAATTCCAAGCTGCCAAGTGTCATTCCACTGCATTTGGGGTACGTTCTGACCTCATCTCAGATTGTGAAGTTGTGTAAGTTCCTATAGCCAATGATAAGAAAGTTTAATATGATGAAAAATCAATATAATGAAAGCTCCAATAAGTTATTTGGGTGAACCGGTGAACATCAACGGGGAGAGGTAAGGGCTTGAGAGTGAGAAGACGTCAGTACCGCTCATTGTCAAGTGTTCTCAGCTGTCTCTCACTTCTCCAATTTCCGCACTACGTCAGTCTCAACACCATCCAATGCGATCCTTTTTGGGAGTTTGTGGTAGTACAATAATTTCTTTCGAAATATGAGTGAGTTATAGAGTAACCATGCCACCAGCTAAAATTAGTGTGATAACCTAAGGTTTGCCTTCCGATCTAAGATCCCAGTGAATTTGGGCAACTTCAGCTTCACCCTATCAATGAAGACATGACTTTTTCTCGCATCAGATATTTCTGCAGAACAGCTCAGGTGGCAAAGGGAAAGAATTTGGTACACCTAACCAGATGAATTGGGCTGTTAATTTTACTCTGTGAATTGGGCTGTTGGGCTTAGTACTCATACAAGGTGGTACAAATTCTCTTAAAACTCAATCAAAAAACCTTCGTGTTTTTGGGTAAGCGTGGCGGTTCTCCAGACTATACCAGCGTACGTGTATTCGTGCTAATCTCGGATCTTTGTTCTAATGGCGAAAAGCTTTTTTATATCATCAATTTAGCAGGGCATATTATAAACAAATGTATTCGTGAAAAAATAATGGCGATCTCACGAATTCATGCGTGCATCCTTCAATAAGTCCTTGGAAAATCCAAGAGATTCCGCTGGTAGTAAGTAAAATGTTTACTTTTAGCAATTTTCAACTCTCGCTAGACTGTTGTTAAAGTTTCAGGTTTATCCATCACGTGATTTTATTTTCATAGTCGATTGTAGCAACAAACTTTTGATTATTTAGAAAAATGGAAAAAAAAAGAGTTTCGTACGGTGATTAAACACTTCTAGGTGATCTGTCCAGAAGGTACCCAGCCATACAATATTTGGAGAAAAATAGCTTATCTAGAACAATTAGGCCTTAGGCCTCTTCGAAGTAATTTCCTTGGGACCTCACAAATTTACCACAGTGTCTCTTCCACTTATCAAAATAATCGGAAAAATCTTTTTTTTCTGAATGATCATCAGCTGCCTCGTCACATTCTCCTTTATCTCCTCAACCAAATGTTGGCAAGACTGCGCTTTTGTTTCAGCGTCACAGTCGTAGATCCATGGCTCATCTCTAGTAATGAACTTTCCTAGAAAACCTGGGTCATCTTTTGCGGCTTGGAGAAACTGATTTGAAATTGCGGCACGAAATTCTTGACGTTGACGAGATATAATGGAATGCGGCGAGGCAGCTGATGACCATTATGAAAAAGGACTTTGCCGAATGTTTTAAAAATTGGAAGAGATGCTGGCATCAGTGTGTGAGACCCAAGAGGACTATTTTGTAGGGGACTAGGGTCTTATTGTTCTAGGTACCTTATTTTTCTCAAAATATTATATGGCTGGTTGTCTTCTGGACAGACCTCGTATTCAAAAGCATTAACACCGAAAGAAATTAAGGTCGAGCTGGATAAAGTTCATGACACATTTGCTCCTGTGTTGGCGACTGTTTACAATTGGGTAAATAAGTTTAAATGTGGCCGTACATCTACAAATGATGAGCATCGTTCGGGACGTTCAGAGGAAGTGACTTCCCCGAAATTAATGCCAAAATCAACGATATTGGAGTGATCGACGAAACAAAGTTCGCGAAATAGTTCAGACGAAAGGCATATCACAAGGTACAGCATATTTGATTTTTCAAGCATATTCAACTGTTCATAAGCGGACAAATGAGTGAAAGTTTGGTCGAGATAGCTTAGATCATGATCCTCGTAGTGGTCGGCTTGAAATGTACCTAATACCACGGAAACTATTGCAAAAGTGCATAAAATGGTCATGGAGGATCGCCGAATGAAAATGCCAGAAATCGCTGAGGCTGTAAGGATGTCATCTGAACGGGCATATCACATTTTAACAGTAGAATTGGATATCCGAAAATTATCTGCTAGATGGGTGCCGCGACTCTTGACGCTGGGTTACAAACGCATCAGAATGGAAATTTTCGAACAATGTTTGACCCGTTTTAAGAGCAACCAACTAAATAAAACAGTTTTTAACGTAACTTGGTGGAAAATCGTCATACTGACTTTTAATAATCAAACCACTTTACTTTTCCACATAAACTTTTTAATTTTTACAACCCAGGTTTCGTTATAGCATAACTACATCAGGTGATGATGAGACCTGATGATGTTATGCTATAACGAAACCTGGGTTGTAAAAATTAAAAAGTTTATGTGGAAAAGTTAAGTGGTTTGATTATTAAAAGTCAGCAACCAACTAGATTTTCTGCGCCAGTTTGTGACCGAAGATGAAACTTTGGTTCACTACTACACCCCAGAGACAAAACAGTAGTGAAAGCAGTGGAAACATGTTGATTCACCGCCATCAAAGAAAGCCAAGGCAATACGCTCGGCCGGAAAGATGATGGCTTCAATTTTATTGAATGCGAAAGATACTCTGCTAAATGATTAATTTCCTATTGGACAACACTACGCTAACCTCCTGGACCAACAACAGCAAAAGATACATGAGAATATGGCAGGTTTGGCAAGGAAGAATGCCGTCTTTCATCAAGCAAATGCACGCCCATACATAAGTGTCTTGGCCATGGCAAAAATACGTGAACTGAGACACGAATTGTTACCACACCCACGTTATTCGCCTGATTTGGTTTCATCAGATTTCCATCTCTTCTCCAAGTTCAACATTTTCCCCGGTGGACTCTCTACAAGCAAAGACCTTACAGCTGAATTAGATGAATAATTTACTGGGCTGAAGGATTTAATATTCGAGATAAAATCAAGACATTTTAACATCGCTGTACCAAGTACATCAGTACACAGGGAAACTACATTGAAAAATGGAAAAGTTTCACTGAGGTAATTCATTTATTTTGTTTCTATTCTATTTCGAGAACTTATCATATCCCTCGTACAACTGGTTTCACTAAATTGCTAGCATCTGTAGAAAGGGACGTCTTTTATTCTGCTATAATGATAAATACAATTGTCACGCAGAGAAACATAAAATCAAAAATTTTATCAACTTTGGACATTAAGAAGTTAAACACGAAACTTTCTTCAATTTCAATAACCATTTAAGCAAAATAAATTCTGGAAATGTTTTAATTTTTACAATAAAGAGAGTAGTCCATGGGACTCTAATAGATCAGTGAAAATTTTTAAGAAAAAGTAAGTGAAGTAGTAAAGGTGCTAATTGAAGGAAAATGTTTTTAAAAAATGCTTCACAGACCTCCACCAAACCGGTTGTAGTTAAAAAAAATTTAATTTCGGTGCACATTTATTAAGATGACATGTGATACACTATTTGATTCTTGCTGTTACACTGCCAAATTAATTATTATGTATTATAGAAAAAATAAATTTAAACATAATTGCTAGATTCTAAACATGGGCTAAATCCACTATTATTTATGGTTCTAAGTAAATTCTAGAAGGAGCACATTCCTCTTTAATTCAGATTGAAATTAGAAAAAAAAACATATGGCGTGTTATAAAATAAGCTTGGTTAGTTAAAATCTATCAAGGCTGAATCAAGGGTAAAATAGCCTTGTCAATACGGAAAAGGAGATCACTAATAAATGCCACGATAAAAACCATATCAACTTAGTTTACCCAAGGAAAGCTTCCTGTTCTCGATTATATTCTAAAACATGAGGCTTATGTTGATTGCAGACTTAATCTTGGCAAAAATTTACGCATTCATATATTTCTCACCTTTTAACATCAACACTCTCAAATAAGGGATGACTTTCTAGGGGTAATTTTGCGGTGAAACATATATTTATCCACCAACGTTTTTCTTCATGATAGTATTTTTTCCACTGAGATATGGTCATCTTAGGGGGAGGGAAGTTCGATAATGAGGTAGAAAACCGGACGAAAGTTTTCAAGACTTAAGATTCAAGTTTACGAGTAACAGGGATCGAAAATTTGAAACATATCGTAATTGCACACCAATTAAAGTTTTGGAAAACCGTTATCGTTTACTTATCAATTATATCAGGGTGCTTATGCAGATCAATAAATTTCAAAAATTAAATATGTAAATGGTAGATCTACAATGTGATTTAAGTACCAGTGGTAGCCCATTCTCTAGGAAAAGGCTAAATTACAATTTCCAAGGTCGTTCCAGACGATTTGGAACATAAACGAGAACGTATCCGATCCTCCTTGTTTGCATCTTATCTTTTGGCATCCTTTCAAATTATACACCTTCACAAAAATCCGATAAAACGATAAATTAGGTCTCATAGTGACAATACTTACGCTTTCTGTTGTGAACAAACCACTACGTCTCCTTAGGAATGCAAATTTCCGTGAAGTCTTAAATTCCATATTAAATTTATATTTTTGTGTTATTTTTAGCCCGATTTCATCCAGATTAAACTTCTAGCAGCAACTCTCTATTATTATTATTATTAATCACCCCTTCACGCTCATACTCGCATCTAATTGGTGATTGGCTGCAGCTGTCAAAGGAAACAGAAGGTCCGCCCTAAATTTATTTGCGCCTGACTCCAATGCGATTTCGACACAATTCAACGTGCAAGACACTCCTTAATTCGCACGTGAACTTTAATCGTCTGACAAGGCCTATATTAATGTTTTGAGGAATACTTAAGGACACTAAATGAAACTCCTGAAACTTGTGTGAAGACGTATCTATCGTTTGGGGAGGGCCATTATCGTCAGGGATTTTATTGCTTCTTTATCTCTGGAACCAGGTTGAACGTATGCAGACGTTTTTGGCAAACAAAAATCATAAATACATAATATTTTCTGAATTTTTTCCCTTGTCAGATGGACTGATTCCAAATCGGTTAGGAAAAAAAAGTTCACTATTATTATACGATCGTTGAATAGATGCATTCTCCAGTGAAAGCATGGATCGTTTGCTTAAGAGATGGGCGGCATTAAAGCATGGAAATTGAGGGTATAATATGAGGGATCACAATCGATTTCGCAAAAAACGTTCTCTTTAAGAGGGATGGTAATAGGAGTGCTTGTTAGAAGAATTTTAACTGGGAAATTCTTTGAGGATAAGAATTCCTCACTATCCCTCCTTGAATTCATCACTAATCCGAACAAATTATTCGTATTTCATTCACTAATATTGTTGCTATGCGACCAATATGGAAAAGATGAATAATTTTAAATCAATCGAAGAGCTATGAATTGCCACACCGCTGAAATCATGCGTTTTTTAAGAACAAATATAATAATGTTGTCCTAAATTTTTATAACCAATCTCCAAAAGAGAAATTAAGCTATAAAAATCATGAGAAATAGGGTTATTTACTTTATTACACCAAAAAATTCAAACCTTGCTTGCAACATTTTAAAATAAAGTGTGTTTTTAGGTTTATGGCTTTAACGATTGATTGGAAAGGTAATGAGCATGAATTTTAATTTCTGCAAATTTGTTTAGAAGACAAATGAATGCGAAAAATGTCAGTAGTGGTGCCATTAATAACTATATACTTATTATAAAACAATAAGCCTAACCTATTTCCCTTGCAATCATTAAATATGATGCAAATTAGATACTACGGAAGCTACAATTGCGAATGACGGAATTTTCTAGTGAAATGTGAGACCGAAAGCTTTATCATGACCATCAAGCTGATTTTAAATTTATTAATGACATTCTACCGATTAAGGTAAGTTTTGGTTGGACACACTGACTAACCGCTTCTACACTTACAAGCCTCACCAAACACGCTAAAGCATGACACCATCAACTATAATAAATGACACAATTGTAATTGGAGATATTTAATGAGTTAAAAATAAACGAAATCACTTAATATTTCATGGCTTCATAAATTTCATGGCTATGCATAAATTCTTGCGTCCACCTACCGTAATATTCTCGTTATCTATTATTTCCCCTTACTTACCTCGCGAGCTCTGTAAACACAATCATCGATTAAAGTCCATCATATATTTGACCTTAATCGATGATCTTGAAAATTAATCTTTTATGCTAATGAAAACATTTTAGGCTATATTGTGAAACATATGTCGTATTAATCACTGGAGCAATTAAATATTCCTTCCTAGTACTTCCGTGTTCGCACCCATTTATTTATGGCGTGGTGACCCCCCTGTTTGAGGGTTCGGTTAATGAATGACCTGGAAGGTACGAGTTAAAATCTAGACGATGTTTCTGAACATTCCAAAAACGAAGCAGTGAGATTTTCTGGGAGTCGACGTGTCTCGGAAAATGCAGAAGGCTAAAGAAAAACGACTGCCCTGTATGTATGAATATTACATGTGCCTGGTTAGCACCAATGAGATTCTCTTGCCTACTTAACCGACCGGTGAGATCGCGACGTGCAATTTTAATTTATATTTCGTACAGCTGATAAAAATGAATTAAGTGAAAACTTCCGTTACGTCTTGGGAAATATTTTAAATTTGAAAACAAAAATATGAAAGTATAACCTTGATTAAAAATAATTGTATATTTAAGAAGGTAACGCATGTTTACCCGGTTAATATATAATTCATTAGATTGTATACATTGCTTTCGACCTTCTTATGATTTGGCACAACTACCTTAATTAATACTTTTAATGAATTATGAAATTGCGCTATACTTTAACTCAACATGTTTAGGAAGTATGCATCTCTTCTAAATCATTTTTTTTACGCATTGAGTGCAATTTGAGCCACAGGTCCCGTCACTGAAACAACCCCATATTCCATTTTGCAAAATAAAAACCACTCTGGTGTCAATAAATATATATTTCTGTTGACATAATGGTATTAGGGATGACAATGATTACTCTACTGAGTTTTTAAAGATGCTAAAATGTCATGATACCTGCTGATGGTAGCTGATCAAGGTTAACTTCTTTGTAGCTGGAGGAAGTACGACACTTTTATTTGCTAACTGTAGCAATAAGTGTTGCCAAACTATAGCGGATTTCTTGACAGGGAGTTTTGCTCTCTCAAATGAAACTATTCCGACAAATTTCAACTGGAAATCTTCCCTCGAAATTTGTCAAAATCATATTTGTTCATTTGCTGGTAACTTCTGCCATTTCTTATTCCATCAAGAATCCCAATCCTTCTTCTTAACCTTCCTCTCTTTCCTTCATTTTTCCCTCTATGGCTCTTCTCACTATATAATTTTGGCGTATAAGTGATATTCCCTAACTTTGATATATTTTTCCTTTTTGAGTTCTCTAAACAGGGTTTTCCCTTGTCCTATTCACGTAATTATTTCCTAATTTCTCAGACAATAGGTGCAGTTAAAAATTCTCCTACGCAACCATATTTCAAAAGTTCTCTAGTTATTTTCTATTGGAGACTTGCTGTCAAAAATCCTTCCAGTTTTTCCAAAGATTTCTTACCCATTGATATTCCCTATCTTACTTGGCACGATTTCCATTCCAAGTTACGCAGATTCTCGAGCAGTGAAATCGTTGCACTCGCTCAACAGTTTCTCCCTATGCAGAAGGTCGATAATTGCATCAGTCTCGCAACATTTTTGTCTTCCCTCCAATTATTTTTATTCCGAATTCTTTCCCCATTTTTACAAAACTCACATTCCATACACTCATCTGATTCCGCCAGTATTTTCTGATTATCGGCATATTTTACGATCCTTATTATTTATAGGGGGTAAAGTATCCTTGTCAACACGCGATGCCCTCACCAAATGACGTAAGGATCTCCAGAAATATTGTGATAGATATTTGTCTCATTAGTTTATAGACAGACTAACAAACGAGCGGTATCTAGGAGTTTTCTCCAATGCTTTGCCTTAGATCACAGTCCCAACTCCATCATGCAAAATGTTACTTTTATATTTTATATTTTTTTCTAAATTACATCCAATTTTCTGCACAACACTCGTCTTGTTTGTGAGGCAAGAAACTATTTCATCTCATGACAACAATATTGAATATTCCTAGTAATACTATGATCGGTCCACGTCCGTTAAGTCAACACATCCATTCTGAGATCAAATACTTAATTAATTAAGATAATTGCGGATACCATCACCTTACGTTGAGTTGTTTCCAGAGAATAAAATGTGTTTGGGAACCTACGCACACCTATGAATTTCTTATTCCAATAACAGAAGAGATATTGAGGACATCAATTGACCCACTCTGGGAAATGAGGCAGGCCCTCACATCAATCAAATCAACTCTGCAAAGATAACGACCGCGGTTTCGGAAGCTCGATAATTAACCCCGAGGTTTATGAATTTTCCTCTTGATTTATAGCTGCCAGATTCAGTAAATTATCTTGATATCCAGATATGGCAACCAATATTAAAATTCATAGATATAAAATTCCATGGGAAGCCTATATTTTGCCCTTTCAAGCATCAATTAATGATTATAAGTTTACTCCTCGGCACTATCCCTTTAAACTACCTTTTAAATTAGGAATTGCGTACATGTTTACACGAGGCAGAAGTGGCAATCGGAAAGCCATGATTGAATAAAGTTACGCGGATGGATAAGACATGAACTATTTGTAGCTTCAAACCAATGGTAATGTGTTTCCGTGCATTTTACGCTGTGTGCAAATAAGATATTCATATGTCTTTGGCAGTTCTGAACAGTCCCAGAAGGGAATGAAGTAATAAAGTAGGCTAGCTTCATTTTGGTTTATGTAAAGTGCCATATGCATCTGAAAAATACAAAAAGTATCTGACTTTCCTCTAAGACCCTATTAAGAAGGGAAATATCTTTCAATTTCTGGCAGAAAATAAAATATGCAGAATGATACACATCTATCGCTTCCAGGTTGTACACAGAAATAAATTAAAGAAATTTTCGAGAAGAAAAATTTCATCAAACTCAAGGGATTGTTTATGGAAATTTACAATTTTAGTTGAAAAAAGAATGCAATTAATAATTATTTTCCGATCAATTAATCGTAAAATATTTTGTTAGGAAATTTATAAGTTGTCTATATGGTATCGTGTATCACAGGTCAGAGATGAGTGTTCTCAAATATCATGTGTGTGTGTGCGCACGTGTATACGTAATTTGTGAAAGGGATGTTCAAAAAAAGATGAGGCAGTTTGAATAAATACTTGATTTTATTAGTTACTCTTTAATTATGCTTATTACCTTCAAAATGCAACTCTTGGCTACCAATACAACGCTCCCAACGTGTTTTCTAGCTTTTGAATGCCGCCTGGAACGCTTCTTTCGGGATAGTCTTTATTAGTTTCAATAGTTTCAAATCGGCGTTCTTTTAAGGTGGATTTCAACTCAGGAAATAAGAAAAACTCTGCTGGAGCAAGATCCGGGGAGTAGGGTGGCTGGGGGATCATCGGTGCGCTGTTTTTGGACTCGGTAGCAATCAATGATGTGTGTACCGGTGCGTCAGCACTCGCGGTACAAATTCGAACGCGATGCGTTGCATGCCCAAATTGTTTGCCAAAATGGTGAAAAATGATCCAACATTAATGCCAACTTCATTGGCAATCTCCCTTGTGCGAGGAAATCTTCGCAGTAACTAGGAAAATGGAAGGTAGCTGGGAGCCGCCTTGATTTCACGAAAATTCCATGTAAGCATTTTAGAAGAATATATCGACTATCGAGATTGAAATAGATCCGGTGAGACAAAGACTTCCAGAAATATTCATGATTTTTGCTTATGTCAACAAAGAAGGAAATCGCCACGATCCGGAGTCACGTAGAATAGAATAGGATAGAATAAGATAAGAGAAAATAAATTCCAAGAATGGGAGATTATTCGCGTCAAGAGTAAGCACCCCAAAATATTGTAACCGAATAAACTGAAAATTTTACCCGCAAAATTAAAGGATTTTCATGCACACACACACTCGATACACAGCTTATTATAAAGCTACAGATGTTCCGATGATTTTGGAAGGATTTCAGGATTCTTCTACAAAGACGGATGCAACCAGCTACTTTAAGAACACTTATGGCGACAAAACCGAATTCCCAGTTGTTCTCTCGTCTCCCCCCCTTCCTCCAGTCCTCCCTCACTTCTCTTCCTCCTCGAAATTTCATCCTTTCCCTCACAACCCTCCTTCAGCCCGCCGCCAATCGACCTCCTTTCCCACCCCGCCTCCTTCATCCACAGGGGCGTGCGGTCTCCGCCCTTAGCATGGAGGTCCCCGGGGCGTCGGCAGATAAAACTCGGATTGATGGGTAACCCGCTCGGTTTCGGAGCTCAAATGGATCGGCGGGCGGCTCCGGGAGGAGCGGTCCCAGCCGCTGCCTCGGCATCCCCATGCCCGCAAAGAGGAGATCCCCTCATCCTTCCCCCCTTCTCCCTCCTCTCCATTCCCTCTCTCCTTCACGTCAATCCGTTCCCACTCGGCTCCCTTCCCATCTCCCCCCCCCCGTGACCATATAGAACCAAGCAAAAATGACTTGCGAAATATCAGTCCTTTACGACCGCAATAGCCTAGTGGAGTTTTTCCTGCAGGTATTCCTTTTCATGCTATTGTCTTTACCCAAGGACGGTTTCCCTCCCGTTCCAGGTAGAGTCTTCAGGTCAATTGCACCTGAAAATACTCAGCCTGGAAAACTTCCAGCTTACGATACAACTTGAAACAGGAAAGCAACGTTCAAAGGTATAAATACAGAACACACAAAGGGAGATTCAAATATTTATTTATTCAAATATGCCGGACGTGACTACAAGAACATGATTGGAAACAAAAATTCCTCATCCGAAGCCTGTCCTGAGAATGGACCACTTTTTTATCCTTGGATACACTAAATATGACGCGCATTAAATGCCTTCATAAGATTTTTTTTTCATTACTAACACGCATCTCTCTTCAAACCATTGATAACCTATCAAAGGAAAAAATAAGCAGCTCGTCAAAGATGTCTGCTCATTGGCAGTTCCATGAAACCCTTTGATTTTCGAAGTACGTACTTAATTTCGTACATCGTCACCTCATGGAGTTCTCCAATGGATTTTTCATTTGTCTACCTTTCTGAAAGCAATATAAACGAACATACAGGGTTCGCCCGGAAAATAAGTGTACTGAGGTCAGGAAAAAAAATGTATTACACTTTTACATATCTTATGCTAATATTCCTCAAAATAGGACCCTTGTGAGTCAATACACTTGTTCCAGCGGCGTTCCCATTCCTGGAACGCTCCCGCGAAGGCATCATCGGGAACCTCTCGAAGACACGTCGTCACGGCCTCTTTGACGGCGTCCAACGTCCCGTATCGCGTTCCTTTCAAACTCCTCTTTATCTTCGGGAACAGAAAGAAGTCCGGTGGTGCCAAGTCCGGGCTGTAGGGCGGGTGCGGCAGCGTTGCCACGCCGTGCTTGGCCAAGAAGTCCGACACGACAAGCGCGGTGTGAGACGGCGCATTGTCGTGAAGCAGCCGCCAGATGTTTTTGATCGCTGGCCGGACGCGGGCGACTCGTTTTCGAAGCCTGTCGAGCACTTGGACGTAAAATGCAGCATTTACAGTTCGTCGTTCAGGTACAAATTCGTAGTGGACGACTCCCCTTTTGTCAAAAAAGACAATGAGCATCATAAACTTATTTTCCGGACGAACCCTGTACATGCATGAATTAACGAACGGACGTTGGCAGCTTTGGCTACGATCCAATCCAATAGAAGTGAGCGACTTTCAAACATCTCTCTAATTTTAAAGGATACGTCGAGCGCCTACTTTGACTAAACGATCTGGAAGGTGGGTTACCTTGTATCACAGAAAACTATTCATACTTTCTCACTATATCTGAGATTGATGCAGTTTCTCAAGCCAGGCCGATGCCCTACGCCGAAACAGCAGGTTAGCATATTATGACAAAAATATAAATACAAGACTATCGACCCGATAAGATTCAAGGATTCGTATTTCGTTTGCATTATTCACGATCATAGGAATAAGGATTATTGACTACAATATTATGGTAAGTCCGATCCCTCCTTAGTTCCCATTTTTCATGGCAGGTGCCCTAAAACTCTCAACAAAATACTTTTGTTCCTGCTTTTTCCGTATTTATGGAATTTTGATGCTTGGCGTATCTTAAAGTCCATGCGAAATCTCAAGTCAAAATTTTCCAAATAAATAGTTAGCCTCTTATCAAGTCTTTGTGTATACACGTACATCAATTCTGTCAGAGGTACATGACGCTCGTTAGAATTTTTAATCGCGTTGCGTGGCCTGGATTAATTTCTAATTGGCTACTCGCAAGTAGGAAGGTCGGAATTTTCAAAAAAATACAAGCAGCTGAGTTGGATCAAATCATCATATAATAATTTTTCACATAATCAATACCACATGTATTACATAACCTATTAAACTGTCACGCCATGCATGAATAAAGTAGGAGTATTTAAGGTGTTAAACAGCATATTAAAGTGCGACTATGTTTTAGGACTAAAAAATCAATATCTTTATTCGCACTTCATCGCATTTTTTCTCTTGCAAATCGATCAATTTCGTAACGGAATATTTACACCCGTGGTCTCTGGCCTTTCGAAACAAGGAAAACATTTCTTCCGGAACTTACGTCAGACAAATGTTTTTATAACCCGGTGACAAATTTCATCCGTGTCCTTGCACGCACTTAAAAATAATTTTCCAGCGAATGAACTGACTGGTCCGATGCGATGGGAGCTCTAATCCGGTTCAGAAAAATACCTACCGAAGCGCGTCAATGCGCTTCGACACACTCAGCACCCCGAGGAGCATTTTTATACTACATCCCCCACCACTTCTCCCAGAACATCATCTCCGCCGCCAACCCGGAAATTTTCCGCGACGAAGAGAGAGAGAGAGAGTAGGGGACAAAGAGAAACTTTCCTCCCCTCTCTTTCCCCCGGAAGTTTCCCCTCACTCCTCCTCAAGATTTGCTCACCCTCTCCTTAAGTGAGGAGACTTCGATGCGACAACACTCGTCCTCTCGCATCCGCTTCACCCACGTCGTCCTCGGAGCGACGTGTGTGTGTACGGTCGTCCGACGGGACGGGAGGGAGGACGAATGGTGAACACGACGACAAGGAACCCTCTCCGGACCGAATGGGAGAGCACTTTACCTCGCCAAGGGAGGAGGGAAGGAAGGAGGGAAGAGGGGACAGAAAAAAAAGACTCCTTCTTCTCTGCTCTCGGGGCAGGGGTCGAACACAACGGCGAAGAAACCCTTGAGAAGCATTAATTCTCCCGGAACCGAGGGATCCATTTGTGGTTACTTAAGTTTTCGAAAGGGCTAAGTGAGCCGGGCGACTGTAACCCCGAGTATTCTTTCGAGATCCCCGTGGAGACGGACGCAGGGGGGAGGGAAGGGTGGAAAGGGGAGGAGGAGGAGGAAATGCTGCCCTAACTGGAGTGCTCCCGGGCGAACGATTCGTGCTGACGCAAACTCCATCCCCGCTCAAGTCCGCGGTCGCGTAAATTAATATCGTCGCCGAAATGAAGCAGGTCCGATTTCTTTTTATCGTAACAAAAATTATCGCGATTCGTTCGAACTACTATGCATAATCTGATTGGCTCGAAAAATCGTTGACTTAATGCGAAGAGTACTTGGGAAGTCACGAAAAATAATTGAAGATGGTGAGTGCACCAATTTTCTTGATAATGAATAATTAATATTTCTGGACGAGGTGAATATGTAAAGGCTAGTAGTAACCCTATCATTCCGACAGCAGGTATAACTTACCCATTATCAAAATAGTGTTAAAAAAATCCTTCTTGTATGAAACTTCAGGAATCAGAAAATTGACAGTCGTTTATACGATAAGAAGAAAAACTGTAAAAAATCCAAGTTTCTCACGTTTGGCCGAGATAAATGTTATGAAAACATAATAATTACATTGAAAAGTTATCCTGGTTATCCTAGAAAGGTTATGTAACTGGTGAACAATTGAAACAAGTAAAATAAGTAGTAGTAAACCCATTTGGGCAAAATAAGTAATCAAAGACATCCGGGTCAACTGACAATCTCACACATTTACAAATTCAAAGAAATAAAGCCCTCCTTCTGAAAGAAAACATTAATAAACGTAATTAACATTCATAAACCTAATTAAATACTCTATGCTATGCTGCAATTTGGGTTGAGAAACGAAATTGAGCGTCCTTGGAGGTTGAAATGTCAATATTTAAGCGCAATGTACATATATGTTGTGAAATCATTACACATTTATTCCGTTATTTGAAAAGCTTCATTGATACGTGTACCAATGTACCGCAAATACGGGTATTTAAGCCGAAATAAACCACCGTGTAATGACCCAACACATCATTACTATTACAGGTTTTAGTACCTGTAATAATACCTAATAACATTGAAAATATTAACTTGCCCCTTCGATCTTTAAAATTCTATGTCGCTACCGAAGCAAATTTCAGAAAATTCAAAGGATAAAAAGTTGAAGAACAACTTCAGATATCTTTGCTTCGATTCGATATAGCAAAGTGGAACTAAAAAGCGGAGTAGGGACATATTGGCTGCCTTACAAGAGATATTATAAGTATCGTCTCCTTAGAAAATATACACGATACATCCATGTGTATAAAGTAATCGAATACCGGTATTTCCCCCATCTAGAGATCATCTTTATTGAGGAAATTCTAGTGCGAATGAGCGAGATATGACATGAATTCTGCACCAAAGGATAACTAGCCATGGCCAGATAACTTGATGGCAATATCCCATCACAAAACACAGTTTCATCACTGTGAGACCGAAGTACTGTTACTCTTCAGACACAAGCAACTCGACAATAAAAAAGGATGAATAAGATCTTCCGGAGAAGATGAAAAGGTCGAACACAATAACAACATCGCGCTCAAGCATGAAGCTATGCGGGCAAACAATTTCGTTAACATGACGATGAGCAAGGGGTGCGGAGGAAGAGGTGGTGGAATGAAGAGAACGGCAATGGGAGAGGGAGGAATAAAGCGGCAATAAAGAAGGGGAATAGGGGATAGGAGAAGGAAGCAGGGACAAGGGAGAACAAATGTTACGCGCGCTGTCGGTTGCACAGGCCATAAAGCTTCTTTCTTATGATCCGGGGAGATGGGGCGAGGTGTGGGGAGGAAGAGAGATTGGCAGTTGGGGGAGAAGAGAGGCGGGTAAAATGGGGAGAAGAGGAGGTTTCGGGAAGAAGCATAGAGTGCGGAAGAGTAAGAGGGTGAGGAATCGAATGTAGGGCATTGAAGTTTGAGCGCTGATGGGCACGAATGAGATGGAAACATCAAGTGGGTAAGAAAAAGAGGCCGCGTGTAATTTGAGTGCGTTGTTGAGGGGGCGATAAACGACATTGGCGCCCCGTGCCTAGCAAAACGCCATATTGCATCGAAGGCGATGTCGATATGCCATACCATAAAACAACGGCTTCCCCTTCTTTCAACAAGATCGATACACAGCGGTTGACTAAATTTAAAATAACGAAGCCCGCGGTGGGCTCCTCTGACACTTTTTGGCGAAAAATCGGACATTTGAGTGGCGAATAGAATATAACCGGATTAAATGGTGAATAGGATGAAACTCTATGGGTTAAAGGATTAGGAATAATTCTCAGCTTAATCTTCTAGTAGACGGACAATTTTCACACTGCCGTCACCGTGATTGCATAGCCGCCGAGAACGCTAATGTGGGGATTACTTTTGCCCACTGTAAAAACCTACTGGTCCGTCGCGAAGCGTCGTCGAGGCTTCTTGAGTTCGTTTTCACTCAATATTTCTCCTTCCTTTCACATCCATAACACCATCACCTCTCTCAATGACTCACTCAATTGACGATGAAGTTCGATAGTATAAAATCACGCAAGTGGGAAAAACGGATGATTAGACGCTGTTCTTGTACACCAACTTTTTAGGTAAGGCCTTTTAAGGTAATTGAAAACGCTTCTCACTCTATTGGAAACTATACTATCTCTGTATACTGCATAGTGCAGCCATTCTTTATCTTATATTTACAAAGAGTGCCCACGTACTTTAAGCTCACCCAAAACATTCTATTTACTTCCAGACCCATGAAAAAACGGGTGACTAGGAACTTCAATGCACATCGTATTAAGAATATTTCTCGTCGTGTTAGTCTTAGGCTTAGAAGTTAATTAGTGTGCAGTTCCGGGGTCCGTTGAAAACCTACACTCACCTGGTAGATTACTGCTAATAACAATTTGAAAACCCTGCACTCTCTACAGGCCCAGATGATCATCGCCCAATCACCCGATTGTACGGTAAATCGGAGTCCTGTTCAGATCATGCGTTTGATCAATCGTTTTGCACTTAAAAACTGATAATATTCTTTTTCACTTTATCTCTCTCTCTCCCTCTGAAAATTTATTCCACCTACATAGTTCAGTTAGCGATGTAGAACATAGTACATTTCGTGTTTCTATTTATGAACTGCCAATTTTATTTTAAAGAGGCTGTAAGCCCTGTTCTATCTATTGGTTATATATACCATTACTGAAGTATTTGTTGGTTAAATAATTGCTGAAAAGCAAATTTGGGTTAATGTCAGATGTTTACTTCTAAGTAGAGATGAATAACAAAGAATGTGGTGGCACTCGATAGTTTTCATAAGATATAAAGTAGGAATATTGGTTGCAAATTGTTCACTGCATTAACTATTTTACCAAATTTAGGCGATCCCTTAAAAATTGCATGCTGCCATGGTATGGGAAAATAACCATGTTAGTTAGACAATTGCATCAGAACCAAGACGAAATCTCCACCTGTCTTTGGGAACCTCATTTGTAACTAATTTGGTATTTCGTCATAGTCAGTCCACCGCAGTGAAACCACAGAATTAAATCCGAAATTTTTTGATGAGAGAGAATACAACTCACCTCACATCGACCTCAACGGGTTGTGAAATTCATAAATTATGGAAAAATTGGGTATACGTCTTTTGAGCGTATACCTTTTCTGTACAGCCTCTGGTTTCCCATGGAAAAATGATTCCTTGAAAATCAAACACAGCTTGGATGCTAGGGATGTCACACCCTCTCGATTTCCCTGATGAAAATTGACATAATATTTTGGCAGGGTCCCATGTTGAGCCATTGCTCTCTCCTTCAGTGAAGTATGTCAGAGCATCCAACCTTATATTTAGTGTGTCAATACTTGACAGGTTGGGAGTGATTTCTCTGCATGGGGAACCATAGGGTACACCTCTTTATTTGCCGTCATGCAGGAAAGGCCGTCCATCTTTATTTCAGGATCAGCGCTGGGGATGGATCTTCCGCATGGCATCATTTTTCGTAATAATCCACCATGGAGGATAACAGTGGCCATTTTGTCATCCCTTTGTTTATTTATTCCTGCTTCGTCGGTATTTAAGATTTCGCCATTCATCCTTTTCAATTAATTCTTCATTAATCGGGAGTCAATACATCCATATCTCCTCTAACTACATCAATCTTCTTTATTGGATCTTATTGTTCGATTTCGGCAAACGGATCCAAAAGGGGTTATCTCTTTTGAGCTTCCTGCTTCCCGTTTCTTTCACAGTTGGAGCCGTTTCATCAAGGTCAACGGAATTGATTCAACAGTAATTACTCTAAAGGAGTCCCATGTGTCACTACATTAAACTGCGTACATTCATCCCGTATTTAGGTGTGAAGTCATATGTGCACTACGAATGAAAATTACACTCTCTTTACAAATTTACGCGTCACTTTATAAACTATTTATTATTCGTTTCAGCTATTTGTCTCCTAGTCATAGTTTTCAGTGCCTCAAAGTCTAAATACTGTCATCTTAATCATTGTGACCTTTTTTAATTGCCTTTCGGTAATGCACTTTACATCTTCTGGATTTGGTTGGTAATAACCTTTGGTTCAATTTGCTGATCCAAAGCAAACTTGAACATTGGGTGCAAAATATTTTTAACATTATCCTCGGAACGAATATATTTCAGCTGCGTCTTTCTTCAAAGATGATGTTTCAAGGTATTTTTTGAAGTGTGGAAAAATGGCCAATTTTGTTTTTTCCACAAATCCGCAAGGCTGACATCCACCACAGACAAACACAAGATTTAATCTAATTGCTCGTCTCAAAGAAACTCAAGCGTTAGCAAAGCTTCAAACTTTTAAAATTAAACATGCAAATTTGTAATAAAAATAAAATTCTTTCCCCAAATTCTGACAAAAACATTCATATTTCATGAGTTAATCGACGGGACCAAATCATATGTAATCAATGATGAACAGTCAAGTTTGATCCCCATCCCGGCCTACTCCGCTTTGAAACGGAATTGAGTAAGTTACATGTTAAGTACCAAAAAAATGTTCACTCTACAAAAATAAACTTAGAAGTGAATATCTTATTAGACTCATTTTGTAATATAAAATTCGACCGTAATGATATCTGGAGAAGTACAGAAATACTCTTTTCTTAATATACAAAAGGCAGCAAATCGCAAGCCCCAAACATCTAGAGCCTAGAAGATTTGCGAACACTTAATGATAAGAACATCACAAATCCTATCTACGTACCCATACTACCTCGTTCTACATTCGATTTGACATCGTACAAATTTCACTCGAACTAGGAATCAAACCACTAATACTTAACATGAAGGGCGAATGCATCACTCTGTTATCAACCGAAAATTCCTCAGGTAATATTTGGGGGATATTAAGGAAATGATTGTTTTACTCCACACTCGGACTACACTTCCTGAATCGTTGCGAATACTTGGTATCGCGTGAGAGGACAAGAGAGAATCTAATAGGAAGAAAGGAAAAGAGCCAGAAGAGGCGAGTAAATAGGGATACGGCAGAAGGCTAATAAGTAGACAGGAGGATGCTCTCCACTACGGAAGAAATGGGAACAGGGATATGGAGATGTTTCTAGAGTGGAGGAAGAAGAGGAGAGAGAGAGATGAGAAGGGGCGAAGAAAGGAATGGAACTGGGTAGAGGACGGGGCAACCTCCTCGGCAGTGGAGAAGCTGGCCCCAGTGAAGAGGGAGGAAAGAGTAAGGAGGTGGTTGCTGCGGGGAGTTGAGGAGAGGGAGCGAAAGGATTTTCCCTCCTGAAAGGAGAGAAAGGGCGTTCCCCCTTACTCTCCCACTGACTTCAACCCTGTTCCTTGATCCTCACCTTTTTCGCTGAATCCACAATTTCGACGAACAAAAATACACCGCATTATGACGCTGTCGGATGTGTCAAGATGTGAAGTGAAGAAAGTAAGACAATATTGTGCCTAGAAAAACTAAAATATGAGTTTCTTATTTCAGTCAATCAACCCAATTGTCCAATTTTATAACGGTAGAGGTTGCTTGAGTTACCTGCTTAAACTGAGCAATTGTCCAAATTATAAACCGAATAACCATTGCGAGAACGCAATAAATCAAAAGGTTAGACAAATTAGAGAATAATAAAAGAAATAGATGGTCGTATTAACAGACCCTATTTCTCTTTTTTTTCTCTAATAACTCGTGATCATCACAAAATAAACCAACATGTGTGTCACGTAACTATGCTGTCATCTGTGTTTCACTTACCAGAGGACTTTTTAAATCGATTCGGAATTACCTATTACCACATGAATTAAGACTAGTGCCCTGGCACACGCTCAAGAAGTAATTATTCTTACTAGGAACGTTTTCCATACACGGGAAGATGGGATACACACGTAAGTTTTTAGAAAATATTCACGAGCTAGGTCTTAATCCGGATGATTTGGCGCTGCAACAGGTTTTGGAGGATTTTCGATGGAAGAAAGAATAAATTTGATTTAAACTCACGAGTTTCTCTGGGGATATTCTAGAGATAATGGATGCAGGTAACAAAGGTAGCTAAATATCTGCAAATTCACATTGCAATCTGTCCAACTTTAATTTTATCACGCAAATAATTGAAAGACTACTTGGAGTTCGCATATTTCGAGTGCTTATATAGTCTCCACCAATTACGAGTATCTTATCTTATCTCGTATCTTAGGGATCAAAAGTATCTTAGACTTTGATGAAATCATTGAAAATTTGAGGAAGGTCGTCGAGGATGACTTATTAAAACCTAATGAAAAATCTGGCGGAAGAAGTTTTTGAAGTTCCATATACCCTCGATGTCCCGGGTTCGATTCCCGGGCAAGGCACTTTGGGCACCTGCAGCTCCACCCAAGCTAAGTAATTTTACGGGTACCAGATCTTCCTGGGAAACCATAACCGGCACAGGGAAAGGAACTGGCCCCCCTACCCTGATGTGTGAATATACACACGCCGTATAGGGCTTGGTACATGGGTGAGCTCTACCATCACCTACTAAACCGACCTTCGGGTTGATTACTGTGTTTATGGTTTATACCCTCGATGAATGTAATTGTACAATGTGGAATCACATTTAAATTACATGCGAGCACAATCTTTTTGCGTTGACTTTGTCCTGTCCCCTCAGTGAGGTGTTGGAACAAAAAAATATCACCATAACCCAACCACAGACACGCCCGCTATATACTTTTTTGTCCCCAATTGGGAAGATATATTGCCCCTTTGGGATAAAGATTCTCCAGTCATTAAGACCAGTCCAGTCATTTCTGTCAATAGAGGGTTAATGGAGATAAGTTCTGCTCTCAACTTCTACAAAAACTTCCAGGCCAATACAAATTTATCAGTTCTGGACATAAATGGAATATTAAGGAGGTGAATTGAAAGGATTTTTCCAAAATGCATCCAACTTTCAAAATAGATGCTTCGAAATTCTTCGTTAGCTAACGTATCGTCAGAATTTCGAAGCATTCATTTTGAAGAAAAAGACACATTTTCTTTTAAATTTTGAAAATATATTCATGATATATAGTTTGATCAATTAACTTAGAAGGATTGACAATTACTACGTGACAATTACTCGTAATGTGATACGTAGGTCATCTTCTACGACTGAAGTATATTCTATCTATTCTTTCCTTATGGATTACACAGGCCAACAGTGTTTTTGGTGCCGGAGCTTTTAATGTTGATTTAAAGAACAATTGGGGTGCTGAATCCAATTATGACAGTAGTTTTTTCCTATCAGCTATAGTTTTCAAGATATAGATATGTTGTTACTTACGTAAAAAAATCTTCTACATGATGTTATGGGAATATTATATTAATAATTATCTCATTGGCCTACAATATAGAAATATACATAAAACTTATTGACAGTTTATTGAAAATAAAAGGAACACCGCAGAGTGGTTATAAATTAGTATACTTATAGATTTATTTAACTTTGAAAATTATTTTCCAGAATATATCAAATATTAAAACAACTAATCGTAAGATGTGCCATATCTAAAAAAGTAGAGCTGTTAAATAAAAACGGATTTCATATTTGGATTCAGCTCTACAAATACAGTTAAAATCATCACAAAGATTCCCGGCACCAAAAAACATTTTTTTTGTAGGCCTGTGTTATTCTTGTTTCAGTATTATTAAGAGTAGCATAAAAGGCAAGGTAGGATTTTGATGGGCACAGCAGTTAAACACTATTAGATTTTTAAACACGATTCTTAAATAGTGTTTCACAATAGACGAGTTTTAAAGCCATATACTTCTTTTTTCTCTTCATTACATTTCATGGCATCTTATCCTTTCCTTCCTAGTCCTCTAAGCCCTCAACCTACGACAATCCTCTATTCTTGATGTGCAAATGTCGGAGCCGTTAAGATCTACGCTCCAAATCAAAGTTTTCACCATTTTATTTCTTTACAACGTTGCTAATGATCCCTGACATCAACTTCCACACATTTGAAAATGCTTATTTGCCAAACTAAATTCAGCTTTTAATGTTTTTTTCAAATATTCCTACCTTCTAAGACACTCCCTAAGTAGGTCAGTTATTGTACCAACTTTAGTTTCCCTCCATCAAATATTTATTAGCCTTTCTATTTCCTGAAAATCTCATTAGCATCGTCTTTTACGCTTATTCCCATCCTATACAAACTATGAAACTTTTTCTCTAGTTCTCTCAGCAACATCCACAATTCTTTGGCTGAATAATTGAATAAACCTTGATCATTCTCAAACCGAACTAATTTTAGCCAATTTCCCAACTGATTTCGTTTCTATCTGTAACCTTTTTTCATGCCTCACGTTCCATTTCCTCCACGCAGCCGTTGTAAAGTACGTTCAACATCCGATACCCACTTTTGTACAATCGGGGAATTGCACCTCTTTTGGATTAAACATCTATCCTTTCAGTCTGCACTGCAATTCGTTCAGTAATTAAGCTTTTATTCCTTCTACAACGACTTTTCAAAATAATGCAACCATTTCAGAGAGTAAAAATCATTCGCCTTGACCGGGATTCGAACCCGGATCCCTCGATATCCGGCCGAGTGCTTTAACCACTTAAGCTACCGAGACGTCCTCTTACACTCAAAGAGGACGTCTCGGTAGCTTAAGTGGTTAAAGCACTCGGCCGGATATCGAGGGATCCGGGTTCGAATCCCGGTCAAGGCGAATGATTTTTACTCTCTGAAATGGTTGCATTATAATGCACACATAGCGGGTGACTCCGTTAAAGTTACTGTTACAGTTTCTTGAAATTTGACTTTTCAAAATGTACGAAACGAACAAATACTCATATCCTGGTTGTACTCTATATCCCATTTCATTAATTTCCACCTTAAAACCATTATATCACGGGGAGCCATTTCCTTTTTAAGCCCTAACTGAACATTTTTTTTACACTATTTGTGCTATCAGTTTTATTTTTCTTTGTTGATGAGTTTAAGTACTGCCTACACTCCTTGAGAAATCAAATTTAAGGTCCTATAGTCTTCACAGGCTGCCGTTTTCTTTTTTTTTATGGATGGAAATTGACTGATCTGAAGAATTCTTCCAGCCAATTTCCTCCACCATAAATTGTATGAATCCGCCCGTAAAATTTCTCCCTTCCATGTTTTCCTAAACCTTTGAGTTCTCCAAGGACGCTATCTAGTGCCACGGCTCAGTTTGATTTCGTTTCCATCAAAGCCTTTTCTATCTCGAAATCAACTATGCCCAGACCAAAGTTATCCTCATCGTCATTATATGCTCTTTCTATGCTTACACTGAACGGCTCTGGTTTCTTTTCTAAGCGTGTCGACCATATAGGTACTTCTTTTATGCACATACTCGTATTGCCACAATTTTAGACTGTAGAAATCATTCGCCTTGACCGGGAACCCGGTAAAGGCGAAAAAATTGCACAATCTGAAATTGTAGCATTTTAAATACCAAGAATATTCCGCTTCCATATGTAGCGATTAAAGTCCGTCAAATTTTGAGGGATCAGAAGTTATTCCAGTGAGAATTTCCTTCCTAATCTTTTTAACTAGCATCTGTTATAAACACTTCCAACTCCAATCTTTAGTCGTTTATCTTAATACACCTCTCCTCAGAAATAGCACAATGGCGAATTAAAAGGGATTTCGAAGACTGTCATCATATTTTTTTACCCAAAATATCAGTGATTTCCTCAGGGGTGAATTAAAACCAATCCTCTGGAAGAAGTACTTACTTTATCGAGCAAAAAATAATTTGAAATACGACTTCTCCTGATATAAAAGCAAAATAAATTTAAAATATCAATTAATTAGAATGGATTTTGTAAATCATTACTTCGGAAATAAAAATACTCATTAATTCCATTAATACATTTCGGAATGGGTCGAGTGATGTGTGTATAGTGATTTCTGCATCCTGTTCTAATTGGACTTGATTGTTCGGTGTCATACTCGTATACCATGAAAAGTTCCTCCTCCAACACTTAATAAATATTTACAAAAAGAGTGCCCCCACCACATCCACCACGGCTAACGGCCAAGAAAAAACACTAGTAGATAAGAAGGCGTAACTGTATGTTATGGGATTATTTGAGGTACAGTGTGCATTTCCGACAATTCTTTAACTCATTGGTATTCGACGGACGAAGATGCCTTCGGGGAAACCATCGCTCGGGGTTACTGCTCTCAATCGCTCGCATGCTCACTCACTTAGAGAGAATCAAAATAGTCAAGGAATAGTTTTCAAGAGTATTAATGGGACCGCCCGACTTCCAAGAAGTGACTGACTGAGGCTTGAGTCCTCTCGGCCACTCGAATCGATTTCCGCATACTCAGTCCTAGGCTCCCTTATTCCCCTCCACCCTTAATTTCCTCGAAAAATTGGGTCCTGGAATCCAGTAATTGAATGGGCTTGCAAAATGCTCTTACTTCCGAAAGGGTGAACCTTTCTTGGAGATGGCCAATAGAATAGTGCCACGGTCGGCAGAACTCCAGCCTCCGAATCCCCGAGGACAGCCCGGACTTTCCCATCTCTATGCCATATAGACACGCATACAGGACTGGCATGCCAGAGTTTTTCCCCGTCAGAATAAGTTAGTGTTTTGCAGAATTTAATATCAAGGTTAATACAATTCCAAAATTTAAAAATATTTACTCGATAAAGCTGCACAAAATAAATCCTAACACATTCACGGGAAATTATTTGCAATTTGGGGCTGAATTTTGCCTAAAGCTAAAATCAAATCGAAATTAATTATTACATCCCTGACTGCAGAATCGATGTTTAATCTTGTCATTTGTGTCAGTCGAGCCAAATACTTTCATATGTTGATAAAGCCCCACTAATTCATACATCTTCCCTATTAAGACTCTTATATTATCATTTGGATTGATTGATGGATTCATTTATAAAATTCGTGTATTTTCAATGCACTTTTGATTCAAGGTGTTGTCAATATAACAAGCGGTTTGAAAATAAAAATAATGAAATCCAACTGTAAAAAAGGGTTTTTAATTTGTTACCTGTTTTTACAGTAAACCTGATTATTAAATCGCGTATACTTAGTAATTTACGTGATCACAATTTTTAAAAATACATAGTATTTTACTCTAGGTCGTAGTGTTCGTATTTTTAGTCCATTTACTTAACTGAAAATCAACGGGCGGGCACGTGGCAGATGTTAAGACACCAGTCTTTTTTACGTAATGCCTTGCAAATGTGATGCATTGGTTAAAATAGTAGATGGCAACTTTTCATTTCGATTGCAATTATTTGACTGGTTTTTAGTAATTGCCAATGATGATGGTGGAGGGAAAGAATAAGTACGAGGGAAATTTGCAATGTTCTCGGAATGGTAAAGAAACAAACGACTTACCTCAGTTAACATTTTTTTTTAATTTTTGAATGTAGTCTCCCGGCACACTAATGCACTTGGTCCAGCGAAATTTCAATGTCTTGATTTTATCTCGAAAATTAAATCCTTCAGCCCAGTAAATTTTCCATCTAGTTCACCTGTAAGGTCTTTACTTGTAGAGAGTCCACCGGGGAAAATGTTGAACTTGGAGAAGAGATGGAAATCTGATGAAACCAAATCAGGCGAATAACGTGGGTGTGGTAACAATTTGTATCTCAGTTCACGTATTTTTGCCATGGCCAAGACACTTATGTATGGGCGTGCATTTGCTTGATGAAAGACGGCATTCTTCCTTGCCAAACCTGCCATTTTCTCATGTATCTTTTGCTGTTGTTGGTCCAGGAGGTTAGCGTAGTGTTGTCCAATAGGAAATTAATCATTTAGCAGAGTATCTTTCGCATTCAATAAAATTGAAGCCATCATCTTTCTGGCCGAGCGTATTGCCTTGGCTTTCTTTGATGGCGGTGAATCAACATGTTTCCACTGCTTTCACTACTGGTTTGTCTCTGGGGTGTAGTGGTGGACCCAAGTTTCATCTTTGGTCACAAACTGGCGCAGATAATCTAGTTGGTTGCTCTTAAAACGGGTCAAACATTGTTGGAAAATTTCCATTCTGATGCGTTTTTAACCCAGCGTCAAGAGTCGCGGCACCCATCTAGCAGATAATTTTCGGATGTCCAATTCTACTGTTAAAATGTGATATGCCCGTTCAGATGACATCCTTACAGCCTCAGCGATTTCTGGCATTTTCATTCGGCGATCCTCCATGACCATTTTATCCACTTTTGTAATAAGTTCTGTGGTATTCGGTACATTTTAGCCGACCACCACGAGGATCATGATCTAAGCTATCTTGACTAAACTTTTACTCATTTGTCCGCTTGGCAACAGTTGAATATGCTTGAAAAATTGTGCTTTCTCCTCCAATGTACCTTGTGATATGTTTTTCTGTCTCATTCTGAAGCAAAAATTGTTTTTTTTTCATTATTCCTTCACATTGTCACAAAGAAACTTAAAATGCCGAACAAGGAACCAGGAATTATAAGAATTTGTTAAACTTTAAAAAATACCAGCTAAGTCATCTCACTCTTTGTCAGTCAAATTACAAAGTGCTGCTGAGCTAATGCTCTCATTTTTTCATGTTTTAATATTTGCACGTAGGGCACAAGATGAAATTATTAATCGAACATATACATAGAATATACTTATTTCACAATCACTTCACAGCCTAAATCATCCACCAATCATTGATGTAAACTATAATGAATACGCCTAGGACAGTATAATAGTGGTTCCAGTAAACAGCTAAACATTGTAAATATGATGCTGTGTTATCAGCCAATAACATGAATGATGGCATGAAAGACGAAACGGATAGAACTAGAAAAGGCTATGTACCAAGATTCTACGATACAGCCGTAGGAAATACGTGTACCATATTTGATAAATTCCACGGTTTAAAAAATATATAGCGGAATTATCACACCAACAGAATATCAAGTCACGCCTTATATGGTCAAATATACGTTGAGAAAGTTATTTATTTGGCAAGATCCAATTAATTCAGTAAAAATCTAAGATTAGTTCTAAGAAAAAGATTCGTGAGATTTTATGTTTCCTCAATATTTATGAAGATAATTAGTCATGACTCTAGAAAGTAAATGCCCTTAAAAGGCCAAAATATTTGAAATGTGATTGCGCCGGATGTTCTTATCCTCCTTCGAAGTCATTCAGCATATAAATAAGGAATGCGAAACATATAAAACGCAAACAAAAAGCTAAAATGCTTTGAAAATAGAGCAAAGGAAAAAATGTCTATATAAGGATATTATTCATGAAGAGAAAGAGGCAAGAGAAGAGACACAAGACGAAAACCGCATTCATTACTAAGTAACGTAATACAGGTGATGAAGTTCACAATAACTGACTGCGACTTAAATGTCTAATGCTGAGGATGTTGTTAAACCTCCCCTGATAAATTGTTCCAGAATAAAAATAATAGAAAAATCTTTATCATGACACGAATTCCGTGGTTCGCATACGTCACAAGCCGAATTAAAACTTAATTATAAAATTTTAGGAGCCACAAATAGTTCCCGAGTTCCAAAGCCAAACAATCATATCAAAAACCAAACGTTCTCCAAATGCCTAATTTTTGGAGAGTAATTGAAATTCCATGCAATGAATTTGATTTTTTTGTTTTCACTCGAGCACAGTGGAATCATGTGCATGGGGAAGAAGTGGTCCATTTATTACGACGGTGGTCCCAGATATACCCGGCCTGACCCATAGATGGCGGTACTTGTTTGAAAAATATCACTGTATTAGAAGGTATGCAATTTATAAAGCATATGCTTCAAGTTTGAAGACGCCACGTTTTTTATTATTTGTTTGGCAGCCATCAATAGTGAACGTTTTCAGTGAATTTGTGGAAATGAAGAAAATTGGTCACCGTTATGTGACAATAATTTTATTTGAAATGCTTCGTTTCGCAACTATTTCATTATAATTAACGGCTTACCCAAACGTTGATATTTTGAAGAAGGCGCAAGTAATAGTTAATTGAAAAGAGCAATACATATTACAAAAATATAAACCCGCGGGTGCAAAAAGATGCTCGAGGATAAAAGAAAATATTGGATTTGAAAAATTATGCAAATATTTTTTAACTCCAGACGGGGGATGAAATAGTGGCTCGTTTTATCACTCAAGCGACTGCATGAGTTGACTCGCGACATGAGTTGAACTCGCCTCAGTTAACAATGCTGGAATGTGAGATACGGACACGATCATGTTAAATCTGTGGCGTTATTTGTGAGCAGAACAAAATAGTATCCCGAATGGAGTAGAGAGCATGGATTTTCTCATCCCGGTGAAAAATGGCGGTTATCTATCTGCCCATCCTTCAATGCCTTCACTCTCCTCCTTTCCAACTTGCTCCCTCCGTCCACCATCTGTCCCTCCATTCCTCCCTCCCTTCCCCCACCCTTACCCCCTCCACTCTTCCGCCTTCCTGGCCGCGCCATAACTGTCCCCTCTCGTTCTCTCCATCCCTCGCCACTTCCCTTATCCTTGCCGCCCACTTTCTACCCTGGAGTTCAGCCATTAATCGAGTGGGCATTCCGCCAATTTGCAATTCCCGATCCGCCGATTTGCGCGTAAGCTTTAAATCTCCATGAAAACCAATATGCTGAGCACGGATGTCAGATTCACCCCAGACTACGATAGGTCCATACGATTCCGAATGCCCTGAAATCCATCCCTGGCCCCGTGGTGGAGTTTGAAGGCTTAAGAGTCAGGTCTGGGTGCGATTCGAGAAAGGGAAGGGAGGACATTTGCGTCATATAAGTGGATTTGAAGGGTCATGTTTTTTATCTGGAGATAACAATCAACTAATGAACGGTAGAAGAAAGTCCATCTGTCGTAATTCAGGCATTTATCTTCATTTATACCATTTAGTTGACGTTATTAAAGAATTCAACATGCAGGAACAAACTCCAACTTAATTACTTAATGTGTAGAAGTCTCTTGTAAATATATATGTGCGTGTATCACCTTCGATTAGCGAAGCCGATATTTGTGTGTGTGTATACATTATTAATATACAAGTATAAATATGAGTATATAAATTATATATAAATATATATAACATATAAACATTTGGATGGCACAATAATTCCCAAAATTAAACTCTCCTCGCCCACCGTACCTAGCACTTCCTCGTTTGTTTTTCTATCAGTCCGTTTTCCTTCTTCACCTTCTCTACACCCACATTTCAAAAGTCTCCAATCTACGTCTATCATCATCCTTCAGTGACCATGTTTCCGCACCGTACATTATTACTATGCTTCATATCAAAGTTTTCGCAGACTTTTTCTTATCATCCTTACTCAACGGCCCTGCCATTAACTCCCTCCTCCCTGTGAAAGTCTCGTTACCAAGTGCAATTCTTCTCCTTACGTCCCTATTGCTTTGAACATTTTGGTCGGTCCAAAATACTTCCGAGATACGTAAAGTGTTCCACATGCTCTAGTTTTTTCCCTCCTATTTTAATGTTTAGCTTAGCCTTCTGTTTCCTGGAAAATCGCATTACCTTTGTTTTATTAATATTAATTCTCATTCAATATCTATCGCACTGAACGTCCAATTCACAAAGCAATGCTTGCAACCCCTTGGCTGACTGAGAAACTAATACTTGGCCATCAGCAAACCTAACTGATTTTATGAATTCCCTTCCGACTTTCATTCCTACCTCCATTTCTTTCCATGCTTATTTAATCATTTCCTCCACATATACGTTGAACAGCACCGGTGACAATGGGCAACCCTGCCTTACACCTCTTCCTAACACTGCCCATCCGGACTCTCCGTTCAACACTCGCACCTGAGCAGTTTGAGACATGTACAGGTTGCGGATCAGTCTCCTGTCCCTCCAATCCATTCCTATTTTCTGCAATACACGCATCAATTTTTTCCAATTCACTCTATCAAACGCTTTTTCGAAATCTGCAAAACAGGCAAAAACGTCCTGGTTGTATTCTATATTCCTCTCAATTAGTGATCTCATTACTGCAATGGCATCACGCGTACCTCCCCTTCCTAAACCCAAACTGATCATCTCCTAAGTAATCATTTGCCTTACTCTCTATCCTTTTGTTGATGATCCTGAGAATAACTTTAGCTGCGTGGGATATCAAACTTATTGTTCTGTAATCCTCATATGATGTAGCCTTTACCTTTTTCGGAATAGGAACTAACATTGATCTCACAAAATCTTCCGGCCAGATTCCTTCCTCATAGATGCTTCGAATCAATCCATATAGTCTTCTTCCCACATTCTCCTAAACCTTTCAATAGTTCCACAGGAATGTTGTCTACCCCCACCGCCCTGTTTAGTTTCATCTCCCTTAATGCCCTTTCTATTTCATCGTCGAGTATGCCTGGACCTAAAATATCTTCTTCTACGTCATGTTCCTTTTCTATGTCTAACCTTGTTGGCCTAAGTTCTTTGCCATACAGTGTTTCTATATATTCCTTCCATCTCTCGTGAATTTTTTCTGGTTCAACTATTATCTTACCCCACTTATCTTTAACTGTTAGCACAGATCTTGCCTTCTTACTTCCCGATAATAACTTAACCTTGCTGTATAGAGCACCAATTTCACCCTTCTTCTGTAAACTTTCCATATCCTCGCATTGCGTTTTCCACCATTCTTCTTTTGCTTTATTTGTGGCCCTTCTCAATTTATTGTTTAACTCTTTGTCCTTCCTTTTGCCTAACTCTGTGTTTACATTTTTCCATCTTCTTCTCTCATCCATCTTTGCAATTATCTTATCCGTGGCCTATGACTTCCTTATCCTTTTCCCATTAACGGTTCCTATAGTGTCTTCTGTGGCTTTAGATGTCACTTTCTTGATACATTCCCATTTTTCTTCAATAGTACTCAGCTCTTCACCGTCATCCATCATTTTCTCTACAGCCTGCTGATACTCTTTCCTTTTCTATCCATTTAATCTTTCTACATACCATTTCCTAAACCGCCGCCCTTACCTTATGATTTTGAAACGGACGTTACATTTCATAGCAACTAAATTGTGATCAGAGTCCGCATCCGCGCCTGGAAAACTGTGCGAATTTATCACACTGTTCCTAAACCTGTGCCTGACCATAATTTAATCCAACTGATACCTTTCAGAGTCACCTGGCATTTTCCATGCATACCTACGCCTTTTTTGGTGTCTACATCAAGTGTTTGTGATGACTAACCGCTGTCTCCTGTAGAATTCCATTGCTTTCTCCCTGCGTTCATTCCTCGTGTCTAAACCATATTCTCCCCCTCATCACCAAGGTAGTTTTAACCTTTGCTCCGTGTGTGATTCCCAGCCTAGTTCATTTGATGATTTTGGTGCGATACTCAGTTTATCATACAATGGTTTACAAATCTAATTCCTCTACGCTACGTGCGATCTAATTCGGCAACCAATCCAACGTCATGAGGATCTCATCCACCTTCCAAGAGTAGAGTCCATAATCTTTTACCAACCATATTCTTTACACCACGAACAAGCGTGGTACAAATAATAAGATTGCTTTTGTGGGAGTTAATCTTAAACGACGTCGATGATATCATGCAAACAACACAGACAGTGATTGCTGGAATCGACAGAGTAGACTAATGAAAGTATTGTATATCAAATACTTCATTATTAAGTACCAACGCGCACAATTCATAAAAACTGGAGACCGCTAAGATATATGTATGCTTGCTACGATTAATCGTGGAGAGGTGTGCACGTTTGCGCATAAACCTTCCACTAACATGAAAATGAGAATCGTGTCGGTATATTTGAACAACGGCTTCAGGTGCCCCAGATTACTGAACTTGTGAACGGCCATATGAAATAGCACACGCATATGAATCGGGAAACATTGTTTGAGATGGGCTCCGGACTCCGCGTATGAAACGAGCGAATTACGAAGTTCTAACGGCTTTGCCCGCCCTCATCCGCCCGTGCTACTTCGAGGAGATCCGGGGTGGGCGTAAGCACAAATTCCTTACGAGGTAAACCCTATATCCGGGGATTGAGGGGTGGGCCAAAGGTATGGTGGAGGAAGTGGACTCAGCCCGAGGGAGGGAAGATGGGAGAGGGGTTGAGTTGAACAGGGGACTGCAAATTAGCAATAAGCTCCCTCAGTCAGGGGACTAGCCCGTTCGATTGGAGGATCTCTAACTTTTCGTGGAAGTACATGTCGAAATTCAATACAATCGCAATTGTGCATATCCTCCAAGAATTTTGTTGACAAAGTGTGTGGCGTAAAAAAGGAATTTCCTGGAAATATTTCAAAGTAATGGAGATTGCTCAATGCGGGGACATTATCTTTTGGTAAAAAGTTAAATTCCATCGAGGTTTTTGTGCAAGAGAGAAAACTCTATCTTACCGAAACTAGATCCCGCTGGGTGCCATCATCATTTCAATACGAATTGAGGGAAGGGTATGGTGCCAGGAGCAGCAAAAAAAGAGAAGTCCAAGGAAAAGGAAAATATATGAGAAACGTACTGGATGATCGTGACATTTTATTCATGCTCGTAGTTTATGTTGAATAATCGCAACAGGAAATTTGGCTAAGAGAACTTACAGTCAATCCATTAATGGTGTTTCTTTCGATAAAACACATTTGTTTACTTAGCTGCATTTAAGTTATTGCTAATGAAACCGTGTCTGATTATCTACTCTCCAAACTACTGATTATATTATATCATTGTATCAGACGAGAGTACCAGCTCGCAGCATCACCCTTTGAAACACCGACGTCACGCTTGAGAACAACTACCATCATGGATCATTCGAATGAGGATTAGGGACACTTCAATCATATCGCGACGGAATAGAGCGCATTTTAGATGTGACAAATAAGAACCACCCCTCATAGGATAGGTGACTTAAAAATATGCCCACGGGCCACGGAGTCCTGCCGGTAACTTGGCGACAACCGTTTATTCATTCGCGGTGGTGCTCTTCCCTCCTCCTACTCTTCCTAACGTCCCACCATACACGTGTGTTCCCAGAACACAACTGAACACCGATTTGAAAAAAAAACTGGGATGACATCAGATGGTCACCGCTGGGAATTAAGTTCATACGGATTCATCAACATACGCCGCGAAGGGATAATTTTCGCGAACGATCCTGGAGCGGACTCTGGAAGCGGTGCTGTCAAGTGGAAATGGACTCCTTAAAACGAGGAGGGTTGTGTGGGAGAGAGAGAGAGGCTTCACGCCAAGGCGTTATACTGCGCCGAGAACTCAGGTTGGGAGCGAGGGGTGAAAGAGTTTAAGAGAGTGAGGGAGAAGCTACTACTAAGAGATTCTGCGACCCACTCTTACATTCCTCCCCCGAGTAATCCTCTTTCCCTTGCAGGAAGGGAAGAAACCTGGTTCCTCCCTGGAACCCTACACAGCACTATCAAGCCCTTCATCCCTCTCAATTCCTTCCTTTCCTTCCTCTACCTCCAACCCTCCCTCTTGCCCTCAGACTTACGGCGGAGCTCGCGACACACCCCTCTTCCGCCGCCGAGACGACTAAAACTCACCCCTTCACTCTTCCCTTACCATTCCACTCAAACCCCATTTCCTTTACGAATCACCGACTCTAGATCCCTTCCCATCGTCTTTAACGGCCGGCCTCTCCATCCGACAACGTCGCAGTCAATGGTTGCGGCGGAAACGGCACTTCTCTATTCTCCTTCCTCCCCGAAATAATCGTGGCATCAACCCTTAGTGAGCGGGAAGGGGATGAAAAGATTCCCCAGTACAGTGCGCGAGCACCGATGGGAACGGGAACAAGTCAGGGAGTCGCGGGGAAGAAGAAGTTTCACGCCCGATGCGCCATTCGCACTCTTTCGGTGCGGGAGTTTATGCTCTGCCTTCACGGCGCTTTCTCTGGGCGGCGAAACTTCTGGACAGCCATCGAAGGCCGCGCCTCGTCTTCCGCTCTTTCATCCGTGCTTGGATGAGGGGGTCTGGATCCTTAACTGACGGCTCTCAACACAATTCTGAATCTTCGATCTGTTTCGGGTAAAACTCTAATTATTTTGAAAATCCATCATCTTCCTTGATCGAATCGAGTGTATTTTTTCTGAAATTCAGGAGTCATGAGGTCAAGACCAAATTAATGGGAGTCAAAGCTCTAAAATACTAGGATTCAACCCCCCAAGGGGAACGCTATTGTCCAAATACAATGAAATGTTCTTTTCACATAACAGCAACATAATAATGAAACAATCGTGAATTTTTTAATAGAAAACCGCTGTTAATAACCACCTTTGTTCTAAGATTACCATTAAACAATAATTATTCGTCATTTATTTCACATATTAAATGATTAGCGTTCGCTTCTCTTACAACTCCTGACGCAGAAAATGTAGGCTATCCGCAGAATATGATGTAAATAGTGTATTGGGTGAGACGAGTGTTACGTTAGATTAATGTAATTTATTAGAAATCACTTGTTGTGAAAAAATCATCGAATTAAAACTGAACAACACCCCCAATGAACAATATTAAATGATTAGCGTTCGCTTCTCTTACAACTCCTGACGCAGAAAATGTAGGCTATCCGCAGAATATGATGTAAATAGTGTATTGGGTGAGACGAGTGTTACGTTAGATTAATGTAATTAATTAGAAATCACTTGTTGTGAAAAAATCATCGAATTAAAACTGAACAACACCCCCTGCCAAACATCCTAGTGGTGACTCGCAGAGCAGCGTGTAGAAATAGAAAGGGAACATAAAAAATGTACTAAGTTTGTTTCCTGTCTTCTTCAATGGATGATGTCCATATACTGGAGTTCCGTCACTGGCAGTTTTGTCACTACTGAAACTGCTTACAAAATTTGTCAATTTCCATTTTCTTCTTCTCATGTCTTTAAACCATCTCGTGAACACCAATTAAAGGTGTTCACGTCAGTCCCTTTTCTTTTCGCTATCTGTTAAACACGCGCCGTCTCTTTTCCATGCGTTCCCCCCTCCACACCTTTCACGCATGTTAACGACACCACCCATTATTTACTCGTGATAAAATCCACTGTCGCAGATGCACCTAATGCATAGCATGTTTCCTTCCCACCAGGCCCTTTCCCTCAGTCGGTTGTATTTTCCTTCCCTATTTCCCCTTTAAGGAAAAACGAGGGACGGTTCCTAATTGGCAGAGCTTCAAGTTACGTTCCGATGCGGAAAAGAATAAGTTCCCTCCATCGACGGTGGTAAGAAGAAGAAGAAGAAAAAAGCAAACTCATTTTACGACCCCGAGAAATCAGATAGCAACGGAATTACAACGGCTGAAGTTTGAATTTGTATTCATGGATGTATTTATAACCCTACAATTTATGCCATTCACATAATTCTTCCGTCTGCCGAAGAAAATCTTGCACAACTTTGTTGGCACCTGAATCACGTCTCAAATTGCCGGAGTCAAACCACTTGAGCTTCAGAAGATATGATAGGGAGAGCGATAAAAATAGGATTTACTCAAAGAAAGACGACAAACCACTGTTTATTATCATAGGGAATCGAACACGGTAACCATGGGGATAAAAACATTGTGTACCTAATGATTACAACGGCGTGGGTTGTTGGGCACACTTTATGACTCATACGGTTCTTCCAACCTTTCTATTTTAAGCCACGTCATTTTGAGCAACTTATAAATCGGATGCTCGAAAATATTCGATGCGTAACCAAAAACCCTTGTCCTCCAGACAGTATCGTATCTTGAAAAAAAACACTCATGGGGTATTTTCATCTTTGAAAAAAAATGTATTCTTTTTCTTGCAAAGAAAGTTGAAAGTCGTGTTAATTTTAAACCAATCGCTCTAATTTATGGATAACACCGCACCCATTAGCAGGTAATTATATGTTAGAGAAACAGCGGGGATTAGAAATTAGTTTCGCAATATACGACCATGTATTATTTATTTTGAATTTTATTGAAGTCGAAAAATATTCACCGAGGGTAGGCGTGGGACTAATTCATCCCCGCCCTTGGATTCTCCCCCGACGACAGAAACTAAAACTAGGTAATTAGATCCATTCTATCATGGGTCAATACACAAGGCATCCAAACCATCTTATATTCACATAATTTGGGCATCCTATCAAATTTAATGAGTTTAGATCAGTCACCGGAGTCCACTATCGCCAATTTTGGTATCAGAGCGCGTCCTTTTTCTGCTATAGAATCCATAATAGTACAGAGCAAGGGGCATCTCTGTAAAGCATTAAAATTCTCCAAAGTATAAATTCGAGACATCATCTGGTGATTTTTCACGTGCCCATATTCATTATAATTGGAGCACCCAAATAATAATGAACTCTAAAATATAGAATTCGTATAAAGAATTTCAAAATCTTCCTCAAATAATTTTCTTTCGCTCTCCGTAAATGCTTTCACCTCCTAACGCCTTTATTCAATGACTCTGGGCATATCAAGAAGACTCACCACGTTCTCTTCCGCACTATTTCTCTCTGTGATGGGTACTACAGAGGAAGTTCCCTCGAGAATCTTCATTTCCCTCTACTCCTACGAACATCTTCCCAACTGAAATGTCACTATTTGGCCGTTTTCCACCCTCCTATTACGAGAAATTCAATTTAATGTATTTTGACAAGCATTTGGATGGAACTGCTTAATAATCTTCACATCGAAGCGATTCGACGAAGTAGTTTACCTTATCCCACTCCCCCTCCTTACAAATTTGCTTTCCACTTGACACATCTTTATCCCAAATTCTCCCTCCCTACCTACCTTCGTCCAACCCCCTTCACCGTCTCCGTCGTCTTCCCCCACACCCCTGTCTTCGTGTCCCTCTCACCCCAGTTCTTCTCGTTTACTTTCCCCATCCTATCAGATTCTCTTATCACTTTTAATCTCCGAAATTTTTATGAATAACCGTAAAATTATTTGTCCCAATGTGATTTTTTGTTCACGAACGGTTTAGGATCCAGGGCAACTGGATAATTCGTTGGCGATCGGCAGTTGTTCGTCGATCCCATGAATTCCCTAGATGCTAATTGAGATGCAAAGTGTACGTCTGTCCAATTAATGATCCTTCGACGCGAGAAATTAATAATTCTAAACGCTTACGGCAAATTGATGGCAGCAGATAAATTCATCAATAACAGAAATCCTGCGAGCTCCTTTCCACTATGGGGAAGCCTATACAAACATTACTCTTTGTTGTCATAGTCACAAATTATAAAAATTCACGACAATCTGCTTACGATAAAGATTAATCTGATGAGTTTCAACGTGCTCAACGCCGATGGCTCTTCGAAGTATACTTAGACGACTTAAGGATGGTTTGAATCTCTTAATGAGTATTCAATTGTTTCAAGCTTAACTTTGTGGAAGTTCCTGTTCATTAAATGAAGAACACAATGCATATTTCCACTGTTCTTTATTCTCGTACAACTAGTTTACTGATACCTAATGATAGGTACCTGATTATGACGCCTAAGCGTTAAAACTAGTTGCATGAGAATAAAAAACAGTGGAAATATACATTGTGTTCTTCATTTAATGATTTATAATGAGCCTTATATTGTGCATCGAGTCCCCCACGTCCGACGCGTCGCACCGCTAAAGTCCCCTTTCTCTGCCACCGTTCCTGCTTGAAATATTACGTCAATGCACAGAATAGATCCCTTATCGGGAGAATCCTAAGACCTCGGGTTGAATTTCAATCGGGAATGGCACTGGCACGGTCTCTTTTGATAGAGCTTTTATGGTGATGATATCACGAGGCAAAATAACCGAAGCCACCGGAGATCCTCAGCAAATCCAGTTATCATACTACCATCATGAATCATTGTCCCACGAGGATGAAAAAACTATTACCTCCCCTGGGTTCCCTGGCCGCAAATTGACCTGGGCGCTACTGAGATTCTCACTTTAAAGTAGATATGAGAGACCAATTTCAGGAAATTCCATGACTGGCGTGACTCGCGAAATTGTTTTCGCCTCCTGTTTCCTCCACATCGATTGCATTGCAAGTTGGCTCATTCGTTTTATTTTTTCAGTCATCCACGCACGTTGATGGATATTTCGTAGGAAAAACAATACTTAAATTAAGTCACTCAGCAGTAGTGACAGCACCCTGACATAAAATCACGGAGATTGGATTTTATCGCGAGTCGTGATCATTTTATTGGCGGGCGAGCTCACCGCACAGCAGTTTAATCCATTTGGAGAGATTCATTTGCTTCGTGTTAAGGCGAATGAGGTAATAAATGAAAGCAGAGGAAACGGGACCTCGTTGGGTATTCTCCCACAACAAACGTTAAAAATTTCGATTAATTATAATTTTAATTATTTATTAATTTTTATTCCAAGTGCATAAACATGCATTTAGGTTTTTCACTTGTAAGAGCCGAAACATTAATTTCATGTTTAATCCAACTCTCTACGCCAATTGAGTAACTTATAGAAATGGTATTTAATCTGATCATGTTGAAAAGTACATTCAATAAGAGTAAAACTAAAGCATATGTGAATTAATTTAGGAGGGAATTTTATTTTTGGGAATCTTTGTGGAGAACCCATTTTGTGGAACTGTTTTTTAAATTCGAACGAACGCCATGTCTGAACGTATCCCTCGCATCAGTCTCTATAAATGTATCAAATACTCATATCATGGATTGGGATCAGAGACAACTAATATGACACTAATTACCCTTGAAACGTATATAAAAATGATTCATTCTTTTAGCTTAGCATACATTCTACCTTTCTTAATCATAAAGCTATTATTTTCCTATCTCTATTTCCGTTTCCCAGCATTCTCCCCTCTATTACCGTCTTCAACATCGCATTGCCCCTCACCTGTATTTTATGTCCTGCTTCTACTTGCCCTGCCTTCCGATACCATACCTATCACACTGATTATGTCATGCGATAAATGGTTATTGTATAGCACTTTGGTCGACTGGCTAACTAACGCTTGATCATCTGCATTTCCTCCACACACATACTGTAACAAACCGTTGATAATAATGAATGATTTTGTCAAATTAATCTCAGCGAGACGGTATTTTTTACCACTTCCATCTGCTTCATTTTCAAAGTCCGTCGGGCAATGCATGAATCACGGCAAACGAAGCGAAAAAAGAGCGCACTTCCTTCTTGTGTCCTTCGGTCAATTTTATTTTTGCTGCTCGATAATTTACTATTTGATTCCCTCCTGCCAGTATGAGAATGGGGTAAAATAGTGTCGGCCTTGGACAGTATTTCAGCAAACCTCCAAATAAGCCAAATTTGCATTCCGGATGAACCTTAATTGAATTAATTCACCCAGACTTGAATTTTTTGGCTTTGCATGCGAATTCGAATGGTGGACTATGCCAAAGTTGAAGCCGAAATGCCCCGGGCACCAGTCGAGCAGTCCACTTTGCGGTCAACCGACAATCAATTCGCCTGCGTTTCCCTTTCCGCTAACATGCGTCCCGTCCACTCCCGTCTCTTCCTCCTTCCCCTCGTCTCTTATCAAATGCATTGCCGGGTGCTTTACCTTGCCGAAACGTACTTTGCACACTTTGCACAGAGATGCATCCTATTAAAATTACCGAGGACAATAGGTCGTGGTAAGAAATGAACGACGATAACCTGTACTATTTAAAAATAACGTTTTAAGTGTTTCTCACTGTTTACGCCAAGAAAAGAAACAGACAGAAGAAGCGATCTTCGAAATGAAAACATCTACTTATATGTTACGATAAAGAACCAATATTCTTTTTTGTGATGAGCATGTGAATGTAAAAATGTATGAACCTATGAAATCATTATTTATGCATTCGATAAAGGATGCATAATTTTTTTGAGTTGGTTTTAAAATCATTCCTATTTATTGCTGCTCAGGATTTCAAATGAAATATAAATTTTTTGCTATTATTTCATCAAAGTCATTTCCTATAGTTTTTATAAGTTTCACCTTCATCGATTAAGGAGCAACCAACAATGGAGCGTAGTTCACAGCTTAGTGGACGGGAGGATTTTCTTTGTTCGATAATAACTAGGAGATTGCATTTCATTACGAAAATTTAATTGTTTTACACTAAAATTTTGTAGAATATTTTATCTGAAAGTAGAGAAATACTTGCATATGATTATGACTGAGACCTATTTATTATTCGTATTTATTAAAAATGTCGTAGAGTATTTAACATTTCGATTTAGTTAATGCTCACAACCCGAATCAACCATCGATTTTAATAGTGTCCAAAGTAGAAACTTCGAAAAAAACTTATTTTTTCCTGGCCTTAACTAAAACGATGTCTTAATCAACTTACTTCATTGTTACAATTATTCATTCAAATTTAAAAGAACTAATTTTTATTTTCTTAGCTATAACAATATCTTTTTGATTTTCATATGAAACTATCATAGGTAACGATTGGCGGCAGAATGCGTTCATCGCAAGTAGAATTTGCATGAAGAAAAGTGGAGAAAGGTCATTTCGATAAAACGCTACGAGTATTCATAAACTTCAAGTCAAATGAAAACAAATTTTCAGCGAAAAGTAAATTCGTTCGTTATTTTCACAAGTTCCTCGATTTGATTCGGAATATTTTCTCGGGAATAAAACAAATTTCTCTGATCACTTTCGTGGTTTTACATCGTGCCGAATATTTTTATGACCCAACCTTTCTCTCCCGTTTCCTCTTCGGAAAAAATTCCATCCTCTTGGATCTCGCCTCATCGAGAGATACCGGACCACGAGATGCACCCACCACTCGCCGCAAGCGTTGAAAACTACCGCACCACCGACGGGACCGGTGAGAAAACTCCAAAATCGACGACATGACAAAATGAATTCGGATTCTCCAAAGAACTCCACGCATGAAGGAGAGAACCCCCGTGCGTACCTAAAGCAAACCTACTTATTCCGTCCCAAAATTAGGAAGACGCCCTAAGGGATCGGAAAAAAAATCACCGAATCTCGGGCAGGAATTGAAACCGGAACTCTCGTAGCAAACCGAGAGCTTAGGCCCAGGAATGCCTCCCATCTCCATTTTTACCACCCACCTCTCCCTTCATCCCCTCCTCACCCCACGCACCATTCCCAGTCCGCCTACAAGGCCCCATTCGACCTCCCCTTACAACTTCTCGCCCCCTCACCACCCCACACCGCCCCTTCCCCGGCCACATGATTCCTCCTTACTCCCCCATATTCCACCACGTACTCCCTCCCCTAGTCTCCCTCTCCTCTCTCTCTCCATCCCCCTCCCGTCCAGGGGCTCCGGGCTCCGCCACTACAACCACTCACCCTCTGAAAAGGGATCAATACTGGGTAAATGGAGGGAGCTTCGGTGCAACGTAGTTTCTCACCCTCCCACTCACACACACACACACACACCCAAGCACGCACACCCAACCTCTCTCACGACGCTACTCCCACGTCTTCCCAACGGACTTATTATTTTTTTTTTTAACTCTCTCAGAGCCCCCTACCTTCTTCCTCCCCTTTAACCTCTTCCTACTTCCTCCCCACCAGCCTCCTACTCCTTCCCCCCTGCACCCCTTAACACCCCTCCACCCATCTCGACTATACACCTCTTTTTAGAATTACTTACTTCGCCACCTCATCCCCCATTCTTCCGTCCCCTCTCTCTCTCTCGCTTTTCCCCCTTCTGTTCGCTCCCTTCACTCCTTCGCTCTTTTCTTTCGCCACCTCCATCGCACCCCCGGACGCCGTCGGAGGCAGCCAACCCCTGAGACGAGGGGAGGAGGATAGGGGGATGGACACTCTCGTCATTCCGTGAGAGATAAGGGCTCTTGCATGCTGCACGGAAAAACGGCTCGGGTTCGGGATGTTGGTGCACGTGCTACATAGCTGCAGCCGCAGTACCTAGGGCACCTTACCTCGTGGCGGCGGGGAGGAGTGCGATGGGGTGGAGTGTCTATGGCGAGGGGAGGAGGAGGTGAACGAGAGTGGAGGAGAGTGCTCTTGCTCCTATCGAGGGTGTAATTAAGAGTGTCTGGGTCCCTTTTGTGCATTCAACCGTCTCTCCTCGACGGTGGCGCATGCATATATGCATGTACACCTACCTACCTATATATATATATATATATATATATATATATATATATATATATATATATATATATATATATATATATATAATCTTAAAAATGACGCTCTCCGGCGACGCACAAACACACAAACACTAAGTTAATAAATATTACACACACAGAAACATAAAAGGACACTTACAGTAGATATTTTGGATGACGACGACCGTGCCGTCGAAACGTAAATATCTACTGTATATATATATATATATATATATATATATATATATATATATATATACATATACATATATATTCCAAGAAAGGCGAGATGGAGAGAGAAGAAGGGGTTTGAGAGGAGTTCACGGGATGAAAAACAATGAGACTTGGCTGCACTCCTCGCCTGAAAAGGGTCGATGCACCTCCAACTGAGAAAGATGGAAGCGTCACTACGGCGACCCTCAGCACGAGGGTTGAAGCACCTTTTGCGGCGTAATGCTGTGTCACCGACGACGCCGTCCCTTTGGGCTGTGCACCCTCGTGAAGGAAAGAAACCATATGGGATCTGACATTCCGTGGAAGCTTTTGGGAAGGAAATTTACTATAATGCGGCGAGGGATTATTGTGGCACAGTAAAATTCCCTCTTATCCGGTCTCGCTATGAGCGAGCGAAACTTTGTCAAGTCTCGGTCTCTCCGAAGGGTGAACTATGCTAAATACGTGGAAGAAAAAAATGAGGCGATCATAGAACTTATACTCACCTCATTTTGCCATGATAGTCTAGCGTTAAAACTAAATTTGGAATGGAAAAACAGACTAACCACCGCCAAAATTCTAACTCTCAACTAACATGGCACAACGTGAAATTCTACCCTCCTGTAATCCCTTTTTCAATTGCACATTCTTTTTGTCTCTCGTCATTCCGTCCAACAAAAACATATTCTTTCCCTCCTACTACCTCGCTAACTCGGGGTTCGCACCCCTATCAGTCTTCGAAATTCTTTCGCCAATCAAAATGCTCTGTATCCAAATTTATTGCCTTCTTTGATTTTCTCCCAACAATCCCTTTCCTCCCCTACCACAGTTATAACTTTCTCGTGCGTTTTTCTATTTTTTCTATTCCTTTTATTTTTCCATTCTTCTTCACAACGCGTTTCCAAAGCAGTTTTAAGCAAAGTCATTAATTAGTTTTCCCTACTGTCATAATACAAAATACGGAATAAACTTATTTTTTTATTGAATTTCAACGTGTTATCTGATTATCCGACAAGGGGTCTTGGTCCACAATGGTCGGGTATTTGTGACGGATGTGAATATTTGAGGTTTGCTTTGATTAAGGGGTTGGGAGGTAGTGGATATGAACAATCATATTCCAAATGACTTCAGTCAGCAGAGAGAATAAAGACAAAACAACCATAAAACAGTGATATCGTTTGAGGAAGATGGTTCTCGCAGCACTATAACTATATGCTTAGAAGTTATTCCCCAGCTTTAATTATATTAGCATGGTTTTTAATCACTGTCTCTAAACATATTTTCCTGTAATGCTGCAAGAATAGTGTGAAATGAAATTAACAATTCGACGAGAAGGAAACTCTGAACATATGTATTCGCAATTCAAACGTATAACAAATGTAACTACTATTGGAACATCCTTATTTTGTTACGCACAACTCAAATTCCAGTCTTAAAAAATACCTCAAAACCTATCAATATGCACTAAAATATATATAGAACCGTTCAATCAGCGCTATGTTAGTTTTAGGAAATACATTTTTTTCGATTTCTCCATGTATTTTGGAATACTAGATTCGTATTCGAAATTTATATCATCTAACACTTTTACTAATTCTCCTTATTTTATTGGCACTATCATAAATTTTGACTTGCACTGAATGCGGTCCACCATAGTGATGCCACGAAATGTCAATATTTTCCCGGCTGATGCATTGCTCCAATAAGGCTCCCAAAGCCCTCAAATTACGAAATGATATTTGTACAGAAGATCATGTAATCAGAAGAACAATCCACTCTACCAATAGCAAACATTTCATTCCACGACTCAATCTCTTCCAGTGCCTAAGCATGTCACTCAGACACTAAGAGACTGAAATTGATGAAATAAGATCAATTGGTTTTTTTTATGTATGTTGCAAAATAATTACTTTGTCACTTTGATGGCTTTCATCACATAAATGATTTAAAATGCTTGAACCCTGGTATTCGAGCTGATTTTAAGGCGCCAAAAATTAGTGTGCTTAACAAAATATCATGAACAAATTAATCAATGTAATCATTAAAAATATTTTTTTACAATAACATTGATAAAAATAAATCCGTTAAAGGTTAATGTCGCAGCATTTACCGCATTTCCTTGGAATTTAATTAACTTAATTGTCAATTAATATTTATTGAGAGTCAGCGCTGGTGATGGTTCAGACTCTTACATTATATGAGACTACAATGCCTCCTATTATTTAGTGAAAATATAAAATACAATTCTATACAGAAAAAAAAAGAGGAATTCGTTTGAAGTGGAGATAAGTTGGAGAAATGTTCCGCTACTTAACGTGAGTCTGAAGTGAAAACATGAAATTGGGATGTGACAAATCTTTGTAAGGAATAGAGTACTATACTCTTCAAATAGGTCGAAATTTAGGAAAGTGGACCAAAGAAGACAAAGCGTTTTTTAATGCTGGAGATCACTAATGGAAATGAAGTGTGGAGTGGAGTGATCACATTTGGGAAAAAATGCAGTCGAGTAGGAGAGACGACATTATTGAACACCCGAAGAAAAATTAATAAATGCCTTGGTCACGATGTGAGGAATTAATTAGGAGTAGTATAGGGGAGAAATTTGAAGAGTAGCCTACGTGAGGAAGACCCAAAGGGATTATTAAGACATTAGTCGGAATAGGCAGCTATGAAGAACTAAAGGAGATGGTATGAAGTATGGAAGATAGAAGAGTTTCTACCAGGAGAGTGCAAAAGAATGTTAAACTGTAATTACCAATCTTCGAGAATAAAAAATAAAGAATGAGAGAAAAAAGATAATACATTATAGTCTCTGAAGCATTTAGGAAAATTGAAATATGATTACGTATTACATTTTATCTCAGTGCACACCTCAGTAAAAGGAGTTTTCAAAAATGGCAAGCTCTCAAAAAAAGGGAATTCACAAGAATTAAGGTGACCATCGCATACTTTCACCCAGTCTCATTGCGTAATTACAGACAAAGAATAAAACATATGACTAGCGAAAACCTTTCAGTTTACTCAACAAATTCACGATTGTCAAAATACAACTCCGCAGAAATAACAAAACTCAGCGTATGGGCGTACACGATAATCACAATCACTCGATAATCACTAGCTTTATTCAAATACTGACGCTGTTTTCCAGCGTGGTGAATACTGACCTCTAGCTTACAAACACACATGCTAGCAAACCTTCATGCCTACAATGGGACGGCTCATTTGGTAACAAATGCAATGGATACAGTTCTTGCCAATTTTTTCAACAGAAGCGGATTTGATAATATCCCTGTAAACATTTTCTACCGATATTTCAAACACGCAAAAATATGTCCTCCCTTGGTATGATGAGTTGAATTGACGTGGCGTGAGTCTAAATTCGAGATGCGTTACAGAAGCAAAAATTTATAATAAATAATTGCAAATACCGAATTATCGAAGCAAAAATACCGATGAATTTTAAGTTGCAGGAAGCGCAAATGACTTTTCCGCTCAAAGCGAAATATAGTATTGTATAAAGCACCGAGTGTACATAATAACGAATGAATATACCTATATACCTATAGCTCATAGTTCTAATAGTACGGAATTTTCTCTTTTTTATCATTATTTTTTTATTATATTTTACCGCTCTTTAAATCGAGCAACTTCTTTAACATTGTATAGTACTGTAACATTTTGTTTCTGAATATAAAATATGGGCCGTAAAAATGAACGAAACAGCGATCGAAAAGAGAAATATGAGTTTCACTGAAAAGGAGAAAAACATGGAATATATGGGAATCATGTTCAAACTAAAAGACAGAGTCAACAATTTATATGTGAAGTATTAAGTTTGAGGACACGATAGCAGGCAAGAATACACTTCAATGCGGTGAAAATATGCTTTTACGGAATAATTACGAAATAAAACACTCGAGGCCAATAGACATATTCTGCGACGATTCGGAGAGTTTTAAACCCATGAAAATATTTTATATCATGTCTGTTTGTCTAAGCTACAAGGAACTTTATAACGGCCATTTATCTTTTAAAATGTTCTCACTTGCCTATAATTTACTGTGGGAGATATAGAAAATGTACTTTAATATTCAAACTTTTTGAAGGACTTGAAAACTTATTTCTGTTTATAGCTGCTAAAGAGATAAGCTTCTAGCGTAGAGGAGCTAGATTTGGTAAACATTGTCATGGCAAACTGAGTAGCGGATCAAATTATTACAAGGATCTAGGTTGAGAATCACTCACGGAGTGAAGGCTAAATTACAGATTAAATATCTTGCATTGATTGGAAGGGTTTTTCTTTAGCAACGATGCTGAAAATGTGTTATTAGCCCATCGTTTCACGGTAGGAGAGAATATATCAATAAAATTCGAGATATTAAGTGCAGAATAGATTGATTTAAGATGTCATTTTTTCCCACGAACGATAAGGGGTCAGAATAAAGTAACTCTTGGCCGACCGCGCTAGAGGGAAATAGTGTTTTGGGTCAAGGGTAGTCTGATGTGTAATCATCCCCTGCTACACCCACCCTAGTGGTAGCTCGCAGGGTAATAAATAAATAAAAGAAAAACATAATGTCGTCGGAAATATTCTTCAAATAAAGGATATATAGTTGCGGAAACCATTCAATGAATTTCTGCAGAAGGGAAAACATTAAAAAATATATCTCACAACATATTTACACGGCAGCGATTCGTAATAAATCTAAAATTGTTATCCTGATTTTTCCTTTGGAAAATTTCAGTGAGGGAACATTAAATGTAAAGTCAACACTCCCGTGCCCCAGCCAGTTGTACAAAAGCGACCAAAAGTACAGTTATGGTGACGCATTTACGTACATAAGAGCATGCGTTGTAACACATACTTTTTAGTGATTCTGTTTACGATTATTTACTAGGAGTCAATGCAACTTTGTTCCCCAGGGAAGTCCTATCGGGCCTCTTTTATTCCTTCCCTACGTTAACGAAATTAACACCGCGATTATTAGTAAGATATTTGCCGAATAATAGTTATTTGCCGACGATGCAGAGGTTTACAGAGATATCCATAGTTTTGACGACAAAGTTGCTTAGCAGATAACCTTACATCTACATCTACTCAATACCCCGCAAGCCACCGCAAGGGCGTGTGGCGGGGGGTTTTAGGGCACCACCCATAATTTAGAAAGAAAAAAAACCGTATGCAGAAGCCACAAATTTATAGTCCACAAACCAAACATGGTATTCATTCACGCAAGGACTCTTTCACCCCACACACATGCAAACACACAATGAAATGCGTAGACTCAATTAAATACCTAGGCGTTACCCTCACTCACATCCTCTCCAGGGTGAAACATATACGAGGAATATGCGGACAAGCTAACAAAGTTTAGGATTCATTAGAAGAGTATTGGGATAATATGACGGGAAGATTAAAGAGCAATATTATCTTTCCGTAGTTAGGCTTCATTTAGTATATGCTGCAAGTATATGGGATAAAGTTGGATTGATTGCCGAATCGTGTGCAGCGTAGAGGGGTTAGATTTTTGTAAAACATCATTATGATAAACTGAGAATCGCATAAAAATTATGAGATGAGCTAGCCTGAGTATCACACACGGGGAGAAGGTCAAATTACAGATTAAATCTCCTGCATAAATCGGAAGGTTATCTCAAAAGCGATGATTTTGAAATTGTATAATTAGCCCAAACATATTACAGTAGAAGAGATCATGTAAATCAAATTAGAGAATAAGTGTAGAACAGATTTTATTTAAGATGCCATTTTTTCCACGATCTTTAAGGAACAGAATAACACTATCAGGCCGCGCTAGAAGAAGAAAGTATTTTGTGCCAAAAGTAGTCTGGTGTGTAATCACCCCCTGCCACACACCCCGGCGGCGGTATGTGGCAGGGGGTTTCAGGATCCCACATGCATATGTATTTACATGAAACTCCTTAGTAATAGAGGGATCATCAAAATAGAAGCACGGTAGGGTTCCGTTTCTAAAATGTCCAATCACGTCACAAATTGTCGAAAAACAAATGTGATGGTAATTTTTAAGTACTTTATAATTTTTTACGCTGAAATAATGTTTTTTTCAATGGCATTAGATATTTATTTCCATTCGAATATAGTGTAATAACGCAAGGACTAGAAAAATCGACCACAAGGACTATGAAATAAACCCTTAGCCTCAGGAAACAAGCTAAAGGCATCAATGTTAAAGATATAATTCTTGAAAATCTGAGTATTTTCTAATATTTTGACAAATTCACGTGCCATTTCGGGTGTCCTGAAATATTATTTTTTTCAGATTTTTCACATTTCTCTCATTGCAAAAAACTGAGTAAAATAGGGATAATAAATTAGCAGGGTAGATGCTACAAATTCACCATAAACGCCATTACAAGGGAACAAGAAATGCTAGCTGTGATCTTTTAGAAAGAAGATTGAATGGACGTAATTTCACCAAGCTCTTAAAATGATTCTGCCATTTTCTCATGGCCCTGCATATGAATTTTTTTTTAGGAAGGAACCAAGATGGATGGCTCTTAGGGATGGGACAGAGTTTAGGGTTCCCCCGGGATGAGAGGTCACAGAGAAGGTTAGGACCCAGGGTCCGAGAGGAAGGGACAGAGAGAGAGGTAGGGGGGGAGGGAGGGCAAACGTCGGAGCAACTCGATTATCACTTCATCAAGCGCTGCTTCTCGTCCCCCTTGCTCACTGCTACCAACCGAACCATAGTTACCAAATTTTTGTCACAAATTTTAAAGTTTCTAAAGTGGAATTCTACGTCAAAGGTGTTTTATCTCTAAGTTAAGACCTTGAGAAAACAATACATTTCAAAAATTAATCCCCATGGTGAGCTAAATTAAGTTTTTTAATCTATGTTCGGTTCCACAAGAATCCACTTCTGCTTTGGAAATATGAGAACGTTGATGTACTTGATTAGGAAAAACTTGTCTTTCACTTTACTTGATAAATCTTCCAATTTATTTTCATGTCATTCCCTCAAACATGCTGGATGCTAACGTTTGAAATTATTCGCAATATTACGCCGAGTAAGAAATACAAAGATTCTCGTTTGCCCCTAGCCGTGGAGATCATTTCGGATATGAAAGACAGAAGTTAGGGTGAAGGAGTTCGAGGCGCAAGAACGAGATACAGGGGTAAGGAGGAGAGTCAAGGGTTTTTGTTGGCGCGGAGAAGATAAGGCCGGAGGGTTGGAGGGAGGAAGGTCGGAGGGCGGTGGGTAGGGAAGCACTACATAAACTCTACCCTCACCTAGCGAACCAACCTTCAGGTTGATAACTTTAGTTGCGAAATATTAAGCTTACACAAAAAATTATTACATGACACACCCAATAGAGATTATTTGTCATTTTTTTGTCCCTAAAGACGCTTCCGGTGTCCTTCTAATACCTACACACGAAGAATGCCTAACTGAGAGTTTTTCTGAAAAAATCTTTGTACGACGAGGCTTCCAGTTTTAGAGAAATTAAGGTTAGGACAAATAGATTTAAGATATAATTTTTTTCACGAACAATAAGGGATCTGAATAACATTATTCGACCGCAGTAGGATCATATTTGGGCCAAAAATAGTCTGGTGTGTATTCACCCCCTGCCACACACCCTAACGGTGACTTGCAGGGCATGAAAGTATTAAATACCGTCTGGCGGTCTCTGGATCCTATGACTTATTCTTCGCTTTTCGTTATATTTCTTCTAGGTCGAACGATATGTGTTTACCTAACATCAATGAACGAGTCGGGACTCGAACTCACGACAACTTAGTCATGCTAACATAACCAGCTTGAAGAGTTAAATCACTTAAAAAATTATTAAATTCTCACTAACACGTATTCGTTTCCGGCTTAAATTTTAAACTGTTTAAGCTTCGATTTTTTTTACATTTATGGAAATTAAAGAAAAAGTCCGCGCATTTTTTGTTTAACGAAAACTAAAATTTTTTTAAGACTACATGATTTTGGTTAGCACATATTCAAATACATTGCAATTTTCAAAATATATAAATGCATCTATCGCTTTTTTTCTGAAATTTCTCTTTGCAACGAATTCTCAAAATTTTGGCTAATGTTTAACAAAATTAAAGCATTTCATTTTTTCGTCGCGTCACGGGAATTGTCGCGAGGTCGTTGCAAAAAGGTCTTGGCAAAGTTGACACTCGAAAACGAAGACGTCCGTCAAGACCTTCGGGACGAATTTAGCGCAGATCTTTCCCATCGCTAAATTTTCAGTGATAATGGTGTGCACTGTCATCTTATCAATTCCAATACGATCTGCGATCATACGCACACTTAACCGACGGTCTGAATTCAGCACTTCAAGCACGCGTTAGGAAAAAATTATGACCGATTCTTTTTATACAAACTTTGTGTGTGTGCGTATGTACATATATGACCGTGTGTATATGTGTGTATGTATACACACACATACACAAATCCCAATTCCAAGATTTTAAAAAAATTCTATATATATATATTAATTCAAATATAAATAGAGATAAGGAAAGGGGAAAGGAACACACATAAAAGACGAACACCGGAGAGGTGGGGAAGGCGGCATCAAGCAGACCACTAATGTAAAAATATTTTCCTCGATTACATTAGTGGTCTGCCTGAATCTATATAAATATATATATATATATATATATATATATATATATATATATATATATATATATATATATATACCTGTACAGGTATATACACACACACAAAATATACTCAATTGATTCAGGCGAGATGTAATGGAAGTTCATTATTAAGAGAAAAACGAATCTGCACTTTCCCGCAAGTTTATGGGTAACCAACTACGCGAACCATCGAAACGCGTTGTACGTTACTAATAAACATGTGGAAAAGTGCAAATTCGTTTTTTACTTACACACAGAAAATGTATTTTTTTGGAGGTTATTACTATGCATCTCTTTTCCGACGGTGCAGTGTTGCCTGTAAGAAGTAATCAGGTATTGCTCACAATCAGGTAATGCCATTGGATTCAGTCTACACATATTCACGGATTCCATATGCTTATATGACTAATAAAAACCTCTCATGCACAAAATTTGCCTCAAAGAAAAAGAAAATTGAATTGGAACTTTTCTATGTGTCAACTGCGCGACATGAAAGGCTTTCATTTCTTCAGTTATATACGCCGTTCCATTTTACATAATAATTTTTTAAATATTTTAATACAATCTTGAGGGTCAGGTCTGAATTCAAACGAGATAGATTAACATTATAATTAAAAGCATCACACAGCTACATCATTACTCCTCGAATAGCCTATGCTATTAGTTCAGGTAATAATAGAAAACTTGGGGATATGGCCAAAATTTGAGTTCTTGTAAGGGTAAGGTTTGTCGAGTCGTATGTGGCCTTGTTACTATTTAAAACGAGTTTGTTTTGGATTCCGTATGATTCACGTACTAGCTATCGAATTACTTTTAATTGACTCGTAAATATTGCCCTAAGGCATTAAGGCACGATGAGACCGACTCCGACGATGAGATGACTCCGACTTTATCAGTGCAACAGAATTTCAACTCTTCCTTACTTCGTAAGGCAGACTGCCAACTTCCATCCTTTACGGAAATCCAATGTTTATCTTTGAAAAGATCGCTGTGATTGCCAAGCGCATCGCACCAGCAGGGGCTTCACCGTATCGAGGGAAGATTTACTATGGCGAAAATAAGTGGTTCGATATGCCAAAGCGGCGTAGTTTTCGGTCAGAGAATTCCAAATCCAGAGAGCTTTCTTTCTGGTTTATGGGTTCAGGGACAGGTACGTTAGGTTTATCCTGGAAAAAAGGCTCGGATGAGAGATAGGTAAAAAAACATGAGAGAAGAGGATAGCCAAACCCCTCCATTCCCGTCGACAGGCAGCCAATCGATCAATGTTATTCCCCCCAGCATACCAGTTCCGTCCGACTCCCGCTCTCCCCCTCATCGCTTGTGACGTTTATTCGTAAAAGAAAAATGCCCATGCCTTCACCTCTCGTTTTCAATCTGTCTATCACTCTCTCATACACCCTCATGACGACTGTCCGATCCCAAATATTTCAACATTCGGCAATCAAGGAACCATCCATATCTGAAGTTTTATCGCAGGCTGTAACACAGATTTTCGAGCATAAATTCGAGTCTTATTTGGATCTCTTAATCCAACTCACAGTTACCGAATTTTAAGGATCTTAAATCATGAACGTCCAAGATTTTCCTTTCATCATCATCGCCATTCATTTAACTTTGAAGTTGAAAACGGAGCGATGGTAGCTATTTAGAAGCTCCGGTGCTCGATGTACTCCATCGTTTTACTGATAACTAAATGTAATATTTCATACCAACAAACTTATTAGATCGCTATATCATTTTCCTCCTTTATTGGATACCATTATCTTGATAAAAGTCGCTGATCGCATGGTTCACGAGGATTTTTGATTTTCAAACTCCAACCGCCTAAGGGTGTCAGGTATTTTCCCAAAAATCACGGAAAGGTCTCCGTGTGTACAACTAAAATTTCACATTCCCTGCATCTTATGGATGATTCTCGTGAACGAAAAGCGTCGAGAAAAGATTGTAATTTAAGGTAGCAATGAAAAATTGTGTGTCGTTGTGAAAGTATTCCAGCATTACCAAAATTATGTGCTGATCACTCAGTGCGAAGTAGACATTATGATGTGTGAGCATACAGAAATATAATCCCATCCTTGGAACTTCTCACTATTTTCTCAACAAACTTGCAATTCACTACGAGTTTCTCTTCCCTACCCTACATAACTGTCCTCTGGTTCAAATTTATCTCCTACCTCTCGGAACAGGATGGCGTAGATGAACAAAAAAGTTTCATTGGATGGACGGCTGTCTGGTGTGATTTTTGTCTCCTACCATTAGGAAACCTTTCCCCGGGGCGAAGACCCTGAAACGGTGCTTCCACTGATAATCTGATCCCTGACTCGGTTTAAATCCAGCAAAAAAAGGCCAATGGCCTTACCACTTCCACCACTTCTCTTCTCCCATCCCCTTCCTCTCTCCTTTCCCCTCGAGTGCCCCTCCCAACGTCCATCCTCCACGATTCTTTCATTGGTCTTTTTGATGGGATGCTTTTCATGCGGATAACGAATTCGCTACGTGGTGCTTGTTTCGTGTGCTTTGGCCACGTGGCGTTTGTTTTGCTTGCCACCTGCCTAATTGTAGAAATCGAATGTGAATTGTGATTGTCCACCACGTCAATTTCTACGAACACAGTTTCTCGCCTTTTACAAGATAATGAAATAAACACCTCCCTCCACACCACGAAACCAACCTCCCTATTAGAGGCAATGCCAATGGAGCCTTTTAGAACTAGATGAATCACGTGGCAGAAACTGTTATTTGTTGTACGGACATCAGTGTTGTTTCATTCTCAGATTGCTCTGTAAGACTCATTTTTCGTATTATTTTCTCCTATGTACCGAGATTGTGTGCTCAATCTAGGATGTCGTGTTTACTTTTAAATTTAATCGGCTCTTTCCGATTACGTCAATTGCGCATAAACTACGTATTCACTCAAATAAATAATTATAAAAATGTTTCATGTTACTGGAGATATTACTTTTAAAGTAAGTAAATAATTTTAATATTACAAAGCTGTGCTAGGCTGTCACGTTATTTGCTGAAACGTTTAAAAATATCTGTTATACAAGGTGCGTTCGGAAAGCGGTGCATTGATTTTTTTAAGTAATTTATTGAACAGATTTGCACAAACACTTTAAATTCTTCAAAGTACTCTCATTGAGCCTATATATTTACAGATTTTTTCTAACTCTAGCATGACCGGTAGGAGCCCTGGAAGGCGTCTTCGGGGACCTCTGGCAAGGTCTTCGTCATGGCTGATTGGATCTCTTCTATGGAAGAAAAACGGTTTCCTTTCAGGGCTGCCTTAAACTGAGGGAACAAAAAGAAATCTGCTGGGGAAACGTCAGGACTATAGGGGGGGTGGAGCAGTGTTGGCACCTGGTGTTTGGCCAGGAACTCGTGGACTCATAGCGCGTTGTGGCAAACACCTTGGGCACGAGCTTTGCGCACACTTTTTTCATGGCTAAATCTTTAGTAACAATGCGAAACACAACAGATGACGACAAGTTCAGTTCATTGGCAACCAACTTGATACTCAATCGACGTTCAGAGTCCAACATTTGTCCAACACGAGCCACGTTGTTTTCGATTTTGCTGGTTGACGGCCGCCCAGAGCGTTGTTCGTCATGAATCTCTTCCCGGATCTAGTTAAAAGCCTTTAACCACCTCGAAACTTGTGAGTAGGACAGAGCAAAGTCCTCACAAGCCTCACAAATCAATTTGTTAGTCTCCTCAAGAGATTTTTTCTGTGTAGCACAAAACTTAGTTATCGCGTAACGATGTTCGATCGTGGATTCCATTTTTTTCGTGACACGGTCAGGACGCAGAGGTTTACAATAAATGACGTCCTGACGCTTCCACAGCTTGGAGAGTACTGAGACCAGTTTCGTGGAAAAGCTTAGCTCCTCCAACCTGCTCCAAATGGTTTAATCACACTCCAATTAATAGGAAAGGCGCGGAAAATTCAATTGCAATGCTTTATGAACGCACCCTGTATATTGATAAGCAGACATGGGTATAGATTGTTACGTAAAAAGGCGGGTATAAGATTTCCTGGCTGCAAAAAAATCGTCAACCTCGACCTAATGAAGGCTAAATGAAGAGAAACCGGTATTAATAACAACATAAAAACGTAGTGTGACCGGTAAAATGGCCCAAAACTGCCAGGTATCACGAATTCAACAACAAAAAAGAGAAATGTCAAAGAAACTGCGGGAGATGCCGCAACAGTAACTTTAACGGAGTCATCCGCTATGTGTGCATTATAATGCAACAATTTCAGAGAGTAAAAATCATTCGCCTTGACCGGGATTCGAACCCGGATCCCTCGATATCCGGTCGAGTGCTTTAGCCAGTTAAGCTACCGAGACATCCATTACACTCTGAAATTTTGGGGGCTTTAAAGGAACAATGTTGTTCCTTTTCAGATTTCAGAGTGTAAGAGGATGTCTCGGTAGCTTAACTGGCTAAAGTACTCGGCCGGATATCGAGGGATCCGGGTTCGAATCCCGGTCAAGGCGAATGATTTTTACTCTCTGAAATTGTTGCATTGTAACAAAAAAGAGATAAAAGCAAATTCGGAAAGAACGAATAAATTATGACATTGGATAGATAAGAATTGTGATATACTACCAGGGTAGCAAAATTACAGGGGTCAACAATAAAAGCCAATTATTAAAGTGTTAAAAGAGTTATAAATAAAGTGTTAAAGATTTATAAATATGAGGAGTGGTTTATAGCCGTTTTTAAAGGGCTCAGAAATCTCTCGTTTAAGTACCACGCAGTAAGCTGATTTAAGAGCGGCGATAGGAAAGAACCCAGTAACTAAAGGCCGTACCTCTCACTTTTCAATACTTTTCATAGTCTTCATCAGTATCGGCTAAAAATCAAGAGGATTGGTTCGTAGCTTCTCTCTGAACTAACTTTTTCCCAACCAATCTTTTCATTCCCTCACAGCTCATTGCACTGACATTTTCCATAATAACTCATAGTTGTTCCTTGGTCTTCCTCTATAATTAATTCTTCCTCTTTACATTTTATTTACTGTGTGTTTCTGTTTATGTCACCTCCTTATGCTAATGCTAGTATTCTTTGCCGTTAAAAATTGTTTCTTCTGATTGAGATCACTCTTCGCCATGCCTACTCTGCTAATAACAAGTATATCCCTCTTGCTTCTCCAAACGCTTGTGATCTCGCTGCCCGAATACGAGTGATAAAACTTAATAAAACTCTTCCTCTTGTACCAACGTCATTCCTAATCTTGCTCCGAAATTGCCTTACCTACCTCGACCGCAGACTATTTTAACGTCGGAAATAAAATGTATCGACCGTTGGCTTGAGTACGTATCTTTCTCCTCCGTATGCACCAGCAAATCTCCAATCCTCCACCTCTCCTACCGTTCGAAATTAAAGTGGCCACCTTCCTCCCAGACTACCCTCTTCCCCCTCTCTGCAAAAACCTACCCTCCTCACTACACTCTAGGAAACCGATCGCCGCAATCCCATTACGCCATTATTGAGGGCTCACGTAACACCTCCACACCAAAATAATGTCGAGAGGATAAATAAATAGACTGCGAGGAGAAAGGATTCGTACTTTTTCTTCCGAGTCCCCGTCTTGACCCTTATTTTTTTTCGGATCAATCTCATCCTCCAGACCCTTTCCACACACTCCGATTCCCGCACGAAAAACGGCAACCTCTGGAGGTTGGAGGGAGAGAGAGAGAGGGGAAGAGATTGGGGAGAGTCGCCCACCTGTTGCCACCACCTTCTCTCCTCCTCTACCCCGTTCCTCCGCCCGGGTTACCGTGTCGGAGGCCAGCCAGATACAGCGGTGCTAGAGCCCTAGCTGCGTACCCTGCTTCGCCTACGCGCTCCGACCACCCGCCCCCATACGCAAACTCAGTGTAAGGGCGGGGGGGGGGGGGGCACCCCGGGGACCTCGGAGTGGGGTGGGGTTGAGGGTTTAACATGAGTGGAAAGGAGGATAAAATGACGCAGGGGAGGTGGGGCGAGGGGATAACCTCCTCCCACTCCCCCGACTTACACGCGGGACGCAGGAGCGTTTACGGTTTTTTCTCCCTCAAAATGGGGCTGGCTCTAACCTACCTACACTATCCAACACATTAGAGTGAGAGAGCTTGAAAAAATATCCGTGAGGATGACGTAGAAGGAAGCGCATGCGTCAAGCACGAGGGCCTTCCCTCCAATGGAGGTCCCAATCCCCACCACGTCCCACCCACGTCGAGACTTTTTCCGGGTCCCGAAAAACAATTGAAAAACGCAAAGCGCGCACGGTCAGGTTTCCCTGACTTTTTTTTACTTCTTCTGTTTAATGTCCCCTTCCCCCCCCCCCCCACCCACCCACCGTCCGAGAACCGTCGCAAGCAGGGGGGTGGAGGGCATCGCGACGGTGTCAAACAGTGGGCAGGTTGAAGGGGAGGGGGGTGGTGTGGAGAAGGCTCTGAAAGGTGAGTTCGTCCTCCCATTTTACATCCCTTCTCCGACGGAGGACGGGAACGGCGGAAGGGTTGCGTCGTTCAAACTTCCCACCGGGAGACATAGTGCGTGACCCCAGCATCCACAGATGCGACCTCGACGGCCGCCGCACGACCGCCGAGCTTCCGCCGTCAAATCCGTGGAGGATGTGTGTTGAAGTGAGTCGAGTTTTCGCGGAGATCATCAAAATCACCCCGGGGTCCCGGTCCGAGACGCGGCGAAACTGTGGCGCAGGGGTCTGAGGAGTCAGGAGGAGAACATCAACGTAGCTCAACAGGTGAGTAGCACTTCCCTCTCGCCCTCCTCCTCCTCTCCCTCTTCATACTCCTCCTCTCTTGCCAAGGTAACGGAAAAAATAACGAACGTCACCACGAATGAGCGAGGGTTGCTAGGCGACCAATTCCACTCGAAATGGACCCTAAACGTCGTGATCTGCTCGCTCGCTCGTCCGAGGGGCTGCAGAACTTTTTTCAGGATTGAAAAAAATCTTCAACATTAATTTATTTGGTGACAGTTTCATTAATTATATTAGCTAAATGTCACTAGTCTCGAAAAGTAAGCTGATTCGTCGGATTTTGTCATGCTTATTCTTCTATCCCGAATATCGTTCCTGTCTATTGTTATTTTCAAGGCACAATCACAGTGTCACCAGTTTACTCACGATATCTTAGTCCGGATGAAATATTAAATGTGAAAATCCACTAACTGCCTGTTATTTTAGGTTGTGGAACAGTACCACTAATTTAGGCTTGGTCAGTTTTTATGTCCGTTCGTATCATTTTGTGATAAAGTTGCTCTCCCAGGTTCTCAAAGAGTTTCGGTTCTTCACGCACCATACGAAATACATCGGATATCGCTCCTGCAGACTTAAAACAAACTTCCTAACATCAATGTTCGATTTCTAAAAACAAAATTACGATCATGAAAAATATTTAACCATGTGAATGAATGTAAAAACTTTTAATACGACTCTATCGGCCCATTAGTCCACGTTATATATATATATATATATATATATATATATATATATATATATATATATATATATATATATATTATATTTTCACTATCGTTAATATATTCAATGAAATTTCTAAAATAATTTCAATGTCATTATTAATGCCACAAAAAAATAAGCTTTGAGCATGGCATGAAATTAATAATCCAGTGTCTCCATGAAATGATAATCCAATAATCCATGAAATCCAATAATCTAAGCTCATTTGTACATTTCATGAGGTGCATCAACTTAGAGGGTTTGAGTGAGTTATGGGGAGGAAGAGAAGTAAAAAGAAGAGAGAAGGAAGAGGAAAAATGAAAGGCGTGATATGAAGTAAAGAATTGCATAAAATAAGACAATTACAGCGATATGGTAAATCATCATTCATAGGGAAAGGGAGAAGAGTGGCCAGAAAGCACCAAACTCCTTGAAACTCCACGCTTAGATGGAACTAATTAACCAAGAAGTTTAGAGTGAAAAATAAGCTAGATTTGAACTCTCGGAAAACTACTTGTTCAACTGAAAACAAATCGTTCAAATTTAATGGATTAGGCTGGTAAAAATGAGATTTCTTACTTTAAAGGTCATGCTGTGGCGCATATATATATGCTTGTATATTTTATTCACACATTCTTAGGTAGTAATTACGTGTGACTTATCGAATGAAATAACTATGCTGAAGAATACTAATAAATTAGTTCATCGTGAGAACAGGACTTCGTCATCCCGTGATAAGTTGAGTCGACAGCATTCGGGTCACCAAGAACTAAAACGATACTTTACTGTTATTGTTTAAACTCGGTTATTTGCTGCATCATGTTCTTTTGCTTTTATCAATCTTGATTACTGTGTGATATTTTTGGTAAATTGACAGTGAATTCACTCTTGGGTTCAAGAACTGGAGACATGGAGGCTGGTACGAGGCATAACCGAAGCAACACTCCTTTTCTGTGAAAACATATCCTACAAACCCGTGGAATTACTATTACGTACAGGCTTCCATCCCGAGGGCTTAGGTTTAGCCTCGGCGGCTTAGGCTTAAACCGCGTATTTTTCAATGGCGTCCCTCTAATTGATTCCCGTTTGGAGAGAACTTCATGGGTAGCACTATGAAGTAAGGATCCATGCTGAACTCAATGATCGCAGGCTCAAATTGGTGAATATTCATGATCACTGAATGGGTAAGCTACTCGGGTATATTTTCACAATAAATTAATTTCGGTACCTTTGGCACGTACTGAAATAAAATTGTGGAAATATTCTTACCTAAATTAGTTAATCAGTGAAAGTTTTATACGCTTTCATCACTTTCTACGATTACTACGTCTGGAGTTGGCGCCTGGGCGTTGAACCTTGCTCATAATTTGAGAAGGCTAATGCAGACTCCGTGATTATTTACAAACTTCATCCACCACTTACAAAATTCTAAATCACTCCTAATGGCGCGAATGACCTCAGTTGTCGGAAATACTACCAAGGAAAATCGTACATCTCTGCTTTTCAGGATGGCGTCCTCCGTGAGAGATGGGCTGTCTACGGAGCAGTGGAACCAATCCAGCAGAACTCTCATCTTTATAGTGTACATTTCAATGTTCTTGGACAACACACTTCTCACGATTGTCGGTAAGTTGCGGTCAGCATTTATTCGCTGAGCATATCCGACGTGGTTCATGATACCATTTGTGAAGGTTACCAATCTAGAGCGAAAAACATCCTGTTTCCCTCCGTCGCTCCATCATTTCGAAAAACTCTGAGAGGATTTAAGTTTTTCACTGTCCAGTAATATGGGTTCTGACATTTTCTCGAGATATTCTGATCGTTAAAATTGAGTAGGGATCGGTGCGGGTTCCATTTGAGAATTCCTGGGATGAATTACACCCCATTGGCTCCAAGGTTCTTGGTCAAATACCTTGGAGTAATTTTTCTAAGTTTCCCATGAAATTAAAACACTATGAAGAATTTCAATGCCTTTATACATTTCATCTCAAGTTCTTGCATTGCAACACCCTTAAAATCTTTCCCTTGAAAGCTGCTAAAAGTATTCTTATGCCATGGGAATGAAAGCAGACCATGAGGTGAAGGAGTTTGTGCTTTCTTTGAGTATGTTCTAGGTGAATTATTCTTAGGATGGTCATCGAGCCAGGTCTTTCATTTCAGTCGACAGCCGCAATGCCTGTTGATCTGACCCGGTGCAATTCTGAGAAGAATTCACCCAAGACAAAAATGAACTTCGCAAAATCTTTGGATGAGTTTACCGACATTCCAAATAATAAAGCTTTTTTCATGAATAATATGAATATGCATGCCTACAGGCAAATATTTCCTAGTTCAAAAATTGAATCGAATGACGGCGAAAGTTGAACAAATGGTTGTTTAAGCTTAGTCTCGTTCAAAGACCCCTTGGAATCAGAGACCTTTATTTGGTGCAGAGTCAGCGCAAACGACATAATTTTCAGCTCCTAAACAAAATGAATCACTCAAAGTTCCTGAATCTCTTCGAGTGCCATGTATATTAAGTAACGACACGGATTTTGACACCAAACTTCCGCCGCGTCTAGGACTAATCAATTTTAATTAATAGTCGTCTACCGCGGAAATATAAGTGTAAGTCCTATAGCTATCTTGCCCCAACATATATCATTGCCCTCAATATGTCCTATAATCCCATAGCATTTTAGCATATCTTCTATTAAATTGTCCTGCCCACTTAAAATGTTTCTAATAGCCCTTTTTCTATTCCTACGTAGTCTATAACGTCTTCCTATGCCTGCCTTACCGTCCATTTTATTTTCTTCATCCTTGTCCATGACAACAGCTGAAATGTCTCCGATCTATCTTTATCACCTCTCCTTTGGAGCCACAGTAATAGTTTCTCCACTGATAAAACCACTGTTAACTGAATGTCTATTTGGAAAGTCCTTTGTTAAAAAAAATGATTGAGGAAATTATGACAAACATTTTGTCAAAACTCCCTAGTCTTTCGATTCAATACTATAATTGTAATTCCAGGTTGTAAAAAATCACCATTCACTCTAAATATGATTTTTTATGAACAAATGATCGTAATATTAATGAGTCACCAACTTAATATGTTTGTATGAATGAACGGAATTATGTAATAAGTATTATCAATCATACTCTTCTACAGTTCCAATTATTCCGGAATACCTTTACAACCTCGAAGAAAGTGTGCAAGAGGTACAGGGCTCGAAGGATCAGACGACTCAAGATATATCCGACTCCGAGTCTAGGACGCTACAGCAAATTCAGGATGAGGACGGACTTGCTGAGGATTGGGGAGGCTGGAGGGGCACTGGACATGATCGCCAAGAGCTATCAGACGGAGAATTGGACCGAAACGAAACAGACGCCACCGAGAGAATCAGGATGGCAATTGGGTAATTAAATAAAACATCCAATATACTAATGTTCGACTGTTTGAATGTTATTTTGCCTCATGGTTCAAAAGCGTATATCAATAACAAATCGGAATTGGTATTTGTTTCTCAATCAACCAGCTGTAGCCAACAATGATACTATCCAAAACTAACTAATAATCAACCCGAATGATGGGTTGCAAGAAGAGGGTGGAGCTCAGCTCTTTATAAGCCCTCCCTGTAGAGCATGCGAAATTGACGCATGAGGGTAGGGGGGTCAGTTTAGTTCCTTGTTCGTTCCCGAGGCTTGAAGCTGCATAATTCCCAGTCTCAATTTTAAATGCAAGACTTGAATCCGTGTTACACTTGTAAAATTTGAAAATGAAGAGCAAACGGTTACTGTCTGAGCATGCCCCTACACCTTCTATTATGTTCTTGACACAGGAATTCCTCTCTGGCCTTTGGTATCCTGGGAAGAAGAGAATTTTTGGGAGAGAATGGAAGAGTTGCCATCCTGCTGTCATCCAAAGCGGTGGTGCAACTGGTGATCAATCCTGTGGTCGGCGTACTCATGAGTAGGACAGGACATCAAATCCCGCTGTTCGTCGGATCCCTCTGCCTGCTCCTGTCTTCACTTCGTAAGGCCATTTTGAGTTAAAATCCTTCTATGGTAAGCATCAAGCCATAGTCCGTCAACCGGAAAATTGATTACTCCAGTAATGAACATAACCAGCAAGAACGAGGTGGATTTTCAGCGTGTCACTTAAATATCTGTCTCTAGATTGGAGTTGGGTGAACTATATCGGTCGAGGAGCATTTTCGCGAATGTTGGACTGAACTACGCCATTTCCCATGCATTACGGCTAACTTTTTTAGTGGATTAATATATCCGTTTGCGGTCGCTGTTTTAAATAAAAATTCGGCTTCATTATTCACAACGACCTAAACATGAGTCATAATATGCCCCGGAATTGAGTTAATGGATATTTTCTTGTGGATTTAGGTATATTTATTCATCCCAACATACGTGCACGCGTGTATTCCAAAGGGTGCGTATCCCAGCCCTATTCCTTGATACCACATTCAATAATTGTTTCAGCCGAACTCATTCATGTTAGTTTTCCTTCAAACCCTTCCTCTTTGTCAAAGGAAGAACCTTCTCAAAATCCTTTATATGATCGTCTTTTATATTTCAATGTAATTTCTTTCGCATTCTTCGGCCAGGTGGCTTCTTTTATTCGTAAAAATGTCATGCTATAACATTTTGTTCTAATTATTACAATTAATATGCTCCTGGAAACTGGAGATAAAAATGCTACGATTGATTTTAGGGATAACAACTCTATTTCATAAATTAATTGGAGCTGTACATAGTATGGATGTACAAAACAGTACTAGTTTGAGTCGCCTTCGGATGAAACGATTCACCCAAAGAGTAATGTGTGACAAAAACTTCAGCAAACAAATTTTAATGACTATTTTTGTCTCATTCTTCAGTATTTTCTTGCCTTCAACAATACTAATACATGTTTTGATCTACCATTTGTTAATGTATCTGGCTGCACTTACTCTTTCCAGCATGCCTTCACCAATGGCTTCAGCTCACAGAAAGTTAGATTAACAGGAGAAGTTTGCAGTTTTCTATACGGTGCTGCCCGTTTCGTATCAACCGTAAAAATAATTTTATGCACAAAACAGGATGGGGAAGTCCTTTTGGTCCGAAACGTGAATTTATTCATGAGCGTCAGATTTTAATTTATATTTTGCGAGCTATTTTGATTTGCAAAAGGAATGTTGAAGACTGGCAGATAGGAGAAAGTTGGGCAAGCGAATAAGGAGTACGAATAGGATAGAGTGAAGGGCGGAAGGAAATATGCGGAATTGAAGAGGGGTTTATTGCAGTGTTGGATATCAAGTCTTGTGTTGTTAGGAGAGGCAAGGAAATTATCGTTGCATCTTTATACAGTCTCCATCCAATACGTCTTAAATAGTAGAATATAAATAATAATAATTTGGTATTTTTCATCTTTGAATAATATATCAGGAATCTCAAAAGAGTATACCCGGATCTCTTACGCGCTTAGTTTTTTCCCCTTCCATATATTAATCGATCGTCGAGGAAAATTTTAGTTGCATTAAAAATGAACATATATGTTACACAATTGGTCAATCCCATTTATGGCGTCCTCTTATGTTCCTCTTTTCAGTGTTTGCTTTCGCCCGACGCTACGCATGGCTGCTGGTGGCCAGGTCTCTCCAGGGGATTGCCTCGGCGTGCATTGGCGTGGCCGGCATGTGCCTGGTGGCAGAGCGCTGTCCGGAAGAGGGAGGTTCCCGGGGGAAGATCATGGGCGTGGTACTGGGTGCCACAGCCCTGGGCGTCCTTCTCGGCTATCCTCTTGGTGGTCTCCTCTACGACTTCACCGGAGGGAAGAAAGCGCCCTTCCTTGTCGTGGCCGTTCTTGTCTCAATAGACACTGGTAAGTACTCAAATTATTCATCGGAACGTATTTCTGGAATTTATTGTAAATTTTCCTTCGCCGAAATAAAACCGCCCTCCATTTAAAAGCTACGCTAGGCATAAACCTAAAAATTCAGCAGAAATAATCAAACTCAATCCATGACATAAACTTCGACCATTTCATGCATCAATTGTGTCCGAAGAATAATGCGTCATGCTTTCGTTGAATATTGATTTTTTTAATGAGCGAATTAGATAGTGAAAAAAGACATAAAAACATCAGGAATCAAATTGTAAGGTTCACAGAATCGAGACGAACAATACTGTAATTGTTATCCTATAGATTAGCCTTCGCCTCAAGACACATTGGTAGTGCCGGCGCGGGCGCGGACATCGGTTCGTTAGCCGAACATTTCCTTCCAAACTTGTCGAGTGTAATGGGGCTTGTCGTCGTAAAATTACGACCTGTGGCTCGAGGAGGAGGTCTTGGTAGCCATAATGCTAAATCAATGGATGCTATTTTTAACTCTAAACCTGTTGATTCAGAAGTTCCATAATAGAAACCCCGCAGTGAAAATGACATCGTAGCTAATAATTGGATGCAACTGCCTGTTTCGAGTGACTTAACAAAAAGATGATGTGGTTTCTTTTATTTGTAAAAATGTCATGCTATAGCATATTTTATTCTAATTATTACAATTAATATGCCCCTAGAAACTGTAGATAAAATGTTACGATTGATTTCAGGGATAATAACTCTATTTCATAAATTAATTGGAGCTATACATAGTATGGATATACAAAACATAGCAATGCTTCATGGATGGAAGGTATATAGAGTCCTTGAGGATGTGGGGTGAATACTGAATCTATTTTGATCATCCATTCTGGCCTCTACCTATGGCACCACTAAAATATCCATTGTATTACATTTTTAAAACCAAGGTTAATCAAGAGTCATGAGTGCACAACTATTTTGAATAATTAGTCACCAGATGTTAAATAACGCGAAGTGCATGACTTCCTTATTACACTGATAGCAGTATTATTAAAAGAATCCTATCACCATTTTTTTCCATGTCAATACATGATCACCATAAAACATTCCCAAACATTAAAACATTCCAAACCTAAAACATTTCATGGAGACACAACACAGATGCCTAAAGGAGTCTAGGGACCTCTTAACTTTGGTTCTTCTTTAGAAAGCTATTAGGTCACTGGCCTCTCACCATAAGCATATGTACGCACTTCACATTAATTGGGTTTTAATGAAAACTTTTAGACACCATTTACATTTTCCTAGACTGGCAACAATTGCCTGGAAAATATAAGTTTTAAAAGTGCAAAATATACGCTAGAAAGTAATTTAAATCTATAAATTATAGAGTTAGATAAGATCACATTCAGATAATAGAAGCAGACTGATAAATTCACATGAGTCAGCAATCATGCTAACTGACCTGGCAGCCAATCAGTTAACAAGAAATTGACCTGCTCACCCAAAAGCTTTGTGTTCGAATCTTGCCTTAAAAATAAATGAGAGGTTTATCCTAGGACAAGTTACTTTGGAAGACAGTGTGGCATAATGTTCAATTTTGGGGGACAATAATCATATATAATATCAAATTTTATCCTGATGCAATTAAGCAATAATAACATAAGGAATTCTGATGCACAAATAATGATTATGGCAGTTGAAAATATAATAGAACAGGAGTGCTAAAAGGGTGAAATTGAGGGACAATTGTGGGGTTCCAAACAAATTAAGTTTGCTCATTAATCATTACATTTTATATAAATCTCCGCTCTGTTGAAATGGATATCATTTTCTCCCATTTGCTTTATACACTTTTTGGATTAATAAAGTAAACCATAATCTATCCAAAAACTATGGGAATACTGAGAATGTAGGAGAGGATCCTTGGCTCTCCCTTGCCCCCACTAATAGTGCCCTCATTTAAGATAATTATCACAATAAATCATATATTTGATCACTAATATCAGTCATGAATTTCATGAAGAAGTAACTGATGCCTTTCAGTAGTTAGTATAATACAAGTACTAGTAGTGACCTGCAGAATTGTATGAAGACTTAGAGAAAATAGTGCACAGAAACTAACGCAGCACTTTACTTGTAATAACAGTAACTTTATATTGATTTTGATTTTGCAGTTCTCCAGCTTCTTTTTCTTGACCTGAAGCCAATTCCAAAAGTAAGTATAAAATGCCATCGCTGTTGAGCTGATTGTTTATGATTACATTTACCACAAATGTGAAGCATGTTTAAGTAGAAACTCTTTTATTCTTAGAGAAAAGAGATATATAGTTGCATTTGCTTTTTGTATACATATGTTAATGACAGAATGGTACCATAATGAATTTAGCATTTGGCTATTGGCAAGAATACCTTGATTCAAACCTAACTGATTACTTTGTATATACACTCCCCTAGTTTATGCAAGCTTTTTGATTCTGAATTCCATAATGTAAGGGGAAATCATAGGGGACATAGGGAAAGAAACTGGCACCTCTTTTATCCTGGAATGTATAAGATTCAATGACTGTGTTCTGATTAAATTTGCTATTGGGTTGCATTTGAAGTCAATAAGCATTTTCAGGTTGCAATATTTATTTATTCATACTGTTCAATTATTCATACTCAATGAATGTATATTAATACTTAGCAGAGATAATTCGGATTATAAAGGACATCAAATTAAATGAAACTTCAATATTTTAGGCATTTAAAGTTACGAATAAAGTCTAATGACTAGCTACTAAAATGGATTAAAGGGCAGTTTTCTCAGATCATGAAAATGTCTTCATGATTGAGGCACAATTATGCAACCCAAAAAGTTTTGAACATGAATTAACTTACTAGTTTTTATAACTTAAAAATTAAGAATAGTGATAATTTTGACAAAAGTTATGGTTAATTATCATACACTATCTCCTTATGTGGAAAAACAGTCTGACTTCTGCCCAATTTCTAGATATACCTCTGGTTACCATTAAATTCATTCTCATGTCATTAAATTTCTACTTAATTACTTCTCTATTCCACTGAAACTTCATTTCACTGTATGTATCAACTGTGTAAATGCCATACTTCACTCTAACTGTAAAACCTTCCTGTGCAGAGACCAGTTCTGTCTGAAGCTTCGAAGAATGTACCAAATTTATTGCGTAACTGGAAAGTGTTGGTAACAATAGGAGCAATTTGGGTGAGCACATCAGCCATGTCAATCCTAGAGCCTTGCTTGCCTATATGGTTAATGGACACCATCAAGCCAAAGGTAAGGTTAAGTCTAAGATGCAATAGTAGTGTCAAACTCCTAGAGTTAGAAGTGTAAGTAAATTAGAGGTTAGGTGGAAGAAAGGGCTATAAAGTCTTAATCCCGCCCAAAAAAAAGACTTGAAATAAATTAATAAATAAATGAGAAAATATAAACTTCAATTCAGCAAGGGTATACAGTATATATTATACCAGTGAAATGTATATGTAATGCTTTTGTAAGGCACAATCCCTATTTAGATTTAACAATCAGGCATTGGTTTTGTGTGATGTTACACAATCATAATTTTAACATGCTTGCATATTTTTATTTTCATGTATCAAAATGTTTTATGTTTTCTTTGGAGTGCATGCTGAGTTTGAATTCAATTTTTTTTGTTTCTTCAGCCAAATGAAAACTTAAATTTGAGTTATAGCACAAAATAAATGGACTTGGCTGCTAGAAATGGTTCTAATTAACACATAGGCAGCCAAGAGCATTCAGCATTAGTTAGGCATTTATATTGCCAGTTTTTTCAATTGACACCAAATATTAAGTATTATATATTTTGCAGAGTGATGAGATGGTAATGGGAATTGTATAGTTTGAATTGAAGGGAAGAAATGTGGAGAGGGACAGTAGGTGAGAGCATCAGATGGTGAGAAGCAGGGTATATAGTTTTTTTTTAAATAGGAAATAGTAAAGGAATATAAGAGAAAGAGGTTCAAGGAGTGTATGGCTAGAGACAAAGACATCAGACATTTTGGGTTGGCAAGAAAATTTCAATGTGATGTTCTTCATCTCCTAAATTATTTCACTGAAGACTATGTGTTCTGCACAATATAGGGAAGTTAAAGAGATGTTATACTCATCCTTGACACTAACTAAGTCAAGACCTCTCCCTCTGCTTCCTTGAAATTAATATTGAAAATCAGTGATCCTTAATGACATTTGGGAAGTAAAACTATGAAGGTTAGGGCCACTACTGCCTCCCCTTGCCCTCTCCCTACCCCAACTACTTATGCCACTGTGTAATTGGTAATTCAAAAGAAAGCCATGCACATATAGGTAGGTACTTTATTAATTTCTCATGCTGAGGTACTGTACCAATTTAAAGTAGGTGGCTTTTGGATGGTTTCTAACAACTATTACATATTAAATTTTACATGGACTTTCCCTTGCTCACTCTAGATTACACAATTACCTCTTTAACTCTACTAAAATTTTCACTCACCCTCATGCCAATCAAAGAACCCATTCTTGTCCATCCTTTCCTCTGATTCCCCCATATTCTTGCTTCTATCATATCAATAAGGGTTACACTACCTCTCAATATCTACTCCACCCACTTTTCCTGCCTTCTTAAATCTTCACCTAACAACCTCTTTTATTCTACCCTGCATCAGACTTCATCATTTTATCCATAATTTTCTCCATTCTTCATCATGTTTGCATCTCAATTGCCTCTTATACTAGCTCATCTGTTGAAGATCAGGTCTTTGATCAAAACAACCCTCCATATTAGTCTTCATTATATTTTTTTTATTCCTTTTATTTAAGGTGTCTCTTCAAATCCCACCCCTTCCTTAAAAGCTTCTTTCAGTATCACACTTTTCTCTGAATTTTTCTTATACATTTATCATTTTCATCCAAAATGCACTCCAAGTATCGTAACTCCTCAACCTGCTCCAGATTATTACCTCTGGCATTTAAGTTAAATGTAGATTGTGAGAAACTTTGAGATTTTCTTTGACATGAGGCTCTCTGAAGCTCTGTTGAAGGTATATGCATTAGCATATTACCTCATAGAAATATTACAGTTAATAATTGACAAATGATAAGTTGGTATGTATCAATGCAAAATCAAACAAAACTAAGTTAGCTTGATAGGATATTTTGCTTAAGTGATAATGAATCTTGAAGTAAATGAACCTTCTGAACATGGATGTTGTGTCTAAATGCATTACATTTTGTACTGATAACCTTTACAGCAGATTTTATCTTAATTATTACTAGTAACTTTATATAGGCATAAATGAAATGGACAAAGGAAAAATATTTGTATGTATTGTACATACCTATTATATAAATAAGTAAGGTATTGATTCTATCTTTTACTCAAGAGAATCTCTAATAGGAAAAGAAAAAGGAATTCTGGAGTTATTCTAATGACACACAATTCTATTACCTAATCCAAAAATAGAGATGGCAAATAGGAATGGTATTCATCCCAGATAGCTTGGGATATCTTTTTGGGACCAACTTCCTGGGAGGTTTTGCCTTTCACATTGGAAGATGGAAAGTTGCTACAGCAGCTATGTTGCTGGTAGGAGTATCAGCAATAATGGTAAGTGCCTCTAAAAATAAATGAATTCCATAAATTTACATTAAGCATAGGTGTATCAGTTGCTATAGTATGGGGTATTAATTTTGGTGATATATATGGAATGAGACGCAGTCTAATATCATCACTTGTTTTGAGGTATGCCTCTTGCAGTTCTTTTCAATATGGCCCAATGACAATTGTTCTATCTACCAATTTGTATGCAAATATCATACTTATGATGCTGAATTCATTCCCTATAAAGGAGAGTTGCTGCCTTGGAAAATTGACCATGGGAAGGTTTTGGACACTATTTCAACAGCTATTATTTTATCCACTTCTTATCCATTCCCTATCCACATCAATAATCCTCCTTACTTTCCCTCCCATCAATGTACTTCACCCTTCCAACAATCCTGGGACCATTTTTTTTAGCCTGATTTTCTGTAGAGTGGTTGTACTCATTTGCAATTCAATTAAGAGTATGATTTCAAGTTATTAGTATTGATAAGTGAGGGACAGCTAGTATCATAAAACCATAATCATTTATGGTGATCCAATTGGTCATTTTCGATTTGGGGGAAGTGATGAGGATTTGAGTGGCCAGCAGGTAATTTGTGCATAACCTACTCAAGTATCATGTCTTTTTTTAGGTAATAAAAGGAAAAAATACCTCCAGGTGACTCAGAAATGAAGAAAATTTCAACTATCACATCAGTGAATATGTTGTGTACATGTTATGATCTATTTAGATTTATTTTTCTTGAAAGCACCTCAATTGACACTAGCAGAGAGAAAATGAAGCCGTGCCCCTAATACCTCTACACGTTAGTTCGTGCAAAAGTTTCAAATTCAGTATGATTTATTTTGAAAACTAAGCAATTAGAACCTGTGGAAAATATGTACTTGAAGACAGCACAGTACAAGATATTGGGTAATAGATGGCAATTATTGGTAAGGAGCCTTCATTTATCTTTTGTCCTCCCCCCACCCTACTAGGTTCCATTCAAAGTATTTGGGAGCACCCAAAGAGAATTCCCATACTTTCAATGTTTTCCTCAAAATCCCACATAATGACTGACATTAATGACAATTGAATATATTCAATTGTCATTAATGAATATATTCAATTGTCAAAGATGATATATATCATCTTTCTAGCCCAACTAGAGGTGTTCAAATTCTTATTCCATTAGCCACCAATTCTTAGTTCCACTTATACAATTGAATCAATAAGCATCAGAGTATTACTTTAAATACAGTTGAAACATACGTCACGTCAATTATATAGTGAGAATTGTATTAATGGCACTAAGTGGAATCAACAAAATTAGTAATTCGCAAATCTTTTTCATTAAAAGCGGGTAAGATTTATCCAACAGCTGCCTTCCAGCTTAGAGGATAAGGATTTCATAGCAAGATAAAGTAGATGTTTCATTAGTATCTTTGTCCTTGCATGTTTTTGAGAAGCACTTCAAAAGCAATTGGGGTTTCAAATTATACCCTCCAATATATCTCATTTACAAGCTAACTCTAGCCCTAATTTTCTTTACACTAAGGCTTCCTCACCAATGTTTGACATGCCTCACATATACCTGACATCATTAAATTGATGAATTATTTGTTAATTTTATGATACAAGTTATGCTATTGGGTGAAATGACTTCAATTAGTTAGTTTAATTGGGATCCATACAAGCTCAAAAACTGCTTCAAAGTAGAATTCTATTTTCCTAGAACTGGGTTCCCAAGTCAATAAAACAAGGAACAGCACACTATTCTACAAAATATGACTATTCTCCATGTTTCACCATGATATGGCATCTTCAGGTACAAAAAATGTTAAGGTTAGGGTACAAAATAGGATCGAGGTGGCATTAATTTTATGCACAGTCATTATGGCATCACAGTAGCCAAAAGGCAGACATGTAGAGGAGGATAGGTTGTCTATTTTAAGGATATATACAATTTCCATAAAGTGAAGCCTGAAACCATAGAGTTTATTAGTTTCCCAAATTTTGTCTTGTTAAAATTTATATGGTACTTCCACCCTTGCACTGACTGGCCTTAACCTGAAACAGTTAATACTCTAAATCACATTTTGAAGTAATTCCCCTGGTTTTCACCTTCTTTTCATCATTTTAATTATGCATCAGAACAGTTAAACCCTAAAAATTAGTTCAACTGAAAATCATTATGAAACCAATCCTTTTGCAGGTTATTTTTTAAGGGTGTCTTATTTTGTATTTAACTAAGTTCTGAATGTGGGTAATTCTATTAAATATAAATGGAGCAATTAATTTTTTTATCAAAATAATTAAATACAACTACATGTGTATATTAGGTACCTAGTTGCAATCCAGGGCATGTGCATATCCTGAGAAAAAATTGAAGCTATTAGGATTAAACTAATGACTAAGAAAAAATTTGAGGAAAATACATCTCTGTCTTTATCTAATCACTCAAGTGCCACAGCAAGTGAAATGGAACTAAAATCAAAGTTAAATTATTCTTGATTTAAACAGCAACCCCTACTTCATTTCACCCAGGTACCTACATTATTCAAATTTCAATGGGGCAAAAGTTAATTTTCCCTGATAAAAACACATGCACTGCTATATTCTCTTTTATATGCACCAGTTATCCAAGACAAAACTGACCCAGAAGAGATTCAATTAAGGTCATCAATCAATCAATCATTACTAATTTTCATGGACAGTCCTTGAAGTATGGTATGTCCCAATGGCATTATTGCTTTAAAAAAAATTATTCTGTTGGAAGATTATTTTGTAAAATGAATTAATGTGTTTAAAATTTACAAGGATATCTTTAAAATATTAGCATAAAGTCTATTAATGAATAGTTAAACTATTAAATCAGGTAACAAGCAAAGAAGTGTGAATATACAAGAACTAATTCTGCAATTACTAAATGTATGACATAGTACTTATTTTAACAAACTTAAGCTGTGATATGACTGTTTATATGAAGCATGTAAGCACTGAACAAATATTCAACACAACCATTATAACACCATGAGTGACTTGCACCAAAAAGTGATTAAATGCATTGAAGTACTAGTGATTAGCGTTAGATTAGAGAAGCAATGAAAGAATTCAATATGCATATTGTATATACATATGGAAAAAACAGAATTGTACCATTTGTACTTTCAGAAATATGATCGCATTCAAATGAATTGTTTAACTTGTTGACCTACTTGTCACTGATAACATACGAATTATATTTGTGCCATATTAAATTTTATTATCATGTACTTCACTTATCAGGTGGCTTCCTCTACCAGCATGGGGCAATTGATTGGTCCACACTTTGGAATTGGTTTAGGAATCGGGGCAGTTGACTCTGCATTAGTGCCACTATTAGCTCTTTTGGTGGAATGCAATCTTCAGAATCATAACTCTAGAATTATTCAGAAACCATGTGAAGGAGATGAAGGAGTGTTTGCAGCTCAGTATGCCACAGTATATGCTCTGCAGCAAACTGCTGTTAGTTTGGCATACTCCTTAGGTAAGTTAATAACATTTTTGAAGGCCTATTCCTCAATTTAGGCGGGTCGCTATGGTCTAGTGGGTAGAGCGTTGGACTACTGACCGGAGGGTCCCGGGTTCGATTCCCGGGCAAGGCACTTTGGGCACCTGCAGCTCCACCCAAGCTAGTTGATTTTTCGGGTACCAGATCTTCCTGGGAAACCATTACCGGCACAGGGAAAGGAACTAGCCCCCCTACCCTGATGTGTGAGTGTTCACACGCCGTCGGGCTTGGACACGGGTGAGCTCTACCATCACCTACTAAACCGACCTTCGGGTTGATTAATGTGTTTATGGTGTTTTTTATTCCTCAATTTAACCACTAAGCACACTTGGATGGGCTAACAAAAAAAATAATTTCCTCTCCATTACCAACATCTTAAGTTTTACCAATTTACTCTTATTTTCTTGCCTCTAACACCAAGTTTTGGATCCAAACATCATTTTGCTCTAAATTAAATCCTTCACTCAGCAAAGACTTCACTTATTCATATCAAGTTCCACTATTTCCATGGAAATGACTATTCCAAAACTCTTTTACAGGTCCAATTCTGGGAGGAGAGCTGGTGTATTTGGTTGGCTTCCCATGGCTAATGAGAACTGTTGGGTTGTTGAATATATTATACTGCCCCCTTTTAATGATCCTCCAACAGAGAGAGATAACAAACAACTCCATCACCAAAGGTGAAGACAAAGAAACTCAGGTAAATAGGTATACATACTGTGTTAATTTGTATCATTTGATCTCTTGTAATAAATATAATATATTTATTTATAAGGTATTAATAGGTATTTGGTCTCTTATAACAAATAAAATAGGGGTATGTGGTATTCCAGGGGTAGAGGGTTGGACTACTGACTGGAGGGTTCAAGTTTGATTCCCAGGCAAGCTAGGCACCCTCAGCTACACCCAAGCTGTGTGATTTTTCGGTACCAAATCTTCCCGAGAAACCATAATCGGCACAGGGAAAGGAACTGGCCCCTCAACCTTGATGTGTGAATTTCACAAGCCATCAGTCTTAGTTGTGGTTGAACTCTATCATCACCTACCAAACCGACCTTTGGGTTTATTACTTTGCTTATGTTTTTTATATAAGAAATCTTTGATACAGTAATCAACACAAAGGTCGGCTTGGTAGAATTTACTCTGTATTAAGCCTGATGGTGAGTGAAATTCACACATCAGGGTAGGGGGGCCAGTTCCTTTCCCTGTGCTAGTTATGGTTTCCCAGGAAGATTCAGTACCCCAAAAATTACAGACTTTGAGTGGAGCTGAGGGTGCTCAGTGGAACAGCCCTGAAATTGAACCTGAGTTCTCCGGTCAGCCCCATTTATATAAAATATATATAAATGTATATAAACACACACATACATATATATATTTATACAATGGATTGGATAAATTGCTCACCTTCTTAAAAAACCTCTACCCAATCCTCAAGAACCCTCCTTCATCACCAAACTTTTTCCCAAATGTCCCTACGTTACTTTCAACACCCCATTAACTTATCAGATCTCCTCAAATCAACCAATCCATTCATTAAATCCCTGCCCCATTCCAAAGCCACTCCCATCCCCTGTAATAAACCAAAATGCAAAACATGTTCTATTTTCAAAACCCAAATCCCATCCCTCTCCCAAACACTTTTGAACTCCCTCCCATCTATTCCCTACTCCTTGTGGACACGTAGTAATATAGTTCACCTTTTTAAGTGCCAACTATGCCCTGCCTTCTACATTGGACAGTGTTACACACCCCTAAATATTCGGATCAATAATCTCTATGAATGAATATTATATATATATATATATAAAATATTCAACGCACAGAAAAATAAATGAAGGACACTCACAGTATGTATTGACGTTTCGACGGCCTCACTGTCGTTCTGTGCGTTGAATATTTTGTATCCGTGTGTTTGTGCGTCGCCGGAGAGCGTCAACTTCAAAGATATATATATATATATATATATATATATATATATATATATATATATATATATATATATATATATATATATATATATATATATATATATATTCAAACTTTTCCCCACATGTCCTGTGTTCGCCTTTTATGTGTTTTCCTATCCCCTTTCCTTATACCTATTTCTGTTTGAATGAATATATATATATATATATATATATATATATATATATGTATTACATATATATACACAAATATTTTTATATATTCTCATGCACACCTACATAATTATTTTCTATTCTCAAAAAATATTACTCATATGTTACAAATCTCTTCTTTGCAGAACATCATCATGTCTACAACAACCTCAACTAATTACAGGACAGGAAACAATGAACAAAAATCATGGATTGCAAGCAAACTAAGATTCTCATCATATCATAGATTTTATGATTTAGATGACAGTGACTGAGGAATAATACACTACATATAAGTTTAAAGTCTCAAAATTTTATTGTGTGTCCTACAAGAAGTCAAATAAATATGATCCTTTGCTTTACCAGCGAAAACTGTGTGATCATTCATTTGACCCAAATATTAGATGTCACTGACACAAATAAAGTAGCACTTACTTGGGTAAAATGATGTCAGAAGTGCACAGAAAATATAAATATATTTTTTTTAATAATCTAATCAATATGCTATAACTCCATCATTTAGTCTTCATCAATTAAAACTGGATAATATGGACGCTGAATTTTTCAATAACATGTAGGATGAAGCGGAAATATTTAATGAACACCTATTTGGTTTTAGGCTTTAAATTAGAAACTATTGGAAGATCAAGGGGTATAAAATGACCACCTTTTCCTCTGTTGGTTGTGGAGCAAAATTTCTAAGGATCCTAACATGGACAACCATGTTCAGGCAAGTACAGCATATAGGTGGCTTGTTAAAAGATGTATTCAGCTGCTGGCATTTACATTTATGGGGTTTTGAAGGTATAATACCATCAAGTAGAATGAAAAACAGGTAACCTCATTATTGCCAGAGAAAACATGGTGGAACAATATGTAAAATTAAAACTAAAAGTTGTACTGCCTATTTACTTTATTTCAAACCACAGATTTCATTACCTATTTATCATTATTAGATATAAACTGAGTACATTTACATTCATGAATCCCTCATATACATACATAAATACAATTATGTATACCTTATGTTGATTTTGAATGCCCTTCACTTATCTCATCCCTTCCAATTCAGGCATCTGATTGACTCCTCTCCTCCCTCATCTGATGACCTCACTGATGAGTGAAAACCAAATCCAGGCCCACTGGGTGACATATATAAAGGCTTGGTGAATGTAATTTTACTGAGTGTACATATACGATGATGATGTCTAGGCATTGAAACATTTTATGAAATAAAATAAAAGGGCAGTGCTAAGTTCCTATGGTAATACACTTGTAGTTCATTAACATAGAAAAACTAATCATGAGTGATGCTCAATTGCCATAGTTTAATGACATGAGTATGGTGAGCAGATTAACCTGGAAGGGGGCACCAGGAAGATCAACACTCATCCATGACAGGCAAAGGCCTAAAAAATCAAGAAACTCTACTCTGTGCAATGTACTAATACTCAAACATTCCATTTTGTCGTAAAGAATGACTGCCTGATGAAAAAATATCCTTGTATTGTTTTTATTAAGGGAGATGACTAATACCCCAAATCATTTTCACAAATTTGGATGGATGGATAACATAGAAAATTAAATTAAATATTTAAGTAAGAGTGGAGAGAAATTTGCTGTCAATATTTTGCTTATTTCATTAAAAGCAAAAAAGAGTTAATTGGCAACATGTCCAGCTAATGGCTATGTCTATAAGATCTAACCAAAAATCAAATAATGGTAGGCACAGCAGAACAAAATTAAAAATTCACAAGGATTCGAACATGGATCTTCCACAAGAAGCCAAACGTAAAATCAACACTTTTTAAAGGTGGGGGGAGGGGGGGTTTTTCCCCCTCAGATCCAAAACCTGATCCCATGTACACCACCAAGAATCATTGACACTCAACATGAATTTCAAGGTGGGGACTTGATTTCTCAGCCTAGTCTATGTACCGAGGATGTACTTAGCACATTGGTAACCTAACAACTTTATGCGGAAAAAAATAACTTTGGTAAAAAACATAGTAACTGAAAGTCATCAAAACAAAATTTTCTTTCCAACCTATAACGTTTACACTCTTCATCGACAATACTACATTCTATCAACCTCTCTCTCCTATATTCCTTTTCAAAGTCATGGATTCTCTCCTCATTTGTCAACTGACCACCTACCTCCCTCCCAAACAAATCATTTACTGAATATTCAGTCACATTCCAAAATACTAATAATACATTAGATTTGATGTCAAGCAAACTGGCAATTTAGTTTTTACGGCATATGGTCCTTCACGGGGGAATTAATTACAAAGCTCATATATTGACTACAAAAAGTACCATCTAATATATTTTATATGCAATGTACTATATGTGCTTGGTGGGTTCCACCACACCAGTATGATTTTCCTCTCCAACCCTTATCACCCCGGCTATGCCACTGATTTAAGCAACACTTTCTTCAGTAGTGAACATGACACAAGTCCTTCAAATAATTAATGCAGCATGAAACATATTACTTTTGGCACACACAAATTTTGTTTAAATAATTACTCCAATAGAGACAAACTGGAGCTTGGAATAGATCACCCTAATCTTCCACTCTTTGTAATACCTGACCCACCAATGTCATCCTCTCACTAAATGATTCACTATCTTCCACACAAAAACAAACTGATTAGTCTAAAATATAATGCAATAAGTTCAGCAATTTTCTTTCTTATTTTTGGAGATAAAAGATTTATATCAAGATAATATTAATTACTTTAAGAAATCAGACTGAATGCTGGGCACAATAGATCACAAAATTTTGAATATCAATTATGTTATCGCACACTTTTTTGATAAAATACTCTTCTTGAGTATGTGATATTACAGTCCCAGATGTAATACCCAGTTTTTGCTTTGATTATACCATTGCTTTTGGGAAAATGTCAGTCATGACTAAGAGAATACGTAAAAACCTACTGCCATTGCAGATTACAAAGAGCACTGGCCATGAAGAACTTTCCCTCTTCTTAATTAAAGATTCCATTCAATGATTGATTTACTAACTAGTTATTATATTAAACATCACATTTGTTAAAAAGAGTGTATGTAAATCTAATAAAGCTTAATCATAACAAACTATGTAATGTCATACTTGAGGTACAAGTTCATTGAAATGCATTACTATTACTTAGGCCCATGTACTATGACAAGAACATATTCAATGTTAGTTCAGGGAGCACTATTTCATGAAAAATGAATTTAAACTCACACAGTAATGTTGCTCTATAGGCATATAAGACTAGGATTTTTATACAATCTAACCAGATGCGTTGACAAAAATCTCAGCCACAAACCCATCTTCTGTCCTATAGAACCTATTGTCTCTTCACTATAGAGTCTACTTTGAAATAATGGATGGTCTCCAAATGATGAGAAATCTGTTAATAGATGCATTATAAAAATGGCATTTTATCTGAAAATGTTACCTGTAATTAATAATGTTCAGTCTAAGCCAAAATGGCCTAGGAGATAAAATGACTAAAGCTCATATTTTTCTTCATGTCATCTGCTAAACCACACTTTTGAATACTCAGGATTATGAAACATAATTATTTTCATGTAATAACTTTCAATCTAAAAGCAAGAGAGGTTATTTGAAGGGGGTATTCTTAGAAAGCCACCATGACTTAAAGTTTGTATAGCATGATGAGGGGGGTTAACAGATAGAGAAATTATGGATTTTTTTTCAATTAATTTAACCGTTTCAGAAAACAGACTGACTTAATGAATTGTTTAAATGCAGAATCCCCTTATTGTGGAGAACAGATGTATCTTTGATCCAAATATTGGCAAAATAAATAATCGAAATGCTGGGTTTAGAGCATTGTATTTTTCAACTTTTACTTCCTAATGTATTTGCACAATTTGAATTTTTGTTTAACTAGTACACACTGTACAAGTATATCATATTTTGGCTGCTATTTCTTTCTAATCCCTAAATATTGTACTTTTCTATGTATCTTTTTGAATTTCACTTGATTTTGAAAAAGGTTTTCTATATTTTTAATAAACACATTATTATTACTGTCTGTATAAAACAATTTAAGAGAAAACGAAACATTTACAACCTTAGATTTGATTATTCCACTTCTGCTAATATTTGAAAATTGAGGTCCAAATTTTCATGATAAGTAGGAATAAAAATATGATTACAAACCACCATATTATCTATCATATTCAACTATTTAAATAAATATCTATCATACCATAACTATCATATTCAACATAATACAATCCTCCCAAGGCCTACAACCTTGATGTGGTAGGGCTTGTGCATTCTGATGGTCCCTAGAGCTGAGCTGACTAAGGAATGATAACTGCTCCTAGTAAGGTCATCCAAGTAAGGTTGAAGGTTAGGAACCAGATGAAAGGTGGTTTGCACAGAATCTGTTCCTCAGCAAGGCAGCAGCAAAGGCATCTACCCAGTGAGGTAGCTTTTACGTGAAGATGTCAAATTAAAACCACTATTTAGGAAGGCAACGGGAAACCAACTCAATTATTATTACCCAGTTTTCAATGATGACCAGTATAGAGAAAATGAGTCCTGGCAACTACGGGACTCAGCCAATTTGTCCGTGTGTTGTTCCCAGTAGTGGGAGAGGCAATGCTCCCATGATCATCATCTCATGAAACCCTTGCAAGGCAAAACTGACAGCAGCAGCACAGAAGACTCGGAAGAAAACCAAAATTGTTAGAATAGGACCTTAGAAAGTTAGGGAAATGTTGAGGACAAAAATTAGAGAATATGAAGTGAGAGATTGAAAGAAGAAATATAGATGTATTAAGTCCATGCGAGGTGAGATTGAAGAATAGTGGGGATAACTGCAGAAATAGTTACAGAGTAATATACAGTGGAGGGAAGAGAGCCAGCTGGGGGATCGAGATGGTGTGGTGGCTAATTTACTGTCTTCCCAACCAGAGGGCCTGGATTCAAATCCTTGAGGCGAAGATATTTTTCAGTGGTATCCTGATCCCTACTTGAAGTGCTTTGTGGAGAGCACTATGAGTGAGTACCCCGTCCATTGGATGGGACGTTAAGCACCTTTCATTCATAATAGGCTAATGCCAATGCCTGATTTCCCTCCACCCTTTCCTGTCCATGCTCATCCCTAATGGCACATATGACCTCAGCTGTCAGTCACCTCCCCAAAAAACTACAAGAGTACCAGCAAATGGTTCCCATAATATTGATAAAAAGGTGGGAAGAAGCATAGCCAACATAAGAGTGAGCAACAGATTGAATATTACTAGTTGAGATAAAAACAGAATGGATGAACTTAAGTCATTGTTCAGGTTTACATACCACCAAGCTATCATCAAGAGGAATAAATTGATAGGATATACTATAAGTTTGAGGATATAATAGGGTGTGTTCCTGCATGAAAACATTTGACAGATATGGGGGACTGGAATGCGATGGTAGGCAAAGGAAGAGATGGTGATGAAGGGGAAAGTGGGGGCAATACAGTTTAGGTACGAGGAATGACTGCAGGGAGAAAGCAATTGAATTCTGAAGGAGATTTGGGCTAATCATCACTAAAACTTGGTTTAGACACCATGAAAGACACACCTATACATGGAAAATGCCAGGTGACTCAGAAAGGTATCACTTGGATTATATTATGGGTAGACACAGATTTTGGAACAGCATGATCAATTCACAGTTTTCTGGGAGCAAACACAGACTCCAATCACATTTTAATAGTTATTAAGAGTAGCATTTGATTCAAAAAGATAAAACAGAGGAGGTGGGTTAGGAAATGGAATGTAGAAGCATTAACTGGATTGACAAGGAAGGAGCATCAGCAGGCTGTGGAGAAAATCATGAGTAAGGGAATGTAGCTGAACACTATTAAGGAAAAATGGAATACATAAAAAAGGGATATTGAAAGCCACAACAGAAACTAGAGGAACTTTTAATCGGAAAATGACAATTAAACCATCTCTTACAGATGAGATCATTAGAAAGATAGCCGAAATAAGGTAATGGAAGAATTTAAATACAAAGTAAAAAAAAGTACAAAGAATGAAATAATAAATTGAAATGAGTAACAAATAGAGCAAGAGAGGCATGGTTGAAGATGCCTTTCAAGGATATGGAAAGATAACAAAAGACAGGTGAAATTGGTGCACTATACGAGAAGGTTAAAACAATATCAGGAAGTAAGATGGGAAAATTTATGTTAACAATAAGAGATAAGCCAGGGAAAACACTAGTTGAACCAGGAAGGAACCAAGAGAAATGGAAGAGGAAAAAATATATATTTTTATATAAATGTACGGTAAAGAACTTAGGCCACTAAGGTTAGGCATGGAAAGAGAATATGATGTATATAGCTTAGGTCCAGGCATACTACGATAGAATGGGCACTAAGTGAACAGAAATCAAATAAGTCCATTGGAGCAGACAACATTCCAATGGAAATGTGGGAGAAAGTCTACTAATTTATAGCATCTCTGAGGAAAGAATCTCGCTGGAAAATTTTGTGAGATCAGTGTTAGTCCTTGTTCTCAACAAGGTAACGGCTACATCGTGTGACGATTACATAACATTAAGCTTGATATCCCACGCAACTAAAGTTATTCTCAGGATCATCAACAAAAGGATTGAAAGCAGGAAAAATAATCACTTATGAGATGATCAGTCTATCAGTAGGAAATGATAAAGGAGGCATGAGAAGAACAGGAGATAGGAATGAAAGTTGGCAGGGAATTCATAAAATCAGTTAGATTTCTGATGATCAAGGTTTAGTTAGTCAGCCGACCAAAGTCAAAGAACTTAAGGTAATTTGCATTAGGCAAATAAGGTTTTACAAGGAGGGAATAGATGAGAGGGTTGTTCAGCAAAGATGTTAAGGAAAGGTTTCTTAAAACTTTGTTATGGAACATAATTATGTACAGGGCAGAAACATGATCATAAAAGCAGGATGATTGGCATAGATTGGAGGTTTTTGAAATGTGGATGTGGAGAGGGATGGAGGTTGATTGGACAGAAAGGAAAAAAAATGAGGAAGTACTGGGTATGGTGGGGAGGAGAGGAATTATTGGGAGAAATCCTAAGGAGGCAGGAAAAATGAATGAAGAGCGTATCGATCGGCAGTGGTACGTTGAAGACTGTAAAAGAGGGTATTAGGCAAACGAATAAAGGGGAGGAATAGGATAGGGATGTTGGATGGGATGAAGGGAGGAAGTAAGTACCCAGAGATGAAGAGGGATTTGATGCAGAGTATGTTGCTGGATTGTGTTTTGTTAGTAGTCACAAAATATTTATTTGGTAGTTGTGTCCACCCAAAACGTACATTAATCAGTAGATTATCTATTATGATAATATAATACAGTATGAACTAGTAGAAATTTCCATTAATTTATCTAATTTATCAAATTAAAAATGAACTTAAAAAATACTCAAAATCATGAGCTACTAACATTCTTTAATAAAATGAATTCCTTAGGTGTTGGTAACTGCCGAGTTTTCTAATTGCAGGGTTGAATGCCGATGTCTAGTAGCAAAGAATTATCAAAAATAATTTTAACAGCTTCACATATTGATAAGTAAACACCATGGCCTAAGCCTCAAGTTGTATCTAGGGTCTGAAATTTATGAGATTGATGAACCTAAGAGAGTACCAGAAAGAACTGTAAAAGCAAATACAACATAATTGAATCCCAAACAATTAAAACATTTATTAGCAGGCAGACAGTCCATTAGTTACTGGTCCCTTCAAATGCATACCATGAACATTATCAAATAAACTAAACAAACACACAAACTGAATAAGACTACCAACCAATTCAAGCTATACCAACTAACTATATCTGTGGACCAAGTCTGTAAATCATTCCTCCCAATCCAGGAGCTTCATGAATCTCCTAAAAGAGCTGAAGTTGGAAGTGATTTGTGTAAGGTAGGTAAATAAAACAGTAATATAAAAAAAACTGATCAACTTTGTAATGTTTCACTTTATGCTCTTCCTAAATCAAGCTGAGAAAAAACTCATCAAATATTATCATGACACAAAAATAACAAAAGCACTTAATTTGGTAATGGATGCCATTTAATATCATAAAATGTCTGGCTATTTGTGAAATCTAATCACATTACTAGAGTAATATTGATTACAGCATACTCCACATTCCATTTTCCTTGAGCTATCTGTCGATTTAGTTTTTAGGCATGGGCGGCACAATAAATGGCCACAAGGTAGTTTGAATAAGCACTCTTCAGAAAGGCAATGGGAACATTTACAGTTAGCAGCTTCTTCTGCGGGCTGACTGACTGAATGGGGAGTGTTTTGTATGAAACTGGGAAGGCCAGCCAACACTGACTTTAATGTACGGTTTAGGCTTTCTTCTATAGCGTCTTCATAGCTGCTCATGAGGTTTTCATGGGAGCCTTTACTGCTTTTTTGCACAACGCTGCATGAGGGATTTTGATCAATGTCATTTTTTCGTTTTAAACCCCGGGGCAAATTATTGCTGCTTCTCTCACACCGTTCTTTTACGGAAGTGGTATTTTCATGGAGATATCCACCATATACAGTAGTACTGGATTGACAAGCTTCAGGAACTGGCATCTGTACACTTGAGAATGAGGAACGTGAACTTAAAGAACTGTTTTGCGAGCCCGATGGGAATACATTTCCTGGCATATGTGTATTAGCAATTATCTGCTCACATTTTCTCATACTTCCCGTAATCTGATTCAAATGATGTTTCTCACGTCCCACGGTCCGTCCCGCACCCTTGAATTGTGCCAAATGTCCATTGGCCACCAAAAATTGGTCGATGCGCGATTTCAATGCTGTATTTGGAACTGGAAAAATAGATTTGGTGAAAGGCACGCCTGTGAATGGATCACTAGGTCCTCGACCCCAGGTCGACTCAGCGGCCTCGAACTTTTCCAGGGTTGAAACATCGACAGATTTGCCACTGGGAAGTGTCATAGGAATAGCCATAATGTTCTGCGTGATTGGATCTAAAAATTCCTCTGGCACAACCGGTTCGCATAAATCATTTGAGGTAGACGGAGCACCAGCTTTATAGCTAGTATCCACTGGGAGGTTCACTATCATAGGAACATTTGTCGTATTTTTAATTGGTTGATTCCACAGAGTATGAATACTGAGCTTGACATTTTCTGGACAGTAATGACCAGGAAGACCCCAAACCTCAATTTTTTTCATTGAAGGCACTGAAGAATTGGAAGTACTAAATATTTTTATCTCCAAGTCATTACAATTTCTAAGTACAGTAGCTGCAGATGTATTGAAATGTCTCACCAGAAAATTTGTGGGTACCTTGGGTGAAAACTGGCCATTGTATCTTTGAAACACAACACCGGATTCGTGATTAAATTTGCACGAACCAATTCTAGTTTTCACACTTGTGCTGGAGTTATGTGCTGGTTTACCACTTTCGGATTTGTCATAAATTGTGGATTCTGCCACTGCGTTAAGTTCTAAACCGTTCGACTTTTGGCGGCCTACTTCAACCCACAACAAAATGTGATTTATGTCCACATTGCAGAAAAACTTCAAGTAAATGGACACCGGAGGCCTTGTAAAGCTTTCTGCCAAAAACCCTTTACCCTGAAGCATTGAGACATCGGACAACAAGTTGGTTACATCGTAACCCTCACATGATACAGCAGAACTAGAAATCTTGGTCTTTAATTGAGGGCTACAAAAGTTAATGGCCATTAAACTGAAAATAAATAACGACTAAATTAAAAAGAGAACAACTTTCATAGTTGTTAGTTTCAAGACACTCACAATAAAATATATTGAAACTACAGCTCACAGTTAAGAACAAGAATTTAAAGTCATCTTGGACTTGACATCCTGTTTTTTTTTATAAAAATACCTTTTTGAAGTAAAATACCGCTCTCTCCAAACGTTACGTATATTCAGTTTCTTTCTGAGCCGATTTCCCAAATTCTAATATTCTAAACGCCATAAATTTGTATATGGATCCAAAAAAGGCTCCACGGACTGCTGTTTCCAATGTTTTCATTAGTGCCGTATTTCTAAAATATCGTGCCTCAACCTGTTTTTCTTACTTCGTCAAATATTCTAAAGAGGGTTCTAGTGTGCCAGAATTTATGGCGGCAACGGTTGATATCAGTTGATACGTGCATTTGTATGCTATTCTGTTACCTTAGTTATCGAATAATGGAGAAATTTAAGAGTGTTGGTGGAGGTAAGTTGTCATTATTTTAAATGTTCTCTGCATTCATATTTTAGTTAAAAGTTCCAAAAATCTTGTCTACGATGCTGGGTTTCGGCAAATGAAGTTATTTTGAACACATTGAATAGGTATTGTGGGTATAAATGATGTCGTAAGATCTGGCGCTTTCCCAACATATTTGCTAGGTGAAATTTTGTCGGGTCTTCTACCGGGTCAAGGGTTCCAAGGAACTGTTTTCTCGGTGGAAGACTCGAGAAAACTTCATAAAGCATATAAATGATATATTCTCGCTAAAGATTGAATTTACAGACCGCGAAAACGCTTCGAAAATTTAAGCGTGTAATATATCCCAACGACCATTGTGTAGCAACGACTATTGGAAAGTTATTACCGAAGTCACAGCAGGAATCTACAGGGTGCGTTCCAAAAGTAATACGATTGATTTTCCCGCGCCGCTCCTATTGGTTGGAGTGGGATGAACTACTTGGTCTAAATAAAGGGGGCTAAGTTTTGCCTCGAAAAAACCAAGCTTTGCCGCGAAATCGTTCTCAGTGCTCTCCAAGCTGTGGAAGCGGCAGGACGTCAGTTATTGTAAACCTCTGCATGCCGACCGTGTCACGAAAGATCAACCGAGCAGACATTTCAAGTGCACTTTTGCAACGTATTGAAAATGAACCTGATTATTTGGACAACGTCATCACTGGTGATGAAACCTGGTTTTTTTAATGCGACCGAGAAGCAAAACGCCAAAGCTTTGAGTGGTACACTGACCAGTCCTCCAAGCCCAAAAAGGCAAGCATGAGTAAATCAAAAGTGAAAACAATGCTCATTGTCTTTTTCAACAGTAAAGAGTTTTTTTCCTCAAGGACATACAGTTAATGCTGCCTACTATGTGGATGTGCTGAAAAGACTCCGAAAAATGGTCATCAGAACAAGAAAGGGCATCTCCGCTACCTGGCAACTCCATCACAAAAATGCAACTTCCCACAATGCACTATGAGTCCACAAGTTCCTGGCCAAACACCGGGTGCCAATGGTGCCCCATCCTACCTATAGTCCTGATATCACCCAGCAGGCTTCTTTTTGTTCCCTCAGTTTAAGGCAGCCCTGAAAGGAACCCATTTTTCATCCATAGAAGAGACCCAATCAGCCATGACTAAGACCTTGCGAGAGATCCCCAAAGATGCCTTCCAGGGTATGTACCAGTCATGGCAGAGTCACTGGAACAAATGTGTAGAGACCCAAGGACAGTACTTTGAAGAATTTAAAGTGTTTGTGCAAATCTATTCAATAAATTACTTTTAAAAAATAATAGCATTACCTTTGGAATGCACCCTGTATACTAATCGATGTATTCTCCCTATACCTGAAGGATATGGCTGTATAAATATTTGAATAGTAGAATATCTTTTCTGTGTATGCTTTGATGTGTGATGTTCCATTCAAGTGAATATTTCACTGAAAAGAAAATATGTCCCTAAAGCTAATAACCTTGGAAAGTTACTACAACATGTAAGTTCTAATTCTGTTGGAATATTTTTTCTTTATTTTTTACCTTTCTGGGCAGCTTTGATCTCTGAAAGGTAACCTCTATGGAGTTCAAATATTTAATTGAATATACCAATTGAAAATGGCTTTCTTCCCTAAATGCTTGACAGATATTTGATTTATTTCATATTAATATAAAACAAATGCAATGGTGTATTTTATCAGTAATTTGAGGTTTGACTATGCAGAATGTATACATTATGGAAAGAAAAATTACAGCTTTGTGAATTCCACTTAATGTTTAATCATATTACCAGGGCTTCAATTATTAGCATTCCCTGAAGATGACACTGTATTCAAACTCTAGTCTTATGATTGATCATTTAGTAGATTTCACAAAGAAGTAATTTTGTCAAGATCTGTTTCCTCTCTAAATTATATTGCAAATATATTACATATTTAATATGTAGTTATACTCTCCCACATGAGGACTCTGGTTTACTTGGGAATGCATTCATACACACAAAAAAGTTAATAAAGAATAAAAGGTGAAAAAAATCTTCAGGCCACAAGATACCAATTTGTGCACCACAGAAGACATTGAAACTTTCATCTCAAACTAAGTAAAATGACCAAAATCATAACTGATGACAGTAATGACATGATGAAGGCCTCTAAAGTGTTTTGTCAGAATGATGGAAAATCAGCTTCCAATGATACCAGTAATAACAAGGAAATTGACAGTGATCATGTAGTCTGATGAGATTTTCTTAAGATAACTGATTGAAAGAGCCTGGAGTACGAATTTTGTTACGTGAATGTTATACTATGAACACACTTTACTTGGTAGCTGCAGTGGATACAAAATATTTTTTTTAGTATTTCAATCCTTGGATTGGTTTACTGCAACATATATCTTTCCATTCTACCACATTTGAATGCAAGACAAGGCTGCATATTCTAGGAAGAATAATATGGTGGTTTCCCATTGCCTTTCTTATCGCAATACTGTGACATACAAAATATATGGTAGTGATATTTTAAATGAATACCTGTCATGGGGCCTCTACCGGAAAAAAATCCTATAGATAACTGGAAAATCACCTTGTGCCTATTGGTAGTTTCCCATCACTGTGACATGCTGGGCCTGCTGTCAGTACCAGGGAAATTAAATGATCTTATGAGAGATTTGAAGAATGCACCACTCGAAGTATACTTTACTTTTTTAATGAATAAACAGCAACTATGCTATTTAAGTCTTGCAAGGGAAAAGGAATAAAACAATGGAAGATTCTACTCAAGCTTTATGAAACTGAAAGGATTATGATATAAATTGAAAAAACCTGTTCATTGGTGAACTCTGTGCATAAAGTGGGAGGAGAGTTTAAAGAGCTATTTCATTAATTACTTCAATTTGATACAGCCTTAAATAATAGAATTTGTGCTGCAGTTTCTCCATTTCTTCAAGTTAAATTGGATCTCAAAGAAGAAGAATGATTATAAGCATTTTCTGTAAAATAAGGAAATTTGAAAGGCAGTTCAATCAACTCACAGAAATGGTTCATGAGATAAATCTTACTTTTTGTTCTAGGATGATGAGGAGACTGATTTTTCCGCTGTGGGATAAGCAAGTATTTCCTCAGTGAATCTCTAGGGATCGCAATAATTTCAGGGCATGAAGACTGACTGAAGATGTTGCAGTGTTACCTGGCAGTGAGGTCGTTGTTCATTGTATCAAGCAACTGTTTCCTAACCTGTTTGAATGCTGTCTTTCAAATGGATTCATGATATAAGACTACGTCAAGGGAAAGCAAATTAAAACTCTTTTGAAGAACTTGTTTTTTTGAAGAAAGAAATTAGTCTTAGCTGTGATAACTAAGATTCATTGGTTGTATATAATAATGGTAACAATATAATATTTTAAGTTCATTTAATAGATTAAAATTGACATTATTTGTTGCTCTACCTGGAAAAATATACCTTGCATTTTTTATTTGTTAATGCCTTTTGTAAATGCCTATTTTGGATTTCAACATTTTTCTTAATTGCATTTGGTGTATTGGAATAAAAAAGTGGGACTGATTTCTGTTTTCCACTTTGTTTCATCCAAGATTTTTAATATCTCTGCTTTAATCTTTCTTATATAATAAACTCAGAGGTAGTCACCAAAATTAAATTTAAAAATTGGTCTTTGCAATAGATCAGGCACCAAAAATTTCATTAACTTGGGCTAGCATTTTCTTTTTCTGATAGGTATTTATATATCAACACAATATCTGTTGGAAAAGTAAACTTTCAGCGCATTCACCTAGAGAATATGAATATTAAGCTGATAAAATTTGCACTGACTCATTTTGTTTAGGAAACTTTAGACTGCGAAGAGCTTCTCGTTTTCAACCAGGTCATGGCCAAGCAAGAATTCTTTCAGAAATTCGTCTCCCAGACAATACATCTGGAATATATGCTGCTCGTTACACCCCTGATGGAAAAATGATTGTAGTGACTTGTGGCTCGGGTGCAATTCAGGTTTTATATTTAACTATTTATTTTAAATGAATGTGAAAAGTTTAAGGCTATTCAATTTCCTATTCAGGGCCATGAATTTATTTTTTTACTGCTATCAATGTGTGTTTCAATTTTTATTATGCAAAACAATAAACTTTGGAGCATACTAGACCTTTTGTAAGTTAAAAATATTTTTAAAATCACCATTTTGAAGTGGTTAAATATCAATTATACACCATGGTATCTTCTCAAAAAGTGAATTGCTAATGGAATATCTACAGGAGTGAGATTACTATTTAGGTCCTGTCCCAGTATACTCTATACAGTGGACACCAGTTAACACTTGATGTATGAAACAAACATGTTGTGTTAAATGCATACTTGATAAACAAATTTCTTAATAGAATTTTTTTATCGCTTTGAGGTTCTTAGGTAGGAATGTATAGTATTTTTTTAATGTATGAAAATATATGTGATATGACAAACATTGTAACTTATGTTATTTCAATAGCTATATTTATCAGTAACTTTAATGTATTATATGTGTCTCTCCACTGTTTGACTTTTTTCCCAAAGATCACTGCCAATTTTTAAATGCTAGTCTCTTCTGGGCAATGAAAAAACTATATTTCATCAGCATTAAAAATGTATCTACTTAGCTGAAAAGTCTTTCAGGATTTTATGCTAGGTAAGAGTCATCCTTTCTATCCCACCGGAAACCTACTTAATTATTATTCCATTCCTCATATGTTACATGGTAGTCCAGTGGATAGATTCCCAAGGATGCTTTTGGCATCCCCAGCTTCACCCAAGCTGTGTGATTTTTCTGGTATCAAGTTTTCCTGAGAAATCATAGCTGGCACAAAGATAAGAATAGGCCCTCCTATCCCAATGTGCAAATGTCACATGCCATTTGGTTTAGTACTAGGTGAGCTCTACCCTTATTTATCAAACCAACATTTGGGTTGATAACTGTGGTTTATATTTAACCATTCCAAGCATCCAAGATTATCCTTGAAATAAATCCAAATTTTAAAGCTGAATTATTAACCTGTGCTATTGACCTGAAATTGGAGAATCCTGGGTTATTGCTTGTGTACATTAGACAATGAGCATCAGGCCCAAATCCTTGTTTGTGCTTTGCCTAAAGTAGACCCCAGTTGTGGTTCAAACTTGTTTTCTCAAGTATTATTGTTAAGTTTTCTTATGTTTAATAAATATTGGTATGGCTGTATTCCATATTTCTTCTATTTAGATGTCAGTTTTGGATCTTTCATCACCATAAACTATTTATGGGAGCTTTATTTTCACCTTGAGGAGAATTTAATTTTTCATACGTAGTTTATTTGCCATTGTTAGTTGAGCTGCTTATATTTTATGAATTCACAACTGAAATTATTCAAAAAAGTTGCTTGCTGGTTCTTTTATAATTCATGCACTCTGATATTCGCCCCTGATCTTTATGCTTGCATGTCCTCATTTTTATATCAAATCATCCATTATTTTCTACCTTCCTCTTCCTTTACTGTGCCCTCCAGTTCATTCCTAATTATGTACACTCTTTGCAGAACATGTTTCACCTACTTGATTTCTGGTTAATTCTTATAGCTATTTCAATGCAACAATTTCAGAGTGTAAAAATCATTCACCTTGACCAGAGTGGATGACTCTGTTAAAAGTTACTGTTGTGGCATCTCCCGAAGTTTCTTGAAATATGTCTTATATTTAATTTTCTCTCCTCTATTTTGCTTCTTAAGACTTCTTTCTAAAAGTGTCTGTTTCCATGTCAATCCTTGATAATTTTTCCACTCATCTATTACCTCAGACCAAAATATTTATCTCTCTTAACTTGTTTCCTTTACACTTTCAGGCTTCACTTCGTGGAATTGTTTGATATCCATATTAAGAGAGTTTTTAATTTTCCACAGATCAAGTCTGTGGAAAATTACAAACTCTGTTAATTAACTACAGTTTTGCTGTTTTCAAGGAGATCTTAATTTCCTATGCCATTTCCTTTCCTTATATTCCTTTTCTTAGGTTTATTATCAATCCCCATTCATGTTCTAGGTACTTATCCCATATATTTAAACTTTTATCTCAAATTTAATAGTCACTGATGAAATACATGACATGAGCATAAGTGCACATGAAATATGTGATAATATAGAAATGAACTTATCTTCTCAACTTTTGGTTATTTAACAAACATAAGATGGCTATTAGTGTCACTTATAAAATAAAAATAACATCAAAACTTAAGTTTTCATCCTTTGGAAGTTTTATTTGAAGGAGAATTGCCTGGTGGGGTAATCATATACTACTTGAACTTTGGTTTAAATCCTTGTCAAATAAAGGTTTTTGTTTATTAAATATTCCTTCTCAGTTGTTTATGATTATGAAACTTGGTAATGTTGTTGCATACTTGCAATGAATTTAAATAAATTTGGATACCAGGAAACCAGAGATGGTGAATTAATGAGAAGTACTTATTTTTTCTGTATTTATGAGAGCAGTTACATGATGGTATGACAGGAGTGCTTCGAGAGACTCTTCGGGGAGGATTAGAACAAGCCCTTCCAATCATGTGTGCTCGATTTGGACCACGACCCCAAAATATTTCAAAGAAGGTCGGTGATAAATCCAATGCATTACAATGCATATTTTTTGTCAAGAAGCATTTAAGATCTATTCAACAGAATGTTGCCAGAGGAATAATCTACAGAGAAGACATCAACTCACTGCATGTTTCCACTAGTGGAAGATAAAATTAGTGATCTGTCTTCAAGGCTTGTTAACTTGAAAGACCCATATGGTAGTGGAAAACAGAACCCATCACTTAGAATCAAATCTTAATTCCTTTATATTTATGCATGTATTTAATTATGGATTTGACTAACATGGTCTTCATGTTTACACTTTTTGATACTCGTATTAATATTTTCAATGTGGAGGACATAAGCTCTCTGGTAAAACCTCAGAGTGAAAGTATAGCAGCTTTGAAAAAAGTTTATAATCACTTAATAATATTTTGTTTGAGTAATGCACATAGTTTATGCATTTAAAATTGAAGAACTGGCTGGCTGGAAATTATTCCCTAAATATGGTTGCAGGAATAGGGAACCAAGCATTGTTGTCCCCATAGGAAAAGGAATGTTTGTAAAAGCTATTTCATAGTAGGCCTTAAACTGTTTTTTTTTATTTATATGCATATTCCATTAAGTTAATCATATATATGTTAATTTTGAGCGTTACCTCAATTTTTTAGCAAGATCAAACTAAGACCAATGGCCAAGTTGCTGCAGAGAGCCAGAGGAGAACTCTAGGTGATTCTGACTCTGATTCAGATTCAGATGATGACACCATAATAGCCATGCCATCAAAAAGCCCAGCTGTTATAAATAAGGTGGTATGGGATTCTTTGATTCCTTGTTTCTCATTATTTTGCAATTTACCGAAAAAAATTAAACAAAAAATGTATGATGCCTAACATGTATGCATAAAATATAATGGGATGAAATCCTCTTAATTCAATCTTAGCTCTTAAATTAAGGTGGGATAATTTATTTAGTAGAAATTTGAAAATTGATTTTCTCAATTACTTTAATCTTTTTGCATTTTGTCTGTAGACAATAATTAAGTGAGGGTTGTAATAAGAAATAATTCAAAAGGAAAAAATGACCTGAGATAAAGAATGATCAGTAAGAATAATGCTTCAAATTTAGTCTGAAGAAATCATGTTTATGTATATTCAAAAATGATTCACAGTAAAATTGTACATGAAGCATTATATGTTCTATATTTAGTTACAATGGGATGAAATTAGGTGTAATCAAACATATTGACGTTACTGAGAGAATTATTTTGTAGTATTTGTTTTAATTGACTCATATTAACAATATGCTAGGATTACAAAGAAGGCTTTGATTGGATGTCATGTTACCATAGTTAATCAATAAATGGCTTTTAAGGAATGATATTTATTGGTAAAATAGTCAACTTTGTGACCAATGATTTAAATGAGCCTTTTAATATTCGATTGACTGGAAAAAGCTACTTCGCCAAACCCCTTGGCCAACAATAATGTAAGAATGGATGTTGGAGAGAAATAGCTTGGAGAATGAATATTGATGCATTGTAGTGGACTGCATTGTGTGTTGATGATTAGAGGAAATGAACAATTTGTATGTTAAGTATAGCAAGGAAAGTATAAATGAGTAGCAAAAATCTTCAACATTTAAGAATAAGGAATTTCACCATTTAAATTGAAATCTGTTAGGTCTATTATTTTATTGCAGAAGTTTTGGGTTTTATTATCTAAGAGGGAAAAGATGAACCTGAGAGGTTAATTTTTACAGAAAGGTTGTAACATTGATTGTGGATTAAGTTATAGCGGCAAAGTCAGAAAATAGCTCAGGAATGAAAATATGATTAAAAAAATGATGATTAATGATTGGAAATTTCATAGAAAAAAAGATTCTGTATCATAATTAGATTCAATCAAACTATGCATTTGATCCATCCTCAGTATTTAGGTAAATATAGAATGAACGTAGCTATGGTCGTGAAGCAATGAAAACGAGATAGCCAAGACCACAAACTTGATTGGCATTATGTTGTAAAGGGGGGAATAAAACAAGGTTACAAGTAAGGGGAGAAATAGGGAACACACACTAGGTCACTTGGGTGTGTTTGAGAAACAGTGACCCACATATACCCCAATCACACACAAAAGGCAAAATTAATAATAAAAAAAACAAACTTACAACCACTCGATCACTAGGGTGTGTGAAGGAATAACAGTTACTCTCATGGTACATGTTCACACACACACACTCAGGGTTTACAAGGATCCCTCCTATGCCAGTGACCCATCAATCACACAGATAAATGCAAAATTATAAAACAGATGTAGCGAAACAGAAAGGACTTATGTAAACACACAATCACTCAATCACTTGGGTGTGTTAGACCTTTGTGAATCGCACTCACTCACTTGTTCAGGGTTTACAAGAATCCAAGGATCATACAAGATGAACCCTTGTAAACCCTGAGTGTGTGTGTGAATACGATTCACGAGAGTGACTGTTACTCCTTAACACACCCTAGTGATCGAGTGGTGGTAAATTTGTTTTATTTTTTAAAATTAATTTTGCCTTTTGTATGTGATTGAGGTATACTTGGCTCACTATTTCTCAAACACACCCAAGTGACCTGGTGTGTGTTCCCTATTTCTCCCCTTACTTGTACCCTTGTTTTATTCCTCCCTTTACAACATAATGCCAATCAAGTTTGTGGTCTCGACTATCTCATTTTCACTCAGTATTTATGCTTGAAATTTGTAAAAACTTGAGTGCCTCTGTAACATTTCCTCCTGTCTCTCATATCCTCTGATGACTTCATTGTGTAATGCATAGGACGAAAGGGATTCATTTCTTGGAGGTAATTTCACTCATATGCACATTTACAAACATACATTGTAGTATATACATATTTTTCATTAAATCAATGTAAACCAAGTTTGGATATCAACATGAGGTGGTACCTGAATATTTGCAAAAATCAGTATTGGATCATACTGAAACTAGTTTTAGGGCCAGCGCTTAAGCTAAATGAAATAAATTTTTAAAAATCAATTCTTCTTCCAATTGGTACCAGTCAAAGCCCTGGATTTTTTTCATTCCTATTAAATTTATAATTTTTGATCTTTAGAATGTTTTGCATCATGTTTTCATTAACATTTAGTAAGAATCGTACGTCTTTGAAAAACAATTTCTTTCTTTAGATTCTACCACCGAAGGAAGATAAAGTTTCTGAAAAAATAATGAAATTCAGGCAAAAAAGTTCGGGCGTTTTTTATGCTGGATCAGCCTGTGGGAGAATATTCAAGGGCAACCTTAAAGAAGGACTTTGTGAGTCATTTGCAAAAGGTTTGATCTGAGTCTTTCAAGTATAATACTTAAGTATCGGGAAAATTTTCTTGCCAGTGGGTCTTCATGCTTCAAAGAATATTTTGTCTGGATAAAAATTTCCTCTGATTTTCATTTGGGAAATTTTTAATCAAAATATGTTGATAATTTAGAATGGGAGTTAAAGGTTTACTTTGATGGATTGCTATGCATAATTTGCAAAATAATGATGGTGGTAAGCAGAAGGAAGCCAATAGGCCTTACTTTCTATCTAGCTTGAGACTTTAACTTGGCTCAAAGGCCATTTGCCCAGAGATTGGCGCATGAAGAATGAATCTTTAGTTCCACCAGTCACAATTAAATGCTCTACTGTAGTGTATCACTAGTATCCCTCTATCTGATTGCTTAAAAAACACTGGTTAGGAAAGTTTGGCGCATCAGCATGCTTTATTAATGTGACAAGTATTGTGGTACCTTTCCATCTGAAAATAATCATACTTTTTTCTCTATTGCTGTGCTTTAATACTGAATCTTATTGAGACTTGGATACTGCTATTTCCTTATGAGTGTAATAGGAATAAATTAGCACCTCAAATCAAATGAGTAAATTCGGAACAAAGTCTAAGTGGGCCCTTTGATATATATATATATATATATAGTTATATACACACATATGCAGGTAGGTTGTGATAGTGCAGGGGTAGAGCATTGGACTACTGACCTGAGGGCCCGGTTTCGATTCCTGGGTAAGACCCTCTGGGCACCTGCAGTTTCACCAAAGCTATGTGAGTTTTGGGGTACCAGATCTTCCTGGGAAACCATAACTGACACAGGGAAAGGAACTGGCCCCCCTACCCTGATGTGTGAAGTTCACATGCCAACAGGCTTAGTACTGGATGAGTTCTACCATCACCTACTAAACCAACCTTTAGGTTGATTACTGTGTTTAATGTTTATATATATACAATAAAGTCTGTCCCAAAAAGTAAGTAAACCGATTTTTTCTGGCAAAGGGGACAACTGGAGTGGGACGATTAATGGCAGGAAAAATGGTGAGAGTCTCTTAGGAAAGTAAAACGACCTGCGTCAGTTGTCTGCAGACCATTAAAGTCTGTGGATCGCTGCTAGACTGAACCCCTTGAGGATTGTGTCACAAATTCACAATGCCACTTTCCATGGAGCAGTGATATGCAATAAAATTTTGTGTTAAACTGAGAAAATCAGGTTTGGAGACCATAACTGCTAATTTAAGGATGCTTATGAAGATAGAGAAATATTCCAAGTGATGGTTTTCTGCTAAACAGCTTTCTAGTAAAAAAGAATTTGGTATGTATCATGAATAATTAACAATTTATTTCAATGCTTTTACTTTTTACAAATCTATTTTGCACTCCTGGTTGCTTCAGTCTGCGATAGAAGAAAAGGTTAATGTGATCCACAATCCTAAACTATGTACACATATTTCTTAGAATAACCCTTGTATATAATTTATTTTTTTGGCGTGGAACACAATTAACACATACAATCGTATTTTGCATTAATTTATATGCAAAAAGATATTTCACTAAATGAGTTTTCACTTTACAATAAAGATTGTGGAACATTATTCTCGTATTATGAGGTTCTACTGTGTAAAAATAAGTGTGTCTAATAAGGTCACTTAATCACTTTATCCAACTCTTAGTTTATATGCAATAAATCAAGTCAAACCAGAATGATATTGGTAGTGATTTTATCCACGATGCCTATTTTTATGTCAAGAAATAGCATTATATCTTTTTCCACAAACTCCAACGTTTGATTTTTTCAATCGTTAATACTATAGTATGCAGTATTCACTGTGCCAAACCTTATGATTTAAAATAATGTTGAATGACATAAATGTTTTGATGCATTTATAACTAAATTCTGTAATATAAAATCACCTCAATTAAATATTTTCTAATATTGCAGCAAATCCTTGAAAGAAATGAAAACTTGATGTAAAACAAGTTTAGATTAATCTAAGCGAAGTTGAAATTCAGTCATGGACATATCCTCCATATACCTATAAGACATATGCCTTTCTAGTACATGATCATCTTAGAATCGTTGAATATTGAAAAGTCAGATGTCTATTTCCAGTATAAACATAACATAAATAAATATGTATAAATTTGTGCCTAACATTATACCACTCCCTAAGTGTTCATTGCTATGGCTTTTTGTCCGTGGATTAGAAGAAGGAAACGAGGTGCATGCTGTTGATCTTGATCTTACATCCGTCATCCTTGCAACCGGTGGGAAAGATGCAACGGTTCGACTTTATGATACACAGACATCAAAGGTAAGGATGGTACTTGCATTTTGAGAATCGTATCATGGAAGTTTTGTGTGTGTGTTGTGTACATGTATGTGTGTATATATATGTGTATGTGTATATATTTTTATCTTCAAAAAAAAATATATATATATATATAATTACTTACAACGTTATCTTCCCTCTGTATTTCACACTTCCGAAAAGGTCGACGCCTACCGTTCTGCCTGGCCACCCCTCCCTCCCCCATCCCACCATCTCTACCAACCAGACCTTTCCTTCATCTATAACCTCCCTCCACTGACCTCTTGCGGGGTGTTTTCCGAGAGGTACTTGCATTCCTGCAGAGCATTTGTGCCCGCTGCCCCCATCCAGCTAGACGAGGAGACTGACTCCGTAAGCCACATGGTTAACCTTTCGTCCAAACCCCTTATCCCAAATTTAACTTCTCTTTTGAGCAAGGGCTTTCTTTCACCTCCACCCCTAGAGTAAACCACATGACAATCCTCTAGGGCATACTATATTTCTGCCGGAACCTCCGGTGGAAGGTTTTTTGGGATTCACAACCGCCACTCCAGCAAATCTCCAGACCCCTTCACAATGCCTTACATAAATTCAAGCCTGTTTCCGCCCAAGAACCCAATCCCCTCCCCTCAAATCATCCAATTTAAATCTTTATAAACCTCCTGTCCAGAATTTTCAACCTGTCTCTCCTCAAGTCCCTAAATCCTCGACCAAACCTGTCTCCTACCGAATCCTCAAAACTAAGAAGTTTAATGAAGAATCCTAATATCATCATTACTTCCGCGGACAAAGGGTCAATGGTTGTTGTCTTAAGCAGATCAGATTACATTAGGGAAGTTGACGCACAACTTTGGACACCTCTTCCTACCGGCAAATACCCGAAGATCCAAATCCTACACTTCAGGAGGAACTAATTGAATTTCTTGGGGCCAATGGGCCAAATGAGGGTGTATCTCCTTCAGACATGCCCTCCTCTCCCCTCCCCATCCACACATTCCTCATTTCTATACCTCTCCAAAGATTCACAAGCCGGGTAATACCGGTCAGCCGATTTTATCCTCCCACCACTCTCCAACAGAAAGAATCTCGGCATTTGTAGATCACTATCTCCAGCCGATAGTCCACTCCCTACCATCATTCACCAAAGATTCTTACCATTTCCTGGAAAGGCTAAAATCAATCTCCCTCCCTCCAGATACTGAGATTACTATGGCCACTATAGATGCCACATCCCTGTATACATCTATTCCCCACTCAGGTCTCTCTGCCCTCCTACACTACCTCCTTCAACTCCCTGGGCCACACAACTCTCGAAATTCTGCTTCGCAATGATAGGAAGAGCCGATATCGAAGGATCAAAAAGGGACATCTCTATGAACGCTTGGCTGCCACAAATCAGTTATCCCTGTAGTAACTCTTCTGATGCCTTTTACTTTTACTTATTAGGTGAGCTCAACTGTTCAACAATTGTGTTGATTACTGTGGTTGTGATTTCAGCACTGCCTTAAATAAAATTGTGTTAGAATCATGGCAGTTCCTCTACAACTTGTTCCCTGTTTTGGTCTTTAGGTGAATTAATGAGGTTTCAAAATCTTGAATATTTATATAATTTGTTGCCATTCTGTATCTTCATTAGTTGTCTTGGATTATTCCATTAAAATATACTTTATGTACACATTATATTTTTATTTGTCTTTATCTCATTATACCTCCCTTGTCTTTATGACATTTAGCTAATTCAAGCATATGATGTGCAATTTGAAGAAGATTATGAAGGCCACACAGCCCGGATTTTCTGTGTACGCTTTGATCCAGGAGAGAAGAGTACCTTGTATTCAGGAGGTTGGGATGACAAAGTGAAGGTGATTACACATACATAATGGTGCAATATTAGTAGATGCCATACATGTGTACACTTCATGCTAGATAGTTTGTCTGAGATGCTTAAAAACCAGGAAAGCTGGAATTATATGGGAAATGTAATTATTGTTGAAAATGTTATATTTGTGTAATTGCTTTAACTAGAAAATATCCTCTTGAGTTTTTTTTTAGGTAGTAAAGACTGAAAATGCTTATATTTCAATACTCATACCATATCACGGTTCAATTAAACATCAAAAGACAAAAAAGGACAGTGGAAAAGTTGTTGAGAATTAAGGGCAATGCTAATTGGCTGTTTGTTTGTTTGAGCTTGTGGGAAAGAGGAAAATATATTTGAGATTTTTTGAGCAGTGGCAGAAACTTTAAAAATTTGTCAGAAAAATTGTGTAAAAGGTGTTTATTATGCAGAATTGTGTATTGAAGTACTACATATAAGTTTTGAAACCAGAAGTATAAATATATAGTGATGCTGTATATTCCTATGATTCTGATTAGAATTATCAATGACTACCTTTTTCCCAACCTATTTATAGCTGAATTTAATATTCTAATGCTTACTTTTGGTTAGATACGAGTACTTTTGGTCAATAATTTTAAGTCTCAATAAGAATTGAATAATTAATATTACTGTTTTAATACTTAAAATATGGAATTTTTGTAATAATAGTTACTAAATTGATGCTTGAGATTTGTGATCAAATATAAAGTAACATTCTTACTGTGGGAAATTGATAGTTTTTGGTGAATTGACATATTCATTAGAGCAGCCTCAGAACTAATGTACTATTGATTCTTCTACTGCTTCCCATAAAAATAGAATAAACTAGCATATAAATACAAGGCTTTGTACAAAGCACAAATACTTAAAATATGTTCAAAGTGAAAAGAAAACATTCTTTCAGTGTTTCCACCATAAAAAAGCACTAGCTCTGCCAGATTTTCCTGAATTTTGTACGTCAAAAGTTTGCCCTCCATGGAATAAAGTGCTGACCTTGAATTTACGAGTAATGTTAAATTGTTTCAGTATAAGGGAATAAATTTCACTTGAAGAAATTCCCTGACTCACTAATTATTCTTATTTACAAGAGTTCATAATACTTTAGCTATACTAATCTTGAACTTTACTTAAATGATATTTCAAGTATTGCATTTTAAATTGTATGTTTATGTCATGATTCATTGAGCTGAGCAATCTTGTGTCTAGCTGCACTGAATTTAGTTATTTTAGAACTAATATCATAAAGTATGATGTTTAAAGCTAAAAAAAAGGTATTTTTACGAGAGTTCAGATGTTACTAATTTTCAATTCAATTTAAAATGTGCATGCATCAAAGTTTAACCAATTTTATATATAGAATTGAAAATACTATTCTTCTTTCTATTCTGTAACAGATATGGGACATCAGGACCCCCAAAGGTGTAATATATAATTTATATGGCCCTCATATTTGTGGAGGTGATGCCATTGATATACAGGTAAGAAGTTTGTTAAACATTATCTTTTAACAAATGTTCACTTGTATAAACGCAGTAAATCCCTGGTAAAAATTTATATGAAAATATTATAGTGTAGCAATGGTTTGGCACACTGGGAAATTCTCACATTGCAGTGGGTGACTCTATTAGAGTTACTTGTATATTATTTCTTACAATTTATTTGAATAAAAAATAATGCATTCCTGAAAAGTGGTAAAAATTTGAAAAGCTATGATACAAGTGTTAGATATTACCCTGCCCTGGTAATATGGGTGGGTAAAACTAATTTAGTGTATTTGCACGTACTGAGGCAATGTGCTCAGAAGTTTTGAGTTTCTTTGGTTCTCCAGATTTAACATTTAGACTGCATTTCAAAAAATATTTATCATTTTAAATTACTTATTTATGTAGCTTTATTTATAAATTAAGTTACCAAAAGAAAACTGCAAATTTTCAATAAGCAACTTTTTTACATATTTATTCACAATTTTTAAAATTATTCAGATTTTTTATGCCTATGTTTTACTGTACTTGGTAAACTGCTGACATTAACTGCCTATATATAATTATGAAAGTTGTGAGTATATGGTAGTATCATTATGAATTATATTAAGCCATGTGTCACAGTCTGCATGCAAACTTTTAAGCTGATTAATAGCAAAAAATTCAATTGGTTCAAAAAATTAATTACAATGTTTATTTTCAAAAATTCAGTATTGTTTCAAAAAATTAATTACACTGTTTATTTTCAAATGATGTACTGTGATGAATTAATGACATGCTGTCTGAATCAGAAATTTTTAACTGTGTGCTGGCACCCTTGAACTATTTAATTATTGTCCTTAGTGTGAAACTTCTGTTGCCATTATCCACATATAAATTATTATTTAGGTTCAGGTGTTCCCTTTCTCTGTTCATTGTTGAATTGGTGAATGCATTTGTAAGATTGGTTTTTATGCCATCTGAATATTTCTGGCCATCCATATCCCAACCATAGAGTCCCAATAAACCTTCACTTGTCATCAAATTTCTCCAGGATCAAACTTCCAAAGATTGCTAAACCCTAATGTCTGAGGCATGACTCAAAGCCAGAATCATCAAGGCAGGCAGGCATGACACATTATCCACAACACTAAGCTGGTTCACATTTTTCATTATCCTTCTCTCTGGAGATATCATTAGATTAATTTTCCATCTGACAGATAAGAAAATTGATGTGACAAGGTGGTCCCAAATGGTACTTTTAATTAGATTCTGTCCCATCCTGCTATTTCAAGTCCACCACAAACCACTATTCTGAAAGCATATGTGCAAATATTGATGTGCACATAACTTTTAAGATGAATCTGTCAAGATAGAGAAAGATTCTCATTATCAAGAACTGACGTACTGGTCCATTCATTAACATGATGATTCAATATTACAGGGTGATTACTTACTAACTGGTTCATGGTCTGTAAAGGATTCCATTAAAGTGTGGGACATACGAACACGCAGTATTCTAGATCATGTAAGCCCTGAGAACAGACAACCAAAGCTGGATGGAGAATTTACTTATGCTGTGCATTTTTTTAATGGTGACCCTTCATTAGATCTTATTTTAGCTGGTGGCTCTGGTACAGGAGCCATAGAAATCATCTCCAGGAAGCAAAATAAGGTAAATGTTTCAAATGCAAAAAAATATATCCTAAAGCAGTAATTTTTAAATTGTGTGATTATTGAGGAGATAGAAAAAGGAATATATAGGTATTTTAGGACTGTGCAAGATGAGATGGAGGGAAAGTGGGGATTACTTAAGTGATAGTGACAGAGTGATAACAGCAGAGGGAAAGAGCCAGTGATAGTTGGTAATAATATTGAACAAAAAGGTAAGAAGAATAGTAAACATAGAGCAGGTGAGTGATAGAATATTATAAACAAAATTAAAAGCTGAACCGACAAATTTGGTCATTATTCAGGTCTACATGCCAGCAGGAAACCATTAAAATGAAGAAATAGACAGGATATATGATCAATTAGAGGAAACAATTGGGGGTGTACCTGGAAGGAAAATTTGATAGTGACAGGGGATTGGAATGGGATGGTAAATGAAGAAAGAGATGGTAATGAGGCAGGGTACCATGGTTTAGGGATAAGGATGACTGCTGGGAGAAAGCATTAGAGTTCTGCCTGAGAAATGGTTTCATCACTATGGACCAATGGCTTAACCGCCATAATGGACAGGACTCACGTACATCACATCATATGGACTCACAGAGATAACAGTTTGGCTGTAGTATGTTTAGATACAGATTTAGGAAAAAGCGAATGATTTGTTCTGGGAGTTGATACAGATTCAAATCACAATTTAGCGCTAATGAAATCTAACATTAGATTTAAGAGAAAAAAAAACAGGGAAAATGGATGAAGAAATAGCTTGTGTAGGCTTTAACTTGCACAAAATGGGAGGAGTATTTGGTGGAAGTTAAAAAATGGATAAGTGAGGACAGGGAGATGACTTATGTGGAAGAAAGTTGGGGACATCTCAAAAAGGGATATCAAAAGTCACAAATGAAACTGTGGAACAGTGGAAAATGAAAGCATTAGAGACAAAATGATTAGGAATATTGACAAGAGTTGGTTGGAGATGGAACAGAAAATCAGGAAGAAACATATATAAACAGTTGAATAATAAACTAAGATGAGAAACTAATATATTTTACTAACTAAAACTGATGGTAAGGAAGCATGGTGAAAGATCTAATATGAGGATATGAAGAGTTTACTGAGGATGGGTGATATTGATGTGCTTTATGGGAAGGTGAATGCACTGACAGAAAGTAAGAATGGGAAAATCTATGAAACAAGCAAACTAAAGTAAAGGAAATCATTGCATGAACCATGGAAGATTTAAAAGATGAAAAAAGTATAGAAATGAATTATATTGTAAAGGCATCAGGCCAGCAAGTTTAGACAGAAAGTATGACATAGATGAGGATAGCTTAGGTCTAGGCATACTCAAAGGCAAGATAGAAAGGTCACTAAGGGAATTGAAATTGAATAAGGCTGAGGGGTTAGACTAATTAATTAATGGAATTACTTAATGGTCTAGGAAAAGTGGAATGAAATTTTTCTGAGTAAAATTATACCATTTATGAGTGAGGAATTTGACCAGAAGATTTCATCATATCAATCTTATTCCCTTCAAAGGGAAAGGCATCTGTAGGTGAGGATTATACAATAATAAGTGCCATTTCATGTGCAGCTAAAGTGGTTATTAGAATAATCAGAAAAGAGGATGGAGAGGAGGGAAAATGATGAGTTAGAAAGGATTATAAGTTAGGTTTCAGGAAAAGGATAAGCATAGGTGATGCCATAGCAGTAATGAGGTCAATAAAAGAGGAAAATATAGAGTACAATGAGGATGTATTTGTTTGTTACTTGGATTTTGAGAAGGATAAAGTGAATAGGATAGAATTAGAATTATCATTCAGGAAACTATAGAATGCCACAGGTGGGATAAAATTTTGCTTAAATATTAGTTCCAATAATTATTTTATTTTTTGTTGGCTAATTTATTGTCACTCCCAGAGTATTCTGGAAATCAGTCGGTTAGTCATTTGGTTAAGGGCCTCTATTTCATAAATAGGTAATTTGGGACATATTTTTGCAGACTTAGATACAACCCCAAATGTGAGCTTCGCTTATCCCTCCAGGAAATCATTAAATTGGATGCAATTCAATGAGTACATAATACATAATAGCATTGAATTATTTCCTGTGTCAAACGAATACAACTTAATACCTAAAATAGAACTAATTCAATATGTGGTACTCTTCTTGACATATTAAAAAAAAATAGGTGGTGGAGCAATTTGAAGCCAAGAAACCAACTTTGACTATTGACAGTTTTGGATCAGTCATCACATTTGGAGGAATGAGCAATAAATTTACAGTTGGAGAGTACACAAATGGCATATGATGCTGCTTCGTGAGTGTATATTAAATGCAGAACTTAGTATTTGAAGGTATCAAGCTACAGTTAATTAAATTACTGCATGGTCAAAATGTAGTTGTATATTTATTTTTAACATTCTATGTTAATACCCTTAAAAACTGATATGGTGGATCAGCATAGTGCCTATTCATTGTCCGTATGTTAATCTGAACTTCTGGTGGAAGTCAATCGGTAGTAGTAAAAGTTAATGGCCAATATCTTGCCCCTGAATTCTTTGACAACATAAGAACACCTAAAGTTCAACAGAGGATCTAGTCAAGTTGAAATATTGGTTTCCATTAGCTCTCAGAACTAATGAAATATAAGGCCTAGTTGGAACTTCCATATCTTTACTGTAGAGCTCCCATCTGCATGAAGAAGGCAGGTAAAATGTGAATTGGTACATTATCAAGATGCTTTAATACCTGGGGGTTCTATTAAAGGATGCCTCATAGGAATAGGTTTGGGGATCCTTCCATTGGAATTTAGGAATGATCATCACCTGCCTCGTCGCATTCTTCTTTATCTTGTCAACCGAATGTAGCGAAGACTGGGCTTTTGTTTCAGAGACATAGTCGTAGTCACATAATTTGTCTCCATTTATGAATTTTTTTAGAAAAGTTAGGACATCGTTTGCGGCTTGAGGCAAGTCCCCTGCAACTACAGTACGAAATTCTTGACGTTGACGTGACAAAAGAGAATGCTACGAGGTTACGGATGACAATTTCGTAAGAGAACTTTTGGTTTTGAAAAGTGGAAAAGACGCTGGGATAAGTGTGTGAGGTCCCAAGAGGAGTATTCCGAAAGGGACTAAGATCTCATTACTCTAGGTAGGCTATTATTCTCAAAATATTGCATGGCTGGGTTCTTTCCTAACAGACCTCGTATTTGATTATATATCGGTTAAGGTGTAAATACTTATGCAGTGTTTATTTCCTGTATTCATTAAAAGTCGGATGATGATTACAGGTAGAGTACTATGGTAAAGAATCTGTATTTACTGCTGTATTGTTTGCCGTACCCGCCATAACTATTGGATCCCCTCTTGGGAAATTGAATTTACAACTATTTGAATTCGCCGCTTTCGAGCCCATTTATCTCTAGTCGCATCAAAAATACTCAATTAAAAAAATACTGAAGTTGTTTGAAGGATGAAATTTCTTAAAATAAAAATTATAAACAAAAATGGGTTTTAAGGTTGATACTGGCCATAATCGCATCGCTTTGACAATCGATACATTGTGATTGAATCGAGTCGATATTGTAGCAAGTTCAATGTGAGACCACGTTGTTTGTTATTGAATAATCTGGAGAAAATTACTGTTTTGTAAGTATTTCTGAACGTTCAAGTATGGGAAAAGAGAAGAAATCGTTAACAATAAGTGAAAAAGAAGCGGCAGAAAGGCGGGAAGAAGCAGAAAAGAGTTACGACGCCAAATTAAAGCTTGTCAACGAAATTTCGAAACCCATTGCATCGAGAAAATTGGCGAAGAAATTGTACAAACTCATCAGAAAAGGTATATGTTAGCATGTATATTCTATATCTCAGCTAGATTAAATAAAACCAGAGCACCCGGATCTTTCTTCAAAGATTGAAAATTTTGGGTCTCCTGGAATGGTTCATCGTTAGTGCTGATGAATGTTGTCTCCATTTTCCGTGCAGTTGGAGGCAAAATGAAATTACTGTTGGCATTGGGTGATAAGTGCTCAATAAGAATTCAAGTTGTGCCTGTTTGCCATATACATTACTGTAAAGACTTAACGTTGCTTATTTGAATTGATCGTGTTGAATATAAAAAGTTCCAAAATTGTAGTTTTTAAAAAAATTTTATGAATAACCTCCGGTCTCGTCATTCTCAAATTAAAGTGACCCCACTTAAGCTGACAACCCTTGAACATTGGTTGGTAATAAATTTACGTAGGTTAATGATTTTGCACGTCTGAAGGTAACGAGCATGAGCAGTTAACGAGCAACAACTTCCAAATGAATAAAAAGATTTTCCGAATTACCTTCATATGTTGTGTCATCTAATCTCCAGCCCTGTTCTCAAAACTGGTTCTAATCGATTAATAAAACATTCTTGCTCCACAATATTATTTGGGTCCTATAGTAAATGATTCCCTTGACTGGCATTGTTACATAGCGGGTATGATCAATAAAATGACAATAGAAACCTCAATGATTCGTTAACTTGTTCCAACTACCTTTTTAGGTGTCGTGATACTAGTATATTATCAATAAATTGTGTAGTTTCAGGCATGATGTGGTGAAACTCGAACATAAAAAGAAAATATAGTAAAAATTTTCGTACTGCCTATTTGTAATTGGTGATTCACCCATGTGGACCCCTGAAACTTTGTGTATTCTTTCTTTAACTTGTTTCAAACTTCGTATTTCGCATCCTATTGGTTAGTTGCCTAACCTTTCTCTCCTTCGCCCTCCTTACCTTCCACAACCTCCCCTTCGGGGTTCAACAAATGTACATTAAAGACGGCACTGGAATTCATTTTGTCGCCTGTGAAGATATGTAACACATCGAAACCGGGTCGTGCCATTAAACTTATCTAGTGGAAAATTGTTCTTATCTTTTCTTACTAGTATATTATGTCAAAATTCATTTCTCTCTAACGGTGTAATCTTTTGGGAAAACAAATGCTTTGGCTAAGGTCTTTTCCATCGGAAAAAGGCCTTTGATAACTATGGCTAAAATATCAATCAGACCCCCAGAAAGGCCACTTTTTAAAATTCAAAATAATGCCATTGCCATGCATATATATCTTTTATTGTATGCATGACTTTTATACAGTGTTCACTTGACTGCATCTAGAAACCCATGACTTCTGGTTATTGTTGATTTATTGATAGAGTAATTCAGTTTATTCATCATGTCCAGTGTAGTTTGTCCAATTCTGCATATTCCAAGTTTTAAAAGACTGGAGCAAAAACCCTGGTACTGAACGGGATACTGATATCCTGATGAAACAGGGATACTGATATCATTATCTCATTAAATCAGAGGAGCAGTGTTTAATCCTCAAAATTTGAAATGCAGTTTTCATACTGTGATGATTGATTATTATAGAAAATGTGGTTTTATGTGGCTTGGTTTATGACAGAACACAATTTGATTTCAGCTTCAAAGCACAAGACATTTCTGCGAAATGGATTGAAAGATGTGCAGACCAAGATTCGCAAAGGAGAGACTGGGTAATTTTTAATTAAGACATTTTTTATAGATTTGAATGTCCTTCTATTTACTGTTATCTAATATGTTTTCTTTTTAAAGGATTGTAGTCTTGGCAGGAGATGTTTCTCCAATTGAGGTCATTTGCCATTTACCTGGAGTTTGTGAAGAATTATCCATTCCATACATATATACCCCATCTCGGCAAGATATTGGAACAGCAATGAATGTGAAAAGAGGATCTGTTACAGTGATGATTCGTGATAATCCTGAGTATAAAGAACTATATGATGACTGTGCAGCGGAAGTCAGTAAATTGAATTTGGCCACATGGGTTCCAAGTTAGGCATGAAGCCCTAGCTATAGAGTTGACTAATAGTTCTCTCATTAGCTCTGTACTGTATCCATTGAGAATGGATTTATATCATACGTCATCAGTCCTGTTTTTTGTTGTGTGCGGTGTGTCAGAAAAGATTGAAAGATCATGTCATTATTAATTCTGTGTGAATGTGTAACATGTATTCATTGAAATATAACCACTTAAATTGACATTTTTGCTATTTATTATTATTTGCTCCTTAATTGGGATTATTATGAACTACTGTAATAAATGTTAGAGCAGTGGGAGAGTGTTTTCTCTGCAAACCAATTTTATCAGCCACCAATTACTCGTGGACCGTAAGGCATTGAAAACAAAAGCTGGTATAAAATGGGGCAATTATATTGTTTTTATTAAGTTGTATTAATTTTCCAATGGTTAATATAAATGACAAATTAAGCATTATTATAGTGATTGATCTGCGTACTGTTGTGATATGTTCCAGTAGGTATTAACTGTTAGACTCTGAAGATGAGGTTGCATCGAAATAGTGGCAAATGTGTACGTATGGTTTAGCTTTCCATGTGAATTCCTGGAGATATATTTTACAATATGGTGGCTCTTCAGCTCACACACCTTTGTTAGGTGTGTGAGAAAAATATTGGAATTTGGTGTGGAAATAGATTGCCCCTTGAAGCCAGTTGGAAACTTATTTAGTAGTAATGAGGTTATAGTTCGATTAAAAGCTTGTGGCCCTGACCTACCCAGAAGGATACATGAAAGAGGGAAATTTTGATAGAGGGTAGGAGAAAGGCCTTGGGCAACTGCTTAAAAGTGTAGCCAATGGTAGAGGAAGGATATGTAATTGGCTTTGAAGACATTGCCAAGAGCACAGCAGTATTGTATTGCTCTCAGCCAACAGATTTTTGCAGTTGAACAATTTGCGTGCTACATCAACACTATTTTCTCATAATTTTTAAAACTGCAGGAAATTAATTATTGAAATATTCAAGTTATACATTTATTTATTGTAAAATATGTTAGCATATTTCAATCTAAAAATTTCCTTACACACTGTTGCTTTCATCAGTTTCCTCTTCATTAGTTATAATTTCATTATGAAAACTGCCCATAACAACTTCATTTTCAATAAATGTTGATTAATATAACACGCTCGTGTACATTTTTAAGGGGAAAAGTGAATCCCTCGACAAATAGGGTCCGTTCAGTAAGTATCAGTACTGGTTCGCTGTACCCTCAATTCGGCTCGGTAGAGGGGTCCCCCATCACTCAGGTGCACTTTGGTTCAGTTACCTCTGGGTATTCGTTGGGACAAGAGGTGGATTTTTGCGTGAATCCACGAATAAAAAGGGAGCTCAAAGGATATTGGTTCGACTCCATCGAGGGGGTTCAAGTGGCGATGACAAAGGCTCTCAACAGTATTCCAGAAACCGACTTCCAGTGGGCTTTTGATGAGTGGTAGACATGCTGAACTAAGTGTATCGATGCAGGAGGAATGTGTTTTGAGTATTATTAAGTAATTGTAATGATAACTGCAATAAATTTTCATTTTTGGAACCAATCCCGATACTTATTAAACTGACCCTTTGCGAACAAATGGAAATAAACTGTGAATATGATGCTAGGAATAAACTAAAGATGAAGTATCTGAAAACCTTGCAAAAAATATAACTAAAGTCGAAGGTTGAAAAAGCTGCAAGGTTGCCAATGAGCGCACGTGGTCACAGTGAGCCTTCGAGAGAGAATGAAACTTACCCTTCTTGGAATGGGTACCCTCTAGGCCCAAAACTCATTTCTCCACACGGGCCACAAGCTTTCAACCGAGCTATACTAATGGAGATGAGCATTGAATACAATCAGGGTGTATTCATGTTTTGTAGGTTCCAAAGAAAGCATTTGATGAATGAATTGGGTAGAATTTATGAATGTGTTACAGAAAATAGGAGACCTATCTTCATATCTCAACTGTTCCGTTGTGATTGTGCGAATGGAGAGTTGGAATGGGTAGTGTTAAGGAGGGGGGTAAGACATGGGTGTCTATTATCACCCATGCATTTTGACATATACATGGAGAAAATGATTGGAGGGGCATGGGAAGAACTAGGGGTAGGATAGAAAGTTGGTGGATAATTCATAAAAATCAGGTTTTAAGGCTGATTTGGCTTACGTAGTCAGTCACCCAATGGGCTACAAGCATTGCCGAGCACATTAGAAAATCATTGCAAAAGGTGTGGAATGAGAATCAATGTAAACAAAACCAAGATTAGTTTTCGAGAAAGGGGAATGCTAAGATAAGCAAAGAAAAATTAGAGCAAGTGGAGCAGTTATCTGGAGTGTTTTGGGCCAAGATGGTCCAAGTAATAGGGACATAATAAGAAGAACACATACGGCAAAGAAGCTTCCTCAAGGAGGGATGTTAAGAAAAGGCCTGTCAAAACTTTGATATGTAGCATGGTTTTGTCTGGTGAGGAAACATAATCATTGAAGCAAGACTAGGCGCAGGTTGGAGGCTTTTGAACTGTGGGTGTGTAGAAGGATAGAAAAGGGAAATTGACTGAAGGATTACATATAAGGAAGTCCTTGGCATGGTGGAGAAGGAGAGGAGATTGTTGGGAGAAATACAATGGAGATATGAATGCAATGCTTGTTGGCATGTTGAAGACTAATAAGGGGGAGAACGTTAGGCAAGCAAGGAAGGGGTAGGAATTGGAATCGAATAGATACGTATGTTACACAGAATGGAGGGAGTATGTGGAATTGTATGGTAGTGTCAAGTTGTGTTTTGCCAGTAGAGGCAAGGGGATTATTATTGTACCATTATGTAGCATATGCCCATCCAAATCCTATATTTACCAGTTTATAACTAATATAATAATAAGTATGTGTTGGGAGTCTTTTGATACTCCACTAATTTCCTGCACATTAGTTCCCTTGTATTCCTTGCAACATAAACAGGTCTTCTGTATGATAAAATAAAATGTTAGGAATTATGCACCTAATCTGTTCGTAAGTTTGCACTTAAGCGGATAAAATAATACTTTGTAATTCCACAGATTTAGTTCATCAGTATTATTTTATCCGCTTAAGAATGAACCGATTCCATAAAATAACGCCTGAAACCATCGATTATATTAAGTTTGCACTTTTTACTGGGTGAAACCTTCCCCTCAAAAGGTCTTGATCATTGGCATAGTCATCTTCTAGAAGTCAATACATATGATGGATTATTGGGTGGCACAGCTAGCCTTTTTATAATACTTGGACTAGTGTGTAAATCAATTATCATCTTTTGGAATGGTAAACTTCAACGTGGACTATGGCTATGAAATCTGATCAATAGGTAAAATCTATCGAGATAATATTAAGCATTCATTTAGATTTTGGTTCCATCATGTAGGCTACCAGGTATTATGCTAATTTGTGTCTGAACACAATATCATTTCATATTTTCACCACAACTACATTTAACTATTTCATCACAACTATTATTTGTCTTAAAAAATACTAGAATGAATATAGTACTCCATTTTGTAAAGATATGACATTATGAGGATTCAGTGTGCCCTTATACTTGTACTTTTCAGCCTATCATATGCTTAATTGTTATAGAATGCTTTCCATGTAGATATTTCTTTTTATTGGTATTTCTGAATACTAATTAAGAACTGTCATCACTATAGTAGTGAGTCAGTTCTGCAGATATGCCTGCATTCATTTGATCAAAATAGTGATTAAAAAATTAGCAATTGATAAGTACATTTTTTATGAAATAGAATCCTGAGCACTTATCCATATTGTCCTTCAACATTAGGTACATGCAGGCTGAGAAAAACTCTTGGGCTTAGGTTACATTGTGTAGCTTCGAGTTATCAGAGCTGGTTAAAAAGATTACTTTTCATAACCATCACTTTTATATTAGAAATCCATGGTTGGAAACCAGTATTTTCGAAGTAAATATACTAAGTGATATATTGAAATGACTCACCCTTGGTGTAGATTTTTAGTATATTCCTCTCATATAATTTGTTAGTTTGATTCAACGGTACAATAATTTTTGAACTTCTTGCATCGGCCATGAAAGTCAGCTCGTTATGTACCCTCTCCCTCCATACTATAAAACTCACATTCCTCACTGTGCTGGATCAGAGTGGTCTGCCAATGATGGAGGTCGAACTCAGGTCATTTCTTAAGAAGGTGGCTTCGAGTATGTTGTACATACCTACCGGAAAATCTCCGACCTTCAATGAAGCATGAATGTCACAGCCGGATCGTGTTTCATCGACGGCAAACTCTTGTAGAGAATAATTCACGATCTTTGTTTACCTTTGCATCATTGCCTAAATCCACTCTCAATGTACTCCAGAGACCGAATTATAAAATTAAACTATGAGGTCTAAGTCCAGTTGCTGTATACTGCGCCAAACCAATGGAAGACATTACATCTGCTAAGTGACCATAATTAGTAACAATATTATTAACAGCTGTAAGGATAAATTTCAAACGGATTATTGGCGAAAATTTCAGATTTTTCCATCAATTAAGATGATATGAGAGACATTCAGGCGTTACTTCGAGCCTTGAAACTTACGTATCCACAAGGTCTGCCCCAAAAGTAGAATGGCTTATTTTTTCCCGGATAGGGGTGCTGCGGTTTCTCTGGCTGGGTTCGAGGGAGGTGAGTCTCAGGAGAGGCTGGAGGCCGGTGGTAGTTGGCCCCCAGCCTGTGCGGATCGTTCGTTTGCGAAACTACTCTAACGTGAAATCTTTACGCCCCGTCATGAACCGGTTATTGGAACAGCGCTACGGCATCATATTTTGCATGAAATTGAGCAAAACCAGGAAAGAGACTTAAGGCAGCTTTTGGTGACAATGCCATGGGTATATCGGGTGTTTTTGAGTACTATTTGGGAGGGCAGAGAAGATGTTGAAGACTCCCTTCGACATCATTCATTGACGAAAATCATGCAAGAGTAAAGGCTTTTTTGGACAGGGATCACAGATTAAGTGTTCGCATGGTTTCTGACGAACTTGGCATCCTTAAAGGTGATGTGAATCGACTTGTGACCGAAAATATGGGCATGAGAAAGGCGTGTGAGAAGTTAGTGCTGTCGGACGAACAAAAGGAAACTTGATTGCAGATTTGCCAAGAGCTTATCGACTATGTTAATGAGGATCTAAATGTTTTAGACAAATTGTGCCACTAGACTTCTCCCTCTTCCCCCGCCTCAAATCTTTGCTGAAAGTACGTCACCACGGCTCAGTGGAAGCGTTACAACTGACCGTGACAAGGGAGCTTAGCAACATTCCAGGCACCGCCTTCAAGGAAACGTGGAAAACCTGCTGGCAGCGTTGTGTGAACGCACAAGGGTGATACTTCGAAGACTTTTGAGTGAATGTGTCAATTTTGACGATATTAAAAAAAATCGAATCGAACACTACAGCTGTCTTTCCGAAGGTCTTTATTATATTTTTATGGTCAGTTGTGTATGTACCTTCTAATTCCTTTGGAGTTCTCCATCGTGTATACGTGAATCGAATTCGTCCATATAGTTTTCCACACCATGAACACAACCTCAACTGTCGGTTGCCTCCCGCAGTATGTCTATCAGTCTAGCTTTTAATACATTCGAGGTGTGTTCAATAAATAACGCGAATTTGAGTTATTTGGAAAGAGTTTCGTATAACAATGTTACCCCCCTTCGAAGTAGTCCCCATTAGATATTTTATACTAGTGCCAGTGCTTTTTCCAACCCTCGAAACACTTCTGGAACTCGTTCATTGGTATAGGTTTTAGCTCTCTCAGCGATGCGTTTTAATCTCATCTACTTCATTCTTGTAAAACGACGGCCCTTAAAGGTCATCTTTATTTTTGGGAACAGAAAAAAGTCACATAAGATCTGGCGATTATGAAGACTGGGAAATCATTACAGGGCTGTTTTTGGCCAAAAATTCACGGTGAAGCAGTGTAAACAAGCGTATTATCGTGATCGTGCAAAAGCCATGAATTGTTTCGCCACAAATATGGGCGTTTTTCGTATTGCTTCACGCAAACACGTTTTAGCTGGTACTCTTTATTAATCGTTTGACCTCACGGTGCATTATGTACAATACAAAATTACAAAATTCCGGTTACTTTTTTAAACACCTAGTATGTGTCCATACAGACAAGGTCAGTTACAAGCGTGGCAATGATACATAAAAACATAGAAACAAAATAAAGAGAGTTTTCTTCCATCCGTTGAGAGAGGTAATTAGGGAACCGAAATATCCAAAAACTAAAATCGTCTCTCTTTATTTTGCGTTTCTAAGTTTTCATGTATCATCGCCACGCTAATGACTTTCGTGAACATTTTCGAGAATATTTACACACACACACGCAGACCTTCCGGGTGATTACTGTGTTTGTTATATACTACTATAAATATAGTAATTCCGTGAAAAAATGCAATCGGCAGAAAAATTAGGGAGCACAATTTCGCGTACTTGCACGACAGTTATTTTTGTCGCGATTCTGAGGAAATATCTTTCATGCTTGTTTTAAAAGAATATCTCAGGTTTAGATTTAGAACTGATTTTTATCGTTCGGAAGAATAAGGGCCAAGAAAACAAATCTCATTTGAAATACAGAACTTATCTACCACAGGTAGCACGGGAAAAAGGAGAATCTTCATCCTCTCCCTCGACCACCCTCGAGCTTTGCCGTCGCCTTTTCAAACCGATCGTCGGGTGATTACCGTGACAATATTTTTCTAGGAATTATTAGATCTTTCTATATGCAGTTGCTTTAGTTTTGACGCCACCCAGCCATTTGTACGAATCCTTATTGTTATCTAAGTACTTCAATCAAGCCAAAACACATTCTAATCGATCTGTTTTCTTTAATGGTACTGTTTATTCTTTTGCTTCTTGTATTTCCTTCCTGAGGCCGCACTCTACCACCTTGCCGTCAAAGAAAACTTAAACCTCTCTTTCTCTTCCCCGTTTGGCTCATATTCTTTCTCTTCCCTTTCGCTTTCGGCATCCTACCGACGCTCACCCACTTTTCCATCACTGGTCTTGGCACGCGTCTCATGTATTAGCTCTATGATTACCACAGTTATCCACGTAACTAAGTAAGATCCAAGGAAAGATAACTAATTTAATGAGCCATTTACAGTTTCGCCTTAAAGCGGTTAGTACTGAGCCATGCATGGCTTAATTTTTGAGACAACCATATGACTACTGGCAGGATCAACCGACTGTACTCCGTGGCTCAGGGGATTCTCGACGTCTTTTGACGAATTAACTAAGGAAAGGAGTATACCATTGCGGAGGAGGGTAGATCATGAGGGTGTGAGCCAGCGCCTGACGACCTGGGGCATTCCTAGTGGCGGCATTCTCCAGGTGACGACGGCGGTTGGAGCGGCGGCTGTGGGCACAAAGTGTTCCAGGGTGTGGGTCGTGGCTCCTGTTGGCGTCAGCGATGCCGTCGACTGCGGATCTGAAGAGATTCTGAATTTCTTCGGGGAACTGAACTCGGAAGTGAAGCGGGTGGGTGGTGTCGATGGGGTTGATGTGACGCTCTCGACCTGCAGCCTTGTCCCGAGGATTGATCGTGGACCTCTGGTTCGGAGCCGAGTGGAAGACATCAATCTGAGGTTGTGCGGTTTCTGCAAGGATATCGGAGCGTCCTTCGTCGACCTTCAGCCGGCGATCCAATCGTTTGAGAACCCACTGAACCCTTTTGGTGTTCACTAAACGTCCGAAATCGCCAGATGTGTAGCGGGTAGGACTTTCGAGCACTGCAGGGTTTTGTTAGATTAGAGTGTAGATCAGAATTTAGATCAAATGGTGGGTCCCTAAAGCGTTCTTTGCACATTATTTAACTTTAAATGAAGTGAGGTTCAGTGCTAGCAATAGTTCATGTTACACAAATCAGATAGCATCGGACGGAAAAGTTTGTAAGGGATTTAATATAAATTAGAAAACGATCCTCGGTAAACATTCAAAAACGTATTGTGAAAAATCATTATTTATATTGGTGGTTAATTTCCGAAGTTTAAAAGTCGCAGAATATCATCGCCTAATTCAAAGAACAGGCACGGATATAATTATTTAGACCGAAAGCTGGTTATGCACTTATATCGCCGACGGTGAAATTTTCCCTAAAATCTTTTCGTTTACAGCAGAATCGGGGTTGATGTCTTTATTGTAGATAAAAATTCTTTCATCAGCAGGGCGGAGGTAATTCAGCCAATGAACGCACAGAAAAGCATTGCGACGTCAAAGGCTATGTCACGCCAAGATGAAAAATATTAGGGATGATATCTCCAGCGAAAAAGAATTGAGATCAGTTATGAGCACAAGATATCTAGGGCAAATGCCAAGAAGGAGATACGGAAAGCGTTAACCGAATTCAAAAGGAAAAGATTTGCGTAAAATTTTATATACAATCCGAAAGCATTTGGGTCGTACTTCGGAGAGGTACAGGGAACTAAGTCAACTGCTAAATCACTCAAAAATGACAAAGGCTAAAGAGTAACCAGCAGTTTGGAAATGGCTAACTTATTAAATTCCTTCTTTCAAAGCATCTTCATCAATGTCTCACCGAATTTCTCCGATAGCTTACAGACTCAATATTTTTACTAGCTGTAGTGAAATTAATTTTCCTTCAGATGCGCGGATTTTATTTGTTTTTGCTGATTGTTGAACCTTTTTTTAAAAAATGCTCTACGCTTCAGAAACTTACGTAGTTCAAAATGTTAAATACAATGATAACACTCAACAATAACTTATACGGGCGAGTTCTCGGACTGAGGGAGCTTATTGCTAATTTGCAGTCCCCCGTTCGTCTCAACCCCTCTCCCATCTTTCTTCCCTCGGGCTGCGCCCACTTCCTCCATCATCCCTTTGGCCCACCCTCAATCCCCGGATAAAGGGTTTTCATCGTCGAGAATTAGTGCTTACACCCACGCTGGTCTTCCCGAAGGAGCATGGGCGGATGAGGGCGGCAAAAGCCGTTAGAACTTCGTAATTCGCTCGTTTTCTACGCGGAGTCTGGAGCCCAACTCAAACAATGTTTTCCGCTTCATGTTTGTGCTATTTCATATGGCCGTTTACAAGTTTAGTAATCTGGGGCACCTGAAGCCGTTGTTCAAATATATTTCATTATTACATATTATATATATATATATATATATATATATATATATATATATATATATATATATATATATATAGTCACTTTCTTGGAAAAGCCACGAACGTGCACAATAAAATTCACTAAATAGTCATAGCAAACACTCACAACATAAGTTCTGTTCCTAATTCCTCTTGAGAAAGGTGGTTGCACCACCGAAAATTCGAGAACTAGTGAGTCCCTCTTTTATATGTTTTAGTTTCTGTGTTTGCTATGACTATTTAGTATATATATAAATGAAAGAAAGAGGTTCGATGGCACTTCTCTGGGGAAGATTTGAAGTAACTTCTACTGCATTTGAGACAACTCCTTCTATTACTACTCTTTGAACCCGATCATTCTAAAAGTCTCTTGTCCAACCCTGAATATTTTTATCCATACCACGTGCTTCTAGCTTTGCCAGTGTTTGACTATGAAGTACTTTGTCGAAGGCTTTCTTAAAACCTAGAAAAATCACGTTAACTGGAAGATTAATCTCTGCCGTAGTAAGCATATTATGAAAAAGAAGTGCAAGTTGTGTCTCGCAGGATCTAAATTTTCGGAAACCGTGCTGATTTTTCATTAATAACTCCTGATTATCGAGGTGTCTCACGATCGAACTAGCGATTAGATATTCCACAACCTTGCGCGAAATGGATGTGAGGGAAATAGGTCTGTAATTACTCGCTTCTTCCTTGTCTCCGTTTTTAAATACTATATTGTAGTTATGTTAGCCGTTTTACAATCTCTGGGAACCTTGTGATCTACAGGTATTAGCGACTTCTTAAATGTTATTTTACGGCACGTTCCTTTGTGGCGTTTGTATGAATAAGGTGAAGCATTCTGGTGTATCAGATTTCCGGGAAACTCAAAGGAGTCATGCAGCTGCTGCTCTCACTATCTTGCATCTTCGTCAGAGCTTCCAGCAATCAAAGACCTATCTACGTAACTTGGGCACTAATAATCCGCCTTCTACCTCTGGTCAATTATCTGTGGCTGTAGAACACCTCATTCCATAAACTAATAAAATAATAAAATCTACTTCATAATATGGGTAATTCCATGTCTTTCCGTTTCCAATATCCAATTTCAAGTTCTTGTAAATTGTTCGTTCATGAATAGCATAGACAACAGTTTACCTAAAATTTTAATGAAAATATTGTATTAAATCTGTGTCCTGTTCATCGTATTGACAATAGTATTGACCTTACACGTGCACAATGGTGATTTGCCGAAAAAAACCTGCAACTACCACGTATGTTGGATTGATGGTAATCCAATGAATTAAACTGTGTTATTCCAGAAATAATAAAGACTTTAATTAATTAAACCCACAAAGTTGGATGAAAATCATTACATAAATCCATCATATCATTCAAGTAATAACGTACGAATTTCTCGTAACTCACTCCTTAAAAAAAACGCCAAAACAGCAACGTTATTAACTTTCTGGGAGCGAGTGATTTTGGATTCCAACCGAGTCACTTGAACGCATCGGGAAAGGAAGGATTTGTTTATTTTGATTCATCACAGCAGTCAGTTAATCGAATTTATTTCACTCACTCACTGTAAACTCCGCGATTCCACCGAGTCCTTCGATTCTCCGAGTCGTTTCAGAGTCGTGGAAAGACTTCTTTTGAGTCAGCAACGTAGTCAGTAGCTCCAAGCATTCCAAACCGACAAACGGTCACTAAAGACTCGTTCATCTCATTGTTAATGACTCGAGTCATCTCACTCACTTGAAAGACTCGTTCAATTGAACGATTCGTGACCGATCGTCACAACTGTACACGGAGATGTTCACCTCGTGACGAGAGACATTATCCTTCCTGTCACCTGAGGAGAAGCATTGAGGACCATCGAGGCTTCACCGCTTGAGCGATGTGGGAGAAACTCCTCTCCAGTCTCCTAGTAATCGGCTTCATCACATTCGGTTCCGCTCAGTATTACTCAGGTGGGTACATAGTGTATGTATGTATGTATAGGCCGGTCGTAGAAACAATTTTCATCGGAAAATCATGTAGTAATTTTTTTTCAAACGGAAGAATTTTTGGCGTACCCGGGTTTCATAACTGAAACCAACAGCTTAGTTGCGAAACTTGTAATTTCTTGCCCACAACTGCGCTTAATATTTTATGTGAATACCAAAGAATACCAACCCACCTGGGGCGTTAGGACCTAGCGTGTTGTCTCGAGTATTGGCTTCAAACCCAATAGATCCGGCGGCAGTTCGTTCAACCATGATATGAGTTTTTTTTTATTTTTAGTACCCTGCAATCCACCGTTAGAGTGTGTGGCAGGGGGTGAATACACACCAGACTAATTTTCATCCGAATATTTTTTCCCTACCGTGATCGGACCACGTTATTCTGATCCCTTGTCTTTCGTGGAAAAAAGTCTTCAAAAATCTATTTGTTCCACCGCTAAATCTCGCTAATTTTATTGAAATTATCTCTCCTACCGTAGTACGCTGGGAGTCATAATACATTTTCAACATTGTCCAAATGTTAGCCTAATGCTAGTCCTGAATTTATGTCCTACCTTCCTCCTCATGTTAGAACACTTACTTCTATCAATGACGTGCGTTCCAATTTTATTGATATGATCTCTCCAACCGTAGTACGCTGGGAGTTATAATACATTTTCAACATTGTCCAAAGGTTAGCCTAATGCTGACTATGAATTTCTGTCCTACCTTCCTTCTCATGTTGGAACACTTCTATAAATGACGTGCGTTAGGCATATTTACAGAACTTTACATCATCAAAATAATATCGGGGAAATACTCAATGTGATTAGAGTTAATAATGGGGTTTATTTCGCGTTAGTTGCAGTCAACCTTAGAAACGAGTTGATCATTTCGGATCCAACCCAGGGAGTGGACTGGTTTCTGAATTGAACAAAACGGAGATAAAGTGCTCGTCTCGTTAAACATCCGTTAAGGTGAGCGATCAGAAATCGTCGCGGTAGTATGAACAGAAAAATCTAAAATGTAATCGTGAAAAGATATCGTGCATGACTTGGAAAGTTGATAAAATAGTAATCGAATAAGTGTAACGCAGAGATAGAATAATTTGAGTCCTGCATCACTCATATAAATTATCAGCACAGCTGCAAAAATCAACACGAATATGTGAATTAATCGAAACTAAAAATGACACTTAATGCTGCCACAGCATGATAATTAACTATCCTCATAGCTGGTCACATCCCGTCCCACGCCATTGTGGCGGATTTTAGAGTAATTTATAGTTACTGATGTATTTTTTCTATTTTTCAAATTTTTATTCATGTACCCTGCAAGCCACCGCTAGGGTGTGTGGCAGGGGTTGAATGCACACCAGACTAATTTTTATCCGAGCATGACCCTACAGTGGTCGGACAATATAATTATGATTCCTTATCGTTCGTGGAAAAAATGACATCTTAACTCCAACTGTTCTACACTTAATCTCTCTAATTTTATTGGCATGATCTCTCCTACCGTGGTACGATGCTGGTTATAATACATTTTCAACATCACTGCTAAAGAGATGCAATTCCAATGTATGCATGAGCGTTAATATGTAATTTTATGTTTGATGTAGATTTCACATGGCTAGAATATCAGTCGCCTTTCCTTTAGGTTATTCTTTCGAGCCACTGAAACTAACGCACGATGGCAAAAAAAGTCCAAAAACTCTTTTGAACTCTCAGCTTCCTCGCTTTTTATCTCCACGTACTGCCGCTAGCTGTTCTTATTCTAAGAAAATACGTAGGTAATATGTTGAAAATAAGTTCGATATACGAGAACATGCACTTCCAAATGAGATCAAAACTACGAGAAATCCGGTAGGACTTGGAGGGTCACGAGTTTGTGTTGTTGTTTCGGAACACCTGGATATCTGATCACTCAAGAGAAAGAATAATCCCACACACGGGAGAACGCGAACCGCCAGAGATATGATTCAATTTGACCTGAAATTGGATAGCGGATAGTATAAGGAAAGATTTCTTATTTGACTTTGATATGAATGACTTGTCCTGTGATTTTTTCATGGCAGATTCCATTGTATCATGTGTTCTGCAAGAAGATCAATACATTTAGTGTCACAACTGAGTACATTAAGGAACATTTATGTAGTTATTTGGAGTAACCAAGCGACGCGTTAGGGAACAGCTGCCCACCTATCGCTACATTGTAACTGAGTAGTGATCGTTCGGTGTTTACTTGTGTGAGAATACTGCGAGATATAAATAAATACTCCATGATAGGAATGATTGTAGTTCACCAACACCAGGTGCTTTTTGATATTCTCTTATATTATCTTTTGTGTACAAAGTCGTATTTACTGAATGACTTATCAAAATCGAAAAAGGAAGGGGTCATGGCACGGTTAACATTCTTCTGGGTGCTTAAAAAATTAAAAACTCCAATGGAGGCCTTCAAAACCACAATCGTAGTATTCTTCCTACCAAAAGCGGGATTTTTATTTAGGTGAGTCATCAACTTTCTGAAATTTTTTTAATTAATTCATTTGATGTCCATAAATTTGAATACTACTGGGAAAATTGTTGAAATATTTGCGCATCTAAATTTATTTATTCTGCTGTACTTTCATTCCCTACCACACATCCTAGCGGTGACTTGCAGGGTACATAAATAAATAAATAAAAATAAAGTCGTGTCCGATGGGTTATTTCGTGGACATCAGATGGTGAAAATGGTGTCACAATAAGAATTGCAGAACGAATTTTTATCCTTGAAAAGATGGAATCCGAAATCACATAATTTCCAAAATGCCATATATATATATATATATATATATATATATATATATATATATATACATATTATTTTTTGACACTTTGAAAATAGGTGGTGATTAAATTATCAAATTAATATTAAATTATTTTTGCAAAGGCGAGGGATATAGGCTACCGTTTGATGACGGCTCCATCGTGGTGATAGCTGAAATCCTTCCACCTTCCGCTAGTTCAATCGGGGGAGAACGATATGGCACACGGTACATCTGGGTGTTACGCGAATTTGCACCTCCCGGATGGAAAATGTCTCATTAACAACAGTTGCGCAATTAGTTAACTTCTCTTAGATACCACTCCAATCTTCTCACCCCACTCTTTCCTCCCTTCACCCCTTATTCCCCCGTCTACCTCTACTCTCTCCCGCCCTCAACTCTTGACCAGACTCTGAGAACAGTGCTTTACAGGTGTTATTACTGTGTCTGGGGGAGGCAGCATGATAACCGAAACGTTGAATATAGTTATTTTTTTATGAATATTTATGCGAGTGTCCCTTTACCATGTGTCAACTACGACGCCGACCGAAGACGAGCAGTATCCGACGGTGTGACTCATCCGTGGCTCCGTGATAAAATGCTGCAGAGAAATTGAAACATTTAAAATAAATAAGCTAAATTTATTTTAAATAGATGGCATTACATAACCGTCGCATTCAAAGTACTTTCATTGTCGTCCCGATTTTAAGGATTTCTCTCAATATCATGTTCCTGATTGGACTTGTTAAATCGGACGACTAGATGGATATTACTAAGTGCCTTCCGCATAAAACCTAAACGATTATTCATATGTCCCCATTAGCACATCACTAGACCTGTGATTCCTGCTCAGGCTTTTTGGTGGCCTAGTATTCGGAATTTTTCAATCATCGCGTGACATCCATCGAAGAGGCGTTGATGCCAAATTTCGTAGTTCGTGGACTTTACCTCGAGTAGCAGATCAACCTTCAAATACGACTACACTAGGCAGCATTTCATTCTATGCCTGTCGTATGAAATACTCCCTATTAGACGTCCAGTACATCTGCCAGCCAGTATATCAATCGGCTCCCAGTTCTGCTTACTCCAGGACAAGAATGTCTCGAGTATGCGTGTTTGCTCAGTATACATAATGGCGCCACCGGACTGAGAGGGTCATTGTTTACGGTCGTCTCGCTGGCGCAATGCCTTGGCCATTCCCGCGAAGACGTCCTTTTCCGCCGCTCCTTGTGTGAATCTTCCTCACCAGCCGCTCTTCTTTTATTTTCTCGCTACCACTCGAGTGAAGAGTACGCAAATGCTCCAGGCTCTCTCCACAGAGACTTGCGTCACGCTTTTCACCGCCATATTAGGCAGGCACCGTGTCAGCGGTTTATTCCGGGAGAAAGATTTCCTTGACATTCCGGTTTTTGAATTTTTAACGAGGATTGTTTTCTTATTAATGTTGAATCCCTAATAAACTTTTCCGTCCGATGCTATCTGATTTATGTAACACGAGCTATTGCTAGCACTGACTCTCACTTCATTCAAAGCTAAATAATTTGGCAAAGATTGCTTTAAGGACCCATCATTTCACCTAAATGCTGACCTACACTCTAATCTAACAAAACCCTGCAGTGCTCGAAAGTCCTACCCGCTACACATCTGGCGGCTTCGGACGTTTAGTGAACACCAGAAGTGTTCAGTGGGTTCTCACACGATTGGATCGCCGGCTGAAGGTCGACGAAGGACGCCCCGATATCCTTGCAGAAACCGCACAACCTCAGATTGATGTCTTCCACTCGGCTCCGAACTAGAGGTCCACGATTAATCCTCGGGACAAGGCTGCAGATCGAGAGGGTCACATCAACCCTTTTGACACCACTCACCCGCTTCACTCTAGAGATCAATTCCCGGAAGGAATTCAGAATCTCTTCAGATCCACGGTCCGCAACACCACAGCCAACATGAGCCACGAACCGCAGCCTAGAACAGTTCGTGTCCGCAGCCGTATAATATACCTGGGTAATACCAGGAGTCCAGGAGCCAGATAAACGCCTGCTCTATTGTTTTCAGTTTAAGTGGAGGGGCAGAGGGTGGGAGGGATGCTAAAATGGACGCAATATACGAGCTATTTTCTAATGCCATTAAGTAATGTATTGCTGTTTACAGTAATGCGGTATTTCTTTTTTCCTTTTTTGGGTGGTGACCTAACACCCCCCGCCACACGCCCTTGCGGCGGCTTGCGGGGTATTATGTAGATGTAGATGAATTCCTCTTGAGAAAGGTGGTAGCACCACCGAAAATTCGAGACCCAGTGAGTCCCTCTTTTATATGTTTCTGTGTTTGTGTCGACTAGTTAGTCCATTTACATTATTGTGCACGTTCGTGGGATTTTCAAAAAAGTGACTAAAGTGATATATATATATATATATATATATATATATATATATATATATATATATAATATACGTTTATCAGCGTGATTTTAATCCTGCTTTATTTGCCCAAAATCATTCGGAGCATTGTTTACAAGACATATAGTGATGCCTTCAGAGGATCAAGAAAATACATGAATGTATACTAGAATAGGCTCTACAACCAGGGTGGATATCAAAATACCTTGCTCGTTCTCCGGACGATTACATCAGGTAGGAATACGTAGAGAATTCAAATCTTCCTCGGAAAATTATACACAAAAACAATATGCGCGCTAAGGAAGTAATCATCTTCGCTTCAAAAGAAATGGACTTTGCAAAGAAGTGACGCATCTTCTAAATACATTGGCAGAACAGTCGTTCGAAAAATCCGAAAACCGAATTCTTTCGGTTAATTAATTAGTATAGCACTCGTATATCCAGAGCGAACAAAATGATTCCATTTTGTACACGGAATGCTTTGGCCTGTGCATATAGTATAAGGTCATGTGACGTTTCGGTTTTGCATTATGACCTTTGATTGTGCATCCAATAAAGAATCCTCCCTCGCTTTTGAGTATAGTTGTTGAGAAATAAAAGTAAACTCCATTTCCTTTGTAGTAATGCAATTTTCTCGGTTAAACCTTCAAGCACCCCTTATTGACATTGAATCGCAATGTTCGACGTGTCGCTCTTTCGTGTCATAATCACCAATAGCGAAAACAATTCCCGCAGTCGTTCCTTGCCTGGAACATTTTATCTTTTCATCCATCTGAATCCTATTGGGTGCCAGAAAAGCTACCAAGTCACTTCAGTTAAAGCCCTTTAAGCATTAATATTCGCGTCAATTCAGTTGAATTTTACAAAATCAATTTACAACAGGCACAATATTAATTTACAGCAGTGATGGCAGAGTTCACACAGTAGTAAGCCCAACGGCGTGTGAAATTCACACATCAGGGTATGGGAGCCAATTCCTTTCCCTGTGCCGGTTATATATGCCGTTATTTCCCAGGAAGATCTGGTACCCGAAAAATCACCTAGCTTAGGTGGAGCTGCAGGTGCTCAGTGGCTTGCCCGGGACTTGAACCCGGACCCTCCGGTCAGTAGTCCAACAATCTGCCCCCTGGACTTCAGCGACCCACGTATATGTATAAATATGGTTTTTATAAATACATATGGTTTACATATATATATATATATATATATATATATATATATATTTTTTTTTTTTTTGATTATTCCCCATGAAATTAATCGACATAATTTGGAACAGCTTTCAGTCAGAAACAGCCGAGCGAACAACGGCTGCTGCTACGCAAGGCGACAGCTGCACACAGCAAAATCTGGGCAGTAATTGATCTTCAATCTCTCCATTTTCAAGTCTTGTTTAATCATTATTAATTTTCAGCTTTTAATCGCCACTAGTTGTGTGGAATTGGGTGAAGACATTAGTGCTAACGTGGGGAAGTGAGCTCAGCGGGTGGAGCGGTCTATCAATGCGGCTTGCATCGAACCAAATTTTCAAGAGCTGGGTGGAACTGTAAGAATTTCTGTAAGATCGATTTGTTTTTACTTAAAATATTGTTTTATCAGTAATTCTTCAGCTATTTTCGGGAAAATATGGTTTTTCACCCGGCCTAATCTGTGCTTTATCGGCTCCACCCAAGCTGTTTGATTTTTTCTTGTAGGTACCAGATCTTCCTTGGAAACCCTGGGCGGTACAGGGAAAGGAACTAATACCTCCTACAGCCCCCATTTATTGATTTTTCGTTGGGTTTAGCATTAGGTGAGCCGTAAGATACCCTTTCCTATCTAAACCAACCATTGAGGAGCCAGATAAACATGTTTGGTTCTCCCGAGAGGACGAGTACATTCCAAGGAAATAATCGGCGCGGTCCTTCCGCAACATATGTATTCGTACTTACGTGGCATTTGATTTCTTAAAATGCTCATTGGACCCGTACTCTCGTGAAGTCATCCGTTTTTTTTTGTTTCAGGGGATCGCTGTCAGGACAGATATGGCACGAAGGGGACGTGCCTGGACATATTCGACTGCCCCGGGGCCATGGAGTTGCTGAAGACGGGCGTCTACCCCACGCCCTGCGGCTTCTCCCACTTGGACCCACTGGTGTGCTGCTCTGAAGCGCAGCTCGGTATAGCCACGACCACTACCCACCGGCCGCCGCCCACCCCTCACCACATGCCGCCCCCCGGGCCGTACAGAAAAGTCGGGGAAGCTGCCAGATACTGCGAGTATTCCATTATACTTGTATTAAAACCCGCTTCTATTAAAAATTCCGTCGTCTTACTCAACGCCGAGCGCAAAGATGCGAACAATGATTGAGCCTCAAAAGCTTGGAACAGTATTCCATTTGTAACATTGACGCTTCAATAAGAAAAAAAAATTCATATCCTGAAAGGAGATTAAAGATTGTTATGTCGAATCAGTTCTCTAATATGATGCTGCTCTGAGCTAATCCAATTCCTTGAAGTGAGCAGCTTGCATACCGTGATGTTTGAAATCTTCTGGGTTTGGGCGGTGAGAAACGAGTAACCGTGATGGTAATGCTGAGGGTTTCCATCCCAAGGAGAGAACATGCAAGACTGAGACTAAGAGATGAGTATAGAATAACCGAGTTAGCTTGAGAAAATAAATCATACGATGTTAAAACTCTATGCCTATTAATTACCCAATTAAATTATCCCTCACTATCCGTATCCCTGGGAGCCATTGACGTGTAGGATGTCTGTATTTACACCAATGATCTAGCATAACTTATGAAAATATGAAAAAGATTCTATTGTCCTATGCATAGTACTGAGCCTAAACCATTGATTATAGGTCCATACACCTCGTACAAATCTGTAAATTTACTCCATGGAAATGTATTTTTATGAATTGTTTTTAAAAATTTTTGAAAAATGTGAATAATCTGTAGCGTTAATCAAAGAACTACTATTACATTTTTTTAATCTTCACTGTGTACATAGATTAATTCAAATTCACACTTTTTCTTGTAAACACTTTTGTTCACAAATGCAAATTATTCTTAAAACTGTTGCTATTTTTTTGCAGATTGTGACGAATATAGGAAATTTTGCCCTTTGGTACCTGTTGTGGCTGGTGGAACGAAAGCTACGCTCGATGAGTTCCCGCACATGGTGAGTCGATATTTACGTTGGAATGTACTAGTTTTTATGCATATGCTTCTGCTTAGTGCGTCAGTGCACTGCGCGTGCAACGAAAAAGCAAGGAGTTTATGAAATTTGGAAATAAGGTCAGTGTCTCGAAATGATTTCTAAAGATCATCCGCGAACATAGCAATACTACGTAAGTTGTTAGCCCAGAGGTGAGCTACTGTGATCTCAAATGTATCAAAAAAAAAGAGGGGCCTTCCTGTGGCTGTCTTACACCAAGCATGGGAAAATTAACGCCGTGACAAAGCGTCCACATATTTGATGGTGTTTTATGTTGACATTAATTTCACGCCTGGAATCAACTCGCGAAGTAAATAGCCACGCCTTCGCTAGGCACAAACACGCTAGGCATGAACTAATAATACGTGGTATAAATTTGAAGGGTTTTTTTTGGAGACTCCGAAAAGGAAACTGCCCCGGCAGATAACAAACGTACGAATCGGTTTCGGTTGAACTTAACTTAACAACCCCCTCGTAGAGGTGTGCTACTCATACAATTTCCTCAGAGTGGTTTGCGATTTAGCTTATTCAAACACTAATAAAAGCTCTAAGAAAATGAACTTCACTAATAATAATATCATATTGTCCAAATTGGTTTATTTATATGCAAGCTGAATGCAGATATTACAATTCGAGTGGTGAAACTAGAACAAGTGGAATCCTTCATCTAACTGGGCAGCAGCATAAGATGGGATGGAAGAAGTTCGACCGACATCAAGCAAAGAAAAGCCCAAGCTAAGAACGCAGTCATGGAGAAGAGGCAATTACTAGATTCAAAGAACCTAAGGCTGGAAACAAGGAAACGATTCGTCAAGACTCGTGTGGAGCATGGCGGTCTATTATTCCGAGACTTGGAACTTTGGAAAAGTGGACCAGGGAAGAATAAAAGCCTTTGAAATATGGTGGTGGAGAAGAAAGCCGAAGATTAAATGGAATGGCAAAGTAAGGAACGAGGAAGTATATAGAAGAGCGGAAGAGGATAGAACCATGTGGAGAACTCTACGATTAAGAAGAAATAGGTGGATTGGACACACATTGAGGCAGAACGGATTGATTAGGGATATAAAAAAACCATAAACACAGTAATCAACCCGAAGGTCGGTTTAGTAGGTGATGGTAGAGCTCACCCATGTACCAAGCCCGACGGCGTGTGAATATTCACACATCAGGGTAGGGGGACCAGTTCCTTTCCCTGTGCCGGTTATGGTTTCCCAGGAAGACCTGGTACCCGAAAAAATGCGACCTTCGGGTTGATTACTGTGTTTATGGTTTTTAGGGATATAATAGAAGGAAAAATAGAAGGAAAGATCACACGAGGAAGACCAAGAGACATGTACATAGGACAAATTAAGAAGGACGTAAAACAGAGAAGGTATCAGGAATTGAGGGAATTGACATTAAATAGAGGCGAATGGAGGGCTGCAAATAAACCAATCCTAGGATTGAAAATACTGATTATATGCAAGAATGAAAACAAGTCAAAAGGATTATCAAGTAGGCCACCAATATACGCGTAGCTCACAAAAATTAAATTCACATTGTGCAATGGTATTCAATGCTACTGTTGTTGCGGATGTACGCAATCATATCCACGGATATAGTATTCATTTGCACGGCTCTACAGGTGTCCAAAGAGAAAAATGTTGTCAGGGCTGCAGGTGAAAATTATGTCAGATCCGTCATGGAGACGTTGCTGTTGGCATGGGCAGTTCTGAATTTTCATAAATTAGTCTGTCGGACATGAATAGCGATCCGTTCGCTCAGTGGGCACCCTATATATATTCGCTTCCGGTTGCCCAGAAGAAGAGCCATGGGTGTAACACCCACGACCGCTCTGGGGAGACTCGAACTCGTCACCTGTGACTTAAAAGTCTAACCTACCAGACCACCTCCGTTTCGGGTGAAATGGGTATCTAAGTGTACTTATCAGAGGATGGGTTTCCGTTTTGGTGCTATCTCTAGCTAATATTGGTCTCATCAATTCTATTAGGAAGCGAAGGAATTCATGATTACAAGATCGAGAAATAATTGATGATAATACGTGGCGCTATCTTCTCATTCATGCCAATTGCGCATTGCCGATCGGCTCACAAGACATGACTTAGGCAACGGTTCTTTTACTTCAGTTACGAGATGCAAAACTGAGGTAAAAAGTGTGAGGAAAAACTTTGCAGAAATTCCAAGTAAAAATATGGAGAAAATGAAGAGAGAGAGAGAGGAGGAAAGGGTTGCAAATACTAATGAGGATTTCACGCACGAAAATAATTAAGATTTTATCTTGCTACTATATGATTTTCGCATAGATGAATATCAACATATTGATGTTCATATAACTGTAGATAGTCCCCTTCTTAACATACATTTGCACTTTTTGTTAGCATTCGGTTATTGTGTTTTAGTAAAATTAGATGATGCTACAGGAGCCTGGAGACCTAACCGATGGATTCTTGGTCCTCCGAGGCTGTAGAGTAAAATGAAGACAGTGAAATTCTAGGATGCCGTTATCTGTGGAGACTCGTGCACTGCTGTTATCTCTGAATTTTGTGGGGCGCTATATACTACTCTCACTTGACAAAAACTATAATAACTTTATTGCTTTATTCTATTACTTCTATTCTTACTCTATCCTCATATTTTCATTTTGAAGCGTCTAAATAATACCACCGACGTATCGAACTACGTAACTAAGACAATTGAGCATATGATGTCAGAAATAACTTGGATTTTATATTGTTCTTTGTCCTTAGGCTTCTATTGGCTACGGCGAGGAAAACAACATACGGTGGGCATGTGGCGGAACGCTCATCAGCGACAGATTCGTCTTGACAGCTGCCCACTGCCTCCACGGAGGTCGCATGTAAGTGAAGGACACCAGTTAACTGCAATCATTAGAGGTCAAATAGAGCAATTGCCGCTTGTGAAATTTTTGTGTTGTTGAATTAATTAGTCGTTTGAAAATATTGCATGCCCACTGTCTCCTCACATACCCCATTAATGGGTGCTTGAGGAGTGATTGAAGTGAAAATAAGAGCGATAGGGTGGCGAATGATTGCTTGATAAAAGAATGTGGATTAGATATGCCGGTCGGTAGTATATTAATACGTAGGAAGTAAGCCACGCTAATTGGGAAATGTTGGAAAAATGTATTACAGTCTAATTACCAAGCGGATATATGACAGAAAAGTGGGTTGACATGAAGAGGTGCGCCGATAATATAATTGGGTTAATGTGGTGAAAGAGGGACTCAAGACAAGGAATGTTAATGCTCTCAATAAGTTTCGGCACAGGAGATGATTAGGTGAAGTCGTCTTCGTCACCGCCGATTTCAAATTCTGATTCAATTTTGAACTATTCCTCCTATGAAACTTAGATTTACTTTGTTATTGCTTCAAAGTACATACGTTGAACATGACATAAATTGAGGGATAAATAAAAAACTAATATGATCTCATCCATCAAAAATTGTTTTCAATTGGCTAAGGATTCTGAAAAGAATTTCTTTGAGATTTCTTTCCGATTTCTTTTTCCATTCCACTTTACCCGTATATCTACTTGTATTACTCCCTATCAGAAATATTCCGTGGTTCCAAACATCACCGCACACCATTCCTAACCTCCTGGTTTTCTACCTAAACACCATTATGTATCAAGGACCGCCAAGAAGTTTTATTTTTATGTTAATTTGAAAATAGCACACAGTGAAACAAATAGTGAAGGTGTGTTGAATTAGATTGGTCTTTGATTCAATCTATGGAACCGTACAAAGCTTTTCCTTGTCCACTATGGATACAATTAACGAGTCCCATTGAATAGCTCATTTCTGAGAGCGGCACATACCCGTTAGTATCGAGGTAGACACAATGTATGCCATTCCTCACAGAGGTCCAGCGCGGTGGGTGTTGCTCGCCACCGAGGTGCTCAAGGGTGCAGGACCTCGACCGAGTGGGAGGAGAGGCCAGACTCACCCCGTCCTCAAGCGCATTCGCCACCCTGGATACAAACCCCCGTCCAAGTACCATGACCTGGCTCTCTTGGAAATCGGCCCTGCTTTGGAGTCGGATGCCATTTCCACTATATCTAAGGAGCTGCATCCAGCCTGCCTTGACGTATATGATCACTCCAGGAAAATGAGAGAAGCCATCGCCACTGGATGGGGGCGCACGGGATTTGGTGAGCGAAATGTTTCGATTGTGGCTGTCGTGAAAATGGCCAATGGTTATTTCTGTCTGTATTTATGTGTCAGTGATTATTTATGTGTGTGCGCATAATATATATTTATAATATATATATATATATATATATATATTCATTCAAGCATAGAAATAGTTATAAGGATATATATATATATATATTTTTTTTATATGGATACGCCCCTGCCTTATCTTTTTGAAACGGACGTTACATTTCATAGCAACTAAATTGTGGTCAGAGTCCGCATTCGCTCCCGGGAAACTGTGCGAATTTATCACACTGTTCCTAAACCTGTGCCTAACCATAATATAATCTAACTGATACCTTTGAGAGTCACCTGGCATTTTCCATGTATACCTACGCTTTTTGTGGTGTCTAAATTCAATGGCAATTCTTAGGTCGGGAGGTAGAAATTTTTATTAATTATGTATTTATTTTATTTATTTTATCTATTTCACCTATTTCATGTATTTTAGTTATTCATTTATTTATTTTAGCACCCTGTAAGCCACAGCTAGGGTGTGTTGCAGGAAATGAATACACACCAGAGTAACTTTGACCCGAATATGTACCTACCGCGGTTAGAAAATAATATTGTGATCCATTACTGTTCCTGGAAAAAAATGACATCTTAAATCTATCTCTTCTACACTTGATCTCTTTGATTTTATTGGCATGATCTCTTCTACCGTAGTACGAAAGAGGTAATAATACAATTTCAACATCACTGCTAAAGAGACGCCCTTCCAATTCATGCAAGGGATTCAATCTGTAATTTAACCTTCGCTCCGTGGGTGATTCCCAGCCTAGCTACTCTAATATTTTGGATACGCTACTAAGCTTATCATAACGTTTTACAAACCTCGCTCATCTACGATGAAGAGGAAAGCATTTTTTTGTCAATGCAAATTTTGAAAACTATGTCAATATTAATAATTACATTACGATTTCAGTAAATACAATGGAAAAAATAGCTTTTCTGCTTCGTGCCTAAAATGTATGTCTATTCTTCAAAAGAAACTGCGAGTTACACTTATTTGTAGTCAAGTCTCTCTTATGTCGGTCAGAAAGAAGAAATTTCTAGACACCAGCCTAAGAACACGCTAAGTGTCAAAAAAATCAAAATTCGAACTCCCTCTTTGCAAAATATCTCATAGAATACAACCAAAACATAAATTTCCCCCAAAATACAATACATCCTCCCTAAAGGATTAAAAATGGACGCTTTCGTGCAAATCGAAATAGGAAGGCGCTTGGCAAAAGCCAACACGACATTTTGCAATGAGCAATTTTACTGGAAACCATCCCCACTCCTTTCCGAGGAACTAACCTTGAGGGGAAAAAACAAAAACCAACTCTTCAAAGCACCTGATCACCCCCACCCTTCCCATACCCCTCCACCCCACCCCCATTCCACGTCGTAGCCACGGCACAACTACCCTACCTCCCTTATCCTAATAACTCCGGCCTCCACCTTCAACATCCCACCATTCTCCACCCCCCAACCATAGCCACCCACCTCCCCTCTGTCCTAAGCGCATATATTCCAGGGAGATATGTAAATGAAATGTGTACCTGATGATTCCGAAGGTCGGCGAAACGCGTTGTACCTTAAAATACGTTCTGTGGAAAAGTACGAAATCTTTTATTGTTGATAGTAAATACTTATACGAAAGCCTGAAAGAGTAGAATATTCTTATTCACAGTCATCGTCGCTTTGTTTAGACATTTCATTTAATATTTTTTGGATTCCTATCTTGGTGAAAACCAGTATTTTACATTTCTTTAATTCATTAAGGACATACAAGGTCTGTTCCAAAAGTAGCACGAATTATTTTTTTCTCGGATAGTCGGACGGACGGGCGGCGGATTCTCTGGCTGAGTTCTAGGGAAAGGTGTTTCAGGAAAGGCTGGAGGTCGGTGGGAGTTGGCTCCCAACCTTTTGCGTAGTGAGGATCGTTCGTTTGCGAAACCTCTATAACGTGACATCTTTATTTAGGTATTGTCCATCTTGAACCGGTTATTGGAACAGCGCTACGCCATCAAATTGTGCGTGAAATTGGGCAAAACCGGGAAAGAGACTCATGCCATGGTCAAGGCAGCTTATGGTGGTAACGCCATGGGTATTTCGGGTGTTTTTGATTAGCTGAAGGTGTTTCGGGAGGGTAGAGAAAATGTTAAAGACGCCGAACGGTCAAGACACCCTTCGACCTCATAAGGTGACGAAAATCTCTCAAGAGTGAAGGCTTTGTTGGACAGTGATCACAGATTAAATGTTCGCATGGTTTCTGACGAATTCAGCATCCTTAAAAGTGATGTGCATCGACTTGTGACCGAAAATTTGGGCATGAGAAAGATGTATGAGAAGTTAGTGCCGCGAGTGCTGTCGGCCGAACAAAAGGAAACTTGATCGCAGATCTGCCAAGAGCTTCTCGACCATGTTAATGAGGATCTAAATTTTTTAGCAATTGTCCCACTCCACTCTTCCTCTTCCCGTGCTTCAAATCTTTGCTAAAAGGACGTCACCATGGCTCGGTGGACGCGTTACAACAGACCGTGACGAGGGAGCTTAGCAGCATTCCGAGCGTCGTCTTTCAACTGACCTACGAGACGTAGAAAAACCGATGGCAGCGGTTTGTGGACGCACAAGGGTGCTACTTCGAAGACTTAATTAGTGAAGATATTAATTCTGGCAATATTTTTTTTTTAATCGACTCAGTCCGACTACTTTTGGGGCAGACCTTGTATCATATGTTGAATTTACGACGTGAGTAGAAAGTCATTCCTGATTACGGATTGTGAAAACATTTCCATTGCACCTAACTATTAACGCCAACTACATTCTTTTTAACAGGAGAAGACGCGAGTCCTGATCTGCTGAAAGTGGACATACCGATTCTCAACTCATTGATATGCAACCAAACGTACGATGTTGAAATAAAATCAACTGACTTACTAGTGAGAGGCATCGACTCCACCATGATCTGCGCGGGAAACTTGGATGGAGGGAAGGACACCTGCCAGGTGAGACAGTTCATTCGGCAACCGTTCAACGGATCCCCTTTCTTACACAGCAGTTTAGTAATTTGAAACTCTTTCAAATGACTAAAAGATACTACAAATCCGAGACATCTTAACCGAACACAAGACGGATGAAATACGAACTTGATTGATTCACTCAGAAATCAAGCAGGTGGTCAACACGAATTGCTCAAAAAATTGAGAATGGTGGAGGCTATGCCTGGACGTCCAGCTAAAATTGAGAAGGATTCGCCGAATTGATGACCACGCTTACACGGAGCAGCCCTTCTCCTGTAGTATTGAATTAGAATCCAGAAGGCGAGGGTTCTCATTCTCAGGGCGGATAGAGTTTGGCCCTTTTGGATAACACAGGCCTACAAAAAAAATTTTTTTTTGGTGCCGGGAATCTTTGTGATGATTTTAACTATATTTGTAGAGCTGAATCCAAATATGAAATCCTTTTTTATTTAACAGGTCTACTTTTTTAGATATGACACATCTTACGATTAGTTGTTTTAATATTTGATATTTTCAAAGTTAAATAAACCTATAAGTATACTAATTTATAACCACTCTGCGGTGTTCCTTTTATTTTCAATAAACTGTCAATAAGTTTTATGTATATTTCTATATTGTAGGCCAATGAGATAATTATTAATATAATATTCCCACATCATCATGTAGAAGATTTTTTTTACGTAAGTAACAACATATCTATATCTTGAAAACTATAACTGATAGGAAAAAACTAGTGTCATAATTGGATTCAGCGCCCCTATTGTTCTTTAAATCAGCATTAAAAGCTCCGGCACCAAAACCACTGTTGGCCTGTGTTATTAATATAATATTCCCATACAGCCCATAGGACGATTATATCCATATACAGCCCATAGGACGATTATAATCGTCCTATGGGCTGTAAATAGCATAACACCATGTCCGACTTTTATTCTCCCCTCCTGTCACCCGTATGGGTCCGTAAGAAATGAATACTTCTTAAATAACAATCGATTGCAAGTCGACCCTACTATTATACTCCTTCCATTTTCCGATGATGGAAAACTTTCGCAAGTAACGTGACGTAATGGTCAATAAATTTAATTAGTACGCTCCATACTTATTCTTCATAGCGAATATCGAATAGGTGACGTCTTCTCGGTAATGGAAGTAATAGCACACGTTCCAAAAGATCTTCTCACTCGATGACAAAATAGTTGCATGAATAAATGGATTAAAAACTTTCTATGATAGCCAATACGGCCATCCGTTCGAAATGATTATTCCAAGAGTAGCAGTAGGGTTGGTGCATTATTTTAAATTGATCCCTTATTCTTTTCAGGGTGATTCCGGTGGTCCTTTACAGATATCCCTGTCCAAAGCATGCCTGTACGAAGTCTTGGGAGTGACATCGTTCGGAAAAATTTGCGCCTTTGCGAATTCTCCAGCCATCTACACGCGAGTTCATGAATACATCGAATGGATTGAGAATATAATATGGCCAATACAAAAGGATTATATATATTTTTTCTAATATTAGATGCTCCCATTCTACACACTGTTTTCTTCCGTTCTGACGTGATATAAATTATTACATATTGCTGTAGGACACTTAAGAAATAATTGCCATGGGGAAAAAACGAAGAATTGTCATATGTAATCAAATCTATTATAACCATAAATTAAGAGTGCGTTTTTATTAATAAATGGGAATATTATGATACTGCCATTACCCTTGTTTCGTGTGTTATTTGATCATGATACGTAATCTCATGAAACCCCACCAAAGCTTACTGTTCCTTCGTTGACATAAGGGAAATGTGAGAATCATTTTGGAGAGCTGCTCGATTTCAGAGTTGAAATACCAATTAAAGAGAAGCTACTTTTTTCATAATTTCTAGCAAAAATAAATCCGATTTTTGTATAGACATATCTTTAAGTCTGAAAGAACCTGAAAAAATAAAAAAACATGGCTGAGAAAATCGGAGATACACTAATCCCCAGTCGCGAAAAAATGGAAAGGCTTTCGACGTTCCACGATAAGGTCAACCAAGAATGGAGGAGGAGCTAGGGGACGGGATGATACGGTGTCTAACGTACTTTTTTCCCGCTCAGGTTCGAATCCCAGGAGTGGCAGATATTTTTCAGTGGTATCCCCATCCCTACTTGAGGTGCTTTACGTGAAAAACAAATTTGCACTTTTCCACAGAGTTATTTGTAACATACATGGTTCGTCCGGAAGATAAGTGTACTGATTTTTTCCCGCCGCTCCAGGCACGCCCAGCACCGCTCTGACGGGCTGCGATTGGAGGGGAGTATAATGGCAAGCGACGCTGAAAAATGCAGTCGGCTCTGAGCTGTGGTGTAGTGAGGAGCTCTGTTAACGCGAACCTCCACGCTCGACCCACGTCACGGAACGCGATGCCGAAGTTTTTGGAGCAGCGTTATTCCATCAAATTTGCGGTAAAGCTTGGGAAATCGTCTACCGAAACTGTCGGTATGATTAACCAGGCTTACGGGGAGTCAGCCATGTCCAGAAACATGATCTTTCGGTGGCACAAGATGTTCGTGGAGGGCAGAGAAGAGGTCGACGACGAACCACGGCCTGGACGCCCATCAATGACACTCACCGACGAAAATGTGTGAAAAGTTCGCGATGTACTGAACTCTGATCGTCGTCTTAGTGTTCGGATGATAGCAGAGCAGTGTAATGTGCCAAATACAATAGTGTACGAGATTATTAGGGACCAATTACATCAATCAAAACATCTGGCGGCTGCAGCACGTCAATGCGCCGTCTCACACCGCGCTTGTCGTGTCGGATTTCTTGGCCAAGCACGGCGTGGCAACGCTGCCGCACCCGCCCTACAGCCCGGACTTGGCACCACCGGACTTCTTTCTGTTCCCGAATATAAAGAGGAGTTTGGGGAATGGTCCATATCACAAGTTGAATCTTGTCTTGTATCTGAATATGGTTCGATTAACTGAAACGCGTTGTGCGTTACAAATAAATCTGTGGAAAAGTGCAAATTTGTTTTTCTTATAATGACGAACTTCCACTAAATCTCGCCTAAATCTTTTGAATATATTGAGGTGCTTTGTTGAGAGAAATTTGAGTGAGTACGCCATCAGTTGGATGGAACGTTAAACTGTGGACCACTTGGCGCCTTTCGTTAAGAGTAGCCTAATGCCGACGCCGGATTTCCCTCCACCCATCTTCCTTTCCTGTTTTTCCCTAATGGCGCAAACGAACTCAACTGTCGGTCGCCTCCCGTAAAAACTACTAATTAGGAGTAGCAAGGAAATGATTTTGCACTATGCTGAATTTTTCAATTATTTTATTGATAGCGAGGAATGAGGAGCTATGAGACTTGATGAAGATGAGGGAAATGCATTAATTTCGTGACTTTAGATAGAACGAAACCAGATAAATAAAACACTCAGATGCCATTTGATGAACGAAAAGCGAGCTGCATGGAAAACTGAAATATTTCATCCCAAAATTTAGTGAAGTGAATTCTCTTGCTTGACTGCTATTACTTTTCTCTTTCGTAGCCACGCATGTGCTGTGCTTCCCTTTTGTCCGTCTAAAAGCACAAGAAACAGTAACACGCCACACGAAAGGAATGGAGGCGACATATGCTCACGCGCGCAACAACCTGACCCGTCTTTCCTCCAGGACCATTCTTACTGATAGGACACTGGACTCCTGGGTTTCTGGGACGTGTACGGTGGAGGAGGAGAAGGTGGAGTGACAAGAGGGCATCGGTGGCAATTTAGAGGGTTCTCCAAAGGTCCTGGATGGTTCAAATTGATTCTCACTGGATGAAATCGAACTTGCAGTGGGTTCACCTGACTCGTCATGTCTTTTCAAGTACAGGGACGATCACAACTGCTGAAAGCCTCAATGGTGCTTTGTAGTGATTGATTGGGCCTTTTATTTATTGTTCTACCAGCGTGTGGTCATTCAATTTTACGCATGGAGTTAAAGTGGAAGTAAGTTCAATCAGTCAAAATGCCTATTCTGTCGTATGCACTTCTCAAGGTTGTGCCTTCACTTTGTTTCAGCCGAAAAATATATCATATGTAACCCCGATTAAACGCAAAACTTAAGATAACCCAACAAAATAACTCTTGCAAGGTATTGTGGGTTAACTTCACCGTACAGCATACACCTGTATCCATGGCACCATCAATTCTAGGTATAACGGAAAACTTGAAGGGTTGTTCGCTTAGGACAGTCTAACTAGAAATGTTTTGCCTCCAAGGGATTGCTTGTCACAGAAAATATCTTGATCTTTGACGAGCACTGTCGGTGTATGTGGTACGTAGTATGAACCAATCATAAGAAGATAACCCTAAAGATTTTTCTGGGCCGAACTCAAATTTTTTGTTTCCAAAAATTAGTGTAGTTATTTTCGTACTCTGTGGGCATTGCTAGGGTGTGTGACGGGGATAATTAGACAACAGAATAATTTTGATCTGAAATACTATTCTCCCTTACGCACAGCTCGACGATCTGCAAAGCACAGACGGCTCATTGGGTCTCAGGTAACTGGCGCCACTATTGGGTTGGGCTATAGTTCGCGTCATGGCCCCCAGATTGCACCAGTTCGCGCATTTATTGCGCAGACCACGTATACCACTGTGTTACTATCACTCCAGTGATACTCGCTATCCTTCAATCTCACCTCGTACAGACCTAAAATATCTCCATTTCCTCTTTCAATCTCTCGCTATATGTTATCCAATTTTCCTGTCCTCGCCATGTTGCTAACACTTCTAGTTCATATTCGAACGAATTCGGTCGCCTTCTTCTTCTGCATAATCTGTTTTGCTGCTGTCGAAATTGCTTGCAAGGGTTTCGTGAGATGTTGGCATCGAAAGCCTTCTCTCATCCGCCGCCGGGCACGACCCATGGGCGATTCAGCCGAGTCCCGTAGTTGCCAGGACTCATTTTCGCGATACTATTTATCATAAAAATCATTGTATTAATAATTGAGGTGGTTTCCCGTTCATTACCCAAAATTACTGAGTTATAAAAATCTGAGTACTTACGTTATCATTGGAATTGATGATGTATTTCGCCAAGTTCCTATCTTACGAACAAATTTCACCTTCAACCATTGGTAACACCACAGAGGTGATCGGCATTTTCTTCATTTCGGACAGTTGGCCCCGCGGGTTTGTGCGTCGTCGAGTCAACAGGATGGATAGCGTGGAACGGAGACAAGCCTGGAATAGGAGTGTAAAATAATCCAAAATGACGTAGTTCGGAGAGAAAGACATTTTAGAAAGGTACTCTTTTCAAGTCGCGAGATTTCGAAAGCAGTCAACTTGCATTTGAAATTCCAGTTGATTCGAGTACAGAGACTTTCAGTAAAATAGATACGTTGCTAACGGTGCGGTGTACAATAATTAATTGAAACTTCCTAAAGATGCATTTGTGCAAATGAGTGATTTACTTAAGTAATTTTACGCTTGAGAAAATCAAATAGGGGTCTTTTCTCGTCTTTTTTACGAAATAAAAAGACACTGGGCAGCATAAAAGCACAAGACACACACACAAAGTTTATCAACACTTAAAATGTAATAAAACATTCAATTTATTACTTCTGGAAGCCTCCGAGAAGAAACTGCTCGCCAGGGCCGGAACCGATGGAGAGAGAGAGGGGCTGCCATCTTTCCTCCAGGACCATTCTTACTGATAGGACACTGGACTCCTGGGTTTCTGGGACGTGTACGGTGGCAGAGGAGAAGGTGGAGTGACAAGAGGGCATCGGTGGCAATTTAGAGGGTTCTCCAAAGGTCCTGGATGGTTCAACTTGATTCTCGCTGGATGAAATCGAATTTGCAGTGGGTTCACCTGACTCGTTGCGGCTCACTACACTAAGTGACATCATATTCCGATCAAGGACACAGCGTGAGAGAGAGGGGAACCCTGAACAATGGCAATAACGAGCAGACGGAAGTGGAAAACACTCAACAGGTTATGCACATCATATTTTAAGGCCTGACGACCGTAAAAACTTCATAAGAAGAATAACGCTTCAATTCAAAAAAATTATAGCTACGAGGTTTTACTGTCTCTCGGAAGAAAAAAATGAAATCCTTGTGCCCCACTGTGTGTTAAAGGAAACGAGTGGGAGAGGGTGGTGGAAGAGTTGAGGTAAGTCAGGTTGCCATCTATCTTCTCTCGTGTAAAAGACAAGAATGGAAATTCAAAACCCAAAAAAATATTTCATCGAGGTTTAAATTAATTTTTTTCGATGTTTCACCTAAACAGTAAGTTAACGGAGTAAATAATTTCGCTCATTTTGAATGAATCGAATTATTATGACCGCCAGATCCAGTATATTCTTCCTAGAATCAAGCTAATAAGGTCGATTACTGGGACAGCTTTTTTATATTATTCCTGTTTTCCCTCGGGAAATGAAAGCACTCGAATCGATGTGTGAAATCCTTCCAGTAGAATGATGAACATAAACACCTTAGTTTTACGCGAGGGACAGCACTCCATACTGCATAATATAATTTACCTCCGACTTTATTGACTTGAAACCTCTGTGTAGATAGTCAGCACAGTCCTACGAATCTGACCATCAGCATACAAGTCACTTATCCTACAATTCCTAATGCTCTATCATTTTCCCAATGGCCTTTTGTAGCACAGAATAATGCACAACACCTTCTTTATGTATTACCACCACACCCTGTAGATGAATCCAAGTTCTATGAGAGAGAAGAAACCAACTTTGAAAGGTATCCTTTGATTGGGATTTAGAGGCATTTATTTAACTGAAGTAAATACTTCATGGCATGCAGATCTGAGCCATTAAAGTGAGAGGTATACACATATCATATACTTGTCCATTCAGACAGCAATGGGTCACAAAATTAATTAATAACACCCAACTTAGCAATGATGAAAGCATTTCCTTCTTTGCCTGAGAGAGATTTGAATATGTTTATTTTTTTATGAGCATTAAACACCCAAGAGAAAATTTAATTTTTCTTCAAGCAAAGGGGGTGGATTATCCCAAAGGAAAACCATTGCTGCCACCATTCAAAAATCAAATGTGGAGAATTTGGTGTTGGGATGAATTTAATCTACACACAAGAGGCTGCAGATTCCAGATTTTCCTTTCATAAGGGGTTAGGGGCTATCGTTATATTACAAAAGGCCATTTTCGTCTTTTTTGAACCCCCTCCTCCCTTTACGAGGATCCATAAGATATGAGCCCCTCTCTATCCCCTTATTGCAATTACCAACACTGTCACAATAAATCAAATGGGCGTCTTTTTCTAAAAGAACAGCGTTTAGATTAGATGAAAGCATTTTTCATGTTTATCCACTGATCACCTCAATGTATAGATAAAAAGTACATTACTATCAGAGGAAAATTGTTTCTTTTATTTTAGAAGTGTCAGAATAGATGCAGGGAAGTGAAATAGGCATTTTGTAAGGCAGGTTGGTAACTACTCAAATAACTTTGAAGTAACAGTTTAGTAAGTGAGCATTTGAACTTAGGTGATCAAGGTTAATTGAAAATCTTTCTTCCTAAAAAATGCCTGAAATAATTAAATATCAAATCTTGTGTAAGATTCCTGATGAACCTCCCCCTTAACCATAGGGAATTTTAATGAGATAGCACAACACCTTGCCCCTAATACTTGATGTAATTTAAAGATCTAAATTTGGAAGGTATAATTGGAATGGATGAGGTTGCACATCCCAGAGCAGTTCAAAGTCATTTGAAGAAAGTGGGAAACAAATGGAGTAGGGTCACTTTTTTGGAGGCTCTAAGCAGGTATGGAGGGAGTGTTTTTGAAATCATTAGAGAGAGGCTTCACTGCTATGGAAAATTTTCCATTAACACTGCTGTGTCAATGAAATTCTCTTGTGGTAATGAGTTGGATTTCATATGGGAGTAATGTGAATTTCAAATGGAAATTACTTGGCTGACTTGTTAATAAGGTGGATTCCATGTGGGAAATAAGTGAATCTCATAAGCAAAATCAAATACATTCTATTTTCAGTTGAAACCATATTTCCAACTTGATAACACCAACTTGTGCTCACTGGGTTTAAGCTTGTTTTTCATGCCTGGTAAAACTGATATAATACTGGTAAAACTACCAATTCAATTTTATCATGTTTCATTTATCATCTAACTGACTAGGGTTACAAAAGTGTATATGTATCCTAAAGGTGAATAACATTCAAGAAGCATTGTAATCTTTAATACTCAGTTTAAGCCACTTCACTTAAAGGCAGTCTAAATTTTACTGTGGTAGGCAATGTCTATTTAAATATTAACTCTTATTCCTAGAATAAAAATTTCTCAATGTGAATAAGAAGTTATCACAGTCTCTCAATCTATGTAATTTAATTTCTATAGCCAATAAAAAGAAACTTGGATGGCTCAAATAATGTTATTTTGGTCAACTGGTGACCATCAATTGTGAGAGAGTTAAGACCTTGACAGCAAGAAGATATCACTACCTTAGCACTGTTTTATGTCAATTTTTTTATTACAAAGCTCTTTAGTCACTTGACATTGGTACGTCTTCTTGCTGTCAAGCCCTTTACCGTCCCCATTGATGATCACCAGTTGACCAAATTAACATAATTGAAGCATTAAAAGTTTCTTTTTATTGCCTATAGGAGTTAATCTCAATCTTCTCTTTGATATTGGAAATGCATGAATGCAATTTCCATGTCATTGTCATTTTTATTTTAGTTATTTCTCCTTTAGGGATACATACCTGACTGAAAATCATGATATAGGCTGATTGGGTATAGGTCTCTAGAATTGAAGCTCCTCTCATTCACTGAAAATATATGACATAATAACATGGATGCTTGCTTGTGGATGTGATGAACATTTAATGTACACATCTTGTTTTTAGCCAGCTTTATTAAACACTAGAATTACACTCACAAATCAACAGCAAAGTAGCTGTTACCATATTTCAACTTGTGAAGCTCAGCTGACTATGCATATTACAATGTACAAATGGTACCTCATCAAGCATACAACAATTTAATGCAAATCAATATAAACATTTGACAGCAAACACTAATATAAGTATTTGATGCATAAAAAAAGTGTCAAAATGCAATTTTATGTGTATTTGATTGTACATAATCTGAAGAGGCAACTTGGTGCCACCCATGGGCAGGCTCTGAATATTTCCTGCACAGTGCAAACGCTGCTTGGTTTACTGGAAAATATTATCAGTGAGTCATTACCCTTATAAACATGAAGGATTGGATGGCAATATACAATAGTGTTCATTCATCACATGATGAAAATTGTTAGCCCCTCATCATTATATCACAGTTGAAATGGAGTTTATTTTTAATATAAGAATGATGTTTGCAAAGAAAAGTAGGGTCTGAGAACTAAATTCATTATGTAGCATGGTTCTTATGCAGATAGAATACTATAATCATGGAAAGGATTTTTGACAACTTAATTGAGAGATCTCTGGCAAGCACACCATCAAATAACTTCCCAGAAAAATACTTTTTTTGCATGGAGAAGGAAGTAAATGAAAAGCAAATTTCAGAATTTAAATGAACACATGATATATCAGCCTAGATACAGTTCATTAAACCAAAGTGCCATTGGAATTTATATTAAGTTCGATTAAAATATTATTCACATACACAATGTACAATATTTGGTTGACAGAGCAGAGTATCATGGGAGCAACTCGGGGAAATTTGACATAATCTGCTTATATTTATGTTGGGGTTCTATATAAAATGATTTAATATGCATTTAAAGAACAAATTCATTTTCCATACAATTTATTACTCCCATTAGATGCACAGTGCCATAAATGAATTTTATAAGCCTTTGTATATATATGTGTGAATGTGGAAGAATAAAATCTTACAATGAAGAATAATTTTTCCACGTAAAAATTAAGAGTGAGTTTCAAATGGATAGAATCTAAGTTAATAAAAGGCTAACCTCATGGAATGCATAGATATAGCCACTCTTAGGATGGAGTTTTGACATCTTGAGGTAGCAAAGGGAAGGCAGAAGCAATCACTTTGATCTCATCTTTAGGTTAGATTGATAGCAAAATATTTGTTGGCAATTTACAACAAATGTTGCAAATAATCAATGTTGAATAAGCAAAGAAAAAAATACCCAAATAATGAATTACATATATGCATATGAACTTCCTTTGCTGTCGGAGTGAAATAAGGGACTTTTTCTGTCTCAGTTTCACTTTGGTAAAGATAACTTATCATTATTATTATTGTTAAAGTAACATTTTACTATGAAGGATTAAAATCAACTACAAAATTTATGGACTGTCTATTTCCTTTAAACATTTTGTGACATTAAATATAATATGGCTGTCCATGATCGCATTCTCCAGCAAATTTTCAAAATCTTAATTTTGTTAGTTAGTTACTTTTTAAAATGTTAGCAGAGCATATGATTCAAAATGAAATTGAGCTGAAATCAACCATTGTTCCTTCCATAAATGCCACTTATCACTCTGTTGATTTCTTGCTCTTGTTGTGTAATTTATCCCACTTAAGAAGAAATGCTTTTTTTTTAAGTACTCACTAAACTCAATTTTATATTTTTCATATGTGTATAATTTAGTTTTGATGAATGTAATTTAAAATAAACCATCAAAGAAATTATGGTTATATTGCACAAACATCAAGGCTCTATCTACTTAAAACCTACAAAGGAACTGCAGACATTCCTGGTTAATTATATTATAAAGCTCTTTAAACAAATTGGAGTCAATTCAGAGAAAGAAAAAACTAATCCACATTTTAGGAATGCCAAGACAAGATTTGTAGTCCCTATAAACCTTTGTGACATGACTATACAAGCAGGGATTTGTTACAAGAGGTCTCCAGTAAAGTATTCCATTGACACAAAAGTTACTGACTCGGAAAAAAACAAAGAATGAATCACAGTGTAAAGTATAGGTACCTACACAACAGGTCCACAAAACATCCATTTCCTTAGATATCCAAATAATGCACAATAAATGTCTTACTGTAAGGGACTTCCAGGGACATTAATAGGTACATCCAAATTAGAATTGTCATGGAAAGTTACAGATTTATAGTCAATTTGACTAGAATGTATGACATCTATTCCTCAAGCCACTACAATTCCATGATGACTGACTTCACATATTTCTTGAGTAGTACCTGAAAGAGTTCTCTCATAAATTAAGGCTAAATGAAATTTTCTTGGTGACACTTGATCTATGAGATGCTCAGGGACTGGATGACTCTTAGTGTTTCAATGACTGTTCTTTTTCTATGAATTCATTTCTTTACCAAACAAAAATGAATTTAGAACAATAAGAGAGATCAATGAATTTGGTCAATCCAAAAAAAGGTGAGGCTGAGTTATGAATAAAATCAATGAATCATGAAAGATGGCTTAAATAATACCTGATATATTGTTTTGAAGTTTTAAGCTCACTTATCTATTAAAAAGATGATAATGACTACTGGTATAGTGTTATCATTTTTCAGTCTGTTCATCTATAGCAAGAAAATGGCACAATTACCCACCCAAGAACGTGAGATGAAAAAGAAAATTACGTTGAGGGGTGATTTGCTGAATTTATGCATTTGGCAAGATGCTTTTCCATAAGGGTTCAAAACATACACAAAAATAAAAGTGCACTGAGTCTAATAAGGATAATGTTGATGAAGGACAGAGACTCAGAATTACATCAAACTCAGTTGAAAATCATGCTTCAGAAGAGGAATCACTGAAAGAATGCGGCAGTATGCACAACAGCACAACTGATTGCATATAAATATGCATTGGTGAAGTTGTTGAACTTTTTAAAATGTTTTTGAAAACACCAAAATTGCCAGCAATGAGTTAACATAAAAAGCCTTTAAACTAAAAGGTAAATCTATGATGATTCAATGCAACCATTAACCAGAGAGTGCAATATTTCCTTGAGTATAAGAAGCACTTTGTGAGCATTAGAACACAATTTTAAATCACCTTGCATCCCACTTAGCTATGACTCAAATTAAGCATCCTGTTGAGAAGTAAATGGCAGCAGTAACTGTCAAGGAGCTCAAGAAATTGATCTCAGTTAAGGGGTGAAATGCTCTAATTAATTAACTCCACTGGCTTACTTGCCCTCTTTTTCAAATTAAATTTCTACAATGCAAGTTTTCATGCAGAAACATCCATTTGATAACCATGAAAACACTTTAAAACAATGAATAGAAAAACAGTAGAATGCAATGGATAACAGAACAAGACACACTATGCCTAACTCATTCTCAGAAAATATAACAGCAATTTAATGCAACCAGTTCTGCACAATGTGCACTCTGCCCAAGAGGTTGTCCACAAAACAATTTTGATATTTCCTTCCCCTTTAGTATTCATTGTCACTTTTGTTTAAATTGTGAGCAAATAGTTCATTCAGCATTTCTTGCACTAGGGAATGTTATTTCTTAATTATTTTGAGTTCTTGCTCCACAAAAATGCCTTCTAAGGAAAAGTGGCAGTGGTCTTCCTGATCACCATTTTTGGCAGTCTGCAGATATTACAGATTCATAACACATAAAGCAACATAACGAAATATCCACGGGTGATAAATGTGCCATTAACCAACAATTATGACACTTCAAAAATCCACTACCACCCAAAAAACGAATTCAAGCTCCTATAATGCTGGAAACTTCGTTATAATCAAGTAGGCAAATCACTTAATTGCAAAGAATGCCTCAGAATGTGAATAAAGAGATATGGTAATCATGATTAATCAGCCTTGAGGCATAATTCAACCTGGCATTTTCAATCTTCACTGTGTCCTGTTAATGCATAAAGTTGGTTCTTATGCATCCGCAAGACTGAAAAAAAGTGTTCCCTTCATAATCACCTTCATATGCCTTATAAAACATGGTTCCAACATTTTCATCCACCCTCATACCATGCAACATTTCTTTTTCTTTTGCAACTGACAACTGCAAGCATTGGCTCCACAGTTTCCAAATACATGCTCCAACACTTTCTCTCTCTCACAATTTCCGTTTCATCACTTTGAATCACATTAATTAGCAGACACATTCACAGATTATAAAGAAAGGGTGGGGGATATTTGGAGGTGGGGAGAGGGGAGACTTTGAGTGATGGGTTGCATAAAACACTGACAGGACAAAGCGTTTGGCTCTCACCAAACCAAGACATACACCTCCCTCTCTCTCTCTCTCTCCCTCTTTTTCATCAAGCTGGATGACCTCTCCGATGGTGGCCGCATTATTACAGATGCATTTCTTTCCTTCTCCTTTCCCCTCCCCATCCTCTCTTCCCCTTGAGAGGGAGAGAGGAGACAAAAAAGGTTGTTGGCGGGTGGTTGTGTCGCCACCTTTCTCACTCAGGTGTACATTTGGAGTAGGATGAGAGTGCCGAACACGGTGCAGAGGAGTACGCCCAGGGTGGGAACCACAAGGAGCAGCTTGAGTGGCACGTGCGGGAAACATCCAAATGCGGAGGACCCCCCCGGGCACAGGTGGGGTCATACGCCCCCCTCGGCTATCTCAGCTCCTCCAATGATGGGCACGGACAACGCCATCGTCCCGCTCCCACCACTCCCGCCCCCTGCACCCCTCATGCCTCCCCCTGCACCCACGGATCCGGAGCCGCCCCCGGAGAAGAGGGAGGGAGGCCTCTCGCTCCCACTCCGGCGAGACTTCCCCGTGAAGCAGAGGCAGCCGGAGTTGTTGCGGCTGCGCTTCAGTGATTTGAGTGGTTTCTCCTCCTTCTCCCTTTCCAGGGCACATTTCTGGTAGTAGTCGTAATCCTTGAGATACCTGGGAGTTCGAGGGTGATTAAAGGCATAATTAGTCGAGTTGGTAGGGAGAGAAGTGAACTGACACAAGATAACAACAGAAAACACCACAAAATAGTAATCAATTTTTTTTCAGTCTTACTAGAAGGAACTTAATTTTAAAATGCTATGCTTTTCAATCTCAAAGACCACACTAGGTGCATAAAACAAGAGAAAATGAATGTCGGGTCATATAAAACCAAAGATACCGATAATGTAATTAAAATGCAATGCACACATGAAAATGCATTAACAATCAGCTAAATGCTCTCTTCAGGAAAAATATTATGTTAAAAGTTTGTTTGTTGCTTTCTAAGAACACCATTGAATGATTATTCACATTATTTACCTCTTACCTAAATCCTTTTTATGTACACATATGATATAATTCTATTCAATGCAAAATGAAAGGACTTAGAAATAGTATGTTCAAGTTAGAGTTTGAATCTATTTGAAAGATTCCCTTGAATGCAGAGCTTTGATTTATCTCATGGCATAGTGAGAGCCAAAAATAAAGGGTTTAGTATTTACTCTGATATCGAGATCTTAACAAACTACAGAAATATGTATAGATAACATCCTTTTGCTAGAAAAAGTTTGTACATCCAAAGTGTGGCAAAACAGGATTGCATTGACCCTAAATGAAAGCTCTATTTTTGCTCTTTGCTAGGAATTAATAAAATCCCCAACTAATCTTAAAGTAAAAAGGTTTTCAAACATTGTTATAGGTTCCAAATTTATCAAATATAACATTTAATTAGCATTCAAACTTGGATTAAAAGTAATTTTTTATTTTAACTCACCTCAATTTGAAATTTTGGTGCTTGCATATCTCCAATTAATATCAAATATTATTATTAATAATTTAAGAGTATCGTAGAATTAAATCCAATCATATTAGTAATTTAAAAGTGATAAACAGAGGAGAGTTAAAACATAGATATTGCATAAATGCATCTCACCTAATGAATTATAATGCTAATGAAATAGAATTCTAATGAATTTATATAATGACCAGTTTTTATTCAAATGTTTGCAAATGCCAGCTTTTGCAAAAGCACACTTACAATTCCTAAGGTTATTTGACTGCTTTCAGACCAGACTGTACAAATATATTCCAGTAGCGCAAATAGAGAAGTTAATTAAGTTGATTAAGTTCAGACATAATGGTCAACTTATTTTCAATAGCCATTCAGATTTTCCTAGATAAAAGTGGTTGAAGTTTAACAATATTTGTAACTTACCAAACAGGAGGCCAGCGATGTTCACTAAGGTATGCTTGATTATCTGGATGTAAGCTTTTAAGTAATTTTGGTGATGTTTTGCAGATCTTATTGTAATTTGAGCATAAATAGCTCATACACCAATCAGCCAGTTGGTCTGCGTTGTGAAGCTAAAACATTGTTTGAAATTATTTGTCAGCTACTTCATTATAATGATTACATTTTAAATATCAAAATCATTTACGTACAATCCATAAAATTAGAAAAATATTGACACATTGAAAAGACTACAAGAACCTCATGGCTACCAACGTTATTTCAATTATTTCAAAAGACTAAAATGCCTATAAATTCAAGTATTATTTAGCATAATTTTGAAAACTCAGTGATAAAAAATAAATATGTGCTTCCTAATATACATATGCCAATTTGTTAAATTTGGACACCGGTAAATTGCCAAACAGTTCATGTCCACTTTTGGATTCCATTGGATGCCAGCATACAAATCATACTTAAGTGGCTATTAATTCTCCCCTCAATTATGCAATTGTTTTTCAATTTCCATATTACTAGTACGAGTTAGTTGCTTTGATAAGTAAGTATTAGAGTCCATTTCTCAAATGTTTATTCACATAAAGATTAAGAACATAAATTCATCAATGTATATACGAGGATAGGCTGAAAACTAATACACACGTGCTTGTAGACCAGAAACAAAAACAAATAGCAAGTTTGGGCAAAAAAGTACATTAAAGTACAGCTCTTAAGTTTTAAAATCATATATTTATTTTTGAACATAGTCACCATTAAGGCTAACACATTTCTCCCAACGTGTAATAAGTTTTTTCAATCCGTCACTGAAAAACTCTTCCGACTTTTCTCGACCCAGGACTTGACAGCTGCCTTCACCTCATCATCTGAGGTGTAATGATTACCCTTGAGGTGTCTCTTGTATTAAGGAAAAAAATAAAAATCGCTAGGCTCAAGATTGGGGGAAAAAGTAGGGTGTAAAATCGAGTCAAATTTCAGGTTTCGCAGAGCCTCTCCAGTTGTGCACGAGGTTCGTGGACGATCTTTGTAATGTTGAAAGATTATTGGCTTCAACATGATAAACTCGACCATTATGATCTGCCATACACTTTTGAGTGATTCACCCGTCATTTTGAACCAAATTTGAGGAGTTTGTGATGTTTATTGTCTGTGACAGTGATCGGACGTCTGCTGGGTGTTACATCAAAAACTTTTCCAAGCTTGCAACCCTGAAATCTTACTACCCATCAATTTATAGTGGACCTATCAACAGCATCGTCACCATGAACAGCCTTTAAACGACAATGAATCTCAGTAGGAGCCACTTGTTAAGTCACGCTGTTTAACTGGCTATTGACGTGGCACTAGAACATACCTTCAAACTTCTACTTCTAAAAATACACTGGATGAATGTAACGACCTCAAACTTACACATGCATGTTGAGGAGGAATGTTACTTCCACATGCCACCAAGAGTGCTTCAGAAGGCCATTTTGTTTGTGGTCTAAAAACATGTGTGCATTAGTTTTCATTCTACCCTCATAAATATATATCTCAACAAAAACCTATGTAAATGAATAACATGATATACATTGAATTATTTTCCATTGACTTTAATGAAGTGGGCACCATGAGGAAAGCAATACATGTATCTTCAAGCCTTAAATACAGTTACCTCCTTAAATGGTGATACATAAAATTTGAAAGCAGATCTCAATTTAACCTGGGATGATTCCCAAAATCTTCAACATTTTGTGAAAGGATACAATATCTTTTTGAAGCTAATATTTTTTAAATTCAGAAACAAAAAAGCAACATGCTTACCTTGCATGGTTCCACCAGACAGAGGCAATCTTCCACGACATCAGTGTTTCCTGGCATTTCTAGAGGTGTCTCCCCTCCGTTCCCTGAATTGGAAGCATTGGTAGCTGCTATGCGTGCCTCCATTTGATTGACCACATTTCTCTCAACTAAGTGCACCAGGCGTGGAAGGCAGAGACGATTGGCTAGCTCAAGGAGGTCCAAACAGTGCTGTGGAGTGGATGATGGTGGGAAAGCTGGGATTTCGTCTGTATACAGGTATGTCAGCAATCGCCGGAAAGTATCCTCTTTCACACCCGGAAAATGGATCTAGGTAGAGGCAATTATTTAATTACAAATCATGTTTTGCCTTGATTAGATAATTATGCACAACCATTAAAATAGAGTACTATGAATTGTGTGTTAACTTATTCAATCTTAGAATAAGAAAACTACTAATTCAAGGGAAAAGTTTGATCCAATATTATAACTTTAATAGAAAATTTGTCTATAAATTATAGTATTCACTTAGCTCTATGCCATAATAGTGTGGAATCTGCGTCATGATTTTTCATGCCAACACTGCGCATTGGGTGGAAAGTTGACTGTCAACTTACGTCAGCACCAAAGTATTGGCCCAAGAATGCTACTTTTTTGTTTACCAGAATATAAGAGCCATAAATTATTACCATACATTAAAATTTACTGATGAAATTGATTTCTTCTTATTTTAAGTCGTGAATTGCAAAAATTATTGATTATAATGTATATTGAAGAGAAAATGCACTGAAATGATTTGGAGAGAATTTCCTTGAGTTGAAATTGTTTTGCTTGTTTTCAGTCCGTACACAAGCTACAATTGGAGTTTCTTAGAAAATTTTTTTGTACTTGACTTACGGTACAATTCACCATAGCAAAGGACCTTGCTAGTGAAAGAAAACATATATGGAAAGATATTAAGTTCAACCAATTTTATTCAAGCTTAAATATTAAAGCTATGACTAGAGGAGAAATATGATGTTAATTTATTATATCTTTTATTTAGTGATACTATAAGAAAACTAAACAGTGATTTCCTTTTAATGAATATTATATCAAATTATAATATTTAGCATTCAAATTAGAATGTCGAAGATGCATAGATATAACAAAACTAGATAAAATATCCAAAAAAACAGGAACAGTTATCTTCCTTTTACCTATCATTTTTGATTTAGAAAACCCTTATTGCAAGTAATGCAGGATCACATCAAAGGCTACTGTATCCTTACTTTTCCATCCTTTCATGCAAATAAAATCTATAGTTTTCACAATTTTTACATTTCACTTTCCCATAAGAGATGTTTCCATAATTTTGGAAAGAATAAATTCTTGAATCATTCAATATTAAAGTGGTCAATCTTCCCAGTCATCACTTAACACCTTACTTCTAAAACTTGAGTTATTTTTTTCATAGTGACTTGCTTCTTACCACTTTTGACGAACTTTCTCTGAAATCCCCAGAGAACATGGCTCGCATCATATCACACCTGGCCATTAAGAGAGCTCGATGGGCCAATAAGGAGCCATCTTCCAGCTGGAACACTACATCCGAGAAGAGACCTTGCCCAAGACATAACTCGTGCAGTCGATTCCTCACAGCCTAAGAAAGAGCCAATCATCATACATGGTAATTTAGTAATGAACTACTCAAGGAAAATTGACAGTGGAGGACCATGCAACCAGGGTAGTGGCAGATCCAGAAAACTGAAGAAAGAATTGAATACATTTGAATTAAACAAACAAAACTTATTTTTCCAATTCTTCCTGCCTTCAGTTCAACTCCTCCGTCTCCTCTTTCCCCCTGAACAAAATATTGAGGTCAGAAACCTTAGATTGTGAGCTCTGAATCAGAGTGAGTGTTCAAGTAAGGGAAGTATTTAAGGACACCAAAGAGAACCCTAAAAAGAGTCCTCCAAGGGCAGAATTAAAGGAAGATGTATTTTTTATTTAGAATAAGATTACAATTTGTAAGTTAAATAATATATTGAATCTGAAATCAGCCCACATGTATTTTTAAGTAATTAAAATTACTGGAGTGTACGCATTCAAAGTTATTACATTTATTGTTTTCAGAACAACATTTCATTACTAGCATCAACTCCACCATTGCAGAACCACATAGTACGATGCCATTGAAGACTTTATCACCTTGGTAAAGGGTGATACAATCTTTTGAGTACCATGTGTTCAATTCAGCAAAAAGAAAATGTATAAGATGTAGCATAAAATTAGTACTAATGATGGTATTTTAGGGTGAGGGAAAGGAGATAAATTTTATGTCAAAAAAATGGGCGCAAATTTTCAAATGAACTGTGGTGAGTACTTTTATCAGAACTTTGTGGTGGATGATCAATTGAATCATAGGGATGTAGATAACCACTCAGGTATTATGATTGCACACATTATTTTAGCTCTCAAATTGCCAAAGCAAAAATGCCAGAATAAAGTGTGGCTTTCATGTCATTTCTACATTTTTCTCTGGCTGAAAAGAATAACTTAGCTGGTCTCCCAGTAATTATGTATAATCAATGAATTTATATTACCTTTTTGAACTGCTGTTTGAGATCAGTATTGATGAATTCTTCATGGGCTTGAATATTGGAAACGAAAACTAGCAGTTCTGGGAGATCTAAAAATTCAGCAGCTTGACGAATTTCCTGGATGTCAAAAGATGAAAAATTAGTTCAGGATACTATAAGGAATGTGAGAAATGAACATTTAATCAAAAATCAACCTAACGAGAATAATGAGAAAATATAATATTGAACCCAAAGGAGCAAGAACATAAGATATGGCTGAGGTTAACATTTTTTTCAGTCCATTTTGACTTTCAATTGTATAAATTTGACATTTGTGTGTCAGATTAACTTGATAGGTCACTTTTTATGCCCAAAGTTACACATACTATGTATCCAGATTTTTTAACGATACCAAATAATGCAACATTTAAAAACTTATACTTCAATGTAAGTATTACTGCTTTCAGGAAGAATTCAACATGAAAAAATCCTACTCTATCTAACTCAAAAAAGTACTGCCAAATTTAGGTTTATAGAATTTCTAAAACTATAAGTATAGTAACCAAAAACATCAAATTTAGAATGGAAAGAAAGAAAAATTACCAATGGCATCTGATCATGATTGCCTCCATTCTACTACATATTAAATTGTGTGTAGTACAATGCAAGTATAAAACTAAGTTTTCTCTTTCATTAGTATATAGCATTTATTTATGGAATGTTTATTACAGTTTATGATATGGCTTTTGTAATTTTTAACGTTCATACTGAATACATATAAACACAGACACACACGAAAAGCAAAATACAAAAACAGCTACTAGGACATGTGATATTAAATATTAGCAACACCATTGCTGTAGAACACATATAGCTTCTAAAGATACATTTTATACAACACAGCCATTCAGTATAACATTTCATTACCAACTGAAAAACATTTAACTATGCTAATATTCTTCACTACAAACAAAAGCAAAAAGAAATAAATATAATATGGGATTATGTAAAATGGCAGAGGGATTCAGTGTGTACTTTTGGAGAGTGAATATGCTGATCTACTATTAAATCAAATGACTGTACCAAGGAAGAGGAATGCTTAAGGTGGTAGTCTAGTATGCCCAGGTTTTGAAAAGGTCTTTTGGTGTTCTGGTAAGAGATTGTGTTAGGATGAAAAATATTGGGTTAGAAAAATCTAATATTCCCATTGACAACAGTAATTACCAGCAATAGTCCAAGAGGCACAGTCTGAAAGAAACATAAGACAAAGTTGATATGTGTGTTGATGATACAGGGCATCCAAATTAGCAGCCCAACATCATGAATGGCACACCAATCAATTTGAAATAAATCCTCATGATTTCACACAAGCAAAGACCGCCATTAATATCAAATTCACATAGATATAATTTATTTCTATGATAAATATAAACAATTCTAGTAAATAGTGACATATACATTTACTCTTAAATATAAATTAGTTGACAAGTTAATCTTTTTTGTTCTGGGAATCGTTCAGACCAAAAGATATGTACATAATTATCTACAATTGAATGAAAACTTAAGATTTATTTTTGAGAGTAATAATATGATATAGAAAATCATGTATAATGTATATATTAAAGGCACAAAAATTGTACATGTGATAGAATTTACTTATGTCACCAATATTAAACTATTATTTTACAAAAAGTTCTCAAAAATACAGTAGCAATGCTTGATTAGTATCAACTATAAGAAATGCATGGGAAATGTTTAAATAATTCATATCTATATCTCAATAACAGAAAATAATACAAAATCTCAAAGAAAATATTTAGTCTTTGGTGCAGCAAGGATAGATTAAAGCTTGTGTACTTAAGGCATATAAGAGTTCCAAGAATAGCTTGTCAACCATGAGTAAATGCCATGCCATTATTTTGGATGAAGTAGGCTTTTATGATCTAATAACCAACCTGGTGCATTCAGAGATTTAATAGCTAATTACTTTACTCATAGATGAATGGATTGAACCATTTAATTAAACCTTGTTTATTAATTACAAAAAAAGTCAGAGAACACTATTGACAGTGGTATATTTAGGCATAGACCTAGAAGGCTGGGGTCTTGGCAGCTAAATGTTCCCACAATTTTCAAGTGAAGTATGATATTGAAAAATCAATTAGAGAGATAAACTCAACTGTGTAAGATGGATAGAGTAACATTTTCTCCAGGCCTTGAGGTAGCAAATAACTAAATTCACCACTGACTGGGAGCTTCAACTTTCTCTAATGACAAAGGAATAGTAAGTCAGGGATGCCATAGCAAGACAGTTAAAATTATTGGAATACATTGATAAGAATAGCATAATTGATCCTCTCATATCTGGCAGTACTTTATTGGACTGTTTTTAAATGAGTGTTTGGGGGGAAGGGGGTTAAGGAAACAAAAAAAAACTTATTTGAAAGACAATTTCCAACATGAGTAGCATTTAAATGGCTTACAATTTCATGATTTATATTTTTCCATTTTTTTTAATGTTGCATTAGCTTTCTAAATTAGGAATATCAACTCTGGAAAATTGTATTTAGAGTGTAATATCTAATTGATGCTCGTGTTTGCATATATTCAGCTTTACTGAACTGAATGTAATCACTAACTTTGAACCTTAACTAAGTTAATTTCACCATCTTTCATTCATTTGAATTTAAACTAGTTTTCCCCATCTGCAACTCTCTACCTGGAGTAACCATGGTGCTTTGCAGAATTGTTTTATTGAAAAAGGGTTGGGATTTACATCCTGCACTTACATGTATATAAGGGCAAAAAACTAATTAAACATCTGCTTGTTTTTTCTGTTCCACTCTTACAACAAAACCAATGAACAGATTGAATTTACATTTGCTAATGACATACATTGACACTTTTTGCAACATTTAAACATCTTAAAATTTTAATTTGTGGCTCTAGTTTGAACTCAGAACTGTTTATGTGTATCAATGATGTGTAATGGGAAGTATGAAAATATTCCCTGTATGAAACATTTCACTGACTCATTAAAATATTAAATAGTAAACCTAGAAGTATATTTATTGAACCAAAATGCAACTAATAACTTATAATTTATTATTCTATTATTTTTTCATCTCAGTCACATTTGGGAAAAGATACCAATAAATACCATTATTACCAGTAAAATAAATTACATCTGTGTGACGATTGAATTTTGAATAATAATGGTACGTTCAGACATAAGTTTTACGTGATAATTATTTTTAAATTAAATGGTCTAGGGTAGAATAATACTGCTATAGTTGTAGGTGTTATTTATCATACATATCATGAACAGTTGAAGTATAGCAGACTGTGCATTAAAGTCAGTTTGATTGGGAAGAAATTCTATTTTAAATTAAGCACCTAAATCGCTAACTTGAAGTAGACTGCTATTATCTATTTGCATTACAGTTGCACTTGACAAAGAAATTCATACGTGGGACAACACATTTTATGCATAAATTATTAATGATAATCCTAAAGTAGACCAGCTGATATCATATAGGGTCTCTTATTATAAGTCTACTACATTTAAGGATGGATTATGTAGATAGGAATTATGAAAGAATTGGATATCACAAGCATATTTCAGATTTTTAAATCCCTCTGTATTAAATTTCTATACAACTAGTTTGATTTATACAGTTGTTCAAAACGTTTATAACATAATAGCTAATTTATGTTTTCATTAATTGTAGATGAGGCAAGATATTATGCATATATTTTTCAATGTTCATTAAAATAAAAAGCTATTAATGCCTTAAGGTATACCATAAAAAAAGAATGTACTATCTTTTTAGACTGCAGACCTCAAATACATGTATGTATGTATATATATATATATTTGGAACGATGAAAATTATATGAAGTGAAAAGAACTTTTCAATTCAAATAAAATGAGGAATTATGACATAACTTTTGTGAATGATTTTCCCATTTCCTTCCATTCATGTAATTGGTTGATATTGTTGACATATATTATGGAAAATTTAAAAGGAAATAATGCCATTTCAATATACTTATGTTGTATAGTTATTCACTGCCAAATATTATAATGGTATTATGATTATGTATGCATTATAGTAGCCATATTAGCAAACCTTATGACTCAAAACTGATAGCCAGAGATGGGAAGTTCAATAGTTTCAACAATTTTATACACATAATTTATTTAAAAATAATATGAAATATTTACAATTGGTCTTGCCAGACTTTATAAGAATAGAAAGTTCACTATCAAACTTCTCAATAAAAAATACCGACATATCAATAATCTGAACATCAGAAATATTGTAACAACTCATCATCATAATTTTGACAAGAGTAAAATTGTCTTCTATATGTATAACCATATATTAAAAAGGAAAATATATATAGTAAGCCTGAAGCACCAAGGGGAATGTCTCAAAATTTAGAAAATAATTTATTCATTAAGAGGCATGTAATTAATAGAATAGAAACTAAGTAACTATGTATGTATTTATCTAAGAAATCTAGTATGTAGGTGTATGACAAAATTATCTCTTGATACCTCTTAAATAAGAAAACAAGGATAGAATACCTTCAAAATAAAATACACTCCATAATGTACCAAAGTCAATTCTTAATTCAGTGGTTTGTGAAATTAATTGTGCCAATTCCCCAAGAGGAAGTGTCTACACAGATACACTGGCTGTGTATGCACCTCTACAGACTATTTAGGTGACTAAACAGGTATACAGCCATCTGTGCAACCACCTAAGCAGTTTGTGAAGCTATACCACAGTTCTATTAAGCTATTCACAGTAGGAACTTTCCCTAGGGTGATGAAAATAAAAGCTACTATTATTATTTAACTTGATGCAGCAAAGTCCTTAAGTTTCAAAAAATTATTTATTATTCAATATTTACCTAAAATAAACAGAAGATTTACCTTGCAAATTAGATATTGACTAATCTCATTAAACTGACTTTGCTATTATCATTTATCAGTTTGGTTTCATGTGAATCTAAATAGACAAAGTTTTACCTCTTTCGCAATATCCAAAATACTCCTAATATAAAATTTATAAATGACATTCTTTTAATTGTTTTTACTTTTATAGGCATTTTATTTGGACAGATTCATTTCACCCTTGATTACCTAGTTCTTAAAATTGTAAATTAATAAAGAATAATTCTGATGATAATTATTCACCAGTACAAAACCCAAAAAAATATAAACATAGTACTTGAGAGCAGAAATATAATTAAAGTTGAAAATTTTCTTTGAGATGGCATAACATAAAGTCTTTACATGGCACATTCTATTATGAACTCTGCAATTGATATCAACTCAGAAGTAAGCATGTGGCTTTATTGAAATGCACAGGACATTACAAAGACTGCTTCAAGTCTGCAGTGCTATATTACCATGATTTACCAAGGAACAGTGATAACATACCATTCCCCAAAGCTAAATATAGAAGTTGATTCTAATAAATGTTTTATGAAACTATAAGTGAAGATTTGGTCCTCAAATGTTCCTAGTTATGCTACCACCAAAAGACTTGTGATTATGTACCTGTTTTGAAATGCATAAAATGCTTAACCATGTAGGAAACTGTGTGAGTAGTGATTGTATTTGAAACAACACAAATGATTGCATTTAATATTCACAACAACTATTGTATTGCTGTAGTGTTGTTCCTTAGGAACTTTAAAATATCCTGGCACCTGATCCTTCTCCTAAGGGTACCCAGTTAACTTTTTTACTTTTACTCCTAGTTTTGTGGGTTGCTCCAATGATTTTATTTGAAACTAAGTATGGATCACAGAGTCCATGGTAGTTCATGATGTTTAACTGGGCATGGAATATGTGAATTAAAATGCATTTAAGAGGAGTAAATACAAACAATGTGGTGAAACTCAATCACCATACATGTAGATTGATACATGAGTATACAAGTAAACCATGAAAAAACATATTAATCAATCACATAAAAAGACTTAAAAACTTCCCTAGACTGCTACTGATTTCCTCAAGTTCCCATTCTTGTACCAATCTTGACTAAACGATGAAAAGCCTTAACTTTTTCAGCTAATATTCATTTCTTCCAACTAAAACTTTGCCACATTTACTTGGTGCTCAAGGCTCACTTTTTTACGTAATCTGCCTCAAATTTAAAATGGAACTATTTGATGTTTTTACAGAATGTAAAATTATAGATTACACTGAAAATGGTCCATAAAACATTGGTTAATGCACTAGGCATTAAAGCAGGGTGATTAAACCAGAGACATAGCAGTCGATGAATATACTGAAAGTCTTATAAAGTAAATAAAATATCTGCTACAAACTATCTTCTTTATGATGATAATTTCACATGTTTCATTGTTTCAAATACATGAGACAATAATTAAATTAGGTACTCAGAAAATATGAGGGCTCTTATAAGTATTACCACAATCAAATAGTAGGATTCTATAGTGCCTAAGTACCTACATAAAGCTGGGAAAGATGATACATGCACTTAAATTGCCTTTACCTGTAACCAGAACATGTTGGCAAAATATGCCCAAGTGTGAAAGACTGACACATTTAAAGTATTATGCAGCAATTACCCAATTATTAATTGCATATGAAATTTCATCATGATTAAATTTTGAATAAGATTGGCTTTTCTTATAAGTATAATGATATAATCATGAAATTTTGTGATGATGGGACTGAAGATAAATTTCAGCAATTTCAAGATTTACACAAAAGGAATAGGTATTTGCACAAACTATTCACTTAGTGCCAGAAATTCTTTTGTTTATGATATTTATGGTTTGCTATTTTATGTCAACATATTCCTGAAAATTGTACGTTAGTCTGGAATAATTTTAGGCTTGCACGGAGTATTTTTGTTTCTCTATTTTATTAAAAAACTCTGATATCATAAATTATTTTTCAACATAGAATTGTGAAATAATGTATTAATTTAATTTTCCTAAATGCAGTGGTAAAGGATTGAGTAGATATGTTAATAAAGGTAGGTATTAATGAAACCAGCCACAATATCTAATCACCCACTAGTAAAAAATCAATTATACAACTTTCTTGAGTGGCATGAAGAAGGGAACTCGAGGGGCTATGATGCTAATGGTAAAGGTCACCTTGTCTTAATTTGATATACATATTTTTCAAAACTTAAGATACAGCTGGATTAAAGCCATTGTTACAAATTAAATTAGGTTGATTAAATCATTTATTTGTGCACCATTCATGCACAAATAAGTGACTTTGAGGGCAATGCTATTTGAGAGGATGCAAGTTTCTTATTTTGCAGGGTACAGGCTTTTGGTGCAATAAGAAAGAAATATCTTTCCATGTAGGGAAATAATGAGACAAGCAGAGAGATTTTCCTGGAATTCAATTGTGGCTGGTATACTCTAGCTTTTTCATTTTTCTCAGTACAGAAAATTGCAAGAATCAACATTCAATTGATTCATAAATTATTTACATATATGTATGTACTCGAATAATTTTTTTTCTGCTCTACATTTAAAAAAACATATATATGATGACTGGAATATTAAAGTGGTCTCACAAATTTTCTTAATCCCTTACCCAGTTTTTCTTCCATTATATTCTTAAAGGTTTTAAGAAAATATTCTAGTCATAATGAAATAACTGTATGTGCAAAAAATACCTCCAGGAGTGCAACAGTGATTGGAAATTGGAAAGGAAGTACCTACACGAAATTTAAAGCTACTAGGAGTGGAACATGTCACCATGAGATATGATCATTATCAAAATAAATTTTCTTGAATTCTATCATTTTTTGCCTCATCAAGAAAATATTTTCATGATTAAAAAGCTTATATTAGCCAATGGAATGACTTATCATGGCATATAGTTGAAGGAGTTTCAGGAAATGAAAGTTATTTTAGTTCTTACCACTGCTTTGGAGAAAGAGAAGAGATGATGTGAGATAGAAGGAGAATAAAGAGAGTTGCAGTTCACAGATAATGTGCAAAACACATCTTGGTGGATGCACAACAATTTATCTAAATTTGAATTACCATTCAGGGCTCTTTAAGTGCACTCCCAACTTGAGCATTTTCACTCCATTTACAAAATTAGTGAGCTCCAAAATAATGGGATGAATTAATCCTGGATATAACAACAAATATCATTACTAGTTTCTCAGGTATCAAACCTTGAGAAAAATGCTTTTTAATTCTTTAGATTCTTCCTACACTTTCAGAATCAGATAGAAATGATATTTAGAAGAAGGGAGAGCACTTGAATAGGGATATAGCATTTACACAAGTACTTGATCAAATTTTGTTCTAATATGTGTAACTTACTATCTAAAAGCATTTTAAGTTATGACACATCAATGAATGAGACCATGCAGGCTACTGAAAGTGTTTATGAGGTGTACATTTGTACTACAAGGATGTTACATTTGTTTACAAGCATTCATTCAATCACTCATTCAAATTACAGTCACTCACATTTCTAGACCACATAGTTATACACTACATTAACAACTGATGGGTTAAATGCATGCCATTTTATGAATGCCCACCATATTAACCTGAGTTTAAGATTTTTTTTTAACAGTCATGAATAATCAGTTTTAGGGGTTTTAAAATTGAGCCAACTACATAAATTCATATATAAAGAAATAATTAAAGGACTTTGACTTCATCCTTAATTAACTAAAGTGATTATTTTTGACAGAATTAACAGTTGCCTGAATATCCTAATTGTAGAGTTCAAGTTGAAACATGGTGAGATTTCCAGAGGCTGTAGAAATTGAAATAGAACACTTTAGTCAATATTTAATAAATAAGGAAATGTATGTGAGACATAAATGTATACAATGAAAACATTTTAGGGGTTTACCTTCATCCAGATGCATATAATGCCAAATTAACCTAATTCATACCAAGGTAGTCTTACTTTTATTTGCCACAATATTTTAAAAGGAACATTAACACTCACCCTACTCATTTGTTTCTTTATCCACCTTGTGCAAAAATGTGCAATTTTCTGCTCATTTAAGTTCACCAACTGAAAAAATGATTGTTTATGCTTCTATTGTGGTCAGACTAATACAAACACATGCATGTTCCACATAATTTTGGAAGCTTGTAGGAAAACATAACAAGCTTAGTATCTTTTTGAAAAATTTACCAACAGTCATATTAAAGACCAATATCAGTAATCTTAATTTGGCAAGATTTCATATAATCAGTTGAATTTTATGTGGCCTTCATGCATTCAGCTACATAGTTTGCCATCAAATAAACTGCCTTGAATGAAGAGTAATTATGAGATATAATTTTGAGAAGTAATTATTACGTATAGACTTAGAAGAAGAAAGTTTAAACTTGTTTTAAAGCAAGGCTCAAAGCAATTTGCATAGTCAAAATTTAGAATCTATTCATCAAATTTTGTTTTTTCCCTTGTTTTAGAAACATATTCCACTAAAAAATCATTATAAAATACATTATCATACTGCTGGTTGCAGATACAATCATTTTCAAATCAGACCATTTCTCATTCCAGGGGGCAGCTATCATATGATTTTATGTTTGGCTCTCTGATTGGTTTTCATGCTATGATATGTCTTTTAATTAGGTGGTATGTACCTAAATTTATCTGACCTTGTGTAACATATGAGCCATTGTACTTTCAGGTTAATATGGTACTTCTGACAACTCTTTTAATAATTTTAAATGAGAATGAATGTAGTGCTTTAAAATACGTAATTATTGAGAAATGTCATACTTTAAATTTGAAATTCTTGTTGGCCAAATTAGTTAAAGAAGAGCAATTGTTAAATTTTAAAGGGGAAACAGATAAATGAAGGGGGAACATCAAATGTTTACATACCTGTAGATCACAAAACCGACTGTCAATTGATCCCGTGTACAAGAATTGAAGACACTGCTGCATTGCCTGCGGTGTCACCAACTTTGACAATGTGATAACGGTTTGGACTGATGATGTTGGCCTTCCTTTGTGATCTAAACCTTCACACTACAGTCAAAAGAAAATAATTAATGTTAAAATGCAATGTAGGTACACTAATTTTTAAATTTCATACTGGTTTCTGAGATTGATAACTAACATGATGACAATAAATCACCCCATGGAGATATCTACTATTTTAACATAAAATGATCATGTCTTCATTGAAATTTCCTTCCTTCTGCGATTTATGCTGAGTAATATAAATGAAATTATAACAGTTGCATTTTAATCATTCCCCATTCATTCAAAAGTTAAATGCCATATCAATATACGCTACTAATAAATATGCTCTACCAATATACACATTTACACAAAAGAGTAATAATTGCTTATGATATTTTATTGAGAATTTATAGCTTATATTCAATAGAATTTTCTCATCAAACTGATTTAGCACAAATACACTGGAAATATAGTAGACAAACTAAACTTTCCAAGGATTATACCCCCGAAAATGCTGCAATTTTGTAATCTGAGAAAATGAAATCCAAGGCCTAGTTGAATTACTGAGAGTAGCTGAAACACAAAAATGTATGTTTTAAAACCTATGATGGATGAATAGTGAATAACTATGATTCTCATAGTAGTTTGTATGAGAGGGAACCTACAGCTAAGGTCACTTATATGATTCTCATAACAGAATAACTCATCAAGGAATCCAATTTCTCACATCAACCCTCTCTCTCTCTCCCGATCATACATAGAACTTCTTCGTTTGGTATTCTTTCTGTCTATTTCACTTTTTCTATTCTTTTCCAAATCAAAATCTCAAAAGTCTACATTTCAAGATTCTTGCCCTAATTACAGAAATTTAATTCTATAAAAAGCTCTATATCAAAGTTTTCTCTGGTCTGTCCTTTATATATTTCCATTGGGTCTGTTATTTATTCCCTCCTCTTTATTAGAGCTTACTTGTCTTATGCATTAATCTTCTAATGTCATGACCACTTTACCTACCTCTATCAAAACATTTCCAATAGGTGAACTTTTCTACCTGATCTAGTTTATGCATTCCAATTTTAAGGTTTATCTTAGCCTTCATATTTCCTGAGAGCATCATTACCTCTGTTTTCTTATGATGAATTATCTTGCCAAAAATAACAAACTGAGTCTTCTTTACTAAAATGATAGCAGCTCTTGGCTGAATGACTAACAAAAGATGTATGATCCCAAAATGTGACTTGATCAGTTCCCTACTTACATTCCTACATTCAGTTCTTCTGATGGCTCTATTACCCCATTCCCTCTGAGTCTGCATTCAAAATCATGGGTGACAATAGATGACTTACATTTCTTACTGATATTTCTTACCTCCCTCCTTTTCTGTCAATGCCCATTCTGATTCTCCATCCACCAACAGCACTCCTGTAATCTGGGACATGAACCTGTATCTCATATGTGACCAATCTCTCCAGTCTATTCTGAAGTATGTACATTAATTTGACCTGATTTACTCAATTAGGTTTCTCTCACTGTTGCCTTACTCAATGTTGTCTTTAACATGACACTATCACTTAAATTACTGCCTCATTGGGGTCAGACACCTTTGCAATACTAACGAACAGCTACTGCAAGGACTACCTTTCACCTGACTCCTACCTTCTGTATATCTGGCTTGGACTTATATGAAGAGTAATTATAAACAGTCCCACTATACAGTTCTAGTGAGGGTGTTCACAACATGCAAGTCTTGGCACAACAAGATTAAGGTTTTAGTCCATAGCGAGAGCATATTTTGCTGAAAACTGATAAAAACTTTAATTCTTCCATACATTTATAAAGTTTAATATTTGATATTACAGTACAAACTTAATTGCAAGGCACACTATGAATGCTATGAAACTCTTTAAAAACATTAACTGTGGGAAATATGTATTTACTAAAGAGGAAAAGAATGTTTGACATGATGCATAAAACCTCTGGTGATCAGAGATAATAAGTAACAGGTTACCTCATTATGGATAAAGTCACAATATGTACAATCAGGGATTAAATTTGAAAAACCATTCATTTTACAATGGAGCAGATCAAGATACAAAACTACAAATTTTTAGGTGGTATATGAGCTATTCATTTTAACTTTGAGGGTTGAAATTAGTGTGAAGACAAAGACATCTCTGGATGTTGAATACCTACCTCTATCCCAAAAATACCATAACAGGTGTATAGGATACAGTCATAAATATAAAATTCTTGTTTTGTGTGTATTCGATGCAAAATTGAAACTTTGCTCTCACCTCTTCAATACGAATTGACTGGAAAGCTGGATGATTCAGCTCCCTGGAAACTCCAACCCTCCTGCAATCACTTGGTAATACTTGACAACTGGACCTTCGCTTGATTTGGTCCCATACCCTGAGAAAGTCAGACAAGTATATAATGCCAATAATTACTGCAATGAAATACGATATAGTCATACCTTTTTATAGCTTGGAGTGTCACAATTTGCCTCATTATACAAGGCTAAGAAATGAAGGAGAATAGTGTCTGTGCCATTCCAAAACCTACCTCAAATTATATACTACCAAGTAATAAAATTCTTGAAAACAGATTTGAATTTGAACCTCAAAAACTTGAAAAAGTTTTGCAAATTTTGTAATGTAAAACATGTCCAAAAAGAGATTTCTATGAAATTTGATTGTCTTCCATGTATTCTCAGTTAAATTTGGAGTTGACTGAAAAGGGTTTGTTCCTTAATGAAATATATTCATGAACAATTAAAGATAGTGCTAAGATAGGTCATGTGGACCAAGGAAAAAATCTCATATTAAAAATGACAAAAATTGGTTTGTTCCTTAATGAAATATATTCATGAACAATTAAAGATAGTGCTAAGATAGGTCATGTGGACCAAGGAAAAAATCTCATACTAAAAATGACAAAAATTGACCTCATTGATTGTTTTCCTTTCATTTTAGCTAATGTTAAAACAAAGTGAGCAGATCCACATTCATGGTGCACTTCCAGATATTACATTTTAAATTTAATTCTAAAATCAGTATTTGACCTAGGTTTATTGAGATAGTCCTAATCTTTAGTTGAATGTAATAATAATTATAATACATTTATTGGTCCAGCAGACACAGTGCACAATATTGAGAACACATGACAGGTGTATAAGATACATCAAATATGAGATGATAGCAAAAGAGATTTGTAGCATGCACAAGTAAATCACAAAAGAAAAAAATCAGAAGAATATTATAGTATTTGAAACTCACACAAACCTCGTTGGCTTATGGTTATCCACTCGAATAAGATATTCTGTGTCTTCATTGAAGTCACCAATTGTTGATTCACCAAATGTGCTCACCTAATTTGAGGGAGTTTGAAACCAAGATAAGTAAATCTATTAATTTCTGTACAAATACTTTGAAGTCATCAGTTATCACTCAGATTATAATTTACTAAGTCTATACAGCTATTTAATAAAATATTTAGCCATTTCCAACAATAAATGCAGGCATGTTTTTTTTAGCAGCTGTTCAGTATTAAGTTGGTTTCTACAACAAAATCAAATCAAATTTAATGACTTGAAACTTTTACTCAAGAGTACCCATTTTGCCATCCCTTATTATTCCTGAGATGGCAGAAAATGTGGTCAGAGGAAATTTTGAGAGATAGTGGGATGTTGAAGGCTGTGATAGAAAGGACAAAGTTAAGTAGGTGAGGTAGAGAGGTTAGAGGAAGGCGGAGACTTTTTTAGATAGCACAAACAAAGAATGTAACATATAAGAAAATACAAGAGGAGAAGAAAATAGTGTATGGCAAACAAGAGCAATTTCATATTAAACTTAGTGTACATTAGTCATCATGGACCACCCAAAATCTACCTATGATAGTTAGACATCCTTGAATGATAGATAAGAAACATACTAGAGGGTAAAGTTAGTCCTATAAACAAATCCTGGAATGCAAAGTTCCCAAATCATCATATCAGCTATGTATACAGTAATTTCAAAGTACATTGTCCACAGATTATATTTTGGAATTCGGTACTAGGTGTCCATCAGCCTTAGATGGTAGACTACCAAACGGTGATTTCCCACAAGCGTATGAACAATTTGCTCTCAGGTTAGCATCCTTAGGAATGCACATTAAAAAAAGTAAAGCTGCTTTCGTAACTGGAGCAGTTGAGTGTATGGTTCCAAATCACTGTTTATGCAACAGCAATATTTTTTGTATTTTCATCAAAATGAAAAATTCCACAAAGAATTACACATACAACTCCAAGGCTCTGTAAATAGTTACTCAAGATCAAAATGTAATTTATTGCTGATAGATACCTTTGCCTCAATGATTTAATATAAACAATACAGAATTGGAGAATGATATTAACTATTTCCAGCTCCTGAAGATGGTGAAAAAATGAAGTAAGCACTGAAGGGAAGGCAAGTAAAGCAGTAAAGAGGGCAGTAAAGAAAAATAATCTGGCTCCAGTAGACAAGAATACAGACACTCCCATAATAAGAACACACTAATATGTACATTTGCAAACATTACTCAAAAACTTTGAAGACCTTTTTCTCACATTGAAGCAAGAGAAAATAAATTTTTTAGTGTTATTTCTATGGATATAATAGAAAACAAATGGAAGAAATGTTTTCGATGAGTGCAAAATTACACACATACAAAGGAGTTTTTAGTTGAGTGACATTTAAGCTAACATTTGAAAAAATCTTTATGCATAAAACAATGCTTTGTAGTTATATCTCATATTAGAGTTAATAAATAAATTTTGGCAAAGTTCGACCATGTCTTTGCTGTGTGGTACTACTGTGCTGAGACATTGTTAAAAAATGCAATGTTTCTAGAAAAGTGGCACAAGTATTTTTAAATAGCAATGTCAGGTCGTTCTGGCATAAATTCAGGCAACAAAATGGCCAGTAAAAAGACAAAAAGAAACAAAATAAATACTCTTTCACTTAATTCATCAAAGTAAATTATGCAATCATAAAAATAAAATTAAAAATATTCATTGCTAAACCAATTTTTCTTAAGTAAGCTTTTGGAGTGACATTCATTACATACAAGTCATATTGCATGAATACCAGTGGCAAAGTTTTCACATTAAGAAGGGGATTGATTAATTTTCATACCATGCTGGTTTCACTGGAGCTTCGAGCTCCCATGTCTCCTCCTGATGGAATGGTAAGGTCAGTCAGGAGGAGACGCAAGAGAGCAGGAGATGCAGCCGCAAGGAGAAAGCGGTGCGCTGAGAAACCCACGCTCCCTGCCACAAAGATAACATCTGTGTGGGCTTGGTTGGTGTGCAGTGAGACCATGTTCTCATCGTATGTGCTCGCCCCCACCCACACCTCTGCTGGCGGTGGCTTTGGTGGACGGAAGGGAGCCTGGGGAGTGGACAGATGGACTCTGAGAATTAACATACAGCAATGCTGGTTTTCCTAATTTTAAGAGTCAACTCTTATAGCTAGCTAACTTGAGAGAAAGCCTGATGTCTGCGTAATGGGTGATTAAAATCAAAGACCGATCACATAGACAAGGACATATACTTGTATATGTGTGACAACAAGATTTCAATTTGAAATTCTTAACAGCTATTGGGTGCATTGCAAGGTGATATGTATACACACTTCGTAAAAAAAGTTGAAAGAAAATCATACAGAATTTAATATTGAAAGGTGCAGATTAAAAACACAAAATTGCACATAAATGTTTTTTTCAGAATGTATGTATCAAAATTTGCAATGTTTTTCAGATGCAAGATAAAGTTTTTTTTAATGAATTAAAAAAAATATATTCACCTCTTATTAATATATATTGTACGTGCGTATGTATATATTTATCCATGTATTTAAAAAAATATAATACTAATATGGTGTGCTGTTTGTAAAGTCAAGCTAATTTCACAGGTAATCCCATAAAACATGACACAATCTAAAGAATTGTTTGAATCTTCTTCAATTTCAATCTTTCATGCTCCGTGATGGCATATATTTTTGGAAAAACGATGTTTACCTGAAGCAAAGGCCTCTGCACCTTCTTCAGATTGGTCATCCAGAAGCGCTGTTGACGTCGGGCCATGAGAGCAGCTCGTATGGCATTCTCAAAGACCTCATTGACACCATAATATGTGAACACGCTTGTTTCATAGTAGTATACTCCCAACTCTTTGGCAATTGCTCTAGCCTGGTCAGGCATCACCAGGTCAGTCTTTCTTGTTGGTCTGCAAAATACATCAAATTTGGTCACTTTGCTCTTCCTCAAGTTAACGTAAAAAAACCAAATAAACTCGTTATTGATCATCATCGAGCAAGTCTTTGGACATACCTAACGAAGGGACTTTTGTCCCTGAAGAAACTTAGGTAAGCCTCATCACGGTACATGTAGCGCTGGTCATTCTTACATCCAACCAGCAGGACGGGTGTCTGGGGGCAAAAGCGGCGGATTTCTGGATACCACATGACTTTACAGTTGCGGAGGGAGACAGGGTTGGTGATGGAGAAGCACAGGAGCACCACATCCGATCTATTGACAAAGCAATATGCAGAAAAAAATTAAAAGTCATGCAGCGCACTCAATCTTTCTCACTGAACTGGCAAAGATGCTGATAGAATTTTCCACAACCACTGAAACTAGGTAATAGGTCTTAAGTGGCTATAATGATGTTACTGACCGCAGCCACCGAAGGTATAATATTAAAAAATATGAATTTAATGTTAATAACATTAAACTACATTATTATTTAATATATGAATATTATTGTTACATGTAACTTAAAGGGATTGTCCATTAAAATGGCGAACAGAGGAACTACCTTAAGTAAGTTAATTAATAATGAATTAGTTCATACGGCAACACACCACCATAAATAATATTTTGAGATATGAAGTGCACAAAACTAGATGGTTTATTTTAACATATTCCAAAAAGTGTAAAACAAAACCTTTTTGGGTTTATTTTGGTCATAGATTGAACTTATGGCGTGAATGCGAGTGAAATACGAGTCGTTATCCTTGATATGCAGCAACCCACATACCACGACGTTTCCCTACCGTTTCTTTACGCATTGCTTTTGCATATATTTTGCAGAGAGATGAATTGATATGACGTACAGCTCAGCTGAATAAACGTATGCACCTGAACTGAAAAATTATGAGAATACGGACATATGTCTTTCGAAGAAAATTTCCAATTTGCTACAAATGCGACGCAAAACGACAGAAGAATATTTCATGATGCCAGGGAGACCACACTTAAATTCATACATATGTGAATCAGCAGTGCCATAAAAGCATTGAAGACAGCGGTTATGTCAAATAGAATATAAGTCTGTTTCAGTAATATTCAAACATATAATGTGAACTGAATATTTGAGGGTTACCATTTTACGGTTTAAGGAAATATTATTTAATATAATCAGTCTAAAAAGAGGCCGTAAGAAATTCAATTTATCCTTTCCGTTACAATAGGTGCATACAGAAATGCGTGTAACTTAAATGTGACTAAAAGCAATAGTTGTGTCTAATATATTGCGTTACGAATTATATCTAATTTACTGCGAACGAATATACGAATTGGTCAAAGTTTTACGAAAAAGCGTACGTTTAATTAGGTGAAAATCGAAATTAATATTCTAACAATTACAGTTTTTGCAATTGAAGAGTTGGTTTTCAAGGGAAATCGTCTCTAAGTAACAGTTAAAACTTAGGACACGTCAAACTGTTCGAAACCATGCTGAACGGAAACGGCTTGAATGGGTACTGGTCACGTACGAACGGAAATTAGGCTTGCGTCGCGTGGAGAACCAATCGAATACCGAACTCTGTTTACTTTGTCGATATAAAATTGTAGTATAATGACGCGATCTTTCCTTTTGTGCGTTATCGCTATCTCCACCCATAAAGCGAATTTTGGCACTAATCGGGAAGAAGGGAGGGACTCCTCATCGATTTTAGGGAGAACGGTTTTTTTGGGGTTAGGTTTACCTTTCGTCCTCATTTACCTCAATAATAACCCTAGTCTACTTAAACAACTGATGCGAATATAATAAACTCAAAACGAAAGGAAGGCCTTATTTTATTGTGGTGATATATCCCTAGTAGCACATAGCATGCTTTCATGTTAGGTTCATTTCATAACTTCATTGAATCAAGATTCTTTTTTTTTTAAGAGATGGTTGAGGCCGATACTTTGTGGAAATCCATTTGCAAAGCACGAAGAAAGAATTAAAGAATTAGAGTTTCCACAGGAAAGTATTTATTATTGTCGACTAGTTTCGCAACACTGTAGCAACATCTAGACTTCCACTAATTCTTTCCTGTGGAAACGCAAAGCCTTAGATTCCTTTCTTCTTGCTTTAAGATTCTTTTCGTTTAGAAGAGAGAAATTATTTCTTCCGCTGTAGATATGTAACAGATTTTCATGATAAGGTCACAGATTTTCATGAATAATGTACTATTAAAGATTAATAGTTCATAATTTGTATAATTTGGAACCGAAAAAGCGAGGCCATCGGTATCAACAAACTATTAGTAACTGAAAAACCGAATAACTATACAATCAACAGAATGAATTTAAGCCTTTGAGCGACGTATTTAAAAAAATATTCGTGATCGCTCAAGAGAGCGCGTAATGCTGGGTTTCACAGCGCAGAATTTGAATATGGGAGCCGAGAAATTCGACATCGATTGCCGCTCAAATGGCAAAAAAAGAAGCGCGCGCGTTATGAACACCCTTGATCGTCCTAACTCGGCCCAGACCCCTTGGAGCTATTGAAAAGTTAATCATGCCGTGCCAGTTGGGTGAAAAGGGAAGAGAACTTCAGTGCACGAAGCTTACCTAAAGCGACAGGACGTATAATGGAAATTTTCTGAATTCCAAGTGAACGTGGGAGCTATGACTTCACGGAAGCTTTCCGGCTCAGTTCTCTCTGTGGGTCGCCCTGGCGAGGATTCCGCGGCGGGATTCCGACACCACCCGATTTAGCGTGGTAACCGCCGCTACGCTCGTTTGACAGCATCAAATACCATCTGGACAGAATCACTTCGAAAATGATCCTGGCTGGCGCCGATCCGGGTCCAAGTCCGAGGAATGGAAATGAAACTGAACACAAAAAGCTGCGACTCACCTGCCATAGGCAAACCTGCGATCCTTCTCATGGTCACCAAAAGTATCCCAGAGGCGGAGAGAGACGTTCACACCGTCCACTACCTCCCATGACCTCTCCAACACCTGGAATGGGGATGAAAATCGCCAGTGAGTGAAGGCAAATTTGACACGAAAAAGACTTTCTACCTTAGACTAAATTAGGTCACACCATTGGCATTAGAAAAAAGGAAAGGTAGTTTATAATATGTACAACATAGGTCATATGCAAACACGAATTAAAGGATAAGATAACCATGGTTTTTATCGGCTTTAACTCCATAGCATTATATCACCGATATTGCCATGTACCCCAGGTTAGTGTGCGAATTTGAGAATGATTTTTGTATTTGAAATCCAATTATTAATTTTATTCTATTCATTGATAACACGTGTTAGTCTGAGCGGATATGCAAGGTTTTTATTTGGTAATCAATCGTTTAATGTACGTTTTGGATGGACTCAAACTTCACACCCCTACATTTCTTAGCCACGCCTAACAACACACAACCAGACGACCAATAATACAATAGACCCTTCTTGAATTCCGGATACCTTCTACTCCCCTTTATTCTGTGGCACAGGGGGGCATGCTAATGGTCTTATATATATATATATATATATATATATATATATATATATATATATATATAGAGGAAATGTGGGGATGGTGGAATTGAGCGGATCACAAGTGCAAAAATACATATATGTGGGTCGCGGTAGTCCAGGGACTGACCGGAGGGTCCCGGGTTCGATTCCCGGGCGAGGCACTCTGGGCACCTGCAGCTCCACCCAAGCTAGTTGATTTTTCGGGTACCAGGTCTTCCTGGGAAACCATAACCGGCACAGGGAAAGGAACTGCCCCCCCTACCCTGATGTGTGAGTGTTCACACGCCGTCGGGCTTAGTACATGGGTGAGCTCCACCATCACCTACTAAACCGACCTTCGGGTTGATTACTGTGTTATGGTTTATGTATATATTTTTATATATATGTATGTATATATATATATATATATATCAGGAAAAGGGATAGGAACATACATAAAAGACGAACACAGGAAATCCTTGACCGGGACTTCAACTTTTGTTGGGCCGATGCTATCGGCATCGGCCCGACAAGTCGAAAATTATATGCATGCACTTAGAGGGGCATTGCGGTATATAGTATACACACATAATTTACATTATTCAGCTCTTTCGAAGTTTAAAAGGTTCACTGGATTCAAATTGATCCATAATGCTATAAACCGAGTTAGTTAGAAATACTGTCTCAATATTCTTTTAAATACATGAACATTTATATAAAATTCACGGTTCAATCCTTTGGAATTTATTGCCCCCTTTCGCTTACCTAAATATACAGCTGGATTATTTAGTTGATAAATTTCGGTTTCATTCATGGGTGACCTTAACACGTCAGCTTGCAGTTAATTTTGCCAACGATTTATCTCCTTGGTCGAGGATAAGAGCCGTTAAAATTTATTGACAACACCAAGTTCCAAAAATATCTACATCCAGTTTTAAGTAGAATTGTCAAAGCTCTAAGTGAGGGTAAGGGTCAAGCTAACGTACCGTTTAAGGGTAAGTCGGCGAGTGTACCACCCACATTGTTATTCAGTTTAGCTCTTTAGCTCTTTACCTCATCAGTAATTCTCTTGAATTTGGCAACGGGTAATTTCTAATAAGTCCAAGCAACCTGGATGCATCTTTCCTTTCACCAAGGAAGACCTTTAAATATCATGCATAAGAAATTAGATGGAATACTCCGGAGGCATTTACCGTGCCATCAATAATGGAGCCAAGTGACATTTCAAGGAGAATAGACGGGCAGTAAGAAACCAAAAATATTGATTTACCTGTACTGTGATCCCTGATGGCACTACTTGATATTTTATGATTAACTTCTGTTTATCTTAATGTTAAAAATGATAAATGGTTAATTTTGGGATATTGCAAATATCTACCCCACGAAGACATGATTCAGGTGAGATATTAGCTGATGATAAATTATCAACACAAAGGAAACCTGAGTCAACATACTATGTATCCTAACCCTAAACCATCATATAGTAAACACTTCTCTCCAGCTGATGATGGCATGGCCGATAAAACATTAAAATCATTATCCAAGTGCCCTTATTACGTGCTCTCTAAGTTAAAAACTAATTGGCATTTTATTACATACATGTTAATTTATTTATTTAATTATGATCCTTGATCAATGAGTATATTGGCTTAGGACGTTCTTCTATTAATAACCATGGCGGGGCACCTTTCCAAACCGGCCGGTCAAGACGATAAGGTCGGTATCCCCTTCGACCTTCGTAACTTTTCAAAATCCTTAGCTGAATGACGTACGCACTTGTCCATATACAGGTAGGATTTCAAGCCCACAGTTGTCAATTGTCTCCCTCGGCAAATATCATTATCTGCTGTTACTTTTTCAAAGAATATGTCACGCCAGAGAACTTGATCAATTCGATAATCGCCACGGGCACAGCGAGGGAGCCGATAACAATGTGAGCGATTCCGACTTCGCGGCGCCTATGTGAATACATTATTTCACCGCTTGGTGAAAAGGCCTTGGCGTGACGATAGAAACCTGTGGGCGTCGGACTTCACCACGAGGGACGCTAGGGGATCTTCGAACGCCGGCGACCACCACCCGTGCATGTGGGAGCTATCGGCATTTTTTCACTACTTCAAAAATTCTATTGTGCTCGTGAATGATGAGGCGACAATTTTGACTTAAGCACAACGCCAAGGGAATCAAAATACTCATTAAAATCAAGCCCACTCATGCTTTTAATGATTTGCAACGTCGAAAGATGAGAATGAAAGAACGGAGAATCCAAAAGCTTACATATTTTTCTTTCAGTTTTCTCTGAAAAGCGCGGAGTACATACGTATTTGGTCTAACTTCGTTCTCGTGCAGTTGACCGGTAAAATCCTCCTGCTTCGGCTAGATAAGAAAACAAGACGCATGGGTATCTTTCTCAAACGTCAGCTGAGCACATGAACTGCGATTTCATAATAACTATACTTCTAATACGAAGTTCATGGTATTTATTTCTGCCACAGCAACTAATGGTGTCGTAAAATACAAACTAAGGAATAAAACTTTCTAAAAAATTATAATACTAAGGTAAATATGTGAATACCATTCAAAATTGCAAAATCTCCTTCTTAAGTTTTACAAGTTTTTTTTACGCATAATTATATAAACATCAGTATGGAAAGAATATAAACATTCCCTGTTTATAAAACACTATGCATTTATTTTCCCATTTGATTATTGTGTTTACCGCAGAAGCCTATATACCACATACTGATAACAACACTACGCAACGTGAGATTTTGCCTCGCTTACCTTCGGCCACTATAAAGTATTCAGTTCAGGCTCGTTCTTTAAACATTCTGATATTAATTCCAGTTAGCTCTTAAGCAAGTAGAGCAGCCGTTGTTGTGATGTCACGAGCAACTTTTATGTAACACTGCCATTTCCCCGTCACAGTGCTGATAGAAGCACAAGTTCTTTTCGATGAGGGTTCTTCAAAATCATTAGGATGCCCAACGAAACGTGCCTTGGTTATTGGCTCCAGCAAAACAGTGACTCAGAGGGAATACCCATCCGGGAGTCTAGGGTTCTCAGAGGAGCGGTTATCCGTTGGAATTGAGCGGCAGTAATCTTTTCGGTGCATGTGCGAAGATAGTATTCGCTACACCGACTAAGTCACCCCATAACGATAACTTAGAGCCTCATTCATTGCTAAGATAAAACGATAAAAATACCTCATTCACTGTGTAAAGAAACCAAGATGCTTGTTGTTGAATAATTCACTGGAAACTGATTTGAACAAGGATGATGTGTCTCTAAATTTCACCGACCGAATCCAATAATAAGGAAAGAAAAAAATACGTGACGAAATGCTTTTATAACATTTTTATCCCACATTTACTTGCTGTTTGAAAAAAATTCACTTAAATTACGACTTCCGCAGCATAAAGAATAGAAAATTATAATCAAAATTTAATAAAAATGGGTTTAATATCAAGGATTATATAAAAAACGGGCAGTTAACCTTTTACGAGATATTAAGAGTAACTAGCAAATTCAAAGGCATCCTCGTATCAATCGGAATACGATAATTACTCAACATTAAATTCATCGGTGAGTAGTGTTCATTCTAAAAATCTTGGTTCTCAACGGCGAGTCAAGTACGTTTACGTATTAAAATGCGATTCTTATGACTATTAAACTGGAAAATAGACATTGGTGAACATTTTTCCAGAGGTTCAGGCTGACAACTTATGGGCTAAGGCTGTTAATAATCGAAGAAAGATAGAACAGACGTATTCTTGAGAAAATTCTGCACGCCTACCATTACTTAAGGATAAGGATTACATACAGGGTACATACATGCCTGTATGAGGGATCTTCTACAACGTAAAGGTGTAAGATTGTGTTTCTTCAGGCGAGGCTTTGATTCGTAGCTGTTGTTAGACTGCGTCCGTCCAAAAACCTACCTTGAACAGTAGACTACCAAACAATAATATTATCTAAGTAAGACTACAATGGGGCCCAAAACTTCGCATCGCGAGGGTCACATCTTATTCGACACGCGCAGCAGAAGGGAGTAAGCTGGGTGGGGGTGACCAGGGAGAGAGAATGACTCACGTCCTTGTAGATCCGGTACTGGTCGATGGCCCAGACGGTGGGGACGTGCGTGGTGAGCAGCTGAGACAGGGAGACGTGCTTGTTGCATGCCCGTGCGCAGATGAGGCGTGTCTTGCCCACGGCCGTGTCCCCAACCACGACGCATTTCACCAATTCCTGATGGGGTTGTTCATTATCCATTATCAAGAGCCATTCTCCAGGGGACTACACCCTGTTGAGGAGAGGAAAGAGAGAAGGAAAGAGGTGAGTCACGGAAATCAAGGTCACAAAAAATCAATACGGATATATTACGATATATTACGTCAAAGTCGTCGTAAGGGTACCGAAATAAGTACTTGGGACAACCGTTTAAATTTTACGACCATCGTATCAATATTTTTTCAGCGTATAATTGTTTCGTTCAGCAATTATGCGGTAGAAAGCGCAACGCTAAATAAAAAGTAGAAATCAAAATGTTGATGTGGCCTCTGTAGTAAACGGCCTTCACACCACCTCGTTACTTGCCGAGATAATTTCTTAAAGAGAATATCTCCGTTTGAATTTAACTGAAATGAAGTAAGAGGAATGCCAGCCATTTGTGAGCCAGTAATTCATAAAATGTAGTTGAAGAAAATCGTAACCTAGGTGTTTCACACAAAAATGTATACTCTAAAATAGACTTTATGAAATAGAATGAGTAGCTTCCGAGTTTGCCAATAGCCGTATGGTTTTTTCCACTGAAATAAAATTACATTATCGAACTCTCGGAAAATAGGGCTTGAGACACCAAACATTACAGAAAAACCAAAATAAATAGCTTTAGGTTATCCAGAAGAAGGGCAACCAAGGTGCAAAACGAACTGTGGCAAATGCGACTCATTCCTTAATTACTTGAACTCTATCGGTGGTCACAGCAGTCCAAGAGTAATCAAGCGAATATAATCATGAAATGCGATTAACGCCATACGGTGGTCTGAAATATGAGCGGAATACGTCCCAAAGATTCCCGCCGTGTCCAGAATGAATAAAATTAGTCGAAAATAGAGAATAATACAGATCTCCGCCAGTGATAAAATAAAACAGCGGTAAAAACCGCCATTAGTTTCATGCGGCAATTTTCTGCGGAACACTTCGGCGCAAAGAGGCACCAAACAAATTATAATTCCAAAAGTTTTGATTTGATGGGATCCACGAAATCTATATAAAACGGCCGTGACGTTTATGCTGCGTCGAAAACTTCTTCCTTCAAGGAAACGAGTCGCCTGATGGAAGGAGCGCCGCATTTGAAAACGGGGTGAGCTTCCTTCCAATTGGACTGGGACAGAATGGCGCTTGGCGTTTTTGTTTAATCTTGAGATGAAAAACTGTTCATTGAACTCACATTATTAATGGTGACCAAGCCCATTCAGCGGGAAATTATTGAAATAGAACCGGTTAGTTCAGTGTGAAGGGCGCTTACCGGTTAATCCGAGGATAGTTAGTTCGCTTCGGGAACAAATGCGACGTGTTTTCGAGAAATAACGGGAGTTTTGTAATTTCGCTTAGTGCATAGCGCATCATGAGTTCTTGCCACAAGGTTAAACGATCCATACAGAGCACGGATTTCAAGTTCAACGCCGTTTGCGTGAAGCAATACGAACAAACGCCCGTATTTGTGGCGAAATAATTCATGGTTTTATAATGGATATTTCTTATTATATGCATAATTTATCATGCATAATTCTTCACTGCTTGTTCGTGAAATTTTGAACAAAACAGTACTTTAATGATACCCTAGCCTCCACACTCGCCAGACTCCGTGTGACTTTTTTCTGTTCCCAAAAACAAGAAAACCTTGAAGGGTCGTCGTTAAACAAGCATACAGGTAGATGGCATTACAAACGCATTGCTTATAAGAGCTAAAAGAAATACTAAAGATCGAGTTCCAGCAGTGTTTAGAGGATTGGAAAAAAAGCTTGTGTAAGTGTATAATATTTAATGAGGATAGATAAAATTCTTTCCAAAAAAACTCAAATTCCCGGCATCTATTGAACACACCTCGTATATCGTCAAATTGTCAAGGATTTTCGTGATACCAGTTAAAGATATGAAATTAATTGAGATATGGGAGCAACAAAACACTCCGGTATTTCTCTTCTTCCGGACATTAGAATTACTGCACTGCTAGCTGAAAACTGATTTAAATACTATTAACAGAGACGAAGTCCTTAAGGAAAAGCTGTGTTAGATAGAGGACTTCCCCTAAAGAATTTCTCAGAGACATAGAGACTGACATGGAGACACTGAGTCGAGGAGGCCCTTGAGGTCAAACAAAATATCCAAATTCGAAGGGTAAGAGGGTACGGAGAATCGTAGAGAATCGCTCGCTCTTTTTTTTTAAGCGGAGGGTGAACAAAAGGCGGATCGGATGAAGGAGGACGTATCAAGAAAGCAGAGGGATTCTCAGGTAAACATCTCCACGAAAGGTGGACCACTCCCCCGGAAGAGGTCACGCGAAATGGCGCAAACCGAAAAATCGAAACCCAACAAGAGATGTCCTACTTTTAAAAGTTCATTGGTAGCAATCGTGGAGTTTTGATTTGAGATGCTATCTCAGCCAAACGGGTGGGGCCACAATGCGCTGTAACTCTTCCTTATCGGAATAAACTCTAAGGACAGCTCAACATCCACGCCTTTGGGTTGACTCCCCGCGTGATTGCTGGGAGAACGAGAGAACTGCCGTCGGGCGAGACACGCCACACTAAAAGAGTTCGGCGACCCCATAAGCAGCTGTGCAAGTGTTTGCTTGTCCTTCACACACATGCTGGCTTCGAAGAAAGAAACTACGACGGTAGTCCAAACTCAACCCAATGATCCGCACCAAAGATTAAATTTTCTAATCTCAAATTCGAATAAAGTTAAGCAGCTTATGGATCATCTCAGAATTACAGTTTGGGTCAGTTAGGGTGCACATCTTCTTTACCTGGTTTTATTCTCCTGAGATTAAAAGCTAGTTTTTTGAGTCCTACATTAACAGTTTCAAAAAATATAAGTTAAATTTGAAAAATGAAAACACGTGAAACGCAAGCGTTGGTGTTTTGACAAATCCATTGCAATTCTAAGGCAATGCAAGGGAGGACTACAGGGATTTTTAAATTAGGTTGTAGCCCAGTGGAAACATGGGTAACCAGAGTCTTTCACGGCTAACAGAACTGACCAATTTTTGAGAGATGAGGCGTTCGAGTCCCAGGTAGGCCGAATGATTTTTCCCTAACCAATATCCACCCAAAAAAGTAAGAGATATAGCTCAGCCCATACCCAGGACGGCGTGTATGGTACTTTCCTAATATTTCCCTTCGTACCGCGCCTCAGAATAAAATATACTTAGTTCCAATTCTATAATTTTTTACTTGGTACAATTATGAACTCCTCATCGACGCTTATCATTAATTGAATTGAAGAAGGTTAATATTAATTGCAACTTCGGTCATCGGAGGTCCTGGGGGTCCGGAAGAATCGAAACCGAGGCGGAGGAGGTGTATTGAGCTGCCCCGCGGACCATTAAGGATATTTTCTGAGCCCTTTCCCACTACCCTCCACCCCCAGCTCGTAACATTTCCACGTGAGGACTCACCTCTCTCACCCTTCGGGCGCGTTCAGCTCTTCCCGTCGCCACCAAAACCATGTTCGACCCGCCCCAGAGCGGAGTGTATAATCGAAGGAGAACGCTGCGCCAGCCTTTGTGCCTTTATATCTAAGGCCGTGACCCGTGTCACTGCCGCGTCACCGAGGCCGGCAACCTCATTACACCTTGACCTGCCTCCCCACTCACACGATCACACTTGCGCTCAACGCCCGCCTTCTGTGTCGACAGATTCTCGAACATAATTTCCCTTGAGCGCTCACAGTCACGCGGTGTCCGACGAGACTTGGACGGATCTGGGAAGTGACGAAGTTGTACTTCCGTTTGCTTTGAGAATCCGAGTCATTTGGGGGCGTTTGGGAAAGGGTGAGTGGCGATATCCAGAGTTAGAATTCAGGTTCGTGCCATACGATGCACGAAGCGGACGACGTGTGCGTTTCTTCATCCAAAAAATACTCCTCCCCTCCAAGTTAATTGGGTTAAAATTATGCAGCCACAAGAGGATGGAACGAAAAACATCCATATCTGGTCATTCATATAACCAAACGAAACCAAGATACTGTTGTGCATATTTAATAAGGAAACTGATTCTAATCAACGGAAGGGGTCGGATGACGTAAAATCAAATTCCTGCTTGAGAGGAAAATAAAACAAGATCATACTCTCTACGAGACTTGTATTCTTTCAAATTCTGGATTGCTAAGACCACTCTGTCCCTACGTTTGTTCAGTAGTTCAGGAAATTATGGCTACTACAGGGCCTCCGTTTAAAAAAGGAGAGAGAAATCTTACAGTTTTCAATTTCGAAAAGAGACAAAAATGTCTCGTGAAAGACGAGAAATCTCGTCAGCTAAAATGCGTCGTCCTTATTCTCTTCCAGTATTCATCAAATGGAAAACTCAAATATTCGTCATATCTGGGAAAAAGATTCATTTAATCTTTCGCAGCATGGAAGTTCCGGTAGTGTCATTCCCACTCTTTTGCGAGAATAATTTGCTGGAAACAAAAGAGCAAAGATATTAGCCCACTACTGCTATGAAAGACTTGACAATTCTCCCCCAATCACCCGACAATGACAGGACAACCAAATTAAAAGGGCGTATCCACGCTCGACAAATTGGAATTTGAGGCATGATGCCAAAATCCTCATTTGTAGCAGTTTTTTTCCTCAATTTTGTTTTATTCATTATTTTAAGGGCGAGGCTCCGGCGGTTCATGTTTCGTTAATGTTATGTGGATGTAATCGAGCATGGCAGGAGAGATGGGAATGAGCGAATTGAGCGCAACCTAATCCGACTCGAAACCGAAAACGGATACGGGTCCATTCTCCCCTCACCACTCAAATAGGACGGGTAGTCATTAATCAGATTGTATCTCGGCGACGTTAAATGCTTCCATTCTCACACACAATGAGAGCAAACCCTTAAGCATTTGTCCTGATTTCGTGTATTTTTTGACTAGTTCAAAAAAAACAAAATACGTACTCGGGTCTCAAATGAACGGTGGATCTTAATGTGTTTTACTTTGAAGTGAACATTTGTAAAAATTGGGTTTTGGGAGAAAATTGTGGGTCCAGAGAAGAATGATGGAAATAAAGTGGATCCACGGAAAGACAATGCAAGAGAACTTCGAAGAGTAATCGAAGAGAAAAACTCATACACATGAAGAAAATGATTGGGCTCGTTCTAAGGCGCGATTGCTTATTGAAAATCATAATTGAAGGAAGAGCATGGGAGAAAAATTACGGGAGAGATGCGAAAGATGAATTAGGAGAAACAGGTGATAGGAACTGTAGATTTAAGGGGGATATAAGTGATTGGCAGGAAAGAGGGTGGTTTGGAGTGGTGCTACGAATCAATCCTAGGATTGATGATAATGGTGGAATGGAAAAAGGAAGATGTTGGGTTAAGTCACCACGGAAAAATTCTCCCAGAAAAATTTCCTCGGCAGTCTTTTTAGCGGTAACAACAGACAGTAAGGAAAATATTCGTCCTTTAATTCATGTATATTTATTATTCGTATTACTTATTTCGTATTATACGTATATTTATTATTCGTATTACTCGTAACATACAATATTGCATTAAGGTAATTCACAAAAGTATGCGCCATGTTGGAGGTTAGGTTTTTTTTATCAATGGGAAAGTTAGACAATTCACGTAACCATTGTTCTATTTTATTTTGTTTAACCTTTCTGTATATACACCAATCTTTGGGTTGAGTACTATTTTAACCAATGAAAAAACTATGCTTAGTCAACTCAAAGTTTGGTTCTTAGGTGAAGGTAGAGCTCGGATTTTAGTGAAACTGTGTGAATCAACCCATTCAGGGTCAGGGGAGCAGTTCCTTTCCCTCTGCAGCCTTTGATTTCCCAGATCTCATACCAGAACATCAAACAACTTGGGTGAAACTAATCCAGAAAAATAGGTGTCCAGATGCGTCACCTGGATTTGAACCCTGGCTGCCCTCCCCTCATTGGGCTACTGTTCAATCGATTAGGCAACCACCCCAATTGATATCAAATTCATTTCTGTTAGGTTCTATACTATACTACCGCATCACGTGCCAAAGCCCTTCTGCCTCTTAGATAAGGGAGCGGGGAATAAATATTCTTTTGCCTCCAGTAGAGGGCGTGATTTCCGAGCCAGCGTCCGAATCGGCCACTTCGCCTTCGTCCGGCTCTAGTAAGGGTGTTTACGATCGAGGGGAAGGCAATTTAGCGTCGGGTGTTGTTCTTGCGTTTGGTGCGCGTGCTCTTTGCTGGTTAAATATTTTCCGCGAGTTTCGGGATGATCGATCTGTTCAACGCGGCCGATGAATTGAAAGGGGGGAATTAGCGGAGGGCTGCACGATGTGTACAAGGGACAGGGGCGAGGTGAAACGGTGGGAGGGTCATGGGGAAAGGGTGTGTGCGCGCGGGAAAGGAAGGCACTTGATGTAATTTCCGTGAGTGTCGGCTGATTTGTGTCTCCTCTTGGAGGTGGATTATTAGAATGGGCATCAAGGGTGGGGGCGGTAAAATGGTTGACAGAAAGAAAGTTTACGAGTTTGACTAACCCTGGTGGTCGACGGATTTGTGTACGTGGATGTCGAAATTCGGGTGAAGGCCGGGGAAATGGAACAAAGTCGGAGAGGGCGTTCGATATGAACTATCCGACGCAGTGCTCCTTGTAATCTGTTTGTACGTTTCATTCGGAGGATCCTTTGGATGAACTTAATAGTCTCGAGCATGGCTTTTCACGCTTCATGTTGTAAGAGAAAAGATGTACTTGCTTTACTCTATAGCAATTGTTCCTTTGGCCAACACATTTCAACCCAACACAACAGATTTCAAATAGGAGGAAGGAGTTATTATTTTCAAAGTTTCGTGGTACACCGTCCATAGATGGTACGCTACGCAACTAATTCAGTAGATATGAATTGGAGCAGACAACCGCTCGATTTCGTCTACTTAACCTTGATCCACAATCACTCCATTAGAATTCATTATTAAAATAATCCGTGGACATATTTTGTTTGAGGAGCATTTTGTGGCTGTCCATTTGAGAATGTGGTAAGGGATTGCTCTTTTTATTCGTTTTTGGACTGGAAACAATGATCAAACTATTGAATGTCCGAGAATCAAATTTTCTTGTTGTTGGCGAAAGCGAACGAAAAGCCCGGCGAAGAAAACCTACTGACAAGTGCCAGCGATAACTGGTAGATTTTCACTCATACTTAGTTCAAAAATGGCCTTTAAGGTTTCAACATGATATGCTATAATTAATCGCAAAACCATTTCTAAATCACTCCAAACGTCCATATGTGGCCTCATATATACCCTCTTACATTTCATGGCTAACACGTCTAGGAAGCTGCTTTCTAGGTCAGTCGATCGGAAAATCCTGGACTAAGATATTTATATGCATGAGACCAGAATTAGCACACTAAATTCATATAGTATCAATTCTTAGAAAATATGCGCACATCAAATCGCAAAGACGCCAGTCAATTTAATCCCTTTGAAGAGGCTTTTGCGTCTTACAAGTTCAATTGCGGGAATCAACCCCGATCTATTTTATCTTGGCACACGAAACTGTACGAGCTACACGCACGGTAGCCGATTTTGAGAAAGTTATCAGAACAGCAATTTATTCATATTCATTGATTTCACGAATAAAAAATATACTATGTGGAAGACGTTATATTTCATGACGACGTTACTTATTCAAGAGAAAAACAAATAAAAATCCAACAATTTCACACCACGAACGAAATACTACGGTTCACATGTATAAAAAAAGTCATTTTCGTCATTAATGAGAATCATCAATTAATATGTTCTACGCAATCGCTGTACCTTTGAACAAAACTATCCTTCCGGGATGCTAACAGGAGTTTTGCTTCCTACACGACTATATTTCGTCGCCTAAGTATTCTGAAAGCATTCCTAATTGAAACTAGGGGCATTATAAATATCCTGTGAGATATCGTGACGTGATAAGTGATGGTACATATCTATCCAAGGCTAGAAGGCCATCTGCGTCAGCAAAGCAGATGGAAAAATAAATTGGCCCGTACTTTCGAGAAACAGGCGACAGTGAGGGAATCCCACGCAGGGGCATAATGAGTCGAGGTTGACCTCGTCCTTAGGACTTCGCCGCAGGGGTACTAAATCCCTCACCCCGAGAGAGAGAGAGACCATTTAAAAAATGTACGCTCGGCAGAAGGAACAGAGTGCAGCGCAAACACGCCCGCTGAACAACCCGCCGCCTCGCCTGTCATTTTGTAAAACCTCAGGGACTCCTCACCCTGATGGATTTCCCTATGGCCCCTCCAAACGTTTACTCTGCATTTATGCCGGCCTAAATCAATCTTTCGCCTCTCCACAAGGGGAAACGAGCTGAAGAGCAATCATCGTCCCCCTCACCCACCATCGCAGCTCGCGGGCAACCTGCGGCCTCCGCGGGGAATGGGGGAGAGGAGCGGAGCACTTTCCCCATCCATTTAGGGAGGCGGGAGAACCAAAAGGTGTGCGAGAGGCGAAGGCGAGGGTGTGGGGGAGGGAGAAGGGAGGACGGAATGGAAGGGGTTCGAAGGCGGAGGGAAGAGCGGGGCGGTGCAATTATTATTCGCCGTGGCCTCGTAGTTGCCTAGCTGCGATAATGCACTGTCTCTCAAATCGGCGTCCAGCGACGAGGATTCTACACAGAAGAGCGAAGCAAGTAACTGGCGCTCCGATGGCCCGAAAGGACGGAGAGCTTACAGGTGGGCAAAGATCAACTGACCATGGGTCTCCACACCCGTCTATTCATTCAACGAAGAGAACAAATGCCTGCGGTGTGTGTTGGAATTTGCGCTTTCTGTGGGGATTGATATTTTCATCGGAAGAGACAATTACTGATTGTAATTTGACCCCGAACTGCATCTCAGGAAGATGCTCACGAACAACCGTACGCGGAGTCGACTATTCTATGACTTATGAGACATGTGCGGTAACAACTCTAGAGAAATGAGGATTACAACATGGTGGCATTTCGGCGTGAGAGTAGAAAATACGAACCGATTTGAGAGAATGTAAAAAGTGGGTGAGAATATATGTGAACGGAATACTCCAGGGAGAGGTAAAGTAATTGAGCACATCAGTTCCAAATTAATGCACTCTCCTAATTTTCCAGCAGAAAAGAAAGGAACCATAAATGGAAGCACAGAATAAGAAGATCTTGAATAGTAAGGTTCAAGTTATGGAGGGCATCAACGCAAAGGTTTAGAGAGAACGAAAAAAATGGAAGAGAAAGAGCTACCGCGAACCCAGCTACTCTACTTAGAGAGCTACTACGAACCCATATTATGGTAGCTTATCGAAGATGACTACAAGTGCAACTTAAAACTAAGAGAAAAGAGCCATAATTACTTAATTTGTACTAACAAACATTTTTACCTTTTAACTTAGGTTCCTAACCTTGAATCCTCGTTCCTTTCAACCCAGTAGGCAAAAAGCACCTCGTAGATTAATGCCAACCAACCGTGGAACTAAGATAGCGAGGTAAATTGCGTCTATGATTAAATTAAAACTTCCACGTTGAACAAAAAATGCAATATCTTGTTCAATCACATCAAACTATTTTCAAAAGGTAGATCTTAACCGCCTTTGGCTACATTCATTTTTTAAATCCCTTTCGCAAATCAAACTTGGAACCATGCCATTGGAGGCTGCGGCTGAGTGGGAAAGGACTAATTAAAAAGAATAAAAGATATTGAATAAAATTACGCTGGTGAGAACTCGTTAGGGGAAATACCCTAACAACAATAATTGGTACTACTGCAGCAAAAAGTAGTGAAGTAAATACGTGTATTTATGGAAAACTCAGTTGATACTTGGTTTTGTATTGCTAACAAGAGTTTCTGGTTCCTTCCAACTGAGCCACACGAGTGTTGACTAAAGCTGTGGGTTGGTGATGTTACCTTACACCCATCTTAATACCGGGTTCCATAAACTTCTCTCAACCCACATGTTTTCACGGGCCTTTTATTTTTCTTTCCCGCCTGTCAAATGTGTTCCCTGCTATTATTACTTTCGGTATCCCGCTACCCCTCGATATCTCCTTCATCCACCTTTTCTGGCTTATTTCGGAGTTCACCCATCGACTTCTCTCTTCCCCCACCATAGGAAAGACATTGCCGTTTGTATCCTCTCCACCCTACTAGCTTTCATTGCCATACCCAAATACCAAAAGCCTCTAATAAAGCCTCAACCTTGCGTCAAGTATCAGATTTTGGTGTCATCCATCACTTCACTCCGAATAAATTTCGTAGGAGGTAAGTGATCTAAAGGAGGTGAGGAAGCGAAAATGGCGAACCCTTTAACTCCATAAAAAATCCAGGCGGTGTGTGTGTGGGTGTGTGTACGCTGCTATATTTGCAAGCATATTTGCGAACTGAGACAAAACTACGCACCCACCTTGGCCTTCTCTAAGAAATAGCCGCACTTCCTCGAATGGTGCTAAGTCCGACATCGACGAGCAAGCATAGCCGACTCAGCTGGAAAAATTTCCGCGATAGAGAAAAGGGGTGTAGGGGTAAGAAATGGACGGAAAATATATTTGCAAGCAGAGGGAGGAGAATGAGGGGGAGGAAGAAAGTTGCCAGCGTGGATGAGGTGAGAAAACAAATGGCAGGGTGAAGCGCAAGGATGTGGGGGTGGCGCAAGGGTGACATTTGTCCTCATTGCCAAACCGTCCCACATCTTGGATCATGTTAATTGGACCGCTGGGATTATTACCTCTTTAATTTCTTGCCTTAAAAAAAAAGAAGAGGGGTAGGTGGGAACTGAGCTCTCGAGGACGAATGCGTTGACAACCCGGAAGGCTCCACGCACCGTCAATTGAGTTAATTAATAGGAGCGGAAACCTTGCCTCCGCCCGTCGCTGCGCACCATGGGTAAACAGATGAATAAACAAATGACAAGCGGCAGCGGCGTCCATTCATTAACGACCAGGGTTTCTCATCTCCACTCCCGCCCGTCGCAGCGTAGTGCGAGTTGGAGTGCCAAACACCCGTCCCCGTGTGGCGCCTTCCTGCATCCGTGCACACTTGTCTAGCCGAGCGGGGGCGAATTGTTTGGCCGGCACACGGCTAAGAGAGAAGCGCGACCCCGGTTGCGGCCGAACCCGACGCGTGGCCAAATCGACTGTATGATTAGTGAGGTGGTGTATGTAATATTTTATTTAAATAACTCCTTAAGGCGAATGTAAAATATATTGAGTCTTGGCCAACCGCAACAAAGAATTTCCCATCGGGAAAGACCAAAGAAAGTACTACCTTTTCTTTTTTCTTCGTCCGTAAATCAGTAATTAGGTATAAGATGCAATAAAAATGATTAAATTAATTGGTATGATATACTGATAGGCGGTAAAGTGGCAAACATCTTTGATCGTTCCCGATATGTTTATCACACCTGATGTTCAGCGGAGAATTTAAATGTTTACAGCGACCGTTTTCTCGCTGATTGGAGAAGCCGATAAGAAGTTATGAGCTTTAAGCTCTCTTAATAAATAAACACAATATACATTAATGTATAACACACATATTAATATCATTATGTATTGGTATATGGAACATCAGCATTAATTAACGACCTATTTATTTTTCATATGCTCCATGCATTTCCTTTTAAAAAAATGTACGAGCATAGAACATTAATCCTGATTACTCACACGATATCTCTCTTCTATTTCATCTTTCCGGCGTTTTCCGGAAACGATTAATTGGGCACGGTTTTCAAGTCGTTACAGTAGACTTACTGTTCAGGGAATACTTTTTGTGCTCTCCGGGGAGAAAGCTTATTTAGGAAATACATGTGATAAGTAGGTCTGAAATCAACAGAAACATCTAAAGTACGTCTACAATTGTAGGGGCTCTGAATACATTTTTCTGCAATTGAATTTTCTAAATACCGGGCAATCTTTGTTTCTTCACTCATGTAATTTCTCTCGTGGTAATCTGAGGAGCTGAGGTAAACTCAGGAATAGATGCTTCAACGTTAGTACCATGGATAAAGACTCTGTGGAGGATTTAAGATAAGATCTGAAGGTATACAGTACCATCTATTAAACCGTACAAACAAACTCCTTTCCTCCATTCCGGGTACAGCTTGACCTCAATTCCTTACCATCTGGATATTCATCATCATATGTAGTTAACCATTAGAAATAGATTTGAGAAAGTTCCCAACACCTTCTAATTATAGTCGTTTTCTTCGAGGCACTCTTTCCAGTTTAAACGCATTTTCGCTTTAGGCATATTATTTTTTATTCAGTTCTTCATACGTTTTTCATGTTTCTTTCATTTTTTTATCACACCTCACGAATTTCTAAGAGCTCTTTTTTCCTATTCCCAACTTGTCTAACACCCTTCCATCAATCGCGACCTTGAACGTTGAAATATATCTCAATATCTTCTCGATTCACTTTTTGCGCGAATAGAGGTTCGCCTTCGAGCTTCTCTTCCCCCTCTATACTTCCTTTCCTCAGGTTGCACAACATTCTCCCTTCAGCATTCCACTCTCTCTCATTATCTCCTCTATCCCAATCAATATGCCTTTTTAGAATTTCACCCCCGAAAACAATACTCTCTTCCCTCACCATACTTAAACCTTCATCAATTCTCTCCCACTCCATTCAGTCTTTTTTCTCCAAACTTCTCGGTGGCCACAACTCAAAAGCCTCTTAAGTACGCTCACCCTCTCAACTCAAAGGACACCTCTAAATAGGGCATGGAGAATTGTCTTGAGGACTTATGAAGAAATGACGTTTTCATTCACAGAATGAATATCTTGGTAGTGCCACCGCTTGGTTTCATCCATCAGAAACCAACTCCGGAAAACTAATTGAGTTCACCCAGATCTGCGTTTGGTCTCGCCGCCGCTGTCAAGCTGACCTCAAATGCACAAAGCTGAAGGTTTAGCCACTAGGGTAGATGAGGGAAATCTTGAACGACCAAATGATTCACGTCCCATTTCCCACGGAGTTTATGGTTACGATCCGTTGTGAATCCCTCTCCAGGGGTGCTTAATTTCCTGAAGACGCCAACGGATTAATGCTGCCCCCACATAAAACGTAACCAGCTGCTAAAATTTAGGAGTCCAAGCGTTTGACGGTGGGGTACGAGGATGATGGATACTAATGTCAATTGCTTTGTTAGTAGTACAAAAGGGGGCGTGAAATATTTTTAAGATTACAGAAGTAATATTAATGGAAGTAATACCTCAGCTAGATTATTTGCATTTTGTTCCACAGACAGATTTAAAAATTTTGAATGCATGATACTCTTTCGTGCGAATCTCGAGAACTGACCAAAGAAACCGTAGACCAAGGTCCACCCTCTCCCCTCGCTCACGTATGTGGGAAGCAGTTATCTTCACGATTACCAGACTATGCTGTCCGGTACTCCGTACTGTATATATACATGTATGTGCATATAACAATGTCAACGTTTACGTGCAAATACATTTTCAAATTTTGCATAAATGCATATTTATGAATCAAAATCTGGTGGCCTAATCCCTCCCCGGGCACAAAATCTCACGGTATATTATGTAGCTCTAATGCAATTTTTTAAGCAATGTACGATTGGGTTTTGGTATGCGATTTTGGTTTCATACACCCACGTAACAACCGGAGCTTGAAATATAAATGTGCAGCATACAAAATGGATTCCCCGGAGGTACATTTTATTCATTCCACTCCTATGGTAAAAATATCTGGTAAGTAAACAATACGTCCATCTATGTTGACCTTCGCCTTGAGGCTACTGTGTAAACATAGTTGAACATAAAAGAAGCTCAGCTACTAGTAAAATTAACTCGCGTATTTTTTCCGCAATGGGTTTGTTGCAAATACCGAAGGACTAGTATGAACTGAAGGTATGAAATAGACCGAATTAGAGACAGCCAAGGGTACGTTTAGAGAATTTATTAGAAAGTTATCTCGTTAAGAGGGAAGTGAGCTATGATCAAGGTCTATTAACCTTTTTCCTCTCGTTGGATATTATAAATTAAAAAGAGGCTAGTCGCGGTGAATAAAAATATCTATTAATGAACCTGAAGGATGAAAATATGGCACGGAAAGTACTTTATGATGAAAAAATTACATTCAAAAATCATTTTATAAGTTACGATTAATATTCTACGATGCATTTGATGGAAATTGAGATCCTCTTGGGGGCTTGGCGCAGTTAAGGATGATTCTTGCTCCCTCGAGGGGGACGGAGGGCTACTCGTATGTCGAGGAAAAAGCGTCTCCATGAGTCAATTATGCCAGAGCTCGTCTAGAAGTTTTTACTTCCGTCTACTATACTACTAAAGTATGGTTTTCTTTAATAGTAGGTCAATGGAGGGAAATGTGTATTTTCTAAAATTTGCGAAAAATTTCATAAAAATACCATGAATTTTACTCTTCAAACATTTTCGTCTCGGTAATGTTTAAGTGATAACAGAAATTGAAACAAGGCATGTAAATTCCTCGGAAAGGTGGAAATCGTGAAAAGTGGCTTATTTCATGGAGGAAAGAACCCTTTTATTCGTTAAGAGGAGCTTCGGGTTCAACTCCGAAAGTTGGATCGGAGATATAAACTACGAGACTTACTGTAAACTTACGAGACTTAACGCAAATTTTCGGCGAAGGATGTGCATTCGAAATGAAATTTTTAAAAGTTAAGAAAATCCTTCTGCGGCATAGGCAATGGAATGGGTCATACAGGCCATAAGTTAATTTCCGTCTAACGGTAACTTGGAATGCCTACTAACGCAAAAATGGGTAAAACTCTATGCATGATTATCTCGTCTATTCGCACAGAAACGGAACGATCAAATAAAAGTATAACACGCATAGATTTTCTAAAGAAAATCCCGTTTCCTCCTAACCTGAGATCAAATTGTAACGAAACTTTCAACGAATGTAGAACTTAAAAGACTTTATTATGTACTCATAAGGAATGGTATTTTCACGCAAACTTTTCTAATCTGGTAGTCTACCTTTGAACATAGGTTTAGGATGGATCCAAAATGAACTCGCCTAAATTTTTTCGGCTCGCCTAGTAACACACAATCTGACATCCACACTAAAATAAAGATGTAAACATAAAAACATATTTCTCGGTGGGCAATAATAAGAAGCATCTCTCAGTCGTTCTGACCCCACCTCACCACCCTACCCCTTCATCTCTCCCCACTAACTTTGTATACATAGGATACACTTCATAAAGAAAGCACAATAAATGAGGACGCTGATACGTAGAAAAACGTGTCGTGTTTATAAATAAAAGGTGGAATTTATACTCGGCGAATTTTATTTCTTTCAGCAATAAGATGAATGTTCATAAAGTTAAGGCTTCTACAGTCAACTTTACGAGCATCGTTCATACTTCAAGCTCACAAGGCATCCCGGGGGCACACAAGTAGCGGTGCGAATCCCCAGTCACACCCGGGAAACGTCAGGGCATAGAGACAGTGAATAATATATCCCCCCACACATTGCATTTTCGAGGGAGGATGTGCTATGAGAAACCAACATCGTGGCACGTTCAATGTAGTTTCGGATCGGTGAGATAAAAGGAAAGGGGAATCCGGCCACGGGCAATAACGAACATCTGCGAATGTTATCGAAAAGTATATAGTATTGTTGGGGAGGCGACCGACAGCTCAGGTCATTTGCGCCATTAGGGATGGATGGGAAAGGATGAAGGGTGGAGAGAAACCCGGCGTCGGCATTAGCCTACTCTTAACGAAAGGCGCCAAGGGGTCCGCAGCTTAACGTCCCATCCGACGGACGGCGTACTCATTCAAAGTGCCCTCCACAAAGCACCTCAAGTAGGGATCGGGATACCACTGAAAAAATATCTGTCGCCGCCGGGATTCGAACCCGGGCCCTCTCGGTGGGAAGCCCGTACGTTAGGCACCGCACCATCCCCATCCCTGTTATCGAAAAGACTAGTCCCCTCGTCGATTATAATCCCAGAGGAAATGTATCGGATAATTGTCGAGGATGAGTTCCAAAAATGATAAGGGCAAAACAAATAAAACATACATACGGAAAAGAATGGCATTTCCTTTCCTTTCTACACATTAACTTGTAATCGCTCCATTTTTTCTCCATCCTTTTGCAGATAAACCTTACTCAGTCGTAATCATTCTCTCTATTCGACATTAAACTTATGACTCTAAAGCCCTCACATAATATACGTCACTTTATGGATACTTTTCTGTTTTTAGGGGGAATGGAATTAATATTGTGAAGCATTATGGCCAAATCTCTCGCTCATAAATGATGGAATGAGCTCACAAAAACTAACCCTCTCACTTTTTCACCAAAACTCTGTAATTCTGCAGTGAGGCTAACGATTTCCAGTCTTCTTCGCGATCATATACGTGTACTGTTCTAACCAACTTTCTAAACTAGTATTCCTGTACACTGGCAGTCCTTACCGACGTCAAATTTCGATTTTATATCTAAACTCATTGCCAAGATACTTCATCATAAAGGCTCTTCAATGCGTTCTTTACACATTTCCAGCATCTTTTCTCATTCAATTAATATTTTACCTGTCATATCTCTATTAGTCTGCATGGATTTTCCATTTCCAATCTCTGACAGTTCTTACACCACTTTGCAAGAAGTGCCCATTTTTCCGGTCTGAAAGCGTTCCATATCTCTTTCACTTTATTGGTAGTCGTCGTAGAGTATGTTTATTATTTAATTCTCAAACTTTCTTCTCCTTAATCTCTCCATGTTCATCCTCTTCCATCCCCTTCTCTCATTCTTCTCATTTTCCAAATTATTACTCCTGTAATCTTTGGATTCAATTCTTTTCATACCGTTTCCTTTGTATCATTAATTAATTTTCTTAGTATTTTAAGATCTTCCCCACTTCTTCCACTTTACCCTGCCCTTTTCGGTCCTCGGAGGGCAACTGATTGTGGAGAATACTTGTGGGTTTAGGAACACTTTGCTGCTGCAAAGCAAAAAAATGATATTTTTTTGCCGCAGCTATGAAATCGTCCCAGGAATACGCAACACAAACGAATGACTGTTTCATAAGATGGAGAAAGACGAGGGTGTCAGGGGACAGGGAGATGCCTCGAGAAAGGAGGGAACGTGCGTGGGAAACTAAGGACTTGGTTCCCGCCCTCTTCCGCTCTATCTCATCTTTACCACATTTTTGGATTTCGATGAGAGCTACTGGATCGGAGGACTGAATTGTTCGTAGGGTGTAGTCGAAGGCCGATTGGCACCCGAATGTAGGGTTGAGGAAGTGAACAAGTTGAGGGCGAGGGGCTTGTCGGGTTGTCCCAAAAGGAAGAATGTGAGGATACAGATTTTTATTCGTTGCTGAGGGGAGCCGTAGTGAGGGAACTTCAATTTTCGAAAAGTCGACTCTTCGGTGATATAATAGGGGGCTTAATTTACAGTCTTTAATTTAATTTAATAGTCTTAATTTACAAGCCAGCTGCCTATCTTTCATAGACTCCTCATGAAAATGATTTTGATTCTACACTTATCAACTACCTTCATGTCATATATGTGTCTCAAAGAGTTTTATGTTACACACATTAAAAATTTTTAATAGCGCACTACAGTTAAACTTGTAAGTTGACTTGTAACTTTGAAATAATGACCTCCGATTTATCGCGAAATTTTGAGCTTGGATCATATCTCACGCCACCGAATATCATTAAGGAATCTTAATTGAGAGCATAACTTCTACCGTCAATTTCTTGAAGCTGATAAACTCAATTTATTTTTAAACATCCAAGTGGTCTATATTTTTGCGTTTCTACTTTATTTTTGAGATAACACTGGATAATTTTTAAAATGAGCCAAAATAACAGAATTAGCATACATTTCGAGATGTATTTTAAAGAGACATTAAGTTGTTAAAAGAAAACTACCAACGAAATGCCGTTGCATTTCTCTTTAAACTGCTCTTTAAATGTTGAATTTGTTTACAATGTAAGGTTGGGATGTTTTTATTGAATCATCTAGGCCTTGAAAGTCCACGGCCAAGGAAGTCGTCCCGAGCGTGTAGTAGTAAAAAGCATGGGAAACTTCCCACGTAACATTTACCCCAGAAAGCGTCGTCCTCAAATGACGGCACCATTCATTACGTCGGGAGAAAACGGCGATGCACAACACCACGTGAGTATTTTTAACAATAATCCCATTACCTATTTGTAACAACGTTCTTTCTGAGCGGTCCGAACGAAGCCATATTTATGCTAGCTGCGCAGCGGATTCGATTTGACAAAATAAGCCGACACACTGTTTATCATCGCAGGAAGGCAACTCTCAAAAGGATATAACACAGTTCGACGGGTATTCCGGTCTTCTTTTCGGCGACAAGTGACGTATTTTTTGTGCGAGTGCAGCTTTTTGGACAAAACTTCGACCTTCAGGCTTAATACGGCTTTGATTACAAAAAATAAAGGGATATATAATAAAAAATAATTAAACAGGGTGTAAATATACACACCATGCTAAATAAAATTAATTTTCAGGGCGAATCGGCATTGGTTATCTCTTTTCATCTGTTAACACGAACATATTTGGATTTTAAATGCATATGAGTTCGGTTGGAAAAGTTACTTCAGAAGATTTGACATAATTACGCAGCAAATGTTAAATAATACGAACTAAATAAAATAAAAAAAAATGGTAACCGTAATTCGGAAATAAGTACTTTTATGGCGGACATGACTACATCCAGTCTCCGAAAATACCCATACACCATCTAACGACCATTTTAGTGACTTGTTAATCTTCAATGAAAAGGCATTTATAAAGGTAAGCCGCCTTTCCTAAGATGATTTTCATTTCCAAACATTAGCTTATGAATGATATCACCTGAAGAGTAAATAAATGCATCCATGCAATGTCAATCTATGTGTGAGTCGTTTATTGCACTAACTTAGAATATTTTACTTTCCTGCCACCAAATCAATACGTGCACCAAACTCAAAACGCCAACCTTTTTAGATATATACACATTTTTCAATTTATACAATATGTATTTCAAATAAGGAGAAGATTGAACGTCAGTTATTTTAATTAGTGAAAGAGGAATTATATGCCCATTGCGTAGCTTTGATTACGTCTCCACGAGTTCCGCAACTATATTATATATATTTAAGGTTAAAAATTCGAGTTGTTTCTGTCTGATTATGCTCAGGACTGACAAGGAATATGCAGGTTCTCAGCTGCAGTGTGAGGAGTCATTTAATAATAATACTTGGGTCAAATATATAGGCCACAGATTAATATTACCAAAACTTGAACAACGTCGCATTAGATAGATATATAGTCTTTATTCTGGGGCGAGATTGAGACTGGAGTCTTTTCTACCACCTAACCCCTAATTAGAATTGATCCCTAATAAGAATGGAGAAAAACCCCAACTTAGAATGGACACATTTAGGGTTTTAAGGTAAACAGCCAATTTTTAGCGGAACGGTTGTATCATTTGATTTCTGCGCTCAAGAACATCACCAGTCCAGAATGATCCAGGAGATAAAAATCGGAAGCCGATTCAATTTTCCGTCCACTTGCTCCATATGCAGATGCAATGAACTAGAGTGGCAAAGGATTTTTTTTCCTATAAGTTCTCTCTTGGACACCTTTCATTCGAAATTCGCTCAATTTTTCGAGGAAAAAAAACATCAAGGATGCCGCCAATCGAAAATGGAAATTAATCTCCGAAAGCGGGCGAGAAAATATTCCAATCTAGTCTCGCTTGAGCGGAAATGAAACATCTCGGATTTGACATCGGCCTTGACGAAAGTTACGACTCTGGCCTTGCGGGAATAGGAGGAGGAAGCCACCGCGGAGTAGGCTGGCTCGATATCCTCCTCCCCTCGCACCTTTTTTTGTCTCCCGCCCCACCTCCCTCCTGGTCCACCCGTTCTCCCCCCCCATGCCACCCTTCCTCGTCAGCCACTTGCTCCTCTCCTGCCTTCCCGTGCGTGTTGACCGCCCACCAATTACGCACTCGAACAGATTAGCGTGCGGGGAAAGGCGTGGTAGCCTAGTTAGAAAAGCGTTCGGACGGATACTAAGCGGAGGGTCCGGGCTCGGTTCCCACTGACTCTGGACACCTCCAGTTTTATCCGAACCGCGCGATATTTTCAAGTAACAGGTCTTCTTGGGCAAAAACATGCGGCACAGAGAATGGAGATATGCTCCATACCCTGAAGTGTGGATTTCATAGAGTGGAGCTCGAGGCGAGCTCTCCCCTCGTCTATGAAACCAACCCCCGGGTTGATTGTTGCGGTTTTTGCAGATAGGCGACCTTTCACTCGACGACCCGATCACCCATTTCGTTTTATTCTCACACAAATGCCCTTGACTCATCCTCGGCAAATTTCTCAAGGAGGATATATGAATGCGTCAGGGTTTCGGTAGGAATGGATGGTGCCTCAAGTCGACGACCCCTGAACGAGCGCCATTGTCCCTCTACAAGCACCCCAACCCTCACCTCATACCCTCTTGAAACCCTTGATTTCTTTGTGGCCTCTCCGGATGGAGAGAGATAGCCTAAGGCTGATGTCTTAGTGGCACGATCGGCGTGTGGTATTAAGATGCCGGGGCCTCGTGCTTGACTGTCAGAAATTTGTAATTTAAGGGGCCTGAAGGGGAGTTTGTTCATCGGGTGGAGAGTTCCGGTTTCTGACTGCAGGATCCCAGAATCAGTTCCCGGAGACCTCCTTCGGAGTCTAGGAGAGCATAAAAGCCCACGTTCAAACCCAAGTTATGTTTTTCTCTGGTTTCCAGAAATCTCTACTGAAGCTGAGAGACGAACCTTAGCTGGGATTCTTCGCTGGTAGGGTATCAGTAAGTAATACTATTCGCATCCAGTCCCAATTGTTAAGAGGATGAGGTGTGTGTTGAAACTTTGCGCATCGTGACAAAGTTATTTTCGTGAATTACAACTTTTTATTTAGTTCAAATGGCGACTTAAGGGAATAAAATACATTTTTCCGTATCATAAATGGAGATATAAATTTTGAAAAGTACTCAGGATTTGGATAACGTGCCACTACACTGCACTGTGGGAAGGTTGAACTTATGCAAAACAATATCGTGGCGGCATAATCATTTGTAATGATAATATGGCAGCTTTTTAAGTAATGTCATAAAAATGAAACAAGTTTTGCCCATGATTACAATAAAAGATCTCATCTGCGTACCAAGAATTGACATGAAACCTTCTTCAAAATGATTTATCACACACCGCGAGACTGTATGCACGGTGACGTTACACCTCTCCATAATTGGAAGAGAAATTTTGTGGTTTCCACAATTTTAATGATGGAAAACAGGGCGCAATGCGTTTTGTCTCCCCCTCCCCTCGCTCCCTTTAGCATGATTATGCGAAGCTGGCGAAAACTTCCGAGATGCTATTTTAATAATGGATACCCGTCATTTCCACAAAGTCATGCCTGATTCTATTTATTAACTTTTACTTACCCTATTCTTTCAAAACAACCCTCTAGTTGGAGGGCGTGATTACAAATTCTTTTTTTTTATTAACTTTTTTTTTACCTTTCACAAAATTCGGTTGAGTATGATGCAGCGCCCCGATAGAACTACTCTCGCTGAGCACGTGTGCCGTGCTTCCTAAATCCTGCAACTAGGAGAGGAAGGGAATGGGGGGATTAAGTAAACAAGGTTTGACATAGACGTTCAGGCAGGTTCGGACGGACCGGTTCGAATCGGATTCAATGGGGTCGGAGTCCATCGCTTGATGTGGGATGCAACATGCGCGCTGCGCGGGAATTAAATTCGCCCGCCCCCGAAGCCATTCGCCCAGGCTTCAATATAGCCGGGGCTGGAGTCGGGTGTGCGCCGCCGAGACGGCATCTCTCCGAGCGGTGATTTGATTTCAGGAGCCATGAATACAGCCGAGGGCTCTTTCTTTACCCCCCCCCCGTGGTCTTTTTCGTCTCCGTTCTCATCAACATCTATACAAAAACTCCGCAAGCCGTCGCGAGGGCGTGTAGTGGTCGGGAGTCGGGTCACCAGCTATTCATTCACTTGGTTTACATGCATATGAATAAGCATTTGCTCAAATCCCCAAATACACGTTGCATGTACACATACACACATACCTATATAAATCATCAAATAGTGAGTATGCTTGCCCAAATCGTCAAATCTCCCTCCCTAAATAAAAATACATGCAGCATCCACTTGTGTATTCCCTTTCCCCGATGCCAGGGTTAAATGAATAAAAACACCCAGGAGTGTATCACATGACCTGCTTTTCTGAAATCCATGCCGGGTACGGCAGGGTCTGTTTCTACCGTCGAGAAATGATGTTATATGCTAATTTATCGATTCCATTGCTTATATGAACTTTCGGTCATTTTCCACCGAAAAGACTCTCGGGGTGCGGGTAAAGAAAGTTCATTTTGAATGCTGCATAACGAGGTTAATTCCATGAGCGAGGTGGGATTCAAGCTCCTTTCCTTAGCCACTCTTGTGACCATATAACTATGTAATTAACGAACTGGATGAAGAACATCGAGAGTAGACCAGCCATTCGGTATCGTCGGTGACACGAGGTTGGAATCTGGAAGAGTCAGCTTTGACTTTCATAAACTTTTTTATGGACAACTAACTCCCCCAATAAATTAACGAAACTTTAAAATTGACCCTAGCGCTTACCAACGCGAAGTTAAATATTAAACGAAATGAGACGTTAAACTTTAATTCTTCTAGGAAGAAATTGTGTGGTCATTAATGCTGAAAACTCATTATATTGCTGGAATTCATAGCTATCTTCTGATGATTGCCAAATTTCGCAGCTATGGACGTGAAATACAGCAATTTTTCAAAATAACCAACTGATGTTTATTTTAGACAATGTCCGCCTAAGCAAAGCTTTACGAAACTTTAAACATAACGATGTCACGTTTCACAAAGCGACTAGGGACTTATATCCGGTTCATCACCAGGAATACTAGTTTGATCACTGAATATAAAATTTTAATGCGATTTTATTATATTTATTTTCGGATGACTTTTCGCTTTTTCTGCAAGATACACTCGACACATCCACATTTGAAATGCATATTGGTTTGGACAAGAATGAATAGAAATTAGGAATGAGAAATAACAAGAAAGAAAACAACCGTGGTGGACTTTGGAGATTTTGAAGGTAGAATTCCATTTCAGATGCAAAAATTAGTTTTTCGCACATGGATGATTACACCAATTGAGTAGTTCCAGACGTGATGTGGTGGAATCCGAAAATAATATTTTTGCTATCTCTTCTTTATTATGAATGATTATACGAGGCGTGTTCATAAAGTAAGGCCCGTTTGGTCACAGGAAAAAATATACTCATATCAAACACATTTTATTGGCACTTTTAGTTAGCTACAAACCTACTTCACTCATCTACATAATCGCCGTTTCTTCTAAGCATTTTTCGTACCGCTGCACCTGCTTCTTTAACCCCTCTGCATAGAAACTCGCTGCCCGAGGGTTGAACCAATTGACAACGCCATTCTTGAGTTCCTCTTCGGTTTCGAAACGTTGTCCACCGAACCACTGTTTCAAGTGCAAGAAGAGGAAGTAGTCGCTGGGTGTAAGGTCAGGACTGTAAGGTGGGTGGTTCAAAGAGTTCCCAACGAGCCAAAAACTCTCGTCCACTGGACATTCTTTGCTCTTTGTGGTGGTCGGTGAGCATTTTCGGTACCCACCTTGCACGCAATGTGTGGTATGCGAGGTTTTCCGTAACAATATTGTAGACGGTAGTGCGTCCAAGCTGAGGAAATTGTTTCAGCCAGGCCATTAATTGTCAATCGACGATCACATCGCAGTTTTTGTTCCACTTGCGAAACAATTTCATCGGTCAGAATACTGGGCCTACCACTTCGCTCTTCGTCATGGACATTTATTCGTCCATTTTTAAAATCACAGCACCATTGTCTAACCTTTCCTTCACTCATAATTGTAGGTTTATAAACTAGGCATAATTCCCGATGAATTACAGCAGCCGACAATCCTTTTGCATACAAGAATCGTATGACAGAACGCACTTCACAGCTGGCGGGATCAACGATTATCGCGGACATTGTTGTTTGAATGCACGGTCAAGCAAACGACTTCTGAAACAAAACAAATGCTGCTATAGCTTCTCAATGAATCAGTAGATGGCGCTGCAGGAGCAAAACTGTGTTATAAAGCGCCAATATTTAAATATAAGCAAACGGTACTTACTTTAAGAATACATCTCGTATGACTTGTTTTTCATTTCGTAGCACAGAATTTACCTTAAGATGCAACAGTTTATAAAAGACAATCGTCGATGAAGTCATTTCAAGGTGATGAGCAAATATTAATTTTTCCATCCAAGAAACTATGAGTCAAAATTTATCGAATCCAATTATAAGCGCAGATGGGTATACTGTTTGAAGACGCCCAATCGGGGTGGGCAGACCAGCACGCCACCTTCATCAAACACAAATGGAGTGGCGGAATAACACCAGAAAAAGAAGGCAACCATCTTCGGATACGAACCCTGGTCACTATCCCGCAAAGACAACCCTTTGCCAAGTTTGCCAAACCTTTAAGCAGGCAGATCGCATGTCTCAGCAGGCAGGTCCACTGGGAGGGGGGGAAGGGTCAACGGCGGTGTTGAGGGGGGGAAGAAATGAAAATATAATGAGAGCCGTTGTGCAGACGTGAGGATGCGAGAGGGAAGGAGAGCGAGTGGTTGAAGTGGAGAAGGAGACTTGCTCTGCGCAGAGGAGATTGAGAGAGAGTAGAGGGAGGGAAAGGGAAGGTCTTAAGGGTAGCGGTGGGGGTTGGTCTAGGAGGATGGGAGAGGGGAATGGACGGGAGCATTATTCACCCGGCGGGGGAAGGGTTGTGGGTGTGCGCGGGGAGGGTCGTGGCATTGCACGTCGGGGTCGTATTGAGTGACGGGAGATCATCACGCGTGATTGGGAGTGCTTTTGAAGTGCCTCATCGTAAGAAAGGAATGGGGTTTGGTGGTTCGGGCTCTCTGAGGGGTTGACGCGGAAGGATTGGAGGAGGGAGAAGGCGAGGGGGTCTGACAGGATGGCCTGGAGAGTGGCTCGGGTCGGAGAAGGAGAGAGAAGCGCCGTGGGTAAAAATAGATGGGGCATTGAAGGTAGGGATGGATGACATGGCGATATACCATCGACACCATCCTCTCGTTATTTTTTCAAACCAACCTCATCTCCTATGAAAGTTTTTAGACACCAATCCATGGTAGAAACTATCGTGGAGATGACGTTACGATATTGTCTATCCAAAGATATGGATTGGGCATAAGATTTCAATATGGTTTAAATGATTGCATCAATCTATTCAGGATAGCAATAAAGATCCACAAGCATTTGCCCTCGATTTTGAAAATGGTTGACTACAGGCAATAAAATAAGGTAGCGGCCATTTAATGTCGACGTTCAATGGGTCCTGCGTATTAAGAGATAAACCATTGTTGATTTTGCCAAAGAAATAAATATGCTGGAAACATTTTATAAAGCAACTCTGGATCGCGGAATGAATTGAAAAGTCAGAATACAAATTACCGAGTTAAATTCAAGAGTGACAACAAGTAGATTTATAAGGAAGAGCGATTGATCATGAGGTTAATGAAACCACTATCAGAATTTCTAACTTAACCATCGAATCACTAAGTAACCATCCAATGGGTGGCTTATCCATATTTTACATGCATAGTGTTGCATCTACGGATGTTAAAAATGTGCGCTCATGGGTGTGACAAGTCTAAAGAAGGCCGATAGTCGTATGAGAACAAACCCACGAAGACTCGTCTACGTGCCAGCTGGTCTTCCCAGGGGACAGAAGGGACATCTACGGAAGCGTTCTCGGTAACCACGGGCGCATGACGTGGAATTGTGAAAAATTTGTAAGTCTACTGGGAGATTATGTTGAGAAGTTAGAGAAGTCTCAGCCCTCTGATGTAAGTAGTTCTCCAGAAATAATTAAGGCACCTAGTAATACTATAAATGTGTCTGATTCAGATTTGGTTCGATGTCATGGGCACATCCAGTAGCATGGCTCGTCTGAACTCCTCCTATTATCTAGGAGTAGGCAGCTTCGTATTTCTTTAAGAAGCAATTTAACACTAATATTTCTTTGAGCGTTTCATTCAAGAAAATTTTATAAATTTTTTACCCGTTTCACGAAGATTTACAAATTTAAATTTACTCTGATGGCTCTGGTTAACAGGCCGCTGAAACACTTCAAGGAGGGGACGATTATCGATCTTATCAGTTTACGTGGACGACGCTCTTGCTCAACTGGGCTGTGACACCGAAAGGAAGAGAGACGAAGTATAGGAAGGGGGATGGAGTGAGGGCACGACTCGGAGGGCGCCCTTGTGTATGTTTCCTGTCTATTCTCCGCTTATGTTATATCGCTCCCTTAACTTGACCTCCCCCGGCCCCCCTGGCGACCGCCGGGCCCGGCTCGATATTCGCATCATTCCGAGCGAGCGCGGAATTGGGGCATGCGTGGCCGGAGGCGACTGCACGTGCAGGTTAATTAACAATCAGGACGACCCGAAGCTGGGGGGGGAGGGGAGGGATGAGGCACCGCATGCGACCCAAGGCCCTTTCGTGGGCGACGGACCCCACGGATGGCCCTCCCGGACCCCACTCGACCCACCCCTGGATCTCCTCCTTGCACCACAAAGGTCGCGAGATCCCACGTGTTTGAAAACAACCTCATCGGGATGGCTTTTGACGAAGGAGGATTGATGAATGGAGGCGGGCAAACGACACCTGACCGCGTGCGTTCGTACTGGGATTATAAGCGTCCTCTTACAGACACAAATACCGCAGGTTCGATTACCGACTTGGGTACAAATTCTAGCAGCATAACTAACTAATTCTGCCAAACGGTTCCAGGGAAAAGTTACTGAAAGAATGAAACCAGCTTATCGGGAAACGGGAGGCATCGAGGAGAAAATATCGTTCTGTATTATCAAATAAATGTCATTAATCATAGTTTCTCGACTTGAATATTTTAAGAAATCCGGATAATACAATTCAGATTAAAAGATCGTGGGAACTCTAAGAATGTATTAGATCTTATGCTACTGTGCTGTATATACATAAATTTGGTGACATGTTTAACGGGTGTAATATCTTTCAACCAAAGACGCCGTGATCTTTTATCTACAATTATACATTTGTTTATAATTTATTCAAGCTATTATACCTATTTAAGGGTAGATTTTAAACTGTACATATGCCCTTTTCACTTCTAAATATGGTGAGACTCCCTTATGTTTTTCCTTCTTCATTTCTTCGTAACCTAAACTCTTCTCTCCAGCCATCTACCCCGCTTACCCGACATTCTCCCTTTATCATGCCCTTAACCATCTCACTACCTTTAAACATTTTCTCTTCCAACTTCCTTTGCCTTTTTCTTACTTTCCCCAGCAACCGTCTCCTATATAGCCCATCCTGTTTAAGGAGTAAAGTCTACCTCACTGTCCAACTAAGTTTCTCTATTTTTCATCACACCCACATCTCAAAAATCTCCAGGCTATGCTCTATTAATAATAATAATACAGTGCATTAATAATAATAAGTGCATTTGACCTCTCCAAACGCTCCAGCAAATGTAGCGGGACTCTGGTGTTCGTGTTTCGGTGGAACGGAGTCGAAAATTTTACTTTGGGAAATTTCTGAATCTTCATCAGTTGATCAAGACTAGTTTCCTGCCAATATCTCCAAGAGGTTAATCACTCTTTGATTGCCCTATGCACATTAGTAATTAGGAAACTAGTCCTCATCGATGAAAATCAAGTCTATTTCAAAATAAATGGGATTGATGCCACATCGATTAATTCGTCGCACATCGACAAATTGTCGAAATGCGCTGAGCAAGCGCATTTGAATGAAGATAACAAATCCATTGAGCGCATTTAGTGCAAATGATTCCAGCGATGTAGAAAGAGCGTTTGAAGTACTCGTTGCTGGCCTGTAGATGAGATTTCCGAATGATTCCGTGTACGGAGCAAACGTGGTTTACAATCTTCTCAATTATACTTCACGCAAACGCACAGCTAAGAAAAATGCTGATAACTAAATGTAGCAGTTATTTTCCGTTGAAATAACAGCTTTCATATGGGCTTCTTGTTTTGATGCAATTATCACATTATATTCCATGTGCTTTTAATCAAAGATTGAAGTGATAATGAGATTGGAAGGAAACGGGTAGCTTTGGAGAGATGATGCATATCAATCTTTGGAATGATAACCCATTAACTAGGTGATGGGTTACTTTAGAGCACTAAGACAGGTTATGGAAGACTTGATTGAAGTTATTAGAGAAATAATACAGAATTTGTCATTCAACACTGGAAAGGAATAGATCCATCATACAATTCGTATTTATGGGAATGAAAGAAGAAAGTTGTTACTGAATAATTAGAATTTTCGCAAAGTTGAAACAGAAACCATCGAATTTCTTTAAGGAAGTTGTTTTCCTTACTCCATATTCATAAACTAGGTCAACTCTTATAGGAACAGACCCTGCTTTAACCCTCGAGTTTCCGCAGTATATATTTTTGCTATTTCACGACGTTCCATCGGCAGGGAGTGTGGGACGAAGGTGGGACTGAATCGTATCCTGCAACTTTTGCAACCCGCGTAACGAACTGCTTTCAATTTGAAGTATTTTCACGTTTTCACTGTCGTCGATTCAATGTAAACGAGAACAGCAACAATTTCCGGAAAGATCATAGCAATGGACTCCGGTAAAACACATCCTTTCATTTACCAGTTTTTCTGATTCGAACATTCCCTCGAAGAAGCACTCGCGTTTTCCGGCCGATTTAGGGAATCCTGAATGTAACATTCATGTCACTCCACCATTTGCACTCAATCATAAATACCCTAAAAGGATGTGCTTGTTCCTTTTTTTCCTAAATGCATCATCGAGCTGATTAGAAATTTCAGAAGTAGAATGAAAGGGATTAATGTTCATGACGACGGAGATGAAATGTCACCGGTATTAAAAAGAGGTCACGCTCGTGGGATCCGACTTCTTTACTTGCCGATTAGCTCATAAACGTAATGAGACGACCGTTTTAATGGGCGTTTAAGAGAATGAGGGATGGCTTTTAGGGCCGTATTCCCAGACGGCACTCTACACTCATCCTCCTCCAACGGAGAGTCTGTTTTGCAAAACGGGAAGAGACATCCCTTCTCCGACTAATTTCGTCTTTTTAAACGCCTCTTCCTACCACTCAACAATTTGTAAATTTTCACGTGACCTAATGAAACATTCTAGCAGTCATCCGTGACGTTTAATTTGACGTCTCATTAAGTTTCGAACAAGGTTCTACGGCATAGCGTAAAAAATAGCATCAAGTTGTCTTTCAAACGTCTCTTTAAAGTTTGCCTATTTTTGGAACTCGCGAGAAAAAAAACAGTAGTTTCTTGATGGTATATTTATTACAGCAGGTCAAAAAATTATTAAATAACCTGGAGAAAAATTGGAGCCGGGTTATATGGGTCTAATTATAATGTTGATAGGTAATCGTAACGGCATTGGCTAAATATCTTTAGGGAAATAAATATTTTCAACTAATATCTAAGATATGCTATGTGATCCTAAATAATCAAAGGCTGAAAATACGGAGAAATCATATACGTGTATTTGTGGATATCCTGAGAGTTTTCATTCAATTTTGTGTTATTCGCATCGAGTCCAACTACATAATGCGTATTTCATAGTTGATTCGTTTTGGCATTTTTTTTTAATTCAACTCCTTCCGTGCAGTGAATTCTTACTTTTGCGCGATTTCCGCTGCACTTTCTCGCTATTTCGACAATTCATATTTTTTTTCAGGCTTACTTGTAAATTTTTGTAATCAGAATATATGGATACGTACAACGGTTATTAATGTGAAGCCATTTTCGGGTTCATCGATATCCGGTTCGGATATCAATTCGGGCCTTTCAGGGCATGATGTTAGTGTGTTATTCTAATTATTGAGAATACTTTTAAGTTTTATAACTAATGAAGAACATGCGTGATTTAATATATTAATAATAAGTATAAGCGTGTATTTAATAATAAGTTTAAACGAGCCACACTAAAACTTTATGTTCTTTGAGAAAAATGAGTACAATTTTACCGAGGATGAAAATCTGTTATATGTGGGAATTTATAAACATTTACTAAACCATACAACACCTACATGTCGGTTTACTCATTCATTAAGATAGTTTAGGCAAGTCTAGTTGAATTAAGGAGGTAAATAAAGTCATATTTGACTTTCAAGAGTTTTGATAAGACAGATTCTCCCTTACGTACCTGGATATATGCACAAATAATGCAGTTAAGAAAGTTTGGTTTATAGCTAAATTTAAAAACTTTAATAATTCTATAATGAAACATTTTCAAAGAGCGAAATCCATTCGTCTTGGCCGGGATAATGTTGACCTTAACGAATGACTCCGTTAAGTGCCGCGGTATATTCCACAGTTTCTTATAATTTTCTAGTAATAATCACTCTCACACACTGTGCCTATGTTTAGGACGTGTGCTTATTCTCTGCAGTCATTGTGGTATTTTTTTCACTTCATTAAAGTCATGAGTACTTGATGATGACGCCTAAGCTTTGAAACTAGTTGTACGAAAATAAAGAACAGTGGATATATAGATTGTGTTCTTCATTTAATGAACATGAACTTCCACGAAGTTGAGCCTGAAACAATTGAATTTTTTTTTACTTCTTTAACTTGAAAATGACACCATAGGGAGGTGATAAGTAACGTAAAGCAGAGATGGAAAAAGTAATCTTCACTCTAGGAACACCTTGGAATACGAAGAAGAATAGTGACCAAGCACAGGGAGATCAAATTTGTGAGATTCGACTTCATAACTTGTCAATTGGACCGAAAATATAGTGTGACGACCGATTTAATGGGTGGTTAAGAGAATATGGAATAGCTTTTAAGGTCATCGAAAAAAATTAAATTAAAGATACAACGGTAAACCCTTGATAGTTACGAATGAAATAGAGCCGTTAATCTTAAAATATCACTTGAAACGCCCTATAAATAGATCGTAAAACCGCAAGGTGGCCGCAATAATTCTTTGAATCTATATAACTCTTTTCAAACTGCTTTTCGCTATTGGATTTCCTCAATGTTTTTGTTTCAAATGTCGATTGGTACCACCTACAATATTCTCCTAATACGATACCCAGGGTACTGATTCACAATAGCGTACATACATATCGACAGACAAAACCAAAAGTTTAGGTAGATAAAAAAGGTAGTAGGTTGAGTTCAGTAAATATTTCGTAGGATTAATAAATCAGGGATCCCAGGAATTTTAATCGACAGAAAAACAAACAGGACGTATTTAATTGCATTCGATAACGATTTAGTACCACTAACTGGCCCCATCGGATTAAAAATGTATCAGTCTCATTCACAAGGAATGCTTCAACGAAAAAATTAGTTTCATGTCCGACGAGTGAGGAAAGAAGAAGAACTTTGGCACTGATTCACTCAGTTCCGAAAGTGCATTGGTCGCCGGGATTTGCACGAGTTTAGACATGAGGGCTAACAAAAGCCGACTGGAAAATTACATTTCCCATTTCCCGACACACAAAGTAAATTTCGTGAGTTGCGTGACGTTGGAAGGCGTTCAAAAATCACCAATTGCAGTGACTTCAAACTAACAGGCAGGTGGGGTGCCTACTCATGCGAATTCCGTAAATCAGTCAACGAGATAGTGTCACTGGGATGCTCGGAATGGGCGAAGTATTTTCATCCGTCGTTAAAACCAAATTTATGGCTACTCAGTACACCAGCGCAGTTTCGACGGACACCGAGGGCTCTTCTACACTTAAAAAAAAGTTTCTACCACTAATGTACAACACGCGAACGCACAATAATTCACAAGATAGAAGAATATAAATACATTGAGCTTTTTGCAATGCGTGAAGATTTTATGTACTTTTCTCGAAACGTTTCCCGATCGAGAAATTGATAACTTTTACACACAGGACTTGAATAAGATCCGCTAAGTATTATTAAATATTACGAATTTAATTTGATGTGCACGGCGTAATGTAGAAATATCATATTACGTACATGGAATGAATTACTTAGTACTACTTACTAATTATTTGTTTATTACATAATTGTCATTCGATGACATATGTATGTGTTTCAAAACAAATTCAGTGATTGGGAAATTTGACCATGCGGTCCTTGCCGTTGCATCGTCTGGTATATCAATACAATCTGAAAATCGTGTACGAGCCGATTTTCCAAAGATTCGAAATAAAAAGTAGCACAGCTAAACATCCTGAGGAAAGGATCATATGTTTTACTGTCTGTAAACAAACTCGAGGAAGTATCATTCCTATTGAGAAATGAATCTAATTCTTTGATTCAACACTCCATTTGAGCCAACTGACTCCTTTGATACTGCAATACACATTTTTATGATTAAAGATAAGTTTCACTCCAACCTGCAAAAATTAAGAGATTATGAGTAGTGCTGATGTTACTTTTTAAAACTAAATCGAAAATATAATAATGAGCACTAAAAATGGTAATATACACTGGGATATACTCATATTTCGATGTAAGGGGCCTCTATTACTTCCCAAAATATAGAACCCACGCTTAAAGGACTTTTTAATAAATGGAAATAAAAATATTTTCAATACATAGTAGCAAAGAATCGCCAACTTCCACGTTCCTACTTTCGAAGTGAACGTTATTTATGCCTGCCTTTATATCTGGCTTCCAATCTTAATGGCAGATTGCAAAACTTGTACATTCAAAGCCATTTCGCCATGCTATTATGGTACATCAAGAGTATATTACCTACGATAAGCTTTTACAGAAACGTTAAACCTTTATCTAAGGACATGCACTTAGTACTCTGCTCCGCATCAAGATTGTATAATCGTTCCGATAGGAATAAGGACATCGTATGCCATACTGTTAACTCACGCACAATTTCGTGATCACTCTAGTTCCATTATGATGAAATAAATTTAACCAATCACAGTTATCAACTCGATAGATTAGAGGAAACATCACCAAAAACTGCTGCTGTATGTAGTTTCTCAGGTACTCGTAGATCTGGCACGTCTCAAATCTAACAGCTAGGTGAAGGTGAGGGTGACATGAGGACCCCGGGAATCGAACAAGGGCTATGCGTTCAATTGCCTAGCGCTCTATCCACTGAACTACCACTTTCCTTTGAAATTTACTAAACCTAAATGAATCTGTGCCTGGGTGTGTTTACAAGTCTGAATAAAAAGTATTGGGAACACTTTTTTACTGATGTGACTGTACGTCACAGCGCGCTCGCACCGCGCAGGATTGATGGTGTGGGGTCTGACCTTAAATACGCGCCAAGTGCCAATCGCCTGCGAGCGTTCGTTCAGGCTAGATCTTGTTTTTAGTGGACCCCTGTCGAGTGACTCGGTGCAAGTGCAAACTGCAGAGAACGACTGAACTGCTGTACGCCCGATACACACACACACACGCATATACATACATTAAGGGAGATTACTCGAGACGATCTAAGAAGACCTTAATCCTCGAAAAAACATTTAACAAAGACAAACGTCAAAATAATTTGTATCAAAATATCTCGGGCAATGACACAAATTATTATTGTCCACAAGTCATCAGAAACGTTATAACGGTTGAACTGAGACTTCTTAGAGAATGGCTTATTTTCGCTTTTAGTGATATAAGGGAAGAATTCTTTTTGTTATAACTCATTTTTTTATTTCCTGGGTGTTTCAGGCGTTCTACTGCTGTTTGTTGGTTTCTGGGTTTAACTTTTGACGGTTTCCCACACACCCACAGCTGAATCCAAATTAAGTGACTTACGTTGGTTCTCAAACCTTCAGAGAATTCCCTACGCCAGCAGTAACCGAAAAAAACTGGTGCCTTCATCCAGGACGTGAGAATGTTACAGATTGCAGGGCTTAGTACGAAGTGAGCTCTAGTCCTTTTCTATCAGACGAACCTATAGGATGTGCGATCTTTTTGTTTGACATTCATACCCTCCACATGAAAATTGAAGTAGTAAATCTAGCAAAAGACACAACCTGGCTTCTCTAAGGATACGCTAATAAGCAGGAGGTCACCAACTTACACATGACGAATCTCTCGCATAAGGGAGGGGAATGCGAGGAGACAAGGTGAAAATATAGAGAAACCTGACATAAAGCGAGTGCACCACTACTAAAATTTGTACTCTCTCTCTCCTCTTCCAGAAACTGTTACCGTAATGGATATAATTTTTTACGTAGCCGACTCGAAAATAATTTCCAGCAACACACGTTGTCCGTCAAAATGAGAACGGAGAACAAATCAGTACCAAAATGCGGAAGGTCACAATTCCAGCAAAGCCATTTGATAAGAACGTATCGTCGCATTGAAAACGAGGTCCATCAACGAATCGAAAACCTAAATTACTAACGGGTGGGAGGAAATGCGTTGTGATCTCATTCGTGCGCATCGCGAAGCCGAATTCCCGGCGGATAACGATGCATGAGAAATTCAACAAGTAGCTGTGATATGCCTCCCGGTATATGGTAAGTTATGAAGCACACGAGCTATTAAAAATAAACGGATGAAGATAAATGCATTTTAAATGAAAAATTTTACTCTTAACGTGAATGGTGAATCCCGCTCGACCATACCAAGTTGGCTCAAACGGCGACCATAGAGAGGCAACGGTAACTGCTCCTAATAAAGTTACCCATAATACGCGTATATTGGAGGTTTTTAACACGTATGTGGATAAGGTTGTAAAACGTGAAATGAATGGAAAGGAAAACAAAGGGGGATGTCCCGGGCATGGATTGAGAGAGGATTCTTCAAAGAAATCCAAATGAAGAAAGAGAGGTGGATCCTTTGACTCAATGAACGCTCTCACGATCGTTTGATTGATTGGCGATAGGGGGTTGAAGACTGACGCAGGAGAGAAGGCTGGGTGAGCGAGGAATGGGAAAGGCATGTTGGAGGGAATGAAGGTAGGAAGAACATTGGCCGAATGAAGAAGAGAGTCTTAAATGCTGGACGGTAGGTTGCGTTTTGTTAGGAAAGGCAAGCAAGTGTATTTTGTGTTGTCCAAAACGTACCTTCAATGGTAGAATACCAACAATAATAATATTAAAACACATCATTCCAGTTCTTAAAAGAAGGGATGGACTCGTGGAGTTAAAACTTATTCATATTTTTGCACGGGGAGTCCGCTCTTGAATGGTTGGGGGCTTGGGGGGGAGGCTTAGGGGAATTCTTCAGAAGAACACGGCACATCACGAAGCGATTGACGGGAGTGCACTCTCTCGAGCGGGGACGGCAAGGCAAACATGGGTCGCTTGAAGTATTTTCGTCGTCCACGGCGCTTCTTGTTCATCCGAAATAGATGCTGAGGTCCACTCCGAGCATCCCACTCCCACGAGCATCCTTTTTAACCGATCGAGAGGAGAGTTCTTGTAAACAACAGAGCCAGGCGGCTAATGAATGGTGGGGCCGTAGCTCCGCGGAATCGAATCCAAGGGTTCACCATTCGACGACTAACTGGCACAACGCGGGCGTGCAAATTGGAAAGATCTCGTCCCTGCTCCTCTAGAGGATTGTGATGAACGGGCGATGGGATATCAAGGCTTGCACGTCTGCATTGACTTCGGGGTAATCCGGGTGGAGCCGGACCGGTGACGACGTCGATTCCGGGGCGCGAAGGAACGTGCATCGCGGTAGCGCGATGGGAATGACTATCATGGCGGTCTCCAAAATATTTTCTGACGGGATGGTGACCGGAACGGTGGTTCGACCACGAATGCTTAGTGCTCTTGTACCTAACAAATCACAGCCGAGGGATCGATAAAATTCATCTGTTATAAGGCAAAGGTTGTAGCCATTATTCTACGTAACACGTTACTATCGAAACTACTAATTGACGCTCGGCTGTTAAATTCAGAGTAGCATTTCACTCCTGCAAATAGTAGTGCACGTTGAAGTGTTGGTAAAAATGAATTCTATCGTCGGAATTATGCAATGTTTCCGTTTGTAAGTAACACTTAAGTGACACTGAACGTTGGTGGTGAATGCCAAGTGTGGAATCACCCCTACCACACACTGTAATGGTGAATGACGTGGTACAAGGCAGATGTTGATATTTCTTCGAGTGATTTAATCACTGAACCAACAATATTTTTAAGGGCGTAAAATGCATTAACGTGGACTAAGCCGTCCTATTGATACGGCGGAGTATGTCGCATAGGGACGATTTTCCTGAAATAAAAAATTATTTACATCATAATTACGTTAGTCAATGTTAGTGACCACCAAGTAAGATATGTAATATAAAATTCAAATCAGTGAAATAAGTTTTACTCAATCTTTTTCGTTTTTTATTTTCTAAATTACTACTCTCAAGTTATTAGTTTAGTACTGACGACACGAGTGAAAATTGATGAGCCATAACGTGGTCCATACGCAGAAATACACGAGAGCATCCTTAGAGTCAAATTCGATAGTATTACTGGCGATTCCGTCTCGGAGAGGGTGGTCGGGAGGATCGAATGTGTCACTTTAGCGCCCTCTTTTCAGGGGGGGGTGTAGTGGACCCCGGCGTGACACAGAACGAGAAGACCCTTCCCCGGAAGAGAGGGACTGTAGCACGGCCTGGGATTCGAGAGGTCTAGCGTGACTCCATGCGCGCGAGCCACGTACGCAGCAGCGCGCCGATCCACCCTCCTCCCTCCACGCACGGCACGCCCCTGAGCCTCCCCCACCCCCACAACCTGGGAATGGGAATGGAGAGGAGGACGGTGCGGGGGGGGAGGGGGGCGAGGACAAATGGAAATGGATCGCCGTCCCCTTAATTGCTCCCCACGGATCCTCCTCCTCCCCTCCTCCATCTGGCAGGGATCCAAAGCGAAAAACAAGGTCGCACATCGCTTCCCCTCCCCACAAACACCCCTCTTGTTGGTCCCTACCATTGGCGGACAACGGGTGAAAAAGGATATAAACAAAGAGACCGAAAGGCAGGGTAGAACAAACAAGGAAGGAGAAAAGAGAGAGAGAGAGAGGGAAAAAAATGTGTCGATGTCCCTCTCCCCTTGACCCTGCTCGTCGAATGTTTTTCGCGTCATCAAACCGAAGGTCTTGAGGGTCGGGCGACCAAGAGTGACCGGCCCCCGAAGTTGTCTCTCGCGAATGGTTTCCGACGATCGCGGCTCCGTGATCCCGCGTGTACCATTCGAGACTTCTCGAGTCGTCGATATATGCTCCACTCCACGTACGACAATTGAAACTGCTCGAGCATAAAATGTTGTCCTAATGTCGAAAATCAATAATCGCCCCGGCGGCTAGAGTGAACATCACTGCCAGATCCTCTCGTGGCGGCCTGCGGATTGTGGATTTTAACAGCTACCAAAAACCACAGCATACAACCCTAAGGTTGGCCGTGGATAGGTGAGGGTGGAGATAACCCGATATTAAGTCCCACACGATGTGTGAATGGTACACATTGACAGTGCACGGAGGAGGAGTTCCTTTCCCCGTGCCGACTCCGGTTTTAAGAAAGACCTGGTAACCGAAAAATGACGCAGCACGAGTGAAGCCGTTTTTGCCCAGAGGCGTAACCAAGAATCGAACCCGAGACCCCCGGTCTGAAGGAAAAGGCTCCCACCTTGCCTATTCAACAGCTACGGCATATAGCGAGCGGTAATATTTTCGGTTTGGTCACTTCGGGGAGCAACTCAATTGCAAAGCTTTAATTCGCAATAATTTTAATTGGGCGAGAACATTTTATTTTGTGGGGAACAAGTGTGGGAGGGGATATTTGTTTATTTCAATCGTATTTTGCTCTGATTTGCCCACCCTAGGACGCCTTTGGGTAAAACAAACAAATTATGACAAGTGCGAAAATTTAGTTAATGCCAAAATGCTTAATGCTTCTCCCGAGTTTTTCTGCAATTTTGAATATATATATATATATATATATATATATATATATATATATATATATATATATATATATATATATATGATATTTTCGAATTAATTAATAATGCTGTCATATATATATATATATATATATATATATTTGAATGTATATATATACATTCAAATATATATATATTTGAATGTATATATATACATTCAAACACGAAATACCGCCATATGGCGAATAAATATTCATTCACATTGAAATAGAGATAAGGAAAATGGTAAAGGAACACATATAAAGGATGTACACGATAGAGGTGGGGATGGCGGATGTGAGCAGATCACGAATGTAAAAATATTTTCCTCGACCGGGACTTGAACACCGGATCTCTCCACTTGCCGGGCGGATGCTCTAACTACCTGAGCTATCATATATAACAGAGTATGATTAATTAATTCGAAAAGATCATATTTCAACATTATTATTGAACTCAAAAATAGAGAACTATTATTAATGCCTTTGACAATTTGTTTCGTTTTGGGACATATCAATAGAATTACTATTTTATGCCATTTATAGAAGTTCCTAAATATGAGAAAAGATATTGACATTTTCGTTATCCTTTGATAAGATCTTTCCTATCGGTAAATTAACACTCAATAAATGTTATCAGCTCAAATTAAAGTAGTTTTTTCAATGCGTACATATAAATTTATGTGTTTTCATTATTAACGGAGCTAGAATCCGCCAAAACGCTTTTACGAAATCATCAAAATCTCGAAAGCGTGACTTGTGGGTTGCATATGCTTGCAGGCGTGCTTGCGCGAGCCTTGACAATGGTCTAACGAGGGTGGGAGTGTCGAAAAACTATCTTCCTTCGACCCGTCCTTCGATATGTCGTCCGTTACACGTTCTTTATCATCGATTTTTGTAGCGATTCGGCCACAAGTGAGCTTATATTAAGAAATCCTGGAAAAATTAAGTAAAATTTGCGAATACAAGAAAAACTGCGTAATGATGTTTATACTCGCTCATTATATTAAAGTCTTGAGGCTGTTGGAATTGTATGCTTTGGCCCAAAATTTACGTGTGAAAGTGCAAAAAATAGCAGAATAAAAGCTGCTGACAATATTAAAGGATCTGTAAGACGAATACCATCTTTGAGTTATGTTTTCAAGATTGTAGTTGGTTACAGTGAATTGATTGTGCACCTCATTTGCCCAGGAAACCACGGATATAAATCAGAGTTTGTAACCATCAAGCCTAAGTGATGAGAATCGTTACTGACGCTTGAAAAGAATTGTGCGTGGCATTCGATAGTGCAGGACAATAGCCATATTGACGAACAAATCCAAGGATTGCCATAGCAATAATCAAAAAATCTACTGCCTCAATGAGCCAAATTGTCGTGACAGAACATATTTTAGATAATGTAATTGTTTCCAGCAATCGTGACAGATGGCTATGATAGAAAAGCGTATCTCAAACACCCTAGCATGCGGGGCGATACCTTTATCACGTTTGAGATAGCGTGAGCCCGATGGTTTTCGACAAATACACTTTTTTCGTTCCAGTTCCCAAAAGAAATGCGAATGAAACCATTTGTAAAAATGACCAGCAAAGGCTAATTACAAAGGCATGATCTGGTCATCATCACGTTACATGATGTCACTTATTGAATGATGCTATTCTTATGATCGTAATTCATGCGGGAATTTCAGTGCTACTATCATTCATGCTTAATTGGTATTTTCTATTGGGCGTCGAATTAAAACTTTGCTTGTGAAAGTAAAACAAATTTGAGTCAATTCCGGTACTATTTCAAGCGACTAACTTCATGATTCCAAAATTTTCCCAGAAATCGTTTTTCACTTGATCTCATGTTTACACATTAGCCATTAACTAACTAATCTCTAAAGAGAATCAATGAAAATGTCTTTCACTCCGAGATTATTTAGTATTAAAAATTTATATAATATTCGATTCCAATGGAACTCTTATCACCTCGATCAATCGATAATTAATGCTGGCAAGGATTCGAGAAAGGAATGATTTTAAAAAGAAGGAACCGCAGAGCTGGTTACGATCCCTAATACCACACACGTCGTCTTTAAACACTTTCACATGTGCCCTAGAAAATTACTTTCGTCTAGAATTCATGATGAAGCAAGTGCTAGCAAACATTCGAACATCAGCGATGGAAAGCAAAAGTAAAACGAACACTCAACTGCAATTCATCTAAAAATCAATAAAATTTAAATTGGCATTTAAATTTTTGTCGGTGAAAAGTTATATTTGCGTCGGGGGAAAGAGATAAAACCATTTAGGATTTCGCATATACGTGTATATGTATACTCGTATGTATGTATGCATATATATATATATATATATATATATATATCTGATGACGACGGCGAGGCCATCGAAACGTCAATACATACTGTGAGTGTCCTTCATTTATTTTTCTGTGCGTTGAATATTTTGTATCCGTGTGTTTGTGTGTCGCCGGAGAGCGTCAACTTCAAAGATATATATATATATATATATATAAATTTTGAGATTGAACTAAAAAATACAATTAATATGAAAGAAAAGACATCCCAAAAATGAAAAAAATAACATTTCTGATTCGAGATTCGATGAAAATGGGGATTTAGATTCGACTAGACTTTAGATACAATTTACCCCAAATTCATATGCAGTCTTAATATTGGAGCATATGATACAGTACATCAGCACAAGGTAAAATATTTGAGCAGTTAATTTTTTGTATTCACGAATAATTATTGCAGAATTGAAAAAGAGAATTCTTGCAAAGAGTTATTTAAGTAAAATGTTCATCAACACGTTAAATTAACAAAATTTTATTTGATAAGTTACCCCTAACTCGTACGATAAAACTCTTTCATCTCTACTCATTACATCTTCATTAAGAACACAATTTCAATTTTCTTAGTTATAATTATTTTATACCCTGCATGAAGGAGAAGTCGACGAAGGCAAATTATCTAGGTATTTTTGATCACGAAAACGCGTGATCATTTAAGAGTTCGAATATCACGCTCGGAACCTATGCGCTGGGTCACGTTAGCTCGCAGAAAACACCGCATTTCTGTGTCTGCAATGCAGCTTTTACAGAGAGGAAAAAAAATCAACTAACTGGAGATTTCAATGTGAGCTATTTTTTTTTCAATTGAAGTGATATGCTGGGACTTCTTAGACAAACATAGCTTCAGGGATCCAGAATTAAAAATCCATTCGGGTACAGTTTGACATATTTTCACAGGTAGGCTTGCAAATAATTCTTTTCCAATCATAATATAAAGAGAGCTCCTTCTCACATTCTATCTTTAATTTGAATCCCTTTCATTGGCTTGAGATAATCACCTACATCGCTCTTTCGTTTCAGTCTAATCATTTGTCAGAATTACCCATTCAATCAACACACTCATCGAATGATATGAGCCTGGATACAAAATGTAATTAATCTCTGTGGCCATGGAAGGGAATCATTTGTGATGGGGAAATATTTAAAAGAACTCGTTAGCCGTCTTAGAGGAATTTCGGTTGCAGAGTCCCCACGATTTAAGCCTAAATTAAAAGCACAAACTAATCTCTGAGAGGGAGACGCTGGACTCGATTTGCCGTCACACTAGGCGTTCCAACCGCCTTTCGCACGAGGCCCCACTGACACTTTCGTCAAAGACTCGGACAGAAGCAATTCCTGGCGCGGGCACCGCTTCAAAAATAAGGCACTCTCGTCCTCTGGAAAAAGTTTCCCATTCTGGTGGGAGGGGAGGAAAGAAATTAGGAAATCCCCCATAACCGAACCCTATTTAACCCCTTCTCGATCTCTCTCTCTCCCTCCAAGGCCAACGACGATCCTCCATCCCTCTCCCAACCCCGATACCACCCCTTCCACGCCACGCCCCCTCGCTCTTCCCGACCACGGCGCAGCTGTAGCAAAATCCATATCCTTCCCTTCTGCTCCCCTCACTTGTTGCTCTCCCCGTCTCTCCTTCGCCCTTCCTCTCTCAATTTCCAGAGAGTGAGAAGAAGAAGGAGGGGAGGAGAGAAAGAGAGAGAAAGGAAGTAGTGGAGGGATGAGGAGAAGAAGAAGAAAGAGAAATGAGAGAGAGAGAGAGAGTGGTCGAATGGGGATGTGAAAGCAAGGGGAAAGTGGCGGTTATCCCTAGGGGGGGGAGGAAATAGGGGAGGAGAGGAGGAGGATGGTCGTAGATGACGACATAGTCTCAGGAAGGAAAGGAAACCCAGGCCCGGCAGGCGGAAGCGGCGGGGGGGAGGAGGGGGAGAGGTAACGGGGGTGAGCGGGTGAGGATGGAGTGGGGGAATAGAAGTAGGGTTCGACGACCCTGACATTGCTCAGCGGACGCCCGGCGGTCGGCCCCGCGCGGGGATGCCTCCCTACTCCGCTCTCCTCCCCCCGTCCCCCCTCCCCCACGACGCTGCCGCAGAGCTCCCTCGCGCCCTCGGGTGCCGTTCCTCCCGCCCTCGCCCCGCGACGACACGCCGCGAGCGCGGGAGAGTTGATGCGGAGGACGAAGGGTTGCACACACGCGTCGAGTCGGGCGCGGGAGGGAGCGAAGACACCACCTCCTCTCGGGACAGAACGGGGTGCTCCTGGCCTCGAACGCACGGAAAGTGTGATTTGATGGCGGAGTAATTGGTTTTCATTGAATTGGACGAGGAAAAGGGTTCTCACTTCGGGGAAGTCGTCGACGCGAGGTGGAAAAAAATAATGGGAGGCTTTAAAAGCAGCAACTTCGTCCGCGGGCGAATGGAACGACACGGATGATTGCCAAGGTATTACAGTCGTACGGTAATTGGCTGCTGGATTATCCGGAGATTTGAATTTCTCCATCATCTCCCCTTTAACGAAAGGATTTCCAATGGAATATTTGGCCTCAATGCTGTACTCATATAACACTCTTGAATTTAAGCACAAATTTATGGATGAATTTAAAATAATGTAGCGATTCGGTCGGCTAATCGACAGGAAAAACGTCACCACTTCAAATAAACGTCAAAGTAACCCAGCGAGCTGGGGTTTAACATTTAATTACTAAATTTACATGATTTATACCATAAAAATTACTTCTAATGATATACATTCATCTGCAATTACCTAATTGGAGGAGAGTGGCAATGAGTTTTTAATGAGTTAATATGTACTTTCCTAAAAAAACTCAAAATATTCAGAGTATACAGTCGTATCAATTTCCATGAAAAATTTAGGATTTGCGTTAAAAAATTTTAATTTTTTATTTGTACTGGGAAATTAGGTAACTAATGCTTCTTCAGAGGGATTCCCACGTCACGGGATAGCACCAGAAAATACGCCCACTTAATGTCAGAGGGAGAATGGGACCAGTTGGAAAACGTACGCATTGCGCAATAAACGTGGCGTCCTTCCCTCGCGCTATTTCCTTTGCAATATTCATTTGCACATAAAGTCCACCAAGTAGGGAAACAATTGTAACTTTATGGGTCACTTCTGATACGTCACTTGATCTCCTTTTCATTGTTTATAACTTGCAGCAATAACTTTCATCTGTGAAAGCCCGTTTCGTCTACGACGGATTTTCGTGAATTCCATTTGCAATGCATTGAAAACAAAAATCAATCCAGATTCAAACCTCGGACGGCATGAAAGCTAGTGAATGGCTAAAAATCAAGTTTTTCGGAGAAAAATAAATACTGATAATAGTGCCTTAGAAACTGCTTCTAAGAGAAAAGGGATAATATTAATCGAGCAAAAATATATTGCTTGAAATAAAGTTCTCGCGGATTCCCGTAACTTAAAATACACTTTTCCAAGATATTTTACCAATTTTCAACTTGGCATGATTTATCGGGGAACGGCAAAACAAAAATAGCATCAACTTAAGATAAAATAAAGTTATGGAGTCCTTATAAGATCAAAAAATCCTTCGTCGTGCAAAAATCTCTCTAATAATTTGGTAAATGAAAAAATCTAGGCATCAAAGTATCAAATGAAAAATCGAGAATTAAAAAGTAAACAATTACGAGTAACTCAGTCGTAGCACAAATCGCATATTATCTCACCCCACGTGAGAGACGTAAAATATATTTTCCCCCATTCCTCCCTGGAACTGTAACCTTCTAGAGAAACTTGCGAGGGGACTTTCGTCTCTTTCACTAAGCACGATTGATGATGAGCAGACATACGGCATGAATTTGAAACGGGAAAAATGATATTGTTCTTCCAATCACCTGAAATCACTAACGCAAATGAAGGAAACGACCATGCGAGAACGGATCCGTGTCTTATTCAAATATACACAATGATTAAGAAAACAATTGATGCTAACCTATTTTTGGATTCGAAAAACAGGATTCTTGAAAAAAAAACAAAACTTGGGTGTCATAATTATCAGTATTGGTGGATTGACAAGAAATATTGAGTGTATTTTCAATATTGAGTAATAAATATTCAAAATTTTTGGACTCTGGTTGTTGATAATCTCATTTTAAATTACTAAAATCCAGGGTTTGCATTTTCACACAACTCTACGATGGAAACAATGATTTGAACGCATAGACGTCATCACCTGAATAGCAGGTACACGACGTCGTCATTTGAAATCGCGTGGAATAACTTGAGTGTGGGTTTTCATAAATTATATCAGACATTATGGAAACCTAGCAAGTCGTATCATTTCCGTTTGGGTTCTGAGATGACTAAGCGATACTCCAATTCAAATTTTTCACGAAATGATACCACTGGCGACGCAACCAATTAATGTAATGTGCACTTCGCATGTATACCGCGTGCTATAAATTTAACCCCCTGATGCACGAGGGAGGGACGTGATTTAATGGGCAAATTTGCCGAGTGTTCATAAATTAAAATGAGGGGGTAATTAGCTCCATTTACCCTCTCGCTCACCCTCCTCCCCCCCCCCCCATAACCATTTCTGGAATCCGCCAATGAAGAACGCTTATCCCCACACGCCCAGAGAACGGGGAATACAGAAGGAGTGGCATGGGAAGGGGCGATGGTGGGCGCGTGGAATGTCGCATACGGGAGGGAAAAAAAGAAATGCCTCAGACATTTGACGCATTCGCGCGCTCTTTGCAGCCAGCGGTGGTCCCCCACGAGACCCCGGCAGCACAATGCTCACGCCATTCACATATTAAGGTGCTCACGCTCGTCACAAGTGACTCCGATTAATTGCAAAGGTTTTCTTGGCAACCGCTCAAGACCATGGGCCTTTTTAAGGAACGGAGGGAGGCGGCATACCGCAGGGAATAAAAACGTGATGAATTTCAAAGAGAAAAACGCGGTGTGGATGGAGGAATGGGAAAGGGCGGGGTTCGAGCAATCCTGGTACTAGGAGACTTGGGAGATAGCAAAGGCATTACCTTTACACTCTACAAACGAAAACTTTTTTTTTCATTTCCACTTAAGTAACGTGGCCACAAAATAATTCTTTAAAAAAATTTAAAAGTGCATGCCTTAATTTAATATTTGCATCCAGTACTGCAATTTGCGTACATATTTCAATATTTATGACAGTCACAGAATGAGATGAAACATTTTGGTACATACACAGCATCAAACATGTTTTTAAATACATACGAGACGGCATGCAATGATTTAACTACTTTTATCATTGCGCTTAAGATTAGTTTGTGGCGTAAATTTTATTGAATATTAGTGCAATTGCGAAGTTGTAATCATTTATTTATGGCTGGTAGCTCCTTCCAGTTAAACAGAGCTCACTGAATAGAATAAAAAATTCGTTTCACTATTCAAAACAATTCTACACGTCAGACGGTTAACATGGCTAAATTTGTAGAACTAACAGTAACACTAGGAAGACCTAGTATTGGCAGGGATTAAATATTCGGCACGGTGTATTCCGCCCCGAAAATAGTGATCCGCTCTTTAGTGCCGTTCGTGTAAACCTAATATTTTAAGCTTAACAAGCGCTAGATGGAAATGTTGATTTTTTTAATCCCGGCACACCTTGATCCGGCGAGGATCCCCGCAGTTCGCAGCTGGCTCGATCTTTATCCCCCCGAGTTCGGGCGCCCGACCTTCAACCCCGGACGTTTCCAGATGAATCGCCGTGTGCGACATGCGGGTGCAGCCGTCATAGCGGGCGCAACCTGCGGCCCCAGCCTGCGGCCGTCTGATTTATTGGGCACCCGACTCGGGACGAGCCGTGGATTCCTCTGTTCTCCTCCGAAATTTCCTCACATCAATCAATTAGGCCGGGGAAATAATGCCCCCCCGATGCCGACTCCGGAGGTGGGCGGGGAATGAACGCGTGGCGCCGACGTGCACGTGGCACTGCGGCGCGCTACGGATGACGGAAAAGGGCGGAAAAGAAAGAGACGAGGAGATTTGAGAGCGGAGAGAGATCGCATAAAGGACTCGAGAAGTAATCGCTTCAAAGAGAAATGAGTATTATCAACTGAGCGATTCAAATAGAAATGTGTGTTAGCAATTGAACAAAACAATCTCACTATCCGATAACTTATTCCCTGGAATAAAACATTCGGACGGAATAATTTGCATTTAAATTGTGTAAAATTAAATCTTTAACTAAAAACTAAACCGCGTAAAACTAAAAAGTATATTACTTGGTAAAAGTCACCTTTTCTTGTTCAAACGAGGCATCGTACTATCACGAAAAAGCCAACATTTTTAAATGTTATATAAAGTTACTCTTGATCACACCTCAGTCCAAATATTAATACCTCTAACTTTCCTCCTTCGATAATACATGCTAATATCAAAGGAATTAAGGCAATTGGTTAGTTATTAAATGATGTTACATAATTTTTTGGCCAGTAAAATATTTATTTTTGAAATATTATTTTAACTATGAGTTCTTAAGAAGGTCGTATTAAAATTATCCTTAAATTCTGCATAAAAGTCATTTTTTTGCTAACTCTTAGAGCGGAAAGAGGAAGTAAACTTCATCTTAAATGATGATTCAACGCTAGTATTCCTACAGCTAAAAATAATGTTAGCGTCTGAGAATGTTCAAAAAGAAAAGTTCAAGCATTGATGAGGAAAACTAAATGAATAAAAAATGTCTACTAACAGCGTAGTGAAAAAAATAGGTGATATTTTCAAGTACGACATCGTGGTCAAGTGGATAGGGCGTTCGGCTATTAACCGGGCTACACGGGTTGCAAAACTACGCGACACCGTTGGAAATCTCCGCATGAAGTACAATGGGTTGAGATTTTCTGGATACCATTGCTTCGCTGGAAATCGATTTTGGCTCAAAGAAAGTAACTAGACACCCCCTCTCCCTCTTCTCAACGTGTGGCTTTCACATACATTATCGGGAGATGAGTTCTTTTCTCACCTATCGGTTTTATAGAAAAGACTTTAATGAAAGGATTCTTTAAGGTCTGGTAGCAACAGAAAAACACAGTGATCATCTAAATTGATGATTTGACCTTTACGAAAAGGGCACCAACGCTTGGGGTCGGATTCGTTCAGATATTCTTTTTCATAGAACACACGGCACACGGGATACTCCTAACCCTTTCATGCATGGTAAGTGATGAGGAATGGGGGCGGGGGGTTCACGTGTATAACGACCTTCAAATGTGATATCGAGACTTATGTAAATATTTCGGTTTGGCTCGCCAGAACGAGATGGCTGTTGGAAAAGCTTGCCAAAATTCTCCATCCTGTCTGCTTGGAAATTTTCCGACAGTTCAAAATCAAGGCTATAACTTTGGATAACCTCAGTGCGAAAGGCGACGTGCTCATGGAACAATTACTTTATCTGTCCATTTCCGGACACAAGGGCACTAAAGAAAATTCACTGCATGCAATATAACAGTTGCTGGTGAATAAAAGTAAATTTAGATATACATTTCATCACGTGAGTCATAAGAAATACAAAAATCAATGCGTGCGAGTAATTTTCAACTCTGACACATGTATGTATTGTGAAACATAATGAGTCATATGGCAATTATTAAAAAAATGAGAAATCTGGCAATAAATATAAATTGAAGTAATGAAAAATTAAATGAAAAAGCCTGATTATTGCAAGTATGAGACATAAGATAAAGGTTAAATACTGCGATTCGATTATAGTACTAAAGTTATCGAATTAAGACCTATGAACAGGTATTAATAAAAAGCGACGAAAATTTTTAGACATACTGACGTAATTCGATGATCTACATATTCAAAATCTGGAAACCGACGCTATTTAAATAGCCTGACCAGAAAAAGACCGCCCTTCGTACTGCATCGGGACTAGTCTCTCATAATATATTATTGAAGACTGAATGCATCCCTTACACTAAATAGAGAGCGTTAACTACCAAAAGATGGTTGGATCATTGACCAAAAGATTCATCTTTATTCAGTTGATTTTTGTATCGATACAAGTAAACTATTGGGGCTATCGTGTTGTGCATTGGTCCACGGAAAACTGTGAGTCACAGAGAAACCAGGGAAGTGTTTGGCTTCCCCAATTATAAAAAAACACTATCTTGAGACCAGCTGCAGTACTTTCAACCTTCATCAATTTGTGGTTCATACGAACGGCAAATTTTGTGTCGTCTTCCACATTGGAATATTGTTGTATCCTCCGTGAGTTCTATATTAGTCCGAGGACATATTATAGCATTTGATAACTATTTAACAGGCGAAAGTTAAGTGGCGACGAATACGCGTGCGGAAATTTTCCTGCGAATATACGTGGCTGCTATTGATTTAAAGAGTTAATTCACCTGAATTTCGTTATCTGCCTTTTCAAGAAAACGATAAGGACAAAGCCAACACTAGGTTTACAAGGTGTTTTCCTTTGGAAGAAACCACAGCCTTTGTCGTGCTGAATACAAAAAACGCGTAAATACGTAGTGATTCCAAGCACGAGGAAAAGAATGAAGACAATTATTTTTACTGAGGTGGTGCTAGAAAAATGAAGTGGTACTATTGATTTTGGAAGAGAAGATACTAACGAAATTTAAAAAATGCGGACGGATGAGAGAATGAAGGATTTTAGGATGTTCAAGTATAGTATAGATGGAAGAACTTTTACGTGTTCTAAAGAGAGAGAGAAGGGGTATTTTTGGTGACAAAAATAGGGGTAGGGAATAAAAACTAGTAAAATATAACAAAGATCAAGTATATACAGGTATATTAAATATATATATATACATAAAATATGTATATATTAGTACATTTTGGCCTATGAGAAAGTACTTTAAACGCACGCAACTACTTACTGAGGACGCCCACGAGGATGGGTCATATTTCTGAAGGTCGAACAAGCCTCAACTACCTCCATTCATCGCTAACTACACCACTATGATGACGATTTGAAACTGATGAAAAATGCAGACGTTACAGGCAATTACGACCGTTGAATTTATATACATAGGTACTTTAAATTATTTTGGTGGGAATTTGACCAAGTATATCCTTGAATCGTGGTTGGGATTTAGAATCGTTGAGTATTTTTTGAAAATCTCATTTGAAAGCCTCTTCCTAGTTAAGCTCCGGTCAATGTCGGACAGTGAGGATGGTGGAGACTTGGGAGTCTCAGTCACCCCTCAAGCTATAACACCGTGCTCCATCCCTTCCTGCCGAAATCCGTCGATTTCGTATGGATAGACTAGTTCCTTTGGCAAGAACATAAAGATTCGTAATAACTGCAAAGAGAGGAATCGATTGACGTTTGTATTCCGACGGTGATCCTCGGAAACTCTCTTCTCAGAAACCATATTCTCTCAAAAACAGGACACCCACTCGGTTACTCTTCTATCAACAGAAGGCAAGCATCCTTAATGGAAACTGTATTGACGCAGGCGTCTTGCCTCTCCCCAAATCTTCGTGGCCAAACCCAATAGGTCGCCCTTCCCTCCAATGTCCGTATATTTACCCATCCCTCGTGACAACCATCACCATCGCGCCGAAATCACACCGATTCCGAACACTCGAAAGTACGACCCGGGGCATCCCATTCCTCCTTCGCCCACGGAGGCCGTCGGATCCTCCCGCCTAAGGCGGCCGCGACCCCCTCGGGAGGAGCGGAATGCATGCTTGGGAACGCACTCCGGCGCGGCGAGGCGGTCCCTACAGCCCCACATTCTGCCGATTACGTCACGAGGAGCTCCGCACGCGTCATTCGAGCACTTCCCGGCTGGGAGGGAGGGATTGGGACGGAGGTTGGAGGGAAGTGGGTAGGAACTGGTGGAGGGGAATTCGCGGGGAGCGTGGGGCGAAGGGGATGGGAGAGTGAAAAGAGAGGTGGGGGAAAGAGGGCGCGGAGGTGTGGGATGGGGGGGTGGGAAGGACGAAGGAGGTGGTGGTGGTGGGATATCCCGAACTGGAGCAGGGGGTAAAGGGAACGAAGACTCGCCCCAGCACGCTTGCGCGGAGAGAGGGAGGGAGGACGCCACCCTAACTTCCCACTCCGCCTCTCCATCCCCGCCACGCCCGTCTCCCCTCCCGGCTGTTTCCCGAACCGCTCCCCACACCCACAACACACCGAATAGCATGCACAGTCCCTCCTCCCTCTCCGGGAACCTCCCCTCCTCGACCCCCTCATAATCCACGCCACCTTTGTCGTCCATGGAAGGAGTAGGAACAAGGGTAGGGAGGGGGGGAGAGCGTGTCGTTAACCCTTTGCCCGTAGTCCTGAGCAAGAGAGATGCGGCGCGGCGGTGAGAGGGAGAGAGAGAGAGAGAGAGAGAGAGAAAGGCAGGCCGCGAGTTCTCCGACCCGACCAAGTGGAGAGTGGGATGCGAACAGGGGGGGGACCAACAGGGGGGGGGGGTTTGAGGATTGTGGTGAGGGAGGTGCAGGGTGGGGGTAGAGGTTGTCAACATCAACACCGTCCTTTCTCTTCTCTCCCACAGCCTCCACCCCCTACCCCTCTCCCCGTGCCATTTTGGGGGGAGGAGGAAGGGGGTTGTGGCGGCTTGACGCCTAAGGGGGTGATTCGGGAGTGGATAAATTCCATTCTCTCCCCTCAAAGCCGCCACCCTCCCTCCCCCTGAAATCTCTCCGTGACGTCGGTGATGGAATGGGTGCCGGGGACTCGCGGGAAAAAAGACGAATTCAATTAATGGGTCATTCCAATAAGCCCGCTGGGATTCGCGGGGAATATAGCCTCACGTCTACGCCTTAGAAATAAGTTGAATTAAAATAAGCCACCCAACTATTACTGAGTCAATGGAGCCAATTTTGGAAACATCGATGAAAGCTCAATATATCGCGCATTGGCTGCATGCCAGGGCGAATGTGATAACATTATTTTATCTTGACCTGAGTAATTTCTCTAAGAACATTTCTCTGTCAACGTTCTTCGTATCAAATCTGAAGGATTTACTTCAATTGTTGAATGGTTGAGGAAAACATTGAAACAGAATATACTTGAAAAAATATGGTATACTTTTGAATAAAAATAACTCGCGTTGACAAGACTCCAGATTGTATCATTTTGTTTAGGTATGTTTAATGAGTTGGACATTTATAAGCTATCACGTAAAGTATAGGCATATGGGCAACCACTACAGAAGCTGATTCGAACAAATTGTAAAAATACGAATGAAGATGAGAGAGACGTTTTACAAGATGAAAATTGAGTCTAAATATGACTCAGTTTGGCAACACAAGACTACATGGAAAATGGGTATTTGAGATTTGATTCAAATGTGAAATAGGAAAATCCAATACAATACTTTCAGAAACGGAAGAAAATTCCGTATTGACTTCTTCAACGAGAAGGGGACACCTAAAATTAGAAATATTAAATTACACATCGATCCGATCGCTAGAAATCACAGCGATATTTTTTTGGCTTTAAAATTGTTTCAGTTGTCTTTCAATAAAGAAATTCTTTCAGCATCTTGCGTCTCTCGACGCGAGAGACTGAAGTACTATAATCGCAATCGAGCACTCTTTCACGACGACACGGATGAAACATGTGACGACTTTACTCTCTGGTTAAGAAACTACTACGCACTGTCGCGCACCGCGAAGATGCAGACATTGAACTTGACGAAGCCATGCGACATTTTTGATCGGTGGCGACGATTCACGACAAGAATCGAGGGCAATAACTCTTAAAACGTTAAGTGCTTCACAGATCCCTACCCGCTCAATCCTTTAGAGAGAACGAGAGTCGCAAATCGTGGGAGGGCAGTCACCCCTATTCCAGGGAAAATAAGAGAGAGAGTACTCGTGTTTGAGGACAACTAAGCAACGCAGCTTGCGTCGCGAATGAAATGTAAACGACGTTGATGACGCTCAGAATGAAAATAAACAAAAGAACGGAAGGAATCGTGGCTGAGCGACAGAGTTGCTCATGGCCACTTTTAAAGGGAGCTAACTAAGAGGAGGCGAAGGACCAGAATGGGAGACACGGACGCAAAGGAAACGCTCGCCCCGAGCGACGGATTGCCCTCCTTCACCCTCCTCCCGCAAACCTTTCTTTCCAATCTCCCAAATTCAACTTATTGCTGCTACACCCCTTCCGCTTTATAATGAGCGGGTAACCATTCATCGATATGTCTTTGTCGACTCGAGGAAATGAAATGCCATTCTGAAAAACTAACGGAGGAGTCCGCTATGTAGTGCCTCCCGATAAAGAGCCAAGATAAAATACATCTACATAATACCCCGCAAGCCGCCGCAAGGGCGTGTGGCGGGGGGTGTTAGGTCACCACCCAAAAAAGGAAAAAAAGAAATACCGCATTCCAAACCAACACACGCATGCAAACCCCAATCCACAGCAGTGCACACATTCATAGAAACATTCCATCATTCCACGCGCATGCAAACACACATCCACCTCCCTTCACTCCACAAGCATGCAAGTACATACGCTTAACTAAATAAAATTCTAACATCCAACACGAGAAAACAAAGAGCGAACAGCACTCCCGAGGCGATGCTGGCGACCGCGCGATTACGAGCGAGTGTCGATAAACATATCTATTTTCAACCCGAGGAAATAAATGAAGTGAAAGGGGCACCATACGCTGTTGCCAAGTGCCCTGCGCATGAGAGAGAGAAAGGGCAAAAGCGCAAGTACTTATTATCAACTCCGAGACATTGAGACGCGCTATATTAAAAAAAAATAACACGCCGAGTCGAGTGTGACTATCGTGTCATCACGAGTAAACAACCCAATGTTTGCTTTTCTGGCAGTCATATGGTCATTTATGCAATGAGAGGAAAAGAAACATTGAAAGTCGACACCTACTGCACTGCGATTTCTCGTCCACCTCCGGCCGGCGAGAGAAATGATTGGGAGACAGATAGAAAGAGAGAGAGGTTTACATTTATAATGCAGCCCCGTACGGATAGCTTGGAAGACGACTCGAGAAACACAGGAATTGCACAAGCGAGAATAAATCGCCTGGCCTTGGCCAGTTCGATCAAAGGAGGAGAAAAATATAGGAAGAAAAATAAAATGAGAATTAACGGTGGAGAAGATAATTTCCATGCACCCTTCCTTCCGGCTGGGTGTTTGGAGGCCAAGGGTGGTGGGGTGGGATAAAAGAGAGGTGGGGTAGGGAAGCAGGGAGGTGGAGGGGTTAGGGGTGGGTGAAGAGAGGGGTCGAGGCGGGTGAGTTTCACGCCAAAAGAGCAGCGGCAAGGGTGGCGGGCCGGACGGACGAAAACAGAAGAGACTCCCCCGAACACAATCGATAAATGGAATTTATTTCGCGGCCGAAACGGAGGGAGCGAGGGGGAAGGATGAGGTACCCCCCTCCCAATAAAAAAAAACCCTCGTTCCTACAACACACCACGCGTCCCATCACGTGAAAGAACAACATGGTGAAGGAGACGTGAGTGAACTCGCTCGATCCCACGTCGGGATGGCGATAAATTCCGCCACACACACCGCTGCTTTTGTTTCTACCTCGGAGGACAAAATCGAAACCCCTGCACGCTGAAGTCCTTGCTCACTGATGGGAAGGGATCGAGATGGTGCGGTGCCTATCATACTGGCTTCCCATCCAGAGGACCCGGGTTCGAGTCCCAGAGGCGACAGATAATTTTCGGTGGTATCTCGATCCCTACTTGAGGTACTTTATGGAGGGTACTTTGAGTGCTCCGTCTTCGGATGGGACGTTAATTTGCGGATCCCTTGGAGCCTTTAGTTTACAGCAGGTTAATGCCGACACCAGGTTTCTTCCCACCCTTCAACCTTCCCTGTCCATCCCTAATGGCGTAAATGACCTTAGCTGCCGCTAGATAGATAGTAGTAGACACTACTACTATCAGAAATGGGAGAACGTGTCAGGGATTCCGGTACGCACCAGTCCCACGGGAATCGCGTGCGAAGCTCCCCAGAGCGAAAATGAAGTCGTGGGGGGGGTCAGGCCGAGTATAAATCTCGGCGTTTTAATGGTGATTAAACCACTACCGCGACCCATCCATTATTAAAGTCGCCAAAAGAAAAAAAATCGCAACGGTAAACACGAACGCTTTCCATCTGTGCCTCTCCCTCTCCCCCCCTCCTGCCCCCTCTCTATCTTCGTGAAACCAAAGGACATCACCACAACGACGAACAACACTTCCTTGAGTTCTTTCTTTTTTTTATATTTTCCCCTTTTTAATACTCACGTCCACCTCCGCCGAGTGACGTAATTGATAATCAGGAAAATACGACGTAGATACCGAAAAAAAATCAACGCCCGCGAGGGATCACGCCGCGCCGTCGGGTTTCCTCGAGAGGGCTTCCCTCGCCGAGGCGCCGTCGCTCTCCGTCGAAGCCGACGTCGAGACGCTGGTTTCCTTTTCGGCGACCCCTTCTTTACCCCAGACTAAGGCCATGCCCCCACCACTCTCCACACACGCCATCCGCCCCCTCCACCATCACCACCACCCCCCGACCCACGAGCGTGGAGGAGGACGCCCGGAGAGCAAAACTTCCCGCCCAAACACAGAAGACAGCTACAGAAAAATAACAACGTGCGGCCCCACACCAGACACCCTCGCAACACACACATGCTCGCACAGATACACGGCACCGGATTCCTCGGCCGCCGCGTGACGGGAGTCGAAGAGGTCAGGTCCCGACCGTTCCGACGCTCACGATCGACGGAAACAGGAAAACAATTTTAAAAAATAACGACAAACCTTCCGGAGAAATCCGCGCGACCGATGCGTCCCGTTTCTCTCGGGAGTTGGGTGTGGGGTCACTCCCAACCTTCTCAAAATTGCACAAATGACGCAGAGGAACAACACAACACACAAGGAGACACACACATCCACGGGGTTGGTGGTGGTGGTGGGAGGTTAGATGGAAGCACACAAACCTGGAAAAGAATTCCTCGGCCCTCGCGGCCGTCCTAGGGAGACGACATCGTCCGCACGTTCGTCCCGTGGTGGGCGGGCGGGGTGAGGGGGGACACGTGGGGGTCGTCGAAGGGTTGTCGCGGGGGTTCGTGTGAAAGCAGCGGCGGTCGAGACTCCGTACACGTCGGTCCCGCTTTTTGCACGGCCGAGAGAGGTGCGGGAGACGGTCCTATCCGCAAGGTAGCGAGCAGGAGAATGGGTTGAGCTGACAACACTCGCTCGAGGAGGGGGTGCGGGGAAGCAGGTGGGTGGTGTGGCCGGAGGGAAGGCGGGGGGGGGGGTAGCGGGCGAAGTGGGGCGCGCGCAGCACGCCGTAACGCCCCCTTCTCCCTACTCCGGGCGAACCCTTCCTCCTTTCTCCACCACCTCCCTCTTCTTCCTCCCCTTCTCCCCCCGTGACCTGCATCTCCTCCCTCTCGCTCTCCCTCTCTCTCTCTCCCGTCCGGCGCGAATCTTCCGCGCTTCCTCGGGAGAGAGGTCCCGTTGCCGCACTCCGGTCCCTTCCCGCACCAAACCCCGCCCCGCACTCCCATAAAGGGGTGTGCCACGCAGGGGGTGTGAGTGGGAGAGTGGAAAAAAGGTGAGAAGGACGAGAGATAAAAGGACTGGAAGGGAGGAGAAAGTAAAGGGGATCCCCGGAGAGGAGGAAGCAATGATTGCGTGGATATCTTCGTCGGGCGGGCGAAAATAAGGTCCTCGAGTCCCTTGGGCATTTACAGGTATAACGGGAAGTGCTTGGGGAAATTAAGATATCCCCGACACGATGATGGGTCGTGAATCATATTAGGCAGCGAGAAAGACATTAAGTATTAATCTCAAAAACCACAGTTATCAACCGGAAGTTTGGATGGATAGGTGAGTCTAGAACACAACTCTTGCTCAACCATGGAGTATGTGGATTCGCACGTCAGAGGAATGTGTGCTGTTTCTTTCCCTCTGTTTCCCGCAGTTTACCCGTAAGGTACCCGAAGAATTAACCGTTTTTAGTAAGCTAGTCGTGTGATTTTTCACATTCGTACAACGGCGGTCTAAAGGTGTCATCCGGATTGAAACCGGGACCGCCTTTTAAGATGCCGAACGCTCTGCTCACCGTTTTAACACAGTACGTTAAATAAGAGTTTAACATATTACAGGTAAATATTTCTTCATTACCAGTAGAGTCCGCTTCAATCGCCTCTTTCAACACCCGATATGAAAAGGTGAAGAGGTGACTATGGAGATTTCCCAAAATTCCCATACGAAAGCCACCCATAACATTCAAATGAATATCCAGCCGTCCATGCCACACCGGAATAGGTACAAAGCATTGATCTTGAATTCAGTGGGGGATTTAAAGAATACTTTTTACTATGCCACTGTGGTTACGGTAACTGTGAAGTGCTTGGGGAAAGCAGAAAACGTAGGAATGAGGAAGAAGAGAACGAAATGTGCATACCAAAAGATAACGACGGATCATGGGGAAAGGGTAAAAAAGAATTGAGTAGTGAAGCAGAGGGGAGGGAAGAGAGTGGTAAGAGAGGAACTAGCGGGTGCATGGGAGAGGGCGAGTCCAAGAGGTTGAATTCACCCCTTAGAATTCATACGCACCACAAACCATGAGTTACAAGGGCTAAACATAAAATTTAATCACGTATTACACGAGTCTCTGAATTTACAATTATTATTATTACTCCGAAGAATAAGAGAGCATGAAAGTCTTATTGAATACAAGGTAGCAACCAAACCAAATGCTATGTTTTCCTCAGTCTCCCCTTTGAGAATGAATTCTTATTCTTGTTGTCGTTTCAAACACAACTGATACTGAGTGTTGGTAATCATACTGTCTGGAGTCGATATAATTCACTCTAATGAGTTTAATAAGAATATAAAAACGGTGCAGAACAATTTACTTCTCCTTTATAGGAATTAAGAATGAATGATGGCCGCAGGTGGAAGATAGACACCATCCATGTCCGCGTGTATCACAAGCAGTCCCTTTGAATTCCCAGTAATAGATGGTACGCAGTAAAACACATAACTTGGATAAAATTAACCACTTAAAAAATTCTCTGGGAACTCCAAGAAAGTAACTGGCCACCCAACCCTGCTGACATATGAACTTCACATGCCGTTGGACTCAGTATTAGGTTAGTTCGCCATCGCCAAATCGTACCTTTCGAATCTTTCGCTTGATTACCATGTTTTTGAGATGAGACTGAAGCATCTACTGGCTCCATCCAGACCTAAAACCGGTAAGCCAAAAGCACTACTCGCTAAGCTACTTCAAAGCCTGCTTAGGCGCATGTATGTAACTTATGCTCAACAGATAGATTGGTCGGTGGAGAGGAAAGTTAAATGAGAATAGCTCATGTTCTTCACGAGGGTAATCACGAGTGACCGTAGGTTATATCATGAATTGAAAGCGTCGCAATTGAAAATAAGAATGCGCTTTTAGACATTTATTGCTTCATAGTGAGAGAACGAGGGTAATGAATTACCAGGATCAAAACCGTAATGAGCAAGTGAAAGGAGACAGATATATGGAGGGAGGGAGCCGGGAGTGGGGGTCGAAGGACGCTTTCGGTGTCCAAGAGGACGAGGAGCTCAGCGACCTGCCGGTGGAAGGGCTAACACCCTTCCCCCGCACAACACAATGAGCAACCATCAGGCGCGTGTGTAATTACCTCTCTCTCCCATCCCTGGACAATCCCATCCGATCCCTTATCAGACCTATTATTTGATCCAATCCACAGAAATAATGGAGATTGCAAAAACTAACATTTCAATTTCCTTAAGTTAGCGGGGATAGCTAGAACATCTTGCAGTATCAATGGGAAACACCCGTCGAAGGTCCAGCATATGAGGACGCTCGAAATAAGCCCCAAATCATACAAGATTCTCGTACAAACGGTCCGAAGTCACAATGAGGACTTAATCTTCTGAATTAATTTAAAAACTCGGGCGAGTATAATGCCGATAATGCTGACAGAGAGGGTATGATTCTTCCCAGCATTGCAGCGGAGGGCGAAACGACAAAGAGACGTTTTGAGAAATTGATTTCCGGACAGACCTAAATACGAGAAGACGGAATCCCTCGTAGAAGGAATCCTTTTTGGCTCGAAAAAAATCATGATCACAACAGTCGAAAATAACTCTTACCACCGTTCTAACTAATATAAAATTAAATGTTCCCAGAATGATACAAATTATCAATTACCCAAAAATTAAGCCGGGGGCTGAAAATTCCCTGCCAAACGCCTTTGTGGCTGCTTGTTCGATAATAGGCAGGCCCACTTCCCTTCGTGGTTTCCCCCGCTCCCCTCCCTCTCGGCGAGCACGTACGGGACAAATTCAGTGCGACTTCAACCCTCCCAAGGCATTAATTCTCCGTCACGGAGATGTACTGCAGGCAGTGGAGCCCGTGGGCTCCCCAGTCTTTGCCGCTCGTAAGGGTTGGAAGGTAGGTTGTGGGAGAGATTTCGGGGGCGGGGAGGGGGGGGGAGTGTGTGCCGTGGGCAAAGACGGCGGCAGGACGCAAGGGCCGGGCACGGTTGGGGGCACCTGCCAGGAGACTCCACCGCGAATGCCCATTTCCACTTCTATAATTCATGGAAACCTTGGTAAACGCTATATAGTCACAGAGCATACTTGGGTAGTCCAACATTTGCTCTCTTTCCTGCTCCAAGACTTTAATCAGACAGTTTAGACAGGGGAAGAGAGTCTAAAAGAGTTTTCCGAGGGTAGAGGAGACTCGTGAGCAATGAAATATTCACAGCTTACTTTCAGAATCTAAGGAAATTGGCACTTCCCTGCTGGAACTCTTTCGGGAAGATGATTAAGAAATATTAGAGGCTGCTATTAACGTAATGATTTTCAATAATTACTACCCTGAAGATAATACTGTCAGGTGAAATAAATTGATGCCATGAAAAGTGTTGGGAGAATTTTTCAAGTGTTAATATAATGAATATAGTCGTGAGGATACTATATAACCTTCTGGAAAGTTAGAGGCATATTAAATGATTTGACGTGAGAGAGGGCAGATGAAGAAGAATGAAATTAAGATCTTTTGAAATATTGATGAAGGAAAGCATTAAGTACCACTAGTGAACGAAACACAGCGAAATAACACGCGGAAGTATTTGATTGATTTATTCTACGCACAGTAACATTGATATAGGTTTAATTTAATTTCTCTTTCATTTAAACGGAAATTATATTGGCAATTCCAAACACCAGACTGATAGGAAGGCTTGCAACGTGAACTTTTTATTTCGGAAACCATCATCTTAAGCAAAGTTTGTTGATCTAAAACTTTTCTTCGCTTTACCTAAATCCGTGCTCCACCGTGACTACGTAATAAATACTGAATTGATAGATAAACAAGTGCGTTGGCGTATTGAGCAACTTCCTAGCAGGAATCGGAGTGGTGCAGATAAAGACTATCGATATGTAGACAAGGTCTTCTTAAATGGCAGATAACGGCTATCAATAAGGACCTTGTTTTGTTTTCCAGAATGGAGGATTTTTAGTGATTAATATTTATGTTGTAGTGAGAAATTCAAAGAAGGCAGTGAAAACGGATGAAGGATGTACTGTGTGGAAAGGACTTGTTAAAGACTGTGATATAGAAGAGCATTTTGAATGAGTTAGGCAGAGGGAGAAAAAGAGAAAGCATGTTGGACTGGTTGAAGGGAGGCAAGAAGTAGGCGGAGTCGACGAATGGTTTATCGTAATACAAAGTGTTGGGGTTTTAAGTCGAGTCAGGGGAGACTTAGAAGAGTAATAATGCCCCTGAATTCATCAAAAATCAATTTGACCGGTAGAATACTATTGATAATAATAATAAAAATGTAACACTTACATGTGTACATACATGATCTATTAATGACAAATGATGTTCTCTCTAGCTTTCCTCCACGCTCTAATATGTTATCTTCACAACTTGCCATCAATCAATACTTTTGTTTCCCAAATTCGTGTTCGGAAAGGCTAGTATAACTCGGGAAGGGGGGGGAGGTGACTAAAGGCGCAGGAATGGTACGGCATGGCTATTCAAGGAAGTAAACAAGCAACGACGGCAAGACGAAGAAGAAAATAACACCAGAGAAATTAATTTTCATTTAATCGAGGGTAAACCATTTATTGACGAGGAGAGAAATACGTGGATCAGGAGGAAAAAAGTGACGAAGTGAGAGTAGTGACTCGAAGTAAGAGACTGGCAGGGAACGGGACAGCTTGGAGAAACGCTACAAGCCAAACAAAGGACCGATAACCTGCGATGTTGAAGCGGACAACGCGGTGGGCTCGGAGGGGCAAAAGGGATTGACAACTTGAGGGAGGGTCGGAAAAAGGGTGTTCGGGTGAGATGTAGGGTAGGCATGAAGGATGGCACTTGTCAGATGAAAGGGAGAGGTCGAGCTATTTCTATGGAGGATCCATCTGTGTGGAGTCCGTCTCTAAAGGATCCACTGCTATCAAATCATTAACTTCTCCGTATCTTTCCATCTAAGGAGGTTTAAGGAGTCGACAATCCATGCTCCCTTCCATTGCACTGTTTGCTGTTTAGCTCGTGGTTCTTGACCTTCTCGGTTGATTCAACCATGCATGTAGCCAGTGGAACTGTAATTATCCTCTCTCGGTTACAGTCCAATTCCGGCCCATTGCCCAAGCGACCTATTCCGACGCGAATCGGATAGACCATTCAAGGATGAAAGTCAACGATTATCAAGGGGGACATTTTCACAGTTAATCGACGTGAAAAAGAAAGACAGAAGATCACTCGCATCAGAATTGATCTGGATGACTTGCAAAAGTTAATAATTTACATCTCCTAGTAAGTTTTTTCATCTTGAATTGGCGTATCATTACAGTATATTCGAAAGTTGCACGTAAAAATTAACGATGTACTTACTATGAAAACTGCCAAGCCTTTTTGCAGTAAAATGATTGACAGTAACTTTTTACTGGTAGCTATCACCGGTTACACTATTGCACGTGATGTGCCAGCATCTACACTTACAAGATATCCCATTATCCCCCGCGTGGGCATGCAGCGGGGTTTTCTGTGCCAGCAGTAATTCATGCACAAATATAACTTCATAAATTCACATACACTGTCGTATGTGTTATTGGGTAATATAGATACTGTCCAAATGGACTATAAATATATCATCAACTCACCAGACCGTAAGATAAAGGTACATTTCACGAATCTAACTCAAAGTACGAATTGGGTGGTCTATAATAACTGCAGGAAAACCTGATGCCTGAATCAACCCAAGATATTTCTAAATATTATCCTAATTCTGAATTAAGGCATAAGGACTTATCCAAGCGTTATCGTGAGATCTTAACTTAAATTATCTCACTTCACCGAGAGATAAGTACACGACTTATTACGTCACACGATATATATCACAATTCTCGCATAACAGCGCTCTACGACTACTTTCCTCCAGTAGCAATAATTATTGCTACTGGAGGAAAGTAGTCGTATAGAATATTATATTAATAATTATTAATATAATATTCCCATATCATCATGTAGAAGATTTTTTTACGTAAGTAACAACATATTTATATCTTGAAAACTATAGCTGATAGGAAAAACTAGTGTCATAATTGGATTCAGCACCCCAATTGTTCTTTGAATCAGCATTAAAAGCTCCGGCACCAAAACCACTGCTGGCCTGTGTAATCTTTATAATCAGTAGTGAAGCCTCAGAAGCTACGAAATTGGTGTACTACAACAACATTATTGAAGTGCATTTTTGGATGACCAGTGTAAGAGGTAGATACCACTATGGTTGTATGGTACAGCAATTATACCTCGATAGAAATAAACATAGTATCAGCCCTACCAGGAAAACTATCCGTGATTAAGTATGGAGTTGGGACGAGTCGCTGAACTCTGGGGCATTGGGATCTTTTTTTTGGGTTATCAACCGTGGCAAGGACATGCTAAAGTATAAGGACTGCATTTGTATTTGTCAAGTTTAAAGGAAAAACTTGAAATATCTCTCCGAAACCGACCTTGGGCACCACGTGTCTTATTCGCTGATAACGAGGACGATTGAAACCTGGTTAGTGCGCCTCTGGATATAGAAATATCTGGATATCGGATAAAGAGCACTCAAGGGCGAATATCCCGGAGGTTGCACTGACTAAATGAGCTGAAATACATGCCTGATTTCCTGAGCACTTGGCGGAGAATACTGATCCCCTCGCACGAATCGGGATTAAAGGGAGAAAAGGAAACAAGTGACGATTCAGTTGAAGAACGCAGAAATTTTCTCAAAACTAAGAAAACAAGAGAATCCATTCTGAACATGGAACACCGTTCGGTAACGCTATTTCCACTGAAGGCCCGTTTCCCCTTCACCGGTGATAAACAGTTATGACATAAGTCTCCATGCACAAAAAAACAAGATAAAACTGCCGGTATTATTAAAAGTTCAAAGTATCCATAAACAGTGTATGAAGAAAGGACGAAATTAATTTTATCGTAATTAATTTTATCGGAGATGTAAGACATCATCAACACCCGCTATTTAGGCAATGAAAATAAAGTACCAAGCATGTCTTTTCATTATCCATGACTAAAGCATGTCAGCAGACGCACATTTACGATGAAAGCTCCCTTCAATTTATGTATTCCTCCTCTTTTAATTGACGACAATTACTTTGTTCTACGTAAGTTTTTCTTCAATTTTGTAACCAGCTATCCTCTAACCGGTTCCATTAAAGGCTGGCAAAGACCTGTGCATTTGCACATGAACGTTTTGAAACGCAAAGCAGGGAAAATCAACTTCCCCCATACCCAGGGTGATGTAATATGAAACGAGAAATGGTAGGCAATTGAAGATCAAAGACCAACCGCTTTATTTCCAGGAATCCCAAAAACACTACTGCGGTCATAAAGGTTCCGTGGGAGTGGCTGGGGAGGGGGGCGTACACTGACCAAAATTTGTCGGTCAGCGAGAGAGAGGGAGGCTGGGGGTGGGAGGATATGAAAGAGAGTGGGGGAGTATAACGATCGAGGGAAGGAAGGAAACGGTCACAACAGGCTTTAATTCGCGACATTATTTATGGCACCGGGGGGCTTTTATGGCACGGTGGCAGTAGACGTGAGGGCAGCGATAATGGAAGTGACGGCCGCCGATCGGGCGCGTAATCAGGGTGTGCGGCGAGGGAGGAAGACGATGTCGGGACGGGAAGAGCTGAAACTGGGAGAAGAAGGAAGGGGAGACGCCGGGGAAAGGAGGAACGATGATTCGCGATCGAGGGGACGGACGGCTCGACAGGGCGGGCATTCGGAAGCACCACCCACGCCGCCGAAATTCCATCAGTTCTTTTGAACGTGAGCTACCGAACGTTTTCAGAGAGTGGACGCCCGAAACCCTCCTCACCCCCAAGCCCACGCTCCTCTCTCAACCAGTCCGGAGACTTCGAAATGAAATCCTGAATACGTGCGCTGAAGGTCGATATTATATTTCATTCTTCGTGGTGCTGCGAGATAGGGCGAAGGAGAATGGGGGAGGGAAAGTGAAGAGGACGTGAGAGGATGATGCGTGGGAGTTCACACGGGTGAAGAAAAGCGAAGATGAAAGAGAGAGCACTCAAGGGATGGCGCTCCACCACAGAATACTGAAATTGTTAACGGACGGCTCACAGAAATGACGAAAAAAATGAACTCGCAAGGAAAAAATGTGCAGGGCGTAAACAGCATAATGTGAAATATTGGTAGAGATTTTGCTCTTGCAAGTGCATATACGTTTTACCTTGCAAGTTGTACTGTATGAATATGTCATGGTTTCAACCAGAAATGGTAAGGAATGGGCAACGGGATTGACTTTTGAATAAGGATTTTTATAGCTGTTTTCATCACCTATTTTTTATGGAAGAAAAATATTGCATAGATATATTAAAATCTCACCTTGAATTGGGATTTCAATTTTCTTAATTAACAGCTACGCTCCGATTTGAAAATCAAAGTGGCTGGAATACGAAAAGTGGAGTTCACTCGAAGTTTAATTTCAGCCTATTAAAAGAAAAATTTAACGCCGTCTTAAGTATTCAATCATTCACATACATACAAGGTACGCTGCAAACAACCGCAAGGGTGTGTGGCAGGGGGTTATTACTCACAAGACTACTTTTGACACAAAACATTGTTCCCCCCTAGCGCGGTCGGCCAACGTTAACCTTAACGTTCGTGGGAAAAATGACATCTTCAATCTATCTGCTCTACACTTATTCTCTCTAATTATTTACATGAATATCCTACCGTAGTACGAGTAGCAATAGTAATTTTAGGGAAGGCGACCGACGGCTATGGTCATTTGCGCCATTAGGGTTGGACAAGAAAGGATGAACATCCATACTACGTGTAAAATGGAAGATTTGTACTTTTCCACAAATGTTTACTATATGGTACAATGCAAGTAATTTTGTACCTGATGATGCCGTAAGTCGGTGAAACGCGTTGTACCATATAATAAAAATCTGTGGAAAAGTACAAGTCTCTCTTTTTAGTTTGGATATTAAATACTTCCACGAAGTGAGCCTGAAACAATAGAAGAAAGGATGAGGGGTGGAGAGAAATCCAGCGTCGGCATTAGCCTACTCTTGTCGAAAGGCGCCAAGGGATCCACAGTTTAACGTCCCATCTGACGGACGTAGTACTCACTCAAAGTGCAAAGCACCTCAAGTAGGGATCGGGATGGCACGGAAAAAAATCTTCCACCTCTGGGATTCGAACCCTCAAGAATTTGTTCCCTCCTTGTTTGTCATAACGATGATTTAAAATCTAGCTCCTCTACGCTGAACAAGATCCAATTCGGCAATCAATTCAACTTCAAGACATATTCTAAATGAGGTCTAACCAGAGAAGATAACATTGCATTCCCTAGACATTTTGAATTCAACTCAAAGGATCCTCTCCATTAGGATATACTATCCAAATCATAGTAGCCAATCGAAGAGCTGGTATTTTGAGAGGTAAGGGTATGGACTCGGGTATAAGAATTGCGAGACTTACACATCAGCGCAGTGCGATCAGTTCCTTTGCCAGTGACACCAGTCGTCTTCCCACGAACTTATTTTAACATGAAAATAGTACCGCTTAATTTAATACATGGGGTTTTCCAAAAACAACAATCGAGACTTGATTCCGACACCCCAGGGTCAGCTGTTTGACTCACGACTCACTAGACTACCTGCAAGCCCCATCACCAGGCAAAATCTACAATTCAATCAAGCGCGGTGAAAAATTCAGATGAATCTTCTTTTCCATCTGAGCGGACACCAAGAGTTATCGCGTCATTTCCGATGCTTTCCTAATCAATTGTAATCCATGAACTGACGAGAAAAAGTTCTTCCAGAGAAAAAAATAAGACCCGAAAGAACCTTTAACAGTAGATTCATGATTGGCGATTAGATATGACGCAGCCAGGAGAACGGTTGAGGGGAAGAATGAATCACCAAGAGAAGTGATTTCTGCGCGTGCAAGTGATATAACCGCTTAAGAACTCCTTATGCACTCGATATGTCGAGGAAAAAGGGAGTGAATTGCGCAGCGTTTGCGAAGAGGAACCATTACGTCGGAAGAGCCCATTGAGCGTGTTTCCGTTGTCATTTATCGACCATCGAAATTCAGGCACGAATGCTTGACACAAATTACCGTTTAAGCAACGATGGTTATATTACTTTTTTTCCTCCCAAGCATGGACAGGATTTTTTTTTAAATCCAGTAACTTCAAAGAACAATGACTAAGTCAATCTAATGATTCTATCTCTTCTCTCACTGCACACGCACATGTAAGACAGACAATATGGCAGCATGAGATCAAGGAAAAAAGGTGCAAAGAACGAAATTCAGATGTAAAAGGATAACCGAATTACATTTTGTGAAGTGCGATTTCGATCTTCAAATTCCTTTTCCCCAAAAGAAAAAAGTAGTTTTACCTAATTAAAAAATCGCGTAGTATCGAAACAGGAATACAATTTTGAAATCTATGAAATGATATTGAAAAATCTAATAGATGGTGCACGGTATCTTCAGCCATCTGAAAGAAACATGACAATGATTTTTATATAATTAAAGTATTTCCGATGGATTAATCAAGTTCGAGATCCTGAAGGCCCTGAAGAAAAACTTTCATGAAAATTCAGAATATTTTCACCAGCTGTCACGATTAATGCTAAAGATCACAGTGGCACCCTTATTTACACTGACCACGGAAGAACACATCAATCAAAGGGAACACTGCCAGGGTATCACAAGCGTACCAGAAGAGTATAATAGCGTGATTTTCGTTCCATAGTCAACTACATAAAGATTTCAGATTACTGCCCACGACTTAGAGTGGAAAAATTCACGATGAAGCAGCATTCATTCAGAAGAGGGATGGAGTTACAAAATTATGCCGAGAGACCGGCTTGGTAAATATATCACGCAAACTTCTTCCTCGGGAAAAAAGCTCCGATTTGTCTTTCCAAGGTATTTTTTTTACGTGTGACTTCCCCCATTCTGCCACCCTAGGGGTGTGGTTTAGGGGCCTTCCCCAGTGGCTAAATATGCGGCTCCTTTGACACCCAGGGGGAGGGGAGTGAGAGTTCGTTCGCCGCGCGCTGAGCGACGCACAAGAGACAGATTGGCCAAATGCGTCATTCCCGTCGAAAACGCGCTAAAATGACGACGGTAAATGCTGCTAAACGACTTCACCTCGTACATGACGGCTCACGCGGGGGGACAAAGAAGGATGTGTGGGTGGGAGACGAGTTATAATGGACTGCTTTCCGTGGTTTCACCACAGCTCTCGAGGAATTGACATTGGTGGGGCCACCCGGGCGGAGGAGATGATGTTGATTGGGGGGAGGTGGTGGCCGGGTGATGACGGTTAGAATTACGTCTCGAATTTCTGTATTTTCAAAGTGTAGCCCATTTTCCCTTGAGGAAACGGTCTCTCAATGTTCATACTTGGCCCGATGAATTTAGGATAAACGCAGGTAGCTGATAGAGCTGGAGGTACGAAGATCAAAACAAAGTCCTGCTCATTAGAAACTTTTCGTGCTTCATTAAAATAGATTTAATACGTGAATGTTTGATAGAACAGAGCTGAAACGACACAATTCAAGGCAGTAGCGGATACCCCAATGGGAAGGAGGGGAGCATGTGCACTCTTTATTGGGGAACGTTTTGACCTTATTAACAGTCAAAATGAATATTACTTATACGAGTACGCCCAACACCACTTAACAGGTACCTACTATCCCCTGAGAATATATAGGTATCTACTGAAGGGTGCCTTACCATCCCTAAATTAGTGGAAAAAGTTTGAAATTTCGCCTTTAGGATGTTTTCTAGACCCGTTATTGCCTCCAAATCGATTGCTGCAGCCAAATCCACGAACGGCACCGTTGCTCCGGCAAAGGTGCTACTTATGACGGAACACAATGCACGCCGGAAATTATCGTGTTCGAACCTCATCTTCGTTGTGTGTTTTTAAGTATTTGTAGTTGAGATTAGATGGTGGCGATAAAATAAGATATAACTCTGGACGCCGGCGCACGTCGATTCGAAAACTGAGGAATCTCATCCACGGGTGGTATATAACGAGAGAGGCGGAGGAAAGAGGAGGAGGGAGAGGGTAAAAGGAGAGAGAGAGAGAGAAGAGGAGGCAGGGAGAGTGTGAGGGAGCGGTCCGCCGGCCGACCGACCGGACGTCCGCTCCCGAATTCCGCATCACGCATCGCGGAATTCATTTCACAAGAATTATCCCGAATATCCCTACCCCCCTCTCTCCCTCACGCACACATACATACGTGAACACACTCACATGCTCAACTAAATTCCATCGCTTGAGGAACTGCGCAGGGTTCATTTCGTGTAGTAAAAATATGAAGGCATTAATCCACAAGATTAATGGAGAGCACAGATGATATTGTCCAATTATTTATTCTTCAAAATATAACTCACGTTTCACAACGCCCAGGGATGGTACTCATCAACGGTCATCTGCGGTCTTCATTAATTTTACGTCATCGTGTCGCCACCATACTAAGACCAATGAACATCAATCCATATTTGATGAACTTTGAATTGGTTGAACAAACAGCGAAAATATCAGAGTGATGCATTTTTTGACCTCTTTTTAAGACAAATAAATTCCCAACTTTTATTTTATGTTTCCCCTAAAAAAAAACTTAAAGAGATACGGTAACAAGTCACGACCTTTGGTAACACATTGGGACCACAACCCGACCAAAATTGCGTTTTCCTCGGGACCTTGGTTATCTTAAAAAAAATATCTGCTGTGGACATCACGATATGAATAATTGTTGCAATATTATAGTTGAACTACATTAAAATGCTTTTTTAATTGATAACTAATAACGAATTACCAGCTAACGTGGGCATAGGATAACGACTTCATCAAGATAAGCGCACCGAATGGAGCATGCCAAAAATATCTTTTCATTCCGCTGATTAAATTTAAGTTATCGTTCATCTTTTTCTCTTTTTTAAATGATAGCATAAAAAAAACAAACATTCGCCCTTGAATTTCACTAAACTATTATGAATACTGTTTCTTTTCAATTACAACTCGAATGACCTTATCCCGCGTTTTATATCCAATGACTATTTTTCTTCTTGAATTATTTCCCTTCATGCATTATCGGTTTACTTCATTTATTTGAGAAAAAATAACAATGAGACAATAGAGATTAATTGAATGAAATTGCTTCTGGCAGCGCTAAATATCGAATCTGATCATTTAAAATTTTGTACCGGCAAAAATATTCATATTCATAAATGCATGATTAAATATATATTTATAAAATCAATCGTGTCTAGAATGTCATGTCGCATTCTTCATATCGCCAATTTAATGAATTATTTTTCGTAAATTAACGATTAGGTGGAGCAATTTTTATAAGAGAGCCAGAATGAAAAATAAATACCTATATACTCTCGTAATTACTAATTCTGCGGAAATACGCCAGGAGCAAAAGGCAGGGAGAGCTTTATTGACTTCAAATTTCACCCCAAAAAACATTAAATATTAAAAACAGACATCCCATATAAAGTAGAACGAATCAAAATATTGCCTGAACGATTATTTTCATATAAAAAATTACAGCAACAATTCTGTAGAAACAGGGCATTTCTTTTATTTACGAGTGCCTTTTTTGTACACGATGCATGAGAGAATAAATATAGATTAACAAATGACCTTCGACGGTTAAAAGGTCATTTTTAACATTTGAATTTTTTAATAATTCGAGCATAAGTATAAATTGGTCCCAAAACTAGTCTTGATCATTTTCACAATTACATCTGCCTGTATGTGTGATTGGTTTCCTGTGAACAGTTATCTCAGAACTCTTGCTCGTACGAACAGCAACTCATTTGCTGAATAATAGTTTTCACAAATAAGCGCCGATTAGATTTTGGGCCAAAACGGGAAAACCAGAGATAACGTTTTTCCGAGGGGGATTCCAATATTTCTAAGATTTTCTCACTTTAAAATTCCAAGTACAGGATTCTACATAACACAACACGTGGTAGGCATGTTAGCGAGTTAGTTATGTCAACGGGTATCTTTGTTACATTGAAAGTGTATTGCTTTACCATTTGTTTATTTATACTTTCCTGGAAGAGGACGCCATTAATGATCTCGGTTTGCTGTCTAGAAAATTTATGTCCGCTTCATAAATAGTTCTGCACGCAATGCTATAGTGTTTGTCGTGAGGTACTTGCCCCAGCCTATAAATTCTTGTTCCATCTTCTCCTTCCTCTCTCCTATTCCCTCTGGCGCATTCACTTTTCCCTCTTCCTCCCCAACTTCATCGTCCCCTTTTCTCCTCCTCATTCACCATCACCTCGCCCGGCCCCACAGTGTTGGTACATCGGAGAGAACTTCCTCTTCCCCGATACGGCGCACGTAACGCTCGTGGCGCGGTTTGGATATAAAGTGTGGCGGTCAATCGGAGGTCAATTGACGCTCTGCCCAGAGGGTGGACAATTAAAGCTCCCTCTCTCCACCAGCCCCCAACCCACCCCGCTCCACTCCGACCCCATCGGCATGTCGACGCGAGTGCCCGGGCCGTCGAGAGTAGGGGGGGGGATTGGGGATGAGGGGAGAGAGCCCAAGTAGCCCCGTCCTGAGGCCGCCTCTAGGCAAGATGGGCCTCAAGAGAGAGAGAGGGAAATGGCCTCGCGGCGTCGTCGCCGTACTGGACCACATGGATAAAGAAATCGAGACCACAATTTTCGACCCTAAGTTTGTCTGACAGGTAAGGGCAGGGCCAAGACCAACGACGAGGAAGTTCACACATTAGCAGGGTGGGGAGGCAAGTTCCTTTCCCTGTCCCACATCCGGTCTCCCAGGAAATTCTGGAACCGGAAAAATCATTACCCGGCTTGGGTGAAGCTGGGAGGCGTAAGGACTTAATAGGGGTGTCACCCAGATTTAAACCCGGGACTTAATTTGTGTATGCACCATCACGCTCGGCCGACTAAGCTCTACCACGTGTCTGAAAAGGAGGCCAAAGACACTGCGGAAATAGTGTAATAATGTGTGGAATTACATCCTCCCCATCTCCAAACAATTCTCGATCATAGCAACAAAAATAAGGACTGTTAGAACAGAAACTTGCAATGGGTAGACTTTTAAAAATGTTCTCACGGTTGTAAGAAATCAAAAATGTCCTCACTTATTTGCAATAGTTTGTGTGGTGATTTTCTACATGCAGCCGGAAATGGGCTGGAAACTAAACCGGAAAAATTAAGGGGCCCCAGGCTCTGATAGGTGAAATCTCGTTTTGAGGACTGAACAAAAACTGTGGGTTTTACGTAAATAATTTCTTGCGTTACAAGAAGTTTCATCACATAGGTAAAATCGTAGGATACAAAACGTTTACAACATTCAGCCTCTTCTTGCCTGGTTTTCGTCAACGTATACATCTCCATGTCCTGTGCAACGTTTCACCCTATGACTTCACCCTATAATTAAACCGCGAGAAATAATTTTCGCGAAATCCACAAAGTTTTCTTCAATCTTCAACCAAATTGGCCCTGATCGGAAAACTAACGCCTTACTGCACATATTTGCGAACATAAACTTTGGTTATGTTTTTCAAACATGCCGTTGAAGGGTTGCAGGGAAAGGGTAAACAGCTTCTAACCAATGCCTTGCGTTTATTTAATTTAAATATAGATTCGCACCGTGGAGTCGTGGGGTTTGTGGGGTCGAGAGAGAGGTGATAAAAACGTTAATGCCGAATAAAATTCTGCATAGTGGTTCACCGACGATTGTGACGTCCCTTTACCTCGAATTGATCGATCCAACTTGAATAAACCGATATGAACAACACATCACCGATGCCCGCGGGTGTAAGGATTCCAGTACGAGATCTTTAAAGCTTCCCTGTAAACTCCGCCAGTGGTACTGTGGGGGAGGTACATTTCCCCGCGCATCAAAGCGCTTCATTCTCTGCGATCCCAGATACCTACGACAAAGGTTTCCCCTTGGCGCATAGGGATTGGTTTCTCAGCTTGCATCCATAAATCAAGAATAGCTTACTTATGAGGTAATTCACTCGTTCTCAATATAAGGAATGGCAAACATCTCGCGCTAGGGATAGCTACAGCTTTCTGATTAAGCAGCACCATGACGATGCATGGGAATTCAGATGGCAGCTTTGGCTGTCCTCGCATTAATCCCGTCGCAATTGATCATTGTACTCATCAGATTTTTGAGTGTCCACGGGTCGTAACGGTCTAACGGTTAGAGCAACCGACTGCTAACCGAAGGGTCGCAAAGTCAGGGCCATGCCTGTGGACACACTTGAGGTGATAACCGAGTTTGGAGACATTACAGGCGCTTCTACTTTCTGTAGAGCCCCAGGTGGTAAAAGAAAGTCCACGACCCTCTTAACCTTGTTCACGCCTAATGGCTATCTCCTCGGTATGAAATAAAATCGACTATCAAGACAGTGTTCGGTTTGATTATTGTACCTATTTCGATTAATAAATCAGCAAATACCCGAAAGGATAACAACAATTTTTTGACGAATATGGAAAAAATATCATAAAAATACATCGTAACCCACATGACGAGACTAATTCTATTAGGTCATCTGTTAGTGATTTTTCTAGCTTATTTTACTTCATTTTATACCCGGTTTCACCTCTATCCCAAGATCACGAGGTGAAATATGAGAAAACGGGCACTTTCTTACACGTAATCTACGCCCGGAAAAACTCCATGATAGACATACAGGTTGCGAAATGTCGGAAAATGCAGGAAAATATCAATCGACAATTTTCGGTCAGGTCCATGTTTTTACTCTGATTCTTTAATCTCCTTTTCCTCTGATACACCGATATCCTAATGTGGACTTTAAACGAATCCAATATTTATTCACATATTCGCACAGGAATGAATCTGTCGACATATACGGAGGAGGAAACATAACAGTCACACTACTCGAACTTAACGTTTCAATCGTACTGACTTTTAATTATCAAACCACTTTACTTTTCCACATAAACTTTTTAATTTTTACTACCCAGGTTTCGTTATAACATAACATCATCAGGTCTGATGATGATGTCTAACCTGATGATGTTATGTTATAACGAAACCTGGGTAGTAAAAATTAAAAAGTTTATGTGGAAAAGTAAAGTGGTTTGATTATTAAAAGTCAATATGAAGATTTTCCACCAAGTTACGCCAGAAACTGTTTTATGTTTCAATCGTACGTACGTATATGTATGCGTGGAATTCTCAGATCTTTCTACTGAATCGCAAGATCTAGTTTTCACCGAAGATATTCGTCAAGCCCTAACTATTGTAAATTATGGTTGAGTATTTCCAAGAAATTAGTGTTGGCATGAGGCAAAAGTGAGACGGCTTCCAGGAAATACATTTAGAACAGATTTATGGCACTTTATGGGATGACTATTTTCACGGGAACCCATTACTACCTTTTATATGACCATAAAGGCATTCGGAGACAAAACATGAAAAACCTCCCGGCGGAAGGCACAGATATGACGGAAATTATCGATCGGAGCAAATTAAAGCCGATTTAACACTGAGCGTGCTCAATTAACACTGAGTGTTCCGTGCCATATTACATTCCTATTTTAAAGCTTCATTTATACACCGACAGAAGTCTTTAATTAAAATAAAGCTTTATTAGCTACCTTGACACCAACTGAAAGAGTAATGCATCGTCGAGAAATCTGTCTGGGCCGCGAGTGCATTGGTGGCAAACAATATTATGTACAAAGTGCGATCATAGCCTCTAGTGCGCTCTGCTTCCTTGTATAAATCGTATCACAAAAGTATTACTTAAAGGAGAGGACCTCATACAGGTATGAGGTGGATGATTAGGAGAGCGCTGTAGAGTAGATATCATTTTAAGGTAATTTCTACTCCCAAGAACAGATTTCAGGACTTGAAACGCTCCTAACACGGCACGGTAAGGATCGGAATACTCTGGATTAATCCACCATTGGCGGGATCTGAATCTCAGCGCTCTTGAATGAAAAAAAATACGAGGAAAGCACTTGGCATACCACACATACACTGTTAAAAGAAGAGGGTTCTGGTAAATACGTACACTACCATCATTCCCCCGATCAAGTGGGCAATATCAAAATTCCAATCCCTATACAACAGTTGGCACAGGAAGAAGGATATTCAGGTTTCAAGCTATTCAGAGTCAACTGCCCATTCTGAAGGTTAGAGTGTAAAGGTACCTTTTCTCGATAGCTCAGGTGGTTAGAGCATCCGCCCGGCAAGTGGAGAGATCTGGTGTTCAAGTCCCGGTCGAGGAAAATATTTTACATTCGTGATCTGCTCACATCCGCCATCCCCACCTCTCTTGTGTTCGTCCTTTATGTGTGTTCCTCTACCATTTTCCTTATCTCTATTTCAATGTGAATGAATAATTAATTATATATATAATTAATATAATGTAAATTAATATATATATGTATGTGTGTATGTATATCTTAAAGGAAAGTATCAGTCTTGAGTTCCTTCACTCCCTAGGGTAAGGTGGTTTGGCCACCGAAAATTCGGAATAGGTGTGTTTCCTTTGTGAGTGCTTCTCTGTGTTTTAGTTCGTTAGCGTTATCTTGCTTCTCCATTTCAATCACATGTGTACATGTGTATTTGTGTGTGTCTATGCATATATATGTATATAAATTATTTTATTTCTAGCTTGTGAAGATATTTTTTTAGAGACCATGGTACCCAAATTACCGAGTTGTTTCCCTATAGAAATAAAAACGTAATGTATCCTAAATAAATGGTTTCCAGTATATTTTTATCCTTTGCTAAACCTACAATTGTACAAATATACACTCATATTACCCTTCAAAATAATTTCCGCTGAACATTTTGGTTTAATGTTTTTTTAGGGAATATTCTTGAAAAATACTTTGAAATACCATACAAATCTTGTGCTCCGACTCTTAAATATCCAGTGATTTCACCCTAATACCGAGATTTAATGAATTCAGAAAATATCAAAAACACTCAAAGATGAAATTGTTGAAGTAAAGTTCTAAAATAATCTACTAGTTTGCTTATTTTCTTTAAATGCCAGTTTCCAAATACCAGAAAATGACTCTCCGAGAACTGTTCAAACATCCCAATCCTAATTAAACACTTATGTGTATGCACGCCCGAACAAAGAAATTATCATTCAATTTCCTTAAGTAAGGAAGAATAGAATATCTTATGATTTTAATAAATTTCTTTCTCTCAAAACATACGTTGAACGTTCCAAGCTTAAAGTCTTAAGAGAAACCATTATTTAAAATAGATTCTTGAACAAAGTACCGACGTCGTATTGAAATCATCCCGCCTCAATTAAATTGCAAAGAAGATTTTATAATAAAGCGGTCTTAAATTTCAAACATTAAAAAACTAGTATGCAATTGATATCATACATGTAATCTCCCTGCTGTAATAATTAAATGAGGGAACCACTCATTGACGACAGCGGCTAATGCTGAAATACCTCCGCTGATATAAATGCTTTAGTTCAAAGTAAATCATTTTCCCTTTCTGTAGTTAATATTCCTATTATTGAATAATAGACTGACAATACCTCTGCTTAGAAAGCCATACGTACTAACCGGTATTAGTTATTTATTATATCAGAAATATCCAGCAGCAGAAACTATCACGATAATATAATATAAGGGTATACAATGATATCGTGACGTGAAGTTACTTGTACGAGTAAGTATATACCTATACTTACTTGTAGTATGATATACTTGCATTATTTACCTGCTGGGAAAATTTCACGGAACCACAATTAAAATCATATGGTCCGGGTTTCAATGAATTTGCATCCCCATCAAATGACATAAGGAAACAATGCTCCCTTGCGTACTTCATAAGGAGGGAAGGAAGAGAAGGGGAGAGGAGGGGCAATACTATGTGATTTCTGCAAGGATGGGGAAAAATGCAGAACAAAAGCATTCCTTAAGGACGGTTATTTCGGGGACATCAATTCCTTCTTAAAATTTCTAGTTTTTAGATTTGATGTGCAATTACAAGTAGGTTTTCTTTCGGAATACGAGCGGTTAAGATGCTCAGTTTTTCTTGGCGTTCAATAATACATTTTTCATCCATATTAGGCTATTTTTTCCAGCGGATTCCGTTTTCGTTCAAGAAGGTTAGGTAGTACAGTGAATCAATGGACTCACTCATTTCCCTTCAAGATGTTAGTCTAATGTAAAGGACTCCCACCCAAATCAATCTTTTACATGCAATACTCCAGATAATCGATTTTAATTAGTTGCTATAAAGACGGAGTGAGTAAAGCCGATAACCTTCGTGCCGGTTCTGATCACCTACGGATGTTCTGAACGACACTGTTACCATTTCCTAACCTCTTCGCCAACCCTTTCACCGATTTCAAATGCATCAACGCTCGTGACGAACGTTTCAAGGGGCCCGCCAGTGAAATGACGACGATGATGGCGCAATTACCACGCCCGAAGCCGGCGGGCGGCGACGGTCTCCCGGGGTGTCCCCGAGCTGGGGGCCACATCCTACCCACCCGAACCACCCAATCCCCTCACCTCCCGGGGTCTTTTGGAGAATGAATTTCGGGGACGTAGGAAGATTGTGAGGGGCTGTGGGGGCGGTGATGGGTGGGGGGAGAGTTGAGTCGGGGAGGGCGCGTGGAAATCCATTAAATTTCACGCCTCATTCCCTAACCTCCCCCTCTCCTCCTCCGACATTGGTGGTTCATCCGAAAGTCTTAATTAACCCCGCGAAGCCGAGAGTGGCCAACACCACCGGGGTCTTCCCTCCCTCCCCCCACCCTCAAGCTTGGAAACCCGGCTGTGCCGCTGGGAAATTACTTCTGCGCGGCGGCGCACGATGACGGGATAAATTTTTCAGTGACTTTCGCCTCCTTCATTCTGTGGTTGGGAGGGAAAGCGGATGGTGGGTGGGAGGGGGGGACGCTACACAGATGGCTTAGATTGCGAGAGCAAAATGGGGGCGACGAAATCGTAGGGAGTTTTTTTACAATCGCCAAAACCTAGGCACCTTCGAGAATTGATCTTTGGACGTCTGCGGAGGGGACGAAGGGAACAATTAAAATCCCCCACCTAGAATTTCCGAAATATTAGCTTCCACAACTTATTCGTTACCTTTAGAGACATGAGGCATTGCAAATGCAAGCTAGGGAAGAATCGGAAGTAGTAGTGATATCTTTTATTAGTGTTTTCTATTGTTTTTATTCATGCGTGAGCACAGCGGGTTCCTGACATAGGAGATCTCCTTGCAAACCCTGAGTGTGTGTGTGTGTGTGAATGCGATTCACGAGAGTGACTGTTATAAGTTTGTTTGTTATAAGTAAGTTTGTTGAATTTTTATTAATTTTCCTTTTTTGCATATGATTGAAGTCTACGTGGGTCACTGTTTCTCAAACACCCAAGTGACCTCGTTTGTGTTCCCTATCCTTCTCCTTACTTGCAACTTTGTTTTACCTCCACCCCTTTACAAACCTAGTGGCAATCAAGTTTACGGCCTCTGCTATCTCGGTTTCATTGCTTAAAGACCGTAGGTACGTTCATTTTAAATTTACAATCCCTTAGGTACTTAAAGAATTATTATATACATTCAATTGTTTTACAATATTTCTACTGGTCAAGAAAAAGCGTGACTCAATGAATGAAATAAGATTAATAGAGTCAAGGGAGATGCAGCATAGAAGGATAGATTCCTCAAGTTTTATTTAATATTATTTTCAAGTTACAGTAGACAAAAATGACGTGATCGAATTAACAATACGAGTATTTTAATATCAATTTCTACCCCACCGTTCGGCGATAGATCATCCATACCAGTGCATAAAATTAAAAGAAAGGAACAGGGAATTGTGTTTCAAGACAGCAGAAACGCAGGAGAAATATGACTCTCTTAGAAAAATATAATACTGAATCATCTTTCACATACAGTAACATCTATGAATAGTAGCAGTTAAATCGGAATATCTGTTCAATTGAAGCAGTGGCATAGCAGTCGTTAAATAGCATTCGTATAATAATAGCCGTTAATTCAATAAAATTGATAAAGTTCTCAAAACATTATTTGATTCTTGATAATTTTTACTGAGAGGACACTTGCAAAATTCGCCATTTGTTTAGGTCAATTGGCAAACAAAGTATTCAAATCAGGTTGGCACAACAAAAATTAATCAATAGGAGCCTTTCGGTTATGACAATATCCGCGAACCGTTTTTTTTTAAATAAATGATCATACATAAATCCTTGCAGAGGAGCCTATCTAAATACAATAAAAAAAAGAATGGCAAGAGTTGTCATTACGACCCACACGTCATAAAATAAGTCCTACGTTTATTGAATGAGACTTTGTGGACAGAAATCCCTAAAATTTGCGGAAACGCCGCCGTGGTCAAAAGCGGACATATGCTCATAGAACCCGCCGTTGTAATTTCGAGCGGGTGGGGGTAATTCGCAAGCAGCGCAGTGATTACTGGATACAACAACATCCCAGCATCCTCACGTCGTGTATATGTGCATGAATAAGCGCTAGTGAGAGACGCAAGCCATATCAAAGGCTTTTGCTGCGGCTGCCGGATGGGCTATTTAGCCATTCATCCGTCTAATCAAGCCCTCTTTTCACCGCAGGGGATCTCCGCTGGAGTCTCTCTCCCCCATCCCACCACGGACGCTGAATCGAGGGTGCGTGACACAGCGTTTCACCCTCAATTGAAGCGTTTGGGAGAAGAGGGAAGGCGCTGAGGGGACCTAGTTTCTCCAGGGTATATCCTCTGGAGGAAAAGAGCACGTGCAAGAAGTATTGTGCACCAATGAGTTGAAGGTCGCAGTTTTTAAGCGGTCGCTTCGGTTACCATCGACCATCAACATCGATGGTCGACCATAACCGACAGCTTATGAGGTTGCTACTTTGGCAAGCCCCAAAAACATGAGGGGGATTTAATAATAAATTGTGTTTTGTCCAGTGAAGAAGCGATTTGAATTATTGAGAATATCGACGTCGTCTTCCATTCTCTGTACACGACGACTGGAGTAGGAGAGGTGGATCGAAAGACGCTTCATTTGCGTGAGGTGTTCTTCTCGAGTGTTCCTCCTGAGACCCGTTCGCATAACTTATCGACCCGCTCGTTTCAAGTCGGGAAAGACACGGCTAGGTTGCCAAATTCTGCACCATCAGAATGGCGCGTCCCGGACAAATACGATCACGGTGGACTACATTTCATTCATTCCCAATCGAACGAAAAGTGATGAAATTTAGTCCTTAATTTTGGAGGAACACCTGACAATGCCGCCGATGGGTGGCAACGACCCATTGGGGCCGTTTTTCAAAGCTACGAATGAGCTCACGAGTCCTTTTGATTTGCACATATTGTGAAGCTTGTTACTTTCCGATAATACGATACGTGAATTCCTATTTTGTGGAGAAAGACGTCAACTAATACTTTGAAGGGTTAAAAAAAAAGATAAAAGTTTGAGCAACGCTGAAATAAGTGTATCGACTTAAAAGGAAAATATTTTAAAATGTAAAAATCAATTTGAATAAAACATGTCTCCTTTATTTGTTAGGCTGGAAACCTTTCAAACTACCATTGAGCACACTTCGCGGAGATTCATATACGTTGAAGACTTTCAGATAACCTTCATACAAGCTTGTGGCTTTGAGAAAACGACTCATGTTAGAGCCAGTGAAGATGGGATTTACCCGATATCTACCAGAAAAAGCAAATCAAATGTAATTAGTACCATAGAAAAGATTCTTAGCAAGGCGTCTCGAGTCATGGAAAACATTTACTACAAGATTTGAAGCGTCACCGACTTCAAATCAGAGTTGAGAATTATCAGAGACCGATTACTGGAAATCATTTCAAAACGAAGAGCTGGTGGGTTGAAATATTGGGTGCAATCAATCATATCGTAGCCAAACTCAACGCTTGCCAATGATTTCACGGATATAAAATGAATGAAACAGGCGGCAGATTCGACAACTTTACGGATCCTCTCCCCTAAACCTCATCCCTCAAATCCCTTTCCAATGATATATGCATCCGTCGAGATTCTATGCTTCCGCGACTCGTAGGATTTACGCGCAGATGCAGACTCAGAAGCACCCAGCGAAACGAGCCGACGCCGCCGTAAACATAGTACATTTGTGGGCCTACGGACGATTGTCCTTCCCTACCGAATCCATGCGCACGATTTGCAAGCACTCAAAAAACAATGTCCATGACTTGTGATTCAAGTCAGGGCTTGATTGATTATTCGATTAAAACTCCTAAACACACATGCATTCCTATGCCAAGACTTGTGTTGAATCTGCTGCTTTAATTGGAGTTTAAATTGATTACGCGTAAAGTTGAATGTGACCCAAACTCTTTCAATCCTTCATTTAGGCCGTCCTTGCAAATGTCGTAAGCGTGAAACAGTATAGGTATTTGACGCGCCAACATAGTTTCAAGTTAAAGGTGGAGTCCAATACGTACGAGCAACGTTTTTCTATCTGCTATTCGATGTGAGACGGTTATTCAAGTCGATAACCTCGGCAATGGTGAATATTTCTTTACATAAACTCAAAATAGAGTATCCAGGTCAAAGTTAGAAACAAGCGAATTTACTCACAGGATTTTAGTACCTTAAATAAAGGTCTTCTTTAGAACTCAACTCGTGTAAAAATACAACTGGAATCGTCAAGATCCTGAACTTTAACTATTCGACTTCGCAAAATCTAATAGTTAACTTACGACCCTCGTTCCATTCTTCAAGTATACATTGCTGACATCACCGAATGACTGAATGAATGAATGAATGTTTCAGGTCATCATCAGTATATTAGTTTTCGACTGAGTAGGCAAAATCATCAAATTGCTGCGATAAGCGCGATTACGTTCGCACATGGAAGTGAACGTATTAAAATCGGTAATGTGCGTTTGTCGTCTCTGATGGAATTAACTGCATACCGTATGCCAATAGTTTGACGAGGGCGCGAAAAATATACAGGGTTCGCCCAGAAGATAAGTGTACTGATTTTTTCCGGATTTTTGACAAAAGGGGAGTCGTCCACTACGAATTTGTACCTGAACGACAAACTGTAAATGCTGCATTTTACGTCCAAGTGCTCGATAGGCTTCGAAAACGAGTCGCCCGCGTCCGGCCAGCGATCAAAAACATCTGGCGGCTGCGTCACGGCAATGCGCCGTCTCACACCGCGCTTGTCGTGTCGGACTTCTTGGCCAAGCACGGCGTGGCAACGCTGCCGCACCCGCCCTACAGCCCGGACTTGGCACCACCGGACTTCTTTCTGTTCCCGAAGATAAAGAGGAGTTTGAAAGGAACGCGATACGGGACTTTGGACGCCGTCAAAGAGGCCGTGACGACGTATTTCATCAAAATCAAATGAAACAGTCCAATTGAATGAGGCAAATCACCAGGTAAGGGTGCTATTATTTGATAAAAAGAGACCGCATCCGAAGGTTGAAATCAGGTCAGAAATCGCGAAAGAACACATAGACGAAATCGTGACTCTTCTTTGATTTTGCCTTTCGCGCGTGTGAACTACAAATACTCCAAATACAATGATTTATTCCATGGGATTGGAATAAAGCAAGCGTCCAAAATAAATCCGAGTTTGAACCCGTGTGAGTGTTCGGATATCCTTTGAAAACATATACATTAGTAGATAATGCTAAGAATTCGACCAGTCTTAAAAATCACCATTTTCTGGAGAATCGAAAGCCGATGTTTCGAAGCATTGTGGCACGTAAAGCAGGGAAAGGTAATTTTAAATTGCATTAAAAATGATAAGGAAATTTCATTCCGTCGGTAGGAGTTAAACATGACTAAAATATTATAAAGATAAGAATAAATACGTAGGTAATCATTCATTATTTGGAATGATGATTAGAAAATACGCAAATGACAATGAATAGCTGAAGTTAACATGATTTGCTATGTTTGCTAGCCGTATTTTCTTGGTAAAGTAGATACTTCGACAGCTCTTGGTATGCTGAAATGAGCTTGATGCCTTTTTTCAGACACAAATCAACTCACACGGTAGTCAAAATACAGAACCCGTGCACGCAGTAAAATAGGTGTAGCATCTCATAATAATAGGTCCACTTCGATTAATACCGCTTTACTGAGAAAATCTACCAGAATCCTGAGGATGGTAATAACATACAAAGGGCAATGATGGAATAATATTCGTCCATTATCTTTATTTTCTTGGAAGGATCATGTTTGTAGCTTTTACGTTCACCGGTATCGAATGAAGGCATAATTTACCGAATTACACCATCACAAGTCGGCGCTTTCCTTTGCATACACTTGGTCAACGCGCTCTGACTCAATCCAATGGCGAGCGACACATCGCGGCTACACTGTTCGTGAAAACAACGGAAAGCACAAGCATTGGGTGATTGAGGGGCTTCGTCTGGAAAAAAACTTTCCGTAAAAACAACATACCAGAATGGCCACTGCCTAGATATCACAAAAACACCACCTCATAAGAGATTGGCAGAATCCCATTTCTAGATAATACGATTACGCGAGAGAAATAGAACAATTGGACATAACATCGTTTTTGAACCAAAGAAATCAAAACAACATGGAATGGATCATTTCTACTAATAGGTATGGCTTTTCTACATTCTGTGTTGCAAAATTTCACGCTATAACTAGTAATTGTAATTATTTCTGCAAGAGCCGACCATGACAGGCAAATATAAAGGCATAGGACGTAGACGAAAGGTAAGTGTATTATAGGGTTCGATAGTTTATATTAAAACACTATTGAAACGTCACTGGAAAACACTAATTTTTTTCCCGGGAAAACAAAATTATGGATCCATAAATGAAGAAATTGGTCGAGGCTAAGTTGGTAGAGAATCACGACATTTCTTAGTACTTCCAGAGTCAGTCAAGAACATTATTACTACGAGTATTCCCAGTAGATTAAAAATATTATTCCGAAAGTGCCTACTATTGTTAGACCTTTTGCATGAGTCAGAGGTGTAAATGATGATAAAACTCATTCTCGATGGGTTCACAGGTTTATCGCACAAATTGTGCCGTGGCTCAAGAGTGAGGTGTGGGAGGAAGGGAAGAGAAGAAGGGCATGAGGAAGGAAGGGGGATGAGGCGGGTGAGGAGAGGCGAGGAGGATGGACTTGGCGCTCGCGGGCATCGATCCCGGTGGGCGTCGGGGGCAACCCCGGCGTCCGTTGCGTCTCCGTCTGTCGTCGGCACCACGCACGTGGGACCACGGTCGGGGGAGGTTAGGGGGTCGGTGGCGGCAATGAGGAGGGTTGTCGTTGGTGGAGAGGGAGCTGCCGTCACAATCGTCCATATTCCGGGAAAGGAAGGCGGGGGTGGATTTTTTATTAAGTGAGCGGTAAACCGCGATATCAGTTCCACCTCGATGGACGAATTCACGCAACGGAGACCTGAACTCACACAATCGGCTCGTCAACCATAGCGACGCTTTATTAACGCTTCATCAATCCGAAGCTGCTTATCTTTCAGTTTTCTGCGCGACTGGTGGATTCCTTAAAGGACTTTTTGCCTATAAATATAGTTCATTCCGCCTTATAGACGCTTCGTCGTAGGCGTCGAGAATTTCGTGTGACCGGTGATGAGCATCCGAATCGGCTCTTCTTGGGACGCGAACGAGGCGTCTCCGGCGAGGTATGAGATACTTGTTCTAACAGTTTTCCTCGCTTTATTTTGTTCCATTTTTTTTACTCTGGCAACCCACCCACGCCTGATCGAAGGCTTTACAGCCAAAGGAGACGAATAAAAATAAACAATATGTGCAAAAAGGAAAAAGAACTGCAGAACCAACTTGCAAAAATAGTCTCGAGACAAACATCACGTTTCAAGAAATCAATTTTTACTGCCTCTGGCGGATATGGAGTTGAAAATCCATGCGATTGTGAGGGGAGAGTTTTGAGAAAATCCCGGCTGTCACACCGCTGACTACAGCAACTCCATTCCAATTTAAATTTCCCAGGGGAAAACTCTTAACAGCATTCAGGGGAAGGCTATATATAAAGGAGGAAGTAGTGATGTTGGGCGAAGGCAGATTTTTGTAGAGAATCAAATGTGATAAAAACCTATCATGACCTATTTGAGCATCAGCTAAAGTTGATGTCAACTTTACGTATTAAAATAGTAGTTAGGGATTGATTCAAGAGATGAGAGACAGAACACAACGATCTAAGACAAAATTTTGAGTGGAAAAAACATCACCGTAAAGCTTAATGAAAATACATTAAAGCAAATGACTGGGGAGGATCTATGGCTGCTCCAAAATACTGTCTGATATACGTGCATATTACAAAATACGAATCAAAAACGCAAATTAAGCAAAATAATATTACGAAATAATTAAGGGTATCCTTAAAGAAGTAAGAAATATGGAATACACCTCTACACATTAGGTGTGACTGATGACTCGCCGTCAGATTAAACTTTTTTCAGCAGTATTTTTAGAGCGGTTTTATTCACGAAGTTTGTGATTTACCCGATCCAAGCTCCGGCCCATCGGTAGGTGAGTTAGGGGTGACAAAATTAGCGAGATTAAAAGGTTTGATTTCCCCTTCGCATATTGCGTGCTTATTCCAAGGGATTCGTGTCAGAAGAGAGTATATCACGGTACCTTTTCAGGAGAGCTCTTTCAAAATTTTACCTAAACGGTCCACTAGCACAAAAGAAAAATCCTTAAAAATTTATCCATTAGGCTTTCGTGATCTTTTTGTAATTATCCAATTGAAAAAATAGGTTAACAGCGTACTTCAACTTACATTCATAATGCCTTCACTCCGTTCCTGTTCTCGGATCCCGGTCAAGTCGAATGATTTTTACACTCTGAAATTGTTGCATTGTGTTGCATTTTTAGCGAATGACTCCATTAAAAGTTACTAACGCGGCACCTCCCGCATTTTCTTGGAATTTATGAAAGGTGAAACACCCTTACTGTTTAAAGTTGGCTTTAACCTCGTGGACTGTGGCGCATTGCGCACGACTACGTATGCCTGTGACATGGTTGTACGGAATTTCGTGACTTCTTGTTCCTTTCAAGTCCCCAAAATCTCAGAGTATAAGAGGAGGCCTCGATAGCTTAACTGGCTAAACAACTCGGCCGGACATTGAGGGGTCCATATTCAAATCTCGGTCAGGGCGAATGATTTTTACAATCTGAAATTGTTGAGGTGTGACCTTGTTTCGGGAACTTTACAGCCTTATAGTGATTTAAAACTTCTTTCTTGATTGTCACAATCGTACATTGTTTCATAGATGACTCTTACTACTATTCTTTGTTTTCCGAGTTTCTTGATTGTATCCACCCATAACGTTTTTGCTTGCATCACCAACTCTTTAACCATTAACTCTCCTTTCATTAATACGTTCGGTGATTCGACTCTCATCCGTGTCCTCCCTAAGTGCCCAAACCAGAACATGTCATACTTATCTATTATGGGTGCATCCAATCCACACTACTTCATGACTCACTCATTCTTTCACCCTATCTCTTCTATTTTTTCTATCACCAGCACTTCTCAAGTACTCCCCATTCATGGAATTCAGCCAACTCTTTTTATACTTATCCTAGCGCACCCTACTATAAACTCCAAGCAATAATGGGAGGATGAGAACATTTCCATACACTGAAATAATTTCTCCCTTGGGTCAAAATTTCTAAAAAGTCATAATTTCGAGACAAATTTCGTGTAAAACTAATCCCGATTTCAGGATTGATTCACGATTTCAGATTGCTTTTCCCTCTCTATTGAGACAAGCGTTGTAACGCGCCTTCGCACATGACCTAGCAGTGGAAATTTTGTGATATGTAGATTAATGAGAAGTCCACAGTGTAAAGAGACTTAGCTTATTTCGATATCAATTCAACCCATTACTAATTCTTTTGGTAAGACTCAAACTTAAGTGTAATTTGGAGAACTATTTTAGTTTATGTCATAAATATGAGCGTTGTTTAACTAAAGTTTCAAAATGAAATCAAAACCACTAGGTATCTTTCCACGAGTTTTATTCAAGGGTACAACTAGTTTCGACGCAACGGCGTCATCTTCAGGTACTGACCTGAACCATACTTCAGGTACGTACCTGAAGATGACGCCGTTGCGTCGAAACTAGTTGTACCCTTGAATAAAACTCGTGGAAAGATACCTAGTGGTTTTGATTTCATTTTGAAACTTTAGTTAAAAATGAATTTCCACATAGTTGAGCCTAAAACCATAGAACATGAGCGTTGTTATCAGTAAAAACTCATTCATGATTTTTAGCAGACCGAAACCCGATAAACTTACCCTACTACACCCGAAACATTCTAGTTACTGGTACGATTCACTACGAAGAAAGAACGAATGGTAGCTCTGATATCAATGGATTCGACTGACAATTGAAATTACCCGAGCAACAATTTCAGAAATGTTTTTATCAATGCAATTTTCACACTACACTTAATTGACGCATTTCAATGATCAAGCATGGTCCCGCAACTGGGAACAATGTATCACACGGTAAACACTTACGGGTTTTTTACCCCATTATCATACACTCGGCCTAAATACAGGTAATTTGTCATACTCTCCGCAAGATGTCTCGTCCACGTTTGTTGGAGCATTTATCCAATAGACCCACTTATTCCTTGGCCAATCAATACTTTGTCTATAAACACCGAAATCGTTCGATAGGAAATAATTCATTTGAAGAATCCCGAAAATTCTCCCGCCCGCGCTCGTACGTTCATTCCGTTTGACTATCTCGATTCCCATTCATCCGTCGCTAAGAATTCTCGAGGAACGCCAGTTTTCAGGTAACTGGATAAATAAAAATGTTCCATAAACTCGTTCATTTGCATCCAAATTCATTACAGCCCTCTCGTGCGCAATTTCGGAACAAAGAGAAATTGTTCATTATTTTTAAGGTGTAAATCGTCTTGAAAATCGACATCTCGATTTACGTCAAGCGAAAATTTTTATGACCAATGAAATCGATCATTACATAACGGAACCACCATCCACGCTCTTACATAATGGAGCACTTATATAAAGCAGTTGAACAGGGCTGGATCGACGTCACATTGTAGGCTAGGGCACGTGGCGAGCATGTCGTCATTACAGCGTTGAAATACGGCATTTTTGCCTCTTACGTAGGAGTTCCCCTCGACGCTCTTAAACCCTCTGAAAAAGCTGGATGACAGTGTAAAATTAACAAGGTTAACGGAAAGAATGTATGCGGCGATAGCGGAACGGTGCCAAAGTTTTCGCCCTCTTCGTTTCCGTCTGCTACCCGGAAATGAGCTCAAGTTGTGTTCCGTTTTCATTTGCGAGATCTCACCCGGCGGTTCACCTGCTCGAAATTGTGAGCCGAAAGATAAAAATGGTCCGGTGTTCTCCCAAAACCCTTGGAAACTCCCCCTGGGTCTCCCTATTCAAGACTTCTCGATGAATGGGGGGTTGGGGTTGGGGGAGGGCGACCATAATTCTTCTCCATTCACTTTTCCCTTCATGAATGCGAGCTCCACATTTATGACGACGGCGGACACCGAAGGATCTCCCCGACGAATAACTCGTGAGAGTGTTGCAGACTATTCGGACGCCATAAAAAAGGTGTGGAGTAACCTTGACAATCAAGTGAACCTTTCCTCTCACAACTCCCCACTCCGGCTGTCGGTTTTGCAAGGTCGTGCATGGAGTGACGTGAGCGTGACCACAAGTATGCGGTCGTGCGAAGGAGGTGGGAGGAAAATGAGGTAAAGGAGAGAATAAGGAAAAGGGACGAGGAGGAGCAGTCAAAGAAAGACAATATGATTTTGAAATATACACAGATACGCACGCGCACATATTTTAATTTGCAATGTTGAAACATAGAAACAAGTTATGAATACTTATCGTTTGATGTTATTTTTGGCTACAGTCACCTTCAGACGCTAACGGATTTAACTGGAGCCATTGAAAATTTCCGTGAGATAAGGTTTTGGATCCGTTCATATACTTTGAACTTATTTACTTACTTAAATAAAAGGATTTTATCGCTTTAAAAAATAGTTTATTTTGGGGAGAAGTACGAAAATCCCTTTTTTGAAGCATGAATTCCTCCCACCAAGTCAACCTCGACACTGTAAGCTTACTGTTGTTTACTCGTATCTTGTCATTTAGGTATCTTGCACTACCACAATCTCTATATTTACTCCTACATACCTGTTTTGTTGCTTTGTTTTTACTGATTGCTATTTCTATGAAAATTAAAACTGCAATAACTACGCTAATAATAGTCTTGTTGATGTCTTTATGCTTGTGTCCTTTCATGTTGCCGTTATACGTGTCACCATAAATTGGCAATCCTGCTACATGTGCACAATTTTCAACAAATAAATAAAATCTCACACACACGCATATGGTGGAATGGAACGAGGCCGGAGAGAGAAACCAAGAAGCGAATGAGAAATGAACGGAAGGATAGTGAAAGCATACGATGATTGAGTTTGACGGAACGGAAAGAAAAAAAAAGAAAAAGGCCAGGAAAGGTGAGATGACGCGAAGGAGAGCAAATGACTAAAGGGACAAATGGACGGGAAGGGAAGAGAGCATGATGGTCATACAGCTCGAGGGCATTTAGCCTCTCCGATGTCTGAGGTTATTTTTCACCAAAATCGTTTTCGTCACGAAACGTATCATTTTTCACACCTACGCCAAAACACCACACACCCAGAGAGCACGAGCATCAGAGACCATGTCCTTTGGGGTGTCGGGCAAGAGGCGCTAGCACCATGCACCGAACCTATCAACGAGATCGGGGATAACGGTTAACAAGGAAGACACGTGGGAATGGATCGACCTGACGCTTTCCCGTCACACTGGTGTAATCCTTCATGTCCGTTTGTTCTTATCTCAAGGACCGTGGGGAATGCATCACCGTAGGACTGCTGGAGCGATTTGTTGCAAATTTTCAGCACTTGAAAACACTGGAGTGAAAACAGTAGGGAAAAAATCGGTCCAAGGCGTTTGTGGTCCAAGTGTCAAAAGTAATAACCCTGAAAATATTTCCGCAGTTCATTACAACGAAGGTGGAGACTGGGAAAATTCCCGCTGGACGCAATTCGCTACATATCGAGTTGAAATTGCCACAATTTTATAGGTCTGCAGAAGACTATTTACAAATAAATAAATACGAAATGTATGAGGCGATGCGGTACTTCCTTACATACGGTACTTCCTAAATTCCTTCTTTTTGACGTGAGAGAGTTGAGTGCTTGGGAGGAGGGGGGTATCTTCTTAGTTTGCGGACGAGTTGAAGCGGAAGTCCTTGGAAAGTCCAAGGTAGACGGGATCCGGAGTGGCGGGGAAATTTTAGTACGTTGAGGCATCGAGGCACGGAGGACGATTATGGGGTGATTAGGGTGACGATGTTAGAAGAATTAATCCGAGAGGCGGGGATATGTGACTAATTGTCATGTAATCTGCTTGACTTCCGCTCGTTTAAATAAGGGTAACATGTTTTATATCGGGGCTGGCAACTTTGATGCTCTATCACAAGAGCACCAAAGCATATATTTTATTGTTTTAAAAACATTAAAAGAGGAATTTAATGGGCGAAAAGTTTCTTTCCTGAACATTACTACAAGACTGCATAGAGTTTATATAGGTTATATTTCGCATAAAAGTGTACATGGGAAAATAAGAATGAATATTATACCCACGAGCGCTGAGGATTCGGATACTAGAATTATCAAATAGCTTTTTTGTAAAAATTGATAATTATTTAAATATATTCCTACTAGTTTGTATTTGTTTCTGGGACATTTGTACCGAATGAGGTTTAATGCAGTGAAAATGAATTCTTCATATTAACTTTTAACTACCGTTTCAGGTCAATTAGTGATTCACTGGCAGCTACGTCATTACTTAATAACTAATTTCATCCTTGAAGAGAGAAGAACTCAAGAAATTCAATGACATCATATTCCCAACATTAAGTGTTTTACGAGTAGTTTAAGTGTTCTTTTCGTAGTTTTAAGCATGACAGCCAAGCTATTAACACTCACCTTTAAATGAAGATGCCGGTATTTTCTTTTATATATATATTATTTTAAAATGCTTTATTCCCAATAGAAGACGATTTAATCACAACGGAAAACGTGGAAAAATTAAAGTTTTATGAATGAGTCGTAAACAGTCAAATTCGCCAAGGCTCAAAAAAGACCGCCTTTAGAATCCATATTAACGCCTGCGAGTGTACCAGATCCTTCTAAGGACTTAAATGTTATTACTTCAGAATTCTTTCATTTTGTTTTATTTTGTATTGCTCTTTTTGCATTTAAATTACAAAACTAAAATGACATTTAATGACCATAAATGTAAGCATCGCATCAATACATGCAATGTTAATTAATGGAAAAAGCACAACCACACGATGCACATCAAGGAAGAGAAAATACGAATCAAGGATATGGTGAAATGTACATTTTGCAAGTTTGCACTGCCATTTGCAAATTAATAGGACCAGCGCGGGAATACTCATGCAAAATTTACCAAGCAAATGAAATGCACAAGAGTGAGGAAATGACGGACGACCCGTAGTTAAAAGTGCATTCAACCGATGGAGCAAAATTGATTTAACGAATCTGCGTGGTCGTGTAGTTTGAGGAATGCGCCGCTAGAGATCTCCTGATACGCATTATGTTACACGCGTACATTTTTATAAGCGTATCAAAAATTTTCATCGAGCTTGCTATAACTTTTGACGATTTAAATGTGTTGATGTTCTCAAATTATCCATGCAGGGGTCAAGTTGTGCGGGGAAACAAGATTCTGTCACCTGTTGATCTGCTATAGGCAAAGGCTTTCAGTCCAGCACTCGATCTTTCCATCCATCATTCATCTGAATTTCTGATCAAGTTTCCTGGTTTCCAAACCTACTGTACTATCAGCGTCACCCGGAACAGTCTCACGTGCACACAAAATTTTGATTCTGCAGTGAGAGTTAATGAGTGAGGTAAGCTACGGAAATGTGACGGTTTGAGTACGAAATGGAAATGAGTATGAAAAGGATGAAACGAGAAGGTAAAATAATTTAGATTTACGAGTATTATTAATTCTACCTATACTAGAAGGAACAACAACCGTTCCTTCTTACCCAAGTCAAGTGCCAGAGGTACTTGGCCTGGGTAAGAAGGAACTCACTTTAAGTGAAAGAAATGTTTTGGAAAGGAAAATAATATTAGAGCTATAATAAATGTAAGTTTTAAAATACAAAAAGTTATAGGAATTTTTCATGCAAAAAAAAGTTAAGGAATGAGAGGACGAAAAAATTAAGCCTTATGGAGAATGCCTATTAAATAAGGGTTTCGGAGCACACAAAATAACAGGGAACGATGACTTAAAAGCGACAACATTGGAAGCATTAATGGAAAAAACAGCGAAGAAAGTTGACGAAGATATGAAGAATACTTATGACGTCAGATTTGAGCCAATAAATGTAAGAATTGAATGAAAAGAAGGCTTATAAAGATGAACCAATCCTAGAATTGAAGAAAATACCTCTCATAGTGCCAATAATGTAGTCTGTTATATCAATGAAACCACAATAATCAAGCCGAAGGTCGTTTGACATTTGAGGGTTGAGCTCACCTTGACTAAATAATCTCTACGGCAAGTAAAATTCACACAAGGACACTTATATAATCCATTCCCTGAGTAATTATTTATCCGTTTATGCTTCCCAAGTCAGCCAAAACTGCAGCTTGAGAAACATTCTTTAGAAAAATGGGTACGGCGTAACTAAAATCGTGTTCATATGCTTCATCATGAAATTTGTTTCCGTCGCTTATTGAATTGCATACCCCTTAATTTTCATCAGAAAGAGTTTTTTAATGAATCTGTGACCAAACTAAAATTGTGTTATCTTTTCGTCAGAGGGGAGCAAAATGTGTTGTTCCGTGTTTTTCACGTACATATAAAATTGGGGGAAATACAAATTGGATTTACGTTCGACATAGTATGATTTTAGGAAGCCAAGGATGAGTCTATTAATATTATTTGTGATTATCCCGTGAGACACTCCGACAATGATAAACCGGGCCTTGAAGAAGCAAATTTAGTTTGACGCTCTGTAATTCGCACAGTGCATTTCCCCGTTCCACTCGGGAACCCTTAGGACGGATGGAATGTGCCGCGCATTAAAGGAAAACTCGAGTAAACGTTTATGCAACTAGTAGGAATGACGCACTTATATTTTAGAGTTTTAGTAGTTTGGCAGTGACGTGCCGAGAGAAGGGTGCCGTAATCGTCCTATAGATGGATTTCCCTTAAGGAGCCAAAAATAACCGCCCACCCACCCTCCTAATTAATGATCTGAATAATTAATATGCGGAAGGCAAACTCGAGTAGCATCAATCATACGCCATGGAATCAATAATGCACGGACCTCCCGTGCGCCTTCTATCTCTGTCTCTATCGCACCGCGGGTGATGCACGAATTGAGTGCCGAAGTTTCGTTCTGTGCGTCTCCGAACCCCGTCCTTCATCCTTCCCCGAAGGCAGTGAGAGGATTACCGCTAAATGAGCGAAGGAAGGCTTCCGTCCCACCCCCCTCCCGCCGCCGCACCCCCACTCATTCGGCGCTATACCACCCTCCCAGCGCCATCGATGGTAATATCCACCCTGCGCTTACACTCGTCCTTAACACAAATCGGAGTCTTTGAGGTAACCCGGAAAAACGAATCTCGCTAGGAGGCTGCGCGATGTTCACTTTATACAGATCTGCATAAAATGATTATCGAAGTGGAGACGTTATAGCGTGCTGTTATACGTATGTCGCCGCGGTGATAGTCATCGTCCATATCGATAATATTAAACCTATCGGCATGTCGAGCTACGGTTATACAAACTATCAAAAAATGGCCTGACAATGGTTATCAATTGCATTGCAAAAGTTAATAGTGCTGTAATTAAGCTGGTTTGAACGTCATCGCATTTGGAAATATTTTTCTATGCTTTAGATGATCTCTTGATTTCAAATAATCTCCTAAATATAAATGCATATGGCATTTGTATTTATTGAATTTTACTGTTTGGTGCTATGTTAAAATACATCATATTATGGAATTGCGTACCATAATTACCAAATTTGCATACATTAATAGTATTGTTTTTGAAAGGATTCTTCCTTGTTCAGGTTGACTTTACGCTTATCTTGAATATTGACCTCATTGCCCTTCACTTAGCATCGATCATGTAATGTTCGCACCACTTAGTCCGTATTGAATCGAGTTTATCGTCTTAATCGTCTACGGAATCTGGTCACATAGCACACGAACAGCATATGAATTATCACATGGAAATCTGCGGACCCGCACTTTTCCGAAAATAAGTCCAGAAAAAGGATTAATATCGCCCATTTCGCGTTTCGTCATATCGGAGATATTGTACATGTGAGATACTAGCTATATCTTCCATATCGCCACGTTGAAAATATCGTCCACATTTTCATAACAACATCAAATTATTAGGCTAAGAAATGAAGCGATACTCGGTAGAAAATCAAAGATAAAAAAATGAATAAATTAGCACAACGGTTCATTAAAAATGTCCACATAAACCCGGTCGATATAGTAGAAATACCGACATAATGTCAATATATCGTCACATTACACAGTCCTAGCCGAATCCTCTACTTTTTTGATTTCTTTTTTCGCGAAAATAAACGCAAGTCCCGCGAAGTCCTGGAAATATTTGACGGAGGGTTATCTTTTCCCTCTCCGTTGTCTACACCCCACGCTTTTTTTCCTCTCTTATCTCTTCCCTTTAATAGAGTTTTTTCACGTATTGCTAAATTTCTGTTCGTTTCGGGCAGTTTGTGCGCAGCAAATTACATTAGCCGGAGAGGTGGTCTCATATTTTTTTCTCAAGGTCGAAACACATTAGTGAGCGTTGCCGTGGATATTTTCGAAGAATCAGGAACATGGGGATATTCTGCAGAAAAGACGGTGTCCTTGTTGGTGTCGACATTTCGAGGCGCAACGCTACGAAAGGGCCGGTGTTATTGCACGCTCAAAACCCCAATTATTTCCCCGAGAGAACAAAATTGAAATAAAATTATCAAAGCTCAGAATACCCTCTCCTCTTGAATAAAAACATAAGCAGGGCACTAAAAAACATTGGAAGAAACAATAATTCAAAATCCCTAGGCTAGGCGTTAATCTCTTTTTATGTGCTCTCGAGAACTCTCTTTAATTTGATATGATGTGGCCGATGGAATCCAGTTGAATGCGTTGCGATATCTATAATAACATTTCTCTTGATTTTTATTCTGATTTCGCTCGTGCAAAAAATCCCGTCACTCAGAAAAGGAACCCTCAATTTTATAGTTTCCAGGGTTTTCCCCCTCCGCACGTCTCTCCAATTCCATTCCCTTAAACACCCTATTCCACCCTCTTCCCCGCGCCCACGCTTCTCCGAAAACCTTGCATGTTTCACCGTCCGGTCTGTTTCCCCCTTCCTAGGGGTCTCCCCCTTCGTCTCCCCCTCCACAGACCCCTGCCCCCCGAACCCCGTGGCCCCACCTACCGAATCCCGGGACCTCATGCGGAGGCGATGTCCGCATGGTGCGGGGAACCCATTATGTGCGACTCCTTTTAGATCCGGTAGCTGGGAAATTGAATTTACTGAGGATTTCAGTTTCCCCGAAAAACCGGTAATGACTTCTGCCCTCTTTTTTTTCGTACGCCGCCGTTGTTTTGTGATTGCGGCAGCTTAAACTGCTCGCGCCAAACTCTCGTGTGCAGAAGGTCTTGGATTTCGCGCCTCGATTTGTTGCGGCATGTTAAATAGACTTTTTTTCACTGTTTTTTTATGAAAGAGAAAAGAATTAAACGTGAGAGTGGTATGCCTTGCATTATTTCAAATCCTGTTCCTCTTCCTAGGGTGGTTCTTTATGTCGGTAACAGGAGGAATTTCTGGAAAAGATTTAATACTGAAATGCGAAGCAATATAAAATCAAACCACGACGAAAAAATAATAGCACAACACGAATGGACAGACAGTATTTCTACGTGAAGTAACTTTTAGTAACATTCGACTTAATTTTATCACGCCCCCTGGCAAAGGAAGGAGATTTTTCCCCTGAATATGCGAAATGAAACACTTTTCTCAGAATATCCCAATCAAAATATCCTTTTAATGACCTCAACATATCATGGCGTTCAGGGAATACATATCTGCTTATTTCCAAAACAGAAATATCGAAATGGATGCCCGTATCCTTCGTCCTCTTGTTTGTATATTTTTCCATTTCCTACTCCCATCTATCTTCCTAGTCATCTCCTCTCTAAATCATGGCTTTCTCGCCCTTTTCCTAAGAGCTGTTTCTATAATTTTATTTGCGGCTTTCTATATCCCTTTTTTGATGTAATCCCATTTTTCATATGTTGTACCCGTGTCCCTGTCCTCAAAAACAAATCTCTAATTATTCTCCTTTATTCCTGTTTAATGCTTCTAAATAGATTCTATTTTCAACCGTATTTCCTGTTTTATTCACTTGAATTCGAGGTTACACTTCATTAGTACAAAATTATGGTCTGAATCTGCATCTGCTTCAGGCAAAATGTGCGAATTAAATCGCTGTTCCTTAATCTGTGCCTACACATAATATAGACCAACTGATATATTTCTAAATCACTCTCATTTCTCTCTTTATATTTTCTAATTCCCCTGCTCTCAACATGGTCTTAGTATTCCAAGTCCCCATTCTAACTGGTTTGAACCTCTTCTGTGGCGCTGCTGTCGACTTCGCTTTGCAAGGATTTCGTCAAATGATGTGAGAAGCCTTGCCTCTCCTGCTGTCGATTTTTTCCAATTATTCGAATATTTTCTTAAAATTACTAAATAAAATAGGGTAACAATTGTTAAGGTTTATTTATGATATGGAAAAAAGAGGGAAATTTATGCGGGGCGTACCACGATTATGCACATTTAGCTCGTTAAAAACGGAAAATGAATAGAATTGCTAAAAATATTTTCCATTATCAAGGGTAAGATAAACTTACGTTTGATATTTTGGAAAGAGGGGAGGAAAACGTGAAGGCACTTTACCCATTGTATCGTATTTGTGAAAGCTATGCCAGATTCTTTAGGGTAAATGAATAAAAAGCCGTAATGGATCAATGAAACCTTTTTAAGTAACGCGCGTGAATTTTTTTGAGAATATTTACTCCCCAAATACCTAAGTGTAAAGTGAAAAAAAGAAGACTCAATGGGAATGCTTGGTAAACAATAATGGGGACGTTAGGATAGCTTAATGGAAGCCATTAAACGATTAACCACGTTATTTTCCTTCGCCACGGCTAACTGCCCCTTCGCAATACGATTTCCAAAGGAGGAGCACATTGACCCGGAGGGGGAAGTGGCCTCGCTCGGCATTGCCCCTTTGGTATCCCCGGGTGTGCAATTGCGACGTTAGCGTCTTTGACTCTCGCGTGCGTCGCACGGCCGCAGATTTAATTTCGGATCTGAGGGCGCGGAGGGCAAAGCTACGAGGGCCAGCCCAAATTATCAGATTACCAAATACAATCGACGTAGTCCAAAGCACCACATAAGCTATAGAATATTTTCGGATTAACTCATAGTCTATTAAGTATAACAATATAACTGGTTCAATGATTTTAATAATTGCCTTGCCGGACATCAAGCGTAGTCTGTAATTGAGAACGTTGGCGTAAATATTATTATTAGGTCGTCTACCGTTTAAGTTAGGTTTTAATCGACACGAACTGAGCATCGCTACGTTCCCTAGCTCTGTTTAAACAAGTAACCTTGACATTACAAACTATATTCAACTCTTCTTCAATTTAGCATATTTTATACCTTCCTTCATTCCATCCAACATGCCTGTTCCTTCTGTTTCCTCGTTTCCCTAATGTTCTTCCCTCGATCACAGTCTTCAAGCTCCCATTGCCAATCAAAATGCTCTGCATCCACATTTCCTGCCTCCTTTGGCTTTCTCCCAGCAATCCCCTCTCCTTCTCCACCATACCTAGCACCTTTTCGTTTGCTTTCCTTTCAGTCCACTTAACGTTTTCCATCCTTCTCCACACCCACATTTCAAACCTTCCAATTTACGCCTATCATCTTGCTTTCATGAACAAGTTTCCGCGCCGTACAAAATTACGCTCTACATCTAAGGTTTTAAAGAGTCTTTTCTTAACAGTCTCACGCAACGTCCCTGCCATCAATTCCCTCCCTCATATGAAAATGTCTTTTTTTGGCGCAATTCTTCTCCTAACGTCCCTACATATTTGACCATCTTAGTCAAAAAAATAACTGACAAGATAGATAAACTGTTCTAGTTTTTGTTATCCCATTTCAACTTTAACTTAGATTTCCTCTTTCTCGAAAATCTCATAACCTATGATTTATTTACATTGATTCTCATTCCATATCTATTACATTAATATTTTAATGCACCTAACCATTATTGCAACCCCTTGGCTGACTTGACTGGCAAACTAAAGCTTGATCAACCTTATCCGCAAACCTGATTTTATGAATTCCCCACCAACGTTAATTCTTATCTACAATTCCTCCCATGCCTCTTTGGTGCACATTCATAGTTTAATAATGAGGTATTATTTGTTTCACCTTAAAGTTACTTTTAATATGGAAAGTTATAAGGCGGTTACTATCACCTTTTAACCTATCATATTTAGGAATTTTACCGGTTTTATGATTTTATTAATGATAGTATTTGTAATTTAGAAAGCCGGCAAAATGCCTTGTTTTACTAAAATATTTCAGAAAGTTTTAGAAAAATTGTCTTGTAGCTTTGTTAGGTCGGAAACTTTTCAGACCACCCTTGTATATATGCATTCTGTTTAAGATTAAAATTATTGTTAGCCTGGATGAAAGTGGTTTCGATCACCTATGAGGTTTTTCGATTTTAACCGTTTATTGATATGATTAACCAAAAAATGGGTTCATCGCCACGAAAAACCCTACGTCCACCTAAATCTTTGCTGAATTAAGGCAATCCATTTCCCCCGATGCCCGGTCAACCTATATCTTCTTTTTGCTTAATATTTGATCCCGACGGCCCTTATGAAGTGAAGGGCGTAAGGTCGGATGAATGACAGACGGGTCTGGGGTGGTTCGTAAACGACCCCACCAGATATTGGGGTTTCAATTCAATTCAAATTTTGACATACTCCATCCACAATGTCACATCTCGAGTAATTACTTCTTTTTTCACTTTTTCCGTTGATACCCTCCTTAGAAATGATTCCTCCATGAACTGTTCGAAAATTTGATGACAATCGTCAATGATACATGTCTTCTTTATTAACATTCGGAGAGAAGTGTAATGTCCAATGCAATTACCTCTGTTATTGGTCAAGACTAGGAGTTTTGAATAGGGAAAAATATGCAGTACGAGCATAAATGTTTCCAACCCCATCATAGCAGTACCGAACTATTTTAAAATTAAGAGAATTACAGTTGATATTGAAAGTACAGCACAAGGCGTCATTATAATGATATAAACATAGGAAAATGGCAGTCAAAAAATATTAAACATTCATTTTTTTCTTCATATAATATTCTTTAGGTTGGTAAAATACCTTAAAGTACCGGTCGTGGAGCTTTGACAACAACATTTGTTTATAGTAACCATGTCACGTCATCTTGACGGTAACATAAACCCTTATTGAGCCACAGCTACCCCTACCCTACATGTTCCCTCCGTCAACTGGGTAAGGCATGAGCTGGCTTATGGATGGACGATGGGTATGACCCAGTAAGGTGACGTGCAGGAAAAAAGGCTATTAATGTCATGCATTTTTTCACCTCTCTACCATATTATGTTCAACTTGAGTCAATTTTGCAGAACACTCCCCTTTAAAAGTCCCTCAAATGGTAGTAATACCCCAAACACGGTAAAGATCGATATAATTTGTTGCTTAAAAAAAATGTTGGAGATCCTCGTCAAGTTTTAATACGAATAACATTAGTATTGTACACCTCTGTAATATGAATGATTCCGTGGAAATAAACGAGTTAAAGCTTGTGGGTCCGAACTCAAGACTCCCTTTCAAATGCCGTAAGCAATGGCGAGCAATTCCTCAAATTATGGTACCATACCATTTTATTGGAAGTATATATGATTTCGGCTGTCCAGAAATTCCCAGGATCTCTCTCTCTCCTCCTCGTCGTAAGTTCCAGCACGTAAGCCCTTCGGACGTATCCCAACAAAGGTTTGCTCATAAACGCCTTCAGCACCGTAACACAGGCCATCAAATTGTAGAGATCTATTATTTTATCGGAGGTCCCTATGTTTTCGGACGTCCAGAGGTTCCTATCTCCACCTCATTATCCCCCTTTCGTCCGACTTCGTCCAATTCCACACGTCCCCTCCGCAACACACCCAAACTGCGGAGGGACAGTCCCTGAATGGAAGTGAAAAGAAGGCGGCGTCTATTGCATTACGCTCCCACCACCCCTCCCCCACTTCGCGGGTCGAGGGTTGTGGGAGGACGAGAGTGTGCGGGCAGGGGGGGGTTGGGGGGAAGCAGGACGAACGGCGGGAAAGAAGTCCGCCGAGGAGGCGCCCTTGTTCAACTCCGACGGGAATAATTCGATTTACGCCTCCGCTTCGTGGAATTCCCGGTCGTCAAAAAGAAACCTTTCCCTTCTTCATTCATGGATCATTAACGAGTCAGACAAATGCGCCGCCTTCGGAAGGGCGGAATTAGGACTTTTTATCGACGCGGCGAGCGTTGATTTTCTGTTTCCCGGTAAACTTAAGGTTTCCAAGTAACTGATCCGGCACAGAAGGGAGATTGCGGTCCATTGAGAGGAGAAGCCCGCTCAGGCACCTATCTTATTACGCCACTACTTCCGGAAATAATTGAAATAAATATCTCGCTGGGATATGAAATATGTTTGCGAAGTCTCCAACTCATAATTTCTTGCGCCTTTAAAGTTGCATGCAGCAAGGTTTTCACGTAGAAATCGCTAGGAGACAAAGCTATTAAAGACAAACAAAAACTTTCTAATAATCATGATTACATCGACCAGCAGAAACACAAAGTCTTGCAGTCTATCTCTCTAGTCTTATATTCGTGATCCCTTGGACCGTAATACGTTGGGGTTCGTATTATATCCTTGATGTCATCGGAAAAGGGCCCATCTTTAAATGTTTTAAATAAGTTTAATCTATATTGGAAACGCCGTTCTGTGTAAGAGAATCCCAACCTAAATTGTCTAGCAAAGTGGATACGCTGCTGAGTTGGTCATAACAATGTTTGACAAATCTAGCCCCCCTCCGCTGAACTCGATCTAATTCCGAAACCAAATTTATATTATGAGGATAATAATGAAGCAACGTATATTGCCAATATCTGCTGCAAAGAACACTTCATCTAAGGTTGCAGAAAGAACGAAATAACGAGCTACACAGAAGAGCATCCCCTTAAGGCTGGAGAAACCTAATATAATTATTGTAAATTTTCTGATATTAAGGATTTAAGATTGGAAAATAAAGAATACATGTTAATAAAATAATATGAATGCATCAACTAGAAGTTATTTCTCACAGGTGACGGTATACGTATCATGCCGAACACTAAACACTAATCTGGTCATACGAGATAATATGGATAACATCCGCCACAGCTTGAGAAGTCAAGGCTATTCAGAACCAGGGGTCCTATCTCTCCTGCAGGATTCTATTTTTCATATAATCACATGTCAGGGTTTTCTCTGTGGTTATTCAAAAGTATCATTCAGAATTGAACCCGTGACCCTGCGGTCGTGAGCAGAACGGCTTACAAAATAGGTTATCTAACTACCTAACACCACCACCACCACCATACTGATACACGAAATATTCCTCGTTATCAGGATTTCAATTGGAGGAGTAGATGATTAGGGCCCCTCACTCTTTGCCACTGAATAAGAGCACTTCTACGCCGGAATAATTGTTCACTCCAACGTCTCCCGATACTTGACATTCAAAAATGTCCCTTTGGTCTTTTTTCGTGTTATATTCCCAATCTCTTTCTTTTTATTCATTCTTTATATTTATATCTTTTTCTTTAAGATGTTTTCAATCAATTTTGTTCTTCATAATCGTATCCTCCTCATATTTTCCTCTTACAAGGTCCGTCCCAAAAGTTAGTAAAAATAAGCTATTCGTCATTTTTGACTCAAAAGGTGTTATCCACTGAGAGTGTGGGCCTCAGGGACAGACTTTTCGTAGATGTCCTCGCATATCTGCGGAAAAGAGTTCAATGCGTCAGGTAGGGCATCTGCCAACTGGAGGCTGCACCACGAAAACGCGCCATATGGCACTGCCGGACTTGTTTTTGTTCCCAAGAATAAAGAAAGAGTTTGAAAGGCGACCATTTAGGAATGTTGGGTAATGACTAAGAGTCTGTGACGTAGTGCCTGAACGAGGTTCCCTGTCTATGCCTTCCAGGAAGCGTACTGCAACTGGAAGAGTTGCTAGTGCCAGTGTATCGATATAAAAGGGTAGTAGTTTGAAGAATTTTAGTAATTTGTACGTTGATCTGCATAAAAACTTTTTTCCTAGATTTGTTCCTCTCTTTTTGGGACAAACCATGTATACCACCGTCACCACTGATGGGGAAACCGCCGCTTTTTGTGCCCCCTTAAGATTATAACCCAAAGAATAGACATAATTCAAAGGGTCTCTACTAAACGCCACCAACCCCCTTCAAGAAATCATGAATCTACACAACTACCTAATAGATCCCAATCGAAATATCTATACACAAATCACAAATAGGTCGTGTTCTATAATAATAATGACAGTTATTACTTAATATTACTAGTATTTATTTGATGCAGCACAAAACTAGATTCTAATAGCCTAGTTTACTCGAGTCCTAGTTCTGTTTTTGTCGGAGCCTAAGACTAGGTTCTCCTTGGAACTCTAGTTAACTCATTGAACACTAGTTAACAATATAGCATTATGGCAGCAATAGAATTATGATTATAGTAAAACGTGTGCTTTGACGGGATAACTCGAACCGAACTGAACAATCGAGAGTATGGTGAATTCAATCTCGATTACTTCTTGTCGGGTATGCTATACATACGTAAAATACACTAAATGCATGCATGTATGCATGCATAAAAATGCAATAAATAAGTGCGAATAATCCGTGAAGTGCGCCGGAGCGAGGGTTAATGATGGGGTAATCACTTCCACGAGGAGAACACGTCGGGAGACGTAGAGATTACATTTTTGCTTAGCATGGCTCCGGCACTGTTGTGGGATTCAAATACAGAGGCCGTCGTGCCGCTAGGCCTTGAGGTGGCTGAGAGTTAACCTCAAGTCCGTAGCTGGCAGCAGCTGCCACTCGCGAATGAACAACGGGTGAAGATTTGCGGCGGGGAGCAATACTCGGGCAGGTCAGTCACACAGATAAGCAGCCCGCCGCCCACGGTTGCTCGGGGTACACGGGAACTGCGGGGATTCTCTCGTTGAAAAAATTACGACGAGGACAAGTAATCATTTCAAAATTGACGAGATTAAAATGGACCAACATGACTTTTAAGAGAAAACTTCGGCCGGCCAATCTACGTAAAATCCGCCGACAGCGGAGACGGGGTACACGTTACGTATTTTGTTTCAAAAGAACATTTCAAACTTGTGGTAGTCCTTTTTCCTGCAAGAACAGTTTCAACAATTAAAAACAACAAGGGATTATACTGCAGTCATTGCTCACAAGATTATAAAAGTTATTTTTCACGCGGACAACAAAGTTGTTTCCCGTGTAATCGTGCCGATCATTGAAGAAACTGCTGGAAAAGCCATTTGAAAGAATGCAAGGAATACTTACCAATATTGCCGTATCACCCAAAATCTACTGCATTTATTGCCTTCATTATCATTTATCGTCTTTTCTATTTATATCCCACTCTTTTTTTTTGCGGCCTTCTGGACTTTGAATTCGTCTTATCCGAGAACGTTCTCTCTCTCATCGTTTTGATAACATAAAGAAGCCTCCGTCTATATATTTTCCTACGAGATTGTATCTATTCATTTAAAATACAGAGAAAGTGAAACGTAAAAGAAAAAAACAAATCGAGGAGTGAAACTAGGGCAAGTGGAATCCTTCATCTAACCTGGGTAGCAGTATAACTTGGGATGGAAGAAGTTCGACCGACGACACCAAGTGAAGAATAGCTCATGCCAAGAAGGTGTTCATGTAAAAGAGGCAACTACTCCGTAAAAGAGCCCAAGATTTCAACAAAGAAGCGGTTTTTCAAAACGATTGCATTGAACATGGCGGTCGACAGATGAGAGACAAGGGACATTGGAAAATTGAACCAGCAACGAATACGCAGAAACCTTGGAAATATGGAGCTGGAAGAGAATGCTGAAGATTAATTTACCGAGACATTAAGAAACGAAGAAGTACAGAACACAGCACAATAAGAAAGGAACATATAGACAGCTCTCTGGCAAAGAAGAACTCGATAGATTGGACACACCCTTCAGCGAAATGGATTATCTAGAATCATAATAGGAGGGGAAATTTTAAGATCCCGCGATGAAGACAAGTACGTACGTACGACAAAGACGTAAAACAGGGAAGAGGATCAGATGAAAAGGAAATTAACACTATATAGAGAAGAATAAAACGTAGTAAATAATTTTCGGATTGAAACACTGATGATGATGATCGAAAAAACAATGACTTGACTGGTTGAAAAGTGACTCCTATGAACATAGAGGTGCATTGGATGTCATATTGAAATCACGTAATCCAAACTTGTGCCGCCAAACTGAATATCCTATCGACTATGCTCAATTAAATCGATTCCTCGAGGAAAAATTTCGTTGATTGCTGTAAAATAATTACCAACAACTTGGGCTCTGGTGCAAGGGTAGGTGTCCTTCGCTAACTCTCGTGCCTCGGGGTGAAGGGCCCCAAATTGCTTCTGATTGTGCACGATACCCACTCATCCAGGAATATAACCTTCGGGGAGGGAGGGAATACACACCCATCACCGTACGTGTTCCACGCCTATGAAATATTTTTCCATCTTCCTATCCTTCTGTCATCAGCGCCGGAGTTGTCCATCCTGGCGAACCTTACGGTAAGGTAAGTACGATGACGGTCATTTGCATCTGAAAAAGTCTCTTTCGCATTTCTATCCGAATCCATAAACGAGGCAAGTTCAAAAATCAACGGGAATTTTGTAATTTCGCTTAGTGCGTTGTGCACTAGGAGTTCTTGCCATTAGGTCAAACGAACAATATAGAGTACTACAAGTTCGAAGCCCTTTGAGTGAAGCAATACAAAAAAAATTTCGTATTTATGGCGAAACAATTCATGGCTTTTGCAACACTACGATAATGAACCTGCTTACACTGCTCACTGCTTGTTCGTAAATTTTTGATCAAAAACAATACAATGTAATGATGTCCCAGCTTCCACATGACGCCGCGTGACTGTTTCCTGCTCCCAAAAATAAAGAGAACCTTAAAGGACCGTCGTTTTACAAGCATGGGTGAAATTATACACTCATCGCTGAAGAAGCTAAAAACTATACCGAAGATCGAGTTGCAGAAGTGTTTCGAGGGTCGGAAAAAGCACTGTCACAAGTGGCATAATATCTAATGGTATATAATGGGGGCAACTTCGAAGGGGATAACATTACTGTATACGAATAAATAAAAATGTTTCCAAGAAACACAAATTTCCCCTACTTTTGCAACATGCCTCGTAGGTAAATGGGACACCTTAAAAATTTTCCAACCAAACAAGCACCTTTCCCATTAAATATTTCTTTGGCAATTTCTAATTCGTTTCGCTGAAGATATTACGTATTTAACTTCGCAATAAGTGAACAAGAATCGCATTCTATAATCGAGAAAACCATGTCGTTAAAAGACTACTAAAATGATAATCATCAGTATTTAATGAAACACTACGAGTACACGTCAGTCTGGACGCTAAACACTTTCTTTTTTGAAGATTTGAAAATATGACTCGTACACAAATAAATATTAAGGAAACATAATTGTCATGAAACGCCCTTGATTGTGAAAAACAGCCAGCAACGATCTCCAAGTTACTCTAGACCAACCCTTACCTTTCGAGAAAATAATCACAGTAACAAAATATATTAACTGAATTGCACTTACATGCACACGCTAAGGCGCTAAGTCCCGCAACGACGTTTACAATGGAACATTAGGGCACCCGAAGAGGAAAGAGTATGCATGAGAAAGATGGATATTCATTTGTTAGGATGACTGTTTTATGAGTTATCTACGCATGAGCTGCTGCCTGATGGATAGTTTTCTCGCGGAACTCGTTGCAGACTGCGGGAATGAACCCGAATGAAGGAGAGGTCTGGAAATGTTTGGACGCATGCAACGCGGAGGTAAACAAATTGAGGGCGGAAGCGCGCAAAAATACGCGGAAGGACGCGGGGCGTTAATCTCGTGTCGGACAAGCCACATCTCCACCCTCGTCCCCTTCTTACACGCGCGGTGGCCAAAAATACTGCGGAAAAGGAACACAAAGGTGCAATGTCAAACGTAAAATGGAAGCCGAGATAAAAATAGGCGCCGACGAACATATGCTTGCGGAACAAAGGACCCTGGGAGGTTCATTACTGTGGTATTTCACAACAATTCAAAGCTATTATTATTCTTATAATAATTTTTTAAACGCGAAATAAAATGATCCAGACAACAGCAGCGAACATTTTAATGAATTTCAATGTCGAGGAATTTCAACAAATTCAAATCATTATTTCTTTCTTTCCTGACTTTCCAGTTCAGGGATCCTACCTATGCGTACGCTTTGGGCATAAAAATTATCTTCCTCCGGAGGTTTTTCTCACAAAGAATAAAATAAAATGTTTTATACCATTACTATGCGGCCCATTTTTGCTATTAGAATAAAGGTCTCATTGGAAACCGAGCTTCTACCTACTAGAATCAGTACCACTAGTTTCATCGTTAACAATATCACCGCGGGAAGGAACGTCACAGACCACGGCTTGAAAGTGAAAACAGGCACTTCCTGTCACAAGCAGACACGGCACACACGTGCGATTAGGTTGTTAGTGCCAGTGATTAGTGCAGCTTGCCGATAAGAATGTGTGAGGAGTCGGATATATTCTCTCGATTACGCAATATAGTTGCTAATATAAACTCGCTAACTTTTAGAAAAAGGCATACCTCCGTCTCTTCCTCGGAACAATCAGGTTAATGAGGTAGTTATTTTTTTAATCAAGAAAAATTTACCAGGAGACACTTTTCTTTTAAGGCCCCCGCGTTTTCTGATTAAATCATATGATAGTCGAGGTCCTGCAACCTCTTTTGCAGTGCATACACCCAGCAGATATCACGTAGACAATATGACACGTTAATAATTGCGTTTCGATAATTACCAAAAGAAGAAATCTTGGTAGGAAACTACTTCTTTAAGGTTATAGTTTAACGTACATAATTATCTAAATTTCAAGAAATTGTAACAGTAACTTTAACGGAGTCACCCGCTATGTGTGCATTATAATGCAACCATTTCAATCATTTTTTCATTATAATTGAATTATAATTGAATTCAATCATGTTTCATTATAATGCAACCATCCCGGTCAAGGTGAATGATTTTTACTCTCTGAAATGGTTGCATTATAATACATAATTATCTTTAAAATATAATGTTAATGACTCCAATAAAGACGCACAAATCTACAATTTTCCAATTATTCATGGTTCAGTACTCCTCTGTAAAATGGCAAAAAATGGGAACATTAGTCTACCAGTTTAAGCAAAATACCGTTCAAAAACGGAAACGACATCAGAATAATTCTGTAATGAAAACTTCGTTGCAATTTTCCACAGTTTTTAACTGTGGAAAATTGCAACGAAGTTTTCATTATGTCTCGATTCCACAATATCACGCCTGATTCTTCACTTTTCGGAGAATAATTCTGATTTCGAATGGGTAAGACTGTATTTAGCCACTAAAAGAGTAACGGTGACTAACTCTACAGGCATATTATATACGTGTACTATAGTGTCAATATTAATGATAGATCATTATTTCCTTCCGAGTGCAATATGCGCGCTGCGAGCGTTGAGAGGTTTCAAAATTAAAGTCTGAATTCGAATGCATTTCCCCGAATGTCCCACTCACTGACGATAACGCTCATTGTCCCTCTTGGTTCGCTGACTTCAATGAATATGAACCGTTCACGCGACCAAAAATAAAAAAAAGAAAAAAGAGGGTGCGAAACCACCTACACCAACTGAAACTAACACTCCCGTCTCACGTGACCGACCGCGTTAATCTCCAGTCCCCGTGACATAAACAGTCACGTGAATGCACAAACTTGGGCATACGCTCCACAGAGTCCCACCCCAGACTGACGCATGCGCAACCGAGTCCTCGATCCTCAATAGGAGACAGGGAAATGAGGTTCACGGAGAGTGCGTGAGATAACTCGGGGGCGAAGGTCCCCCATCCTTTCGGGTCACGGGAGGAGGGAATCTCCAGCGGGCCGCGGCCAATCTGGTTTAATCCCGATTTAGGGTAAGGGAGAGGGAGAGAGAGTTATCTCGTTTCTTCTTTTATCGGGAGGCTGTGAGAGATGATGGGGTCGCGTTACCACATTTCAAGAAAATGTGGACATGGCATAGGAATATTCCGTCACGCTCGCAGGTTAGTCACAGCCGTAAAAAAATGTGCGTGGAGCTCATGAGTATTCGCCGAAAAAAAGTTCCTCCGTGATGTCTTTCGTTTAGCAAAGTGCGGAAATGCCTGACATTTTCAAAAGGAGAGCTTTTAGCGAAGTTCTTTACTGACACAAGAGTGGGCGGGAAGATAAAAATACAGAGTTTAACAAAAAAAACCACGATGATCATCTATTTGATTAGTTGATCACGATGATCAACTAAGGTTCATTTCACCGGTAAGGTTGGAGCTCACCTAGTACTAATTTGGAATTAATTCACACACCAGGGTAGGGGGGACAGTTCCTTTCCCTGTGATTTCCCAGTAGGATCAGTTACCTGAAAAACCACATAGCTTGAGTTATGCTGAGTGTTCCAGGAGGTCTCATCAGGAATCAAACCTGGGACCTCCGGCCAGTAGCCCATCGCCCTACCCAACAATGGAGAAATCATTGCGCGGCTCATGAAGTCGAAAGCGATTCGTTGATGAACGTATAGGCTGCGTGGGTAATGCGTGGTCGGCAATGGAAATTTTCGAATGAACAGAGAGCACACTTAAATATAATCAGACAGATGGATTGAAGACGTTATATATTTTGAAAATGGGTACTAATGGCTAAACCTAGCGGAAGGCCATACGCTTTTGAGAAGGCCAAACTTAACGGAGATTTTTTTTAGCTCCCAAGGAAAAAGAAAGATGCGAAGTTTGATACTATTGGCTGGATCGCCGGATATCAGAAAACGTGAATGTGTCAGATTTTCCTGCGTCAATGGCTGCGAAAGAATTAGCCGTGGGGAGCCAGGGATGTACGACAGGATATGTAAAAACAACGGAAGAGCACGCCAAAAATAAATAATTCAAAACTTCTCATTTGCTTGTTGCAATATTCCAATTTGTGTGAAGTGTCGCAAGGATGGTTGATAATATGCACCTTCTTTTAAGTATTTTTCATCCACCAATTGAAATCCTGACACTATAATTGCAAACATTGACTACACAATTAATTTATCAAAAATCCACATGCATATTTCAAAGTCTTCTGTTTTCGCAGTTGTTATTTAATGAACGACCTTATTCCAAAAAAGATACCTGCTTGAGGTGTATGAATTTTTTTAAGGCTAAGGGGATTGTGGAGTAGTGTATTTTTTCTTCATCTGCAAATTCATCTATACTTTTCTATGACCAGCAAAAATTTAAAGAGAAAACAGAGCAGATCAAAAAGATTAATAGAATGAGTGCTCCAATTACAGCAATAAATGTACTATCTCGAGTTACCCCAAAATTTTCGAACTTATTTAAATTAAATTAGCTAACATAGTTTATTTTGACATATCCCATTCGGCAAATACCCAAATCCCGTTCATTTGAATGACTTCCATGTTGGCTACCTGAAATTCATTCTATTTTCACGTTTCTTTTTTTTTGGCTCAATAAAGTCCATAATTCTTACGTTTTTGCAGCTAAAATATTTAGAAACATTTAATAGACATTTCAATGGAAAAATATTTATGGAAAACTCTTGTTAATGCCATTTTGACAACGAATTTTTACGAATGATCAAATCATCAATCGTATATGTCATATTCACAGAACTGTTTTACGCGTTTATATCATGATTCGGTCAGGGTTTTATTCGGTTTAAAATTCTGCGTAAAGGAATCATCAACATAAATATTTTTACAAAAATACGAATTGGGAGAAAAAATGCTAGAAATAAACACAGATTTATACCGACGAAAACCGACCTCCATAGACTTGGTAACATATAATTATTTTTCAAGTACAGAAATAAAACTTTGAAAGTTTTCATCAAGATTTTAAGATGGTATTACTGCTGCGTGCATTAGAGTGGCAATTTGGTGCATTTAGGGGTTGGAAGGGGTACACCATCTGAAGCTCAAACCTGATAAAAAAAATTTTTGATCGTAATATCGAGTCAAAGTTCGCAGCTATTTATAGATATAGGACGCACGCGAATCTTGTGGCCGCACAACAAATTCACTCACAGCTTTAACGGCACAGTAAGGGGTGAAAAAAAATTAGCGATCATACGACTACGCCGCAGACTGTTTATCGTTACTAAGTGCGTCGGAAACTTTAAGACTTCTTCATTTAGGAAGATAGGATTAAATCGGGTCAATCCTGGGAATCCCCATCTGTTAGGTTGTTCCTGCGGTCGGTATTGTTATTGCAGAGTTTCAGCTGTGTGTTTTCACTATAAATGATAAATACTTTGACTATGCTCGAAGATTATAGATGATATAAGAAAATCAGAACATCGTAGAAAGGCTAAATTTCATACATGAAATTTACGGAAAGGCAACCAAAAATCTAGGAATCAAAGTTCGATTCACGTGAAAGTTTCCTCACGACACTCACGTGACGAATGAGTTTATTTGATGGCATTTGTAATTTTCATACGGAAAAAATAAATTATATATTGATTTGATGCGTCTGCATTTGTTTAATGCATTCATCTGTTTTATGCACCACGTGACGCGAGATGATACATATTTACCAAAGGAAAAGTTGGTCCTCTATGCTTGTCCTACCGTGGTGACAACAGATTGAACCCGACACCAATGGCACCCAAGCAACCCTCGTGGGAAGATATGACAATAAGGCATGAGTAATAAATGAAAGAGAAACCGTACCTGAGTGGCTGGGAAAAGAAGATTGCATATGATCACTACTCCTATAAAATTACCCGCACATATCCCACGCTAAGCGTTGGATTTGTGAACTTGCGAATTTATAAACCATTAACCTTGAGTATTACTTGGTATATATAATAGAAAATACTAGCATAAACCTGGAGTTGAATTAAGTCTTGGTAACGTGTGTCTGTGTATATTCCATGGATAATATACCCAGCCCATAAATTTGCAATCATGTAGTATGCGCGTTACCATTCGTGCCAAGCGCGAAAATTAATACTTGATTGGGGGAACCTTAACTGATTTCTTCCGCTGAAATGAGAAAAATTTACCATCATATAGAAAACGAATTACCAACTTAGGTCACACAAATACCGCGACAACTCCAGTAAACTAACCCAATTAAGACTTTTTGAACGAGAACGAGAGATTTCGCTAAAAGAACTTAATAGCGAAATCTCTCGGTAGAGGGAAATTCAAGGCCGAAATAATCATCAAAAAGGCTGCGACACAAGTATCTCAGAAAGGTCTCAGACCACGAGAATATTTGAATCTTTAATGTCGCCTAGAATAAAAAGGCTAAGAGCGCTACCTTCCAGGATAAGTCATTTTCCTTCGACCTACTCCGTGAGTTTCAGGAATCAAGCGTCGTAAAGTGTCGGCCCGAAGGAATAAAGGGAAGAGTCCGAAGGGAGAGATAAAAGTTTGTCTACTTTTAGAATCCATCACGTGGAAAACAAGAACCGAGATTCTCAGTAACGAAACGACCGAACGACTACCCGGATGGATACGAAGAATATTACAACCGGATCCTGTATAGCTTCACTGGAAAGTGCGCGTATTAAAGGACGCACACCAGCGATTATAAAATCAATGAATGAATGACGGAAGGATGCCCGTTTAAATCTTCAGTCGACATTGATAACCCCCACAGATAGGAGAAAGCGGCGAGGAAGACGGAAAGGATTGAGGGATTCCAACATTTTTCCGGAGCCAATAGGTTTCAACAAAAAATGGGAGAGAGATAATGGCAGTGGGCCTTTGAAACATCCATCTGGCTAACTAATCACCCTCTCTCAACTGACTGGTTCTTAGAATTGTTCAATAAAGGCACAAGTAATTTTTTAAGGAACAATTGTCAAAATTGAGAGTCGGGAATCACAGAAAATGGCAAAATTCGACGCAATAATTAATCCATGGAGAACATACATTCGTAAAAATTCATTTCAAATATTTTTTCAATGTATGTACGGTATTTCGCCATAACATCTTGTTCCTTTAAAGCCCCCAAAATTTCAGAGTGTAAGAGGACGTCTTGGTAGCTTAATTGGTTAAAGCACTCGGCCGGATATCGAGGGATCCGGGTTCGAATCCCGATCAAGGCGAATGATTTTTACTCTCTGAAATGGTTGCATTATAATTTCAAATAGTTAATTCTTTCAAAAACTGTCAATTTCATTATTTTAGTCAAAAATGAGATGGACAACTTGTGATTTTTAACATATTTTTCAAATGAAATACCGAATTTCATTAGTGGTCTTTATACAGTCTCTTCCAAGGAGTTCTACAGAGACTTCCGAGGAGAGAGAGAGTAAAAATTAATTATTATAATTTCGAGTAATTATAATATTAAATACGCTCATTTTAAAACAACTAATATAATTATTACATCTCTGAGCTGAAATAAAACATAAATGTCACACTGCAAAACATTGATATAAAACAGAAAAAAAATAATGCATTTTCTATCAAAAAAATACAAGAGAAAATTCATGCATCAGATACTTGAAAGGAAAAATCACAAAAAATATATAATTACCTTTTTAGTAGCCGCCTTGAGATTTGAGCAAACATTCAAACTTCCAAGGCTAAATAAAAATGCTTAATTCACAATTTTTACATGCAAAATTATAAAATAAAAGTTTGAACTTGATAGCGTGTTGAACAAGAATATCCAGGACTCAAAAGAATAAAGTTTGCATTTTCATATAAATTATTGTATTCCCACATTCATATGGTCATGCAAAGTGTATTATTTTGAGTCGTGGATCGTTTCTGCAAAATAAATCTGAAGACTACGTCATATAAAGAATATCCAGGTAAAATTAAAATATAGTACAATTTTTCAAATAAAATAAATGGGAAAATAGATTTTTAAATCTATGCAAAATAATTACAATTTCTAATATCTAATTGTATTTAAATATTAAGGCATGCAAAACTACTGACGCAATTTATTGCGCAATCATTCTACAAAGTACTCTTTGAAATTAAAAAATTAAACAAATAGTTCATTGCAATTTCAATCTAAAATCAGAAGTTATTTATATGTGTAAATGGTAAAATTACTTCTGGCGCGTTTGAAATACATTCCCAAGAATCGTCAATTCATACCAGACACAATAGATCACAATCAGAGGATGACTGCACCACCCAAACAGAGGACTTTACTCATCTAACAAAGAAAATAAAATGACGAGTAGATCAGAAGGTCAAATAGATACCATTCGTTATTTTCATTCCCATTACAATACTTTGCGCCTACGGTACTTTTCAAAACATCCTGAAAAGAGATTTGTACGCTAAAACGAATTGTTTTTTTTTATGTGCACATGGAATCGAATTGAAAATTAGATCAGAGAGGTAATCTATGTATTCTATATAATATAATATAGGTAATCTAGTCTATAGGTATAATATATTAAAGGTAATCTATATATTCGCTAGTAACAATTAAAAGAACAGTTCGTCTCGGACATTTAAGCGCCAAGAATGCGAAGCATTCATTTATAATATTAGCGCGCGGGCGATTTCATTCACATTTAACGAAGGTAGCGTTTAACCAATTAAAGCAGACGTTTAAATCGGTTGACTAATTGAAATTCCCGAGGCGACATTCACATGATCAATAGGCTGATGATTGTGAAAGGCCTTTTATGGACTCTAAGCAGCACACTGCTTGGTATTTACATTAATCCAACGCTTTCATTTTTACTTACTTAATGCAAATCATTAGTTTCTTTTCATCGTGCGTGAATCCGGTTTGAATGTTGTTGCAGAATCAAATTGAATGCTACCGATTAAACCGAGAGAGTCGCCTCGCTTTTCATTAAGTTCATTTACTCCAATCAATACAATACTTTGATCTGGGCATGCCCCTCTACAGAGTTGATTAGTCCAGATCGAGTGAAAACTGCCACGAAAGAGCAGTTTTCACTCGAAGATAAACAACCACTCAACTAAGAGGAAATCTGGATTGGGAGCCAATGAAAACTCAATGGTAGATTAAATATATCGCAAAGCTATTATTTGCGTGGAGCTGCTTATAACATCGAAGGCATAAGCCCAAACTCAAACAACATTGCAAGGGCAGACAAAGGTAGCGAAATGACGGTAAGAATGCCTAACGTAACATTTCAAGTAACTATTCATCCCCATACAGTCCACGAACACAACACGAGTTGAAAGAAACAGATGTCGGAAAAGTCGCATGTGCCCAATTTCCGTACAACAATTATTAGGAAAGATCGTCCGATCTGACTGGAATTCGATTTTTACCATAATTTTCTATGACGCAATGTGACTGCTAAGATGTAGTGGATGACTCTTAGTCAAAACAATGCGTAGTCAATGACTTGGAAAACATAAAACAAAAATGCCGTTTGTGGAAACAAAACTATGCGAGGTTCATTGATACAAAAGACGGTGAATAATTCACCTTTGCCATAAACTCCGTTTCGTACGATTATCATTGAACGGATACTTGGCTAGCATGACACGTCCTTCAAAATCTCTTTTTTAAGTTGGTGTCCTGGCGTTCATACAGGGCAACAACGACTTGTAGTGTTGGGAGGATCACGTATGATATATTGCGGTAAAATTTCACGGGAGTTAATGAACAGTTTGAGATATTTAGAGGTAATAACACTTAAGTTAGCGTCTTGAAGGAAGACTGGGCATTAAATCGTAAGGTAGTTTGCGTTTAATCAACGGATAGTGAACCCAGGAACAAAACCCTACAATGAGAGGTTCTTTGGTGGTATTCCGATTCCTAATTATATTATCGTGGAGGTAGCTCGTGTGCATTACTAGGTCCGTCGATAAGAAGTTAAGCACGCTGAAGTCGGAGTAAAATCGAACCCAAAGCAGCACACATTATTATGTATTATTTTGGATTCAGTGATAAAACTGGGAAGAAACAATATTTAGAATGGAGTTGGCGAGAAGTAGCCTGTTCTTTCATTTCAGAAAGAAAAGGTTCTGCAGAAATACAGCCGCATAGGCTATGAGAGCAAAATGCAGGGTAGGTGCGACCATCGTGACAGTGAAGGTTAGCTTTTAAATACCGATATGCCAATATCCGCTATCGGCCTTCGATTGGAATGTAAAAAAATCGCACACAATTTTCCCGAGATGTTTTCAATTTCTACTCATTTCATCTGGCATACTCTGCAACTTCATCCTGAGCAGTAGTGTTTTTAAGTCAAGAAACATTCGTTTTCACAGGTTAAAGAGAATCATTAAAAACACGATTTCCGTTTTTTCAGCGAAGCCAAACATATCAGAATTCCGAAGTGAGGCCGAAACTAAATTACGGCTCTCGGACCTGTTAACAACCTTGATTTAACCGGGACCTTCACCGATATATCTCACGTGCCTTTAATTCCTCTCGAGATTATTGTAATTATATCAGCAGCCCGCTGAGCTTGACAAATCTGACGCATCACGTCGTGAGCGTGCGCATGGATCTTAAGTGAACAATGATAAGATAATAATGAGACTTGGCCACACAATTGAGTGGAGAATACGGGTTATTTTCATCGAGCACAGTCTCAATAAGAAGTCATTTTTAACCCCTCGGCTATGTTTAACGAAGGCATTCCGATACCTACTTCATCAAGGGAGCTGAGGTGGAGGGTTTCCTCCTTGATCGTCGAGACCGATAAAAGGATACGGACTTATAAAAGCGCGATTCGGTGATCCACGTGACGTAAGCCCGAGGCGAGATAAGCGAGGCGGAGGAAGAGGAGACGGTGGGGGGGGGGGGGAGGGAAAGAAAAGAGGTAGGGGAGGGGACAAGAATGGATTGGAGGGGGACGGGAAAAGAGCTAGGGGAGGAGGTGGGAGGAGCGACTCAAAATAGACTTCCGTGACCGTGCATATCGTACGGCGGCAGCGCGAATATTCCTTTATTTTCGACCACCCTCGCCCCTTTACTCCTCCCACCAAAAACCTCGCCCACCTACTCCCCCTTAGAGTGTCTTCCTCCACCCCCTCCCCTTCCAATCCAACCCCTTGGAAGTGAAATCCCATCGATCAACCCCACCCACGCTCTCTCCTCCCCCCTTCACACCCCTTCCCCCCGGCAACTATTCCATTTCCCACTATGTCTCTCTCTCCATCCCCTCCCTCTTTCTCCTTTCCTGCCACCCCTTTTCAAGCCCCTTCGTTCCATTTCTCCCTCTCTCTCTCTCTCTCTCTTTCCTATATGTTTGCCTTCGGTGTCGGGAATGGGCGAGAACGGGAGAGAGAAGACGCATCGGGGAAAAGAGTGAGCTTCGGCGGCACTTCGGGGGGGGGGGCTCCGAAAATAGTTCTTATGGATCTGAAACCCTTTTAAGACTATTCTCGATCTATTTTGTTGCTTCCCTCCCCTCGGAGAGAGGGAGTTGAGTTGGGAAGGGGATTTGGTAATGGGACCGGGAGTAAGAAATAAAGAGATACCTATAGGATGTGGATCGATGGGTGGAATCGATGAGCCATCGGAGAAATTGGGTCCGGGATTATTTGTGTAATTTACGTTGAGGGAGCTAGCGTTGACCCAAGGACAAGATAGCGCATATGGAAGACAAGACTCTGATCAGAACTTTACCCACCCCCGTTAGGAGACTGACGGTAGATATTCAAATTCTAGATGTCCTCCCCAAAGGTACAAGAAACATCGAGATGGCGAATCTAATGGACCGGAGTTGCGTCAATGATCGCGTATGCATATCCAGCGATGTCGATCGTCAAGGTTGAATCAATCAATTATCGACAATCTCGGGTATGTCGACCAAGCCGCCAACATTGTCTCCACAAAAAAGATTTCGGCCGATAGCGTATCGGCTCCAGAAAATATTCACTACGATCAGGTGGGTGTGAAAAAATATCGACATTGTCTATCCATGGCCTCCTGGGATAATCATATAGTACGGTATTTAAAATGGTGTATGTGATAAAGAGGAAGAAAGGTTGTAATGGAATCGATGAATTTTAGTAGATATGAGTCATCGGGCCGACTAATCCCATGAAATATCAGGAACGGTCCAACTCAGGATTCATTACGCGGAAGACTAGTTACATTTTCTAGAAGTCATCTTCACTTAAAGGTGTTCCGTAGGACGACGTCGTGCGGCGCCCTAAGCTATGGATGTTCCGGAAAGTCCATTAGACGAGAGCTCAACACTGTGCCCGAGGTCAGGCACGAAATATAATTCGCACTGTCCAGCGAGCACTTAATAAACAATGGGCTAACCCAGTCGACGACGCTTCCATTCTGCGGGGTAGCCCTTGGTGTAGGTACCCAGGGGGGAACGGGATTGAAGGATTCAAGGGTAACAATAAGGGATGGCAGCAAAGTAAAAATTTAAACGGTTAAAATTTTGTAGAATTCCTGGGAAAATTCTGCAAAGCATGAACATAATCGTGTTTTAATGCGCATGATTTCTTTTTGCTCGTCCAACAAAATACCGGTCAGGGGTCATTGGATCAAAACCCGCGAAATACCCAGTCTGCATTAATTTATTCAGAAAAAGAGATTTAGGTAGATATGGAACTGTTGGCATTGATTGTGATAAAAACTACTGGCTCAAACCGACCAATGGCTTACTTACATCGAGCTATTACATGAGAGGAGTCGGATCGACTACTGACTTTACTGACTGTACTGAATACTGACGTTTTTATAATACAAACCACTTTACTTTTCCACATAAACTTCTTAATTTTCACGACCCAGGTTTCGTTATAGGAAATTATAGAAAATTAAAAAGTTTATGTGGAAAAGTAGAGTGGTTTGTATTATAAAAACGTCAGTATGAAGATTTTCCACCATGTTACACCAGAAACTATTTTGTTTTATGTACTGAATACTTTGCTGTTTCGTGCCGGTAGACAAAATATAATTTTGCAATAGCATCATCTCGCGTTAGATTAAGAGATAAATACATAATTAAGGTAGGAAGGAAACGCCTCAATCTGGCTTCGAAATCAACCCAGTCTTCTTGGTAATCAGCCCGAAGACATACATTCGTCTTCCTTTACTGCGACCTCAAATGGTTTCCGCGCCAATATCGTATCATACAGCGAGAAACAAACTTCGAAGTTCAGCTCTCCCTTTCTTTCCAGCACCAGATAACCACGGTAATTGGCGCAGTGAGGTTTATGTTGCTTACTTTGCCTCTAACAAATCTTTTTTTCTTTATCAAGGCGTATTTTTGCGCTTCTTAGCAGGGACACTCTCAATGACACCTACGAATACATTCCAGCGCCTTGGATATTTTGAATGTTGACAAGAATGATTAGCAAGCAGACAATAGTGAATATGAGATAATCTCCGGGGAAATTTTTAAGGATATCATCACAAATTGATGACCGTCAAATCTTATTCGACGCAGGTTTTATGAGGTGGATAAAAATCAAGACCGAATAGATAATTCTCAACGTGAAAAAAAATCAAGGCTTGGAAATTTAAGTAGATTGCACGATTGATATCTAGTATCCAATCTCCCCAGCTCTTATTATCATTCTTTCCTTGGTTGATTGAGCAGGAAGAAATTGCATCTGTGATTATTTAGCGTATAGTTGTGTGTTTTTGATAAAATAAATCGTGTGAAATTTTTGAGTACCTCTTTTAGCCTTGGTTTTGAAACTTGTGTTATATTATGCTTCAATAGTAACTTACACCAACGCACATAATACTGAATTCCATATCTGTCGAACATTTAGACTCTGATTTACTTAAAAAAGTAATTCGATCATTGTTTTTACCCGAAGCATTGTCAATTAAAATCTTCAGAACGAGAGAGAAAATGCTGCGACAGCATTCCCCACATTAACAATCGTCACTTGTAAAAAGAGACGTTTCAGGCGTGATATGGTGGAATATCATGATTAATTAAAATTGGCAATTTTCCACAAAAATAAAATTTTTATTAATACGACCGGTTTCAATATAACTACAGGTACATCATCTTCTGGTAACAGTCATTTGTCGTTGTCTACTATATATACTCTTTGTCGACTACATTGAAACCGGTCGTGTTAATAAAAATTTTATTTTTGCGGAAAATTGCCAATTTTAATTAACCGTCACCAAGTTCAGAGAGTCTTAAAGTCTCCTCACAAGGCAGGGATCGTCTATGAATTTTTGACATAGATAGTTTGGACTTCCAGAGCTGAAATATAATTATAAATTTGGGTCTGAGCGAGATATAACAAGCATTAAAATATGAGTAGGAAGTCGTGATGTTAATATTCTCGCGTGTATTGAATATTTCTCTCGCTCCACCAATCCAATACCTTCAAGGCACCCTCCTCATTATGATAATTACGCTACTATCAATGGAAACTATGCCATTACCCATAGTCCTACTATTTTGGCACAAAGAAAAATTTCCTACATTATGGTGTAGGGTAAATCTTGTAAATGTGCATGAAAAATTGTGTCGATGTCCTCCATTGTCGCTCATTTCTGGTTGAAAAATCATCATTCCCATGCGTAGATCCCGGTTTAATCATTAGTTCATCCAGAATATTTTTTATCGCCTCCAATCCGATGTGTACACGCTTTAGAAGTAAATTCGATGGCAATCGGAAGTCTGTAATGAGTAAACTTTTGATGAAACGCACAAATGGAAGATAGAGAAAACAAATAACAGGACACCATTAAGTGTATCACAACCGCTTCACTGCTCGAACCAACAGGAAGTCATTAAACATTTACTGCCCCATCATGGGAGTGAGAAGCACTGGATGTTATTCATATCGTAATGAGTAAAAAAATAATCATTCTCTGGAATCCAACTAAAACATCGCTCGCAGAATTATTTACCGACTGACGAACAGCCTCGCGTCCAGTGTTCCTACGGTAGAGCTTAAAACGAGAGAGATGGACGGTGCTGCGACTAATGTATAGACTTCCCATCCCTAAGGTCCAGGTTCAAATCCCGGCGATGACAAATATTTTAACTGACATCCCGATACCATCTTGGTTTCCATGTGAAGAGCGCTTCAAGTGAAGAACGCCATCCGTGGGGTGTAATGTTAAACTGTGGATCCCTTGGTGGCTATCATTTAAGAGTATGCTAATTCCAACGCTGGGTTTCTCTCCGCTATTTCCACTTTTCCATTCTTATATCGTAGCAATCATGCTATTATTACTACGACTTAAAACTGTTTCGAGCTTCAAATTGGGTCAGGGCCGCCGGTGGAAGCGGAGTTTAATGATTCCTTAAGTGAATTTAAAGAATAGAGAGTCAAAATCTGTTTGGGCAATCATTCTAAGTTGGGAATGTCACCGGCGTCTGTTTATTCATGAGAGATATCACAGCAACAAGTATACTGAATACACTAACCGAAATCCAATTCGGACGTAATTTTACACAGGAGGAGATTATTTAAATAAAGGAAATCAGAGATGAAAAGTCAAAGGACGTGGACCAATTTACCTTGGAAAAGGTTTTCGACCACTTACAAGACTCGGCGGTCGTATTTTTTCCGTCAAAAACCTTGGATTTTATACTAACCCTACCTTCCGGCGTATATCTTGGAATTCATTCCTCCCACCGTTTTCCCACAGCCACATATATCAATTAAGTAAATCACGAAATGTGGATAATTAAGTGTTAGCAATACTCACAGATTGTTCAGAAAGCCAAGACAAAACATGAAATGTTAAAGTAAGCTCAACTACCAATGATAACAGATGAGTCATTACGGTAACTGGCACGCATAACAACTACGTTCTGTCGCAGACGAGTTCATTGGCTCCCGGGGTAAAAGACAGCAAAAAAATGGCAATCGCGAGTCTTCTAGATTTTCATGGTACTTTAAATCACGTTCTCGGATGATATAGAATTTTAAAATCACTGCGTCTAAAACATAAAAAGAGAAGATTTTGCGTCGCATCGCAGAGACTTCCCATCCGATCGGAAGTGTCAACGACCGCCTTCTGTGCGCGAATGAAATGAGTAGATACGAAATGCATGAGCAACTTGGTACGCAGGTGAAAAAACCCCAGGTGGATACAACTCTGGGCTGAGTGGACGGTAAACACTAGGGGCAGAAGATGACAGGGCAAGCACTTATTAGACCGCGTAATTCTTCTTAACCACGAACGAAAACTCCAGGTGTGAAGGTTACACGGTGCTGTATTCCCTCTGGTGAGTCTCATCACTAGAATCACGTTGTCGCCCAAGTTCTATTCATAAAACATTTGTCTGGGTTAGATCCATTTTATGAATCATTCGATGTGACGTTGAGAGGCATACAATTTCCCCAAGTTTTGAATGAAAGTAGGACTATTCAAAAGGGCAGCTAACGTCACGATTTCCCGATGGAGAAAAAATACAGTTCCATCCCAATCGAACACCACGATTACCCTGGGTCTTAAAAATAAGATCTGAAGACCTGTGCCCACATTTTTTGACCTCCAAATCGTAGGGAGGTCAAACACCTGCCGGTATGAGCCACTGTTGACCTTGTAACAGCTTAGCGTTCTAAGCTGAAAAAAAATAACCGAAAGATCAACTCTAACCTCAATAGCAACCTTCTTGGAGCGCCATGCACAGAGAGAGTATTTTTAGTCGCGTGACGTGTGAGCCAATCAACACATTTCTTGGCGCGTATTGATAAATGCGTTAATCACACTCACTCAGGAGTCTAACAGATCTAACCAAGCAACATTCGTATCCGCTGCCATTTATAGCCGGCGACCCTATGATTACTTCCACACGATCAGTCGATTTTTTTTTCTTTGCGACACCGAATGGTAAACGTTTTCCGAGCGAACTTCTACGATTAATTCCCCAAAGAGGATTAGCCGTCGCTTGTAAACTCTGGCTAAAGTCTGACAAGTAATTCGATTCCTAAGGGAAGCGAAAGTTCCGATTCGCGCATTGAGCAGGTGCTTAGCAATGGTCAATTTGCGCCAGGTCGACCCAATTATCACGCGGTCGAAATGAATCTTCCAAAATAGGGCATATGAGAACGAGAGATGAGAGGTTTAAATATCCTTTCAATAAAACTTACTCTATGCGTCCCTGTACTTAAAGCGTCACGACTGGCGGGTTATGGTTGGACACACACAAATATATACACAATTTTTGACGAAAATTAAATCTAAGTGAGCATCAAGAATATAAGTATGCATATATATATATATATATATATTCTCTCTATATATACATATATATACACACACATACATATATTTTTATATATATACATAGATTTTGGATTGAGACATTACGAGTCGTATCGTCCATCATTATGCTCTTGGGAATGATAATTGAGGTGGTTTCCCGTTGCCTTCCTCAACAGTGTTTTTAACGTGACACCATCACTCAATGGCTTCCCCACTGGGGTCAGACGCCTTTGCAGCGGCCTCACTGAAGAACAGGGTATTGGTGACCCTACCAGGAGCAATTATCATTGCTCCCTCCAGTTCTAGGGATATATAGTATATACGTACGAATATATGCATATGTGTATATACAGATATATCTGGGTCACGGTAGTCCAGGGGTAGAGCGTTGGAGTACTGAGGGCCCAGGTTCGAATCCCGGGCAAGCCTCTCTGGGCAACTGCAACTCCACCCAAGCTATGTGATTTTTCGGGTAGCATATCTTTCTCGGAAACCATAACCACAGGTAGAGGGAAAAGAACAGGACCCCCTACCCTGATGTGTGAATCTCACACGCCGTCGGCCTTAGTACTGGGTGAACTCTACCATCACCTATCAAATCGACCTTAGGGTTGATTACTGTGTTTATGGTTTTATGTATAAATACATATACATATATATATATATATATATATATATATATATATATATATATATATATATATATAAATTCACTGATAGTCATAACAAACACAGAAACCAAAACATACAAAAGAGGGACTCACTGGTTCTCGAATTTTCGGTGGTCCAACCACCTTTCTCAAGAGGAATTAGGAACAGAACTCATATATATATATATATATATATATATATATATATATATATATATATATGAGTTCTGCTATATATATATATATATCATTTTATCAGATACGAAAAAGCCCATCAGGGCTACGCAAAGTACTAAAAGGCGTATGGCTACCTTTCTTTGTCCATTCTTTTCATTTCATTTCATTCGTTTCATTTCCTCTTTCATTCGTTAAATGCATTTTTCTCCTCAGACAATAATGTTCTGGTCTATTTTGATCGTGTTACAACTTTTGTATAGGTATGAGATCCTTAGTCTAAAAATGTAAGAGAGGGGATTGTCAATGGGAGCTAATCGAGCCGGTTTCAAGAAGATCTTTTCCGCGCTGGTATCTGAGAGATCTGCCATTCCCATCCGTCTGACAGTTCCTCTCCCTCATGTGGTGTTGAAATTAATCGTTGAGAGAGGCCAAGAGAATTTTCACTCACAGAGAGAGAGGGAGAGCTCTGAAGACTTCTTATTTGTTCGACTCCGCGTTTATTCGTAAGTATTTATAGAAAGCTGGGTCTCGGCCTAAGTACTTTAGCGGACCATTGACTTTTCCACCATAATCTTTTCTCCGTCTCATCCTTTATCTCGTCCCTTCGGCCTATCCTTTGCTGCTTGTTTTCCAAACAATTTGTTCAATACCCGTCCCGATAGACTGCAATGATGCCTATTTATGATCACGCCACTTCGGCCCGGCACTGAGACAAAAATAAGTTTCCCCAGACGGAACTGATTTTCAGACAATTACTTTCTCCACCATTGTGCACAACGGAAGGTCGTGAGCGGAATATTTTCAGATATGCGGAATCTCTTTAGTTCAGCTCACGAAAATTTATGTGGAGAAGAGAAAAAAAAAATACAAATTCATTCTCGTCGGGCGAAGAAATTCTCGCGTGTGTTTTCGCAATTTGGGATCAAGCTTCCAGGTATTCTGCGACCCGGACGAACGGCTCGAAATTCGTGGTGGGTCAATGAATTTTTCACCTGTTACTGCAATTCGCTGCCGCATCACATGCCGCACAACGGTGCGCTCGGCTTTCAGAACATACTATCCTCATTCTTGCGATTGCGATTTTATTAGAGGTTCACCCGTGCATAGGAAAAAAAAAATGTTGTTTCCGCGGCATTAAGAAATGCAAGAGATTATTTCTTATAGCACTCAAATGGGATGTAAAAGAAAATGCCTTTCTTCATACATGGTTCATTGATCTAAAATTTGAATATACGTCATTCGTTTGCCTACACATTTACAAATAGAAGACGATGCGTGGGCAAATAAAAGTCTAATGTGGCCGCGTCTGCAAGCTTCATTAATATTTGCTTCGATTGTTTCTCAATGTCACATCAAAATTATTTTTTGCGTACAGCCACGTGTGTTTGAACTATGTCACCAAAAAATCGCAAAGCGCAAAAACGCCATCGGAACATAGGTGAGTCAAACTCGCTTACGTAACAAACATTTGCATAATACTGACTGTCGACGTCTTTATTTTGAGAAATTAAATCTTAAAGCGTGTAAATAGTATGCATAACAAAGCGACACTTAAAGATAATGTTCGAAGCGCGTGTTACCCTAAAAAATAACGATCGTGAAATTTTAAAAGTGATGTATTATCTTGATGGATTGACACAATACACGTCAATAAACTAACAGGACTTAGCTTCAAGTATAGCTTATAAAAATTACCTAAATATAGAGCTTGGTTATATTTCCTAAATGAAAGCATGTCAACAAATATATTAAATTTAAAAAATGCAATATTTCGATCCAAGAACTCTACTTTCAAATTTCCCAATGCTAATATTTCCTCGACGGTTACAGAAGGCGAAATCGGGAAAATACATGGCTAAAGCTGTAATAAAACTCCGTAGTTGGAATAAATTCACGTTATTTCGGTGATTAAACATGGGCCATGAAATGAGTGAAAGCCATTTGTAAAGCTTAAAACAGCATAATTGCAAAATATGACAAAATTATTCACTTTGTGCCAATTCAGCAATGCACATGCAAATTTTGCCGCGACCTGATATTTTGGCAAAATAAATTTTAGTAACCTCAAATGAAATGTCTTCCGAAATACATAAATGCAATCGCTTTCCTGAGAGAAATCTTGTTGATTCCGTAGTCTCCCCTAATTTCTTCATAAAGAAATTGGAAATTGCTTTAACCAAGGACGCCATGATGAAATCAGCTGTTCTTTATCATTTCACGCGACTATTTGATGCGCGGGTAAGAAATACGCAATAACAAAGGGACCAAATTTATTTTCTCGTAATTTAAATTTAAACAAGGTTAACAATATAAGAGTGCACTTTAGAAGCGCAGGAAAGAGAAAGAATATTGATCTCCTCTCATTAAAAACACGATTAGAATGTAATTAAGAAATTAAAGCGGAATCTCGTTAAGGTAATGAATTTCATTTTTACATTTATTCTAAATAACATTTCAATAGCGTAGGGATAAATAGTAAACTATGATTATTTGAAAGATCAACGACTAATTTCTACTTTCAGAATTGACCTAACTTCCAAAGCTACGGTTATGGAGGAGTATATAAAAAATCGTTTCGGGGTCATTAAAACTTCCGCTAGTTTGTTCCGTGACCCACTATTGTAGTTATGCTCGCTCTAATAATCCCCAGACAATTCTGAAGCCATAGTAGAGGCATTTTCATTTTAGCCTATCAATTTGTACTAATCCAGCTTAAATACATTGAATACTTCTCGATCGGATCTCTCTCACTGATTGCTTGGGTCTGAAATAGTATTACATGACTTTTCTATTCACATTAAATCGTTCTACGATTTTATAAATCCTAATTTTTTTATCCTTTTATATATCTGACAAATAATGGGACCCCAATATGTCGTTAGCAAAGTGCAATAAACCCATTTAGCCACTTCTAACTTAGCCTGTACAACTAGTTTAATCGTGGCATACGCGCATGGGCTTTTTATGAATTGAATTATATGAACGCCACATAGCACTACTATTCAGCTACAATTTACATTCATCATATGAATTAAAGATACTATGAAGTCACTCTACAGTGACATACCATATAGTTCTCTCCTCGATATATATTTCTCTGAAAATATCTGTTTCATTTGTACAACTCGATTCGTATTAGCTTTAACCACATATAGTAATGAAGCTGCTTATAAATACAGTAGAGGTTTCAAAGTTGAAGATCCAATTCGACCAACGAATACAAATGGTCTACTTACCGAAAGTACACAGCGGCTTTATCTTCGGGTTTTCTAAGAAATCGATTTCGACCGGCTTAGTTTGTATTATTATTATTATTGCGAGTGAAAGGGAGAGAGAGCTCAGTGCAAAGGACTTTCAGTGACACACAAGCGCGAGACTAATCTCTCCGGCCAGAGACGGCTTGTATTTCGAACAACAAGCATGTCACACCACACCGGAATTCGTTCCGATAAAGAGAAATACGGACCGTGGATAAACTTCCAGCGAGCCGAAGTTTAAAGTCCTCTCATTGGGTCGGGCTGCTGTTTGATTTACTACGGCCAAACACGTTTTTGCGCCGCTGGAAGGATCCCACCGTAGACATTTTTTTAAGGCGTATGATAGCTCTACTGTCGGTAATCATTTTAAAGAGGTGTCGTATTCGTGGGTGTCTTCATCGTTGGCCAGAAAAAATAACGGAGGAAATCCGATGGCCCACCGCTTATTCCTCTCGGTGGAAACATTCAATACAACATCTCGAGAACTTCACGTGGTGCGCCGAGTAAATGAGAGCACGAAAAAATCTAAGCAAGTTCTTCCCGAAATCTCTACTTCCCTTTCAGAAACTAGAGACGAAAACTCAGTCAATGAATCACTGGGTATGAATTCTCGAGATAAGTTAAATCGATGGAATCTGTTAGGTGTTTTAAGATAAGTGCGGAAATAAACTAGTACACTAAACTAGTGCGTTTTCAAAATCTCACGGCCACGTTGGAAACATACTATTTCTTATATCAGCAAATCACTTTAGCTGAAAAACTTCCAAACTCCGCCTCTGCGTTACGTACTGAGATGAAATTTCCCGGTCGTTCCACATCCTATGTGTAACACTGCTTCTTTCAAATAATGTAAACATTAGTCCTCGACCTTATCCGGCGTACTGGATGTGAACCGCATGTTTCCTACACAGCGCACGTTACACGACCAATAATAATATTTTCGCCTTCCTCTCCTCATGACATTTACAAATCGAGACAGAAAACTACAATCATTATCTTCAAAACGTACAAGGGAGAAAAATGACGAAAAAAATTGCAATATTTCACTTGCAGAAACAAGGAACTCTGTAAACTTACTAATATGAAAACTCAATGGTTGGGTGACTGTTGTCAAATGAAGTAGAAAACCTCGCCGCAGCCGGGCTGTGGCTGAACCATATTTATCTATTCCTTGTGTAACGCGAAAATAGAATTCATCTAGTTCCACTGCAAGCGTGACAAATAAATTATACCATACGGACTGATATATATATATACACAAACACTAAGATAATAAATATTGCACACACAGAAACATAAAAGAAGGACACTTACAGTACATATTTACGTTTCGACGGCACGGCCGTCGTCATCAGAATCAGATTCAGATTCTAATGACGACGGCCGTGCCGTCGAAACGTAAATATCTATTGTAAGTGTCCCTCTTTTATGTTTCTGTGTGTGTAATATTTATTATCTTAGTGTTTGTGTGTTTGTGCGTCGCTGGAGAGCGTCATTTTCAAGATTATCCTATATATATATATATATACTTTGGGCACCTGCAGCTCCACCCAAGCTATTGATTTTTCGGGTACCAGATCTATGTATATATATATTAACTATAGGTAACAGATATATATATATATATGTATATATATATATATATATATATATATATATATATATATATATATATATTAGTGGAATGATACCATTTCAACATGTTTGGAAAAACAAAATCTATTTCATTTTGTCTCTTCGGGGGTTTTTAATTATATCCGAATAAACATTTCTAGAATGGACGCAACAAAACCGCTTTCTCTTCTTTTAATTTGTGCAGTTACACTGCCCACAATTTAAGATATAATTATTTTGAAAACTAAATAATACTTATAGATAGCTAGTGAAAGTTAATTAGGCCACGATACAAGTTGTATAATGAATTTGACTTATTCATGATGAGAGTAGGGAATAAATCATCATGAACAATTTGTTACACCCCTTTACGAATCTGATCAATCATGTACTGCATTTTCCTAACACTGGTTGTATCTAATGAGTATTTAATGTACGTATATAAGGAAACTAGGAAACTTAAGTCTTTGGTGAAATTGGGCGGAGTGCACTTCTTTTTCCAATGAAAATAAAACGAGGGCGTTGAAATGCTTGATGATGATGAAATGAAATGCTTTTAATGAAAAGATGAGAGAAAATATGTAAAATCCATTCTCATTTACGAAACGAACGAACACCTCGCTGGAAATTTATCCAAGGCTATCCACGAGGCCTTTAGGAGAAACTGGAGCAGCTTTCTATGGAAATTCTTGGGAGAATTTCTAAGTGAACTTATTTACGGGGGCTTAGCATTCTTAAGAGAAGTAAGTTCATTGAAATTAAAAGTTTTGAAGTTCAGTTGCATTCAGAAACGTCGCATATAATTCAGTTGCGCTGGCGTGTAACTTTTTTTTGTAGTTCCAAGAAGTACGCTACCGTGAAAGGGGCATTGTGAAATAGCTATGAAGACGTCCGCCATCTACTATTGTCTGCCAGGGAAAAACTACTTTTTCTCCAAATGTATATCATAATGCCTTCACATATTCATGACGCACAGTCCACAATTTCTGTTTAACTTTCCAGATTGAGAGCATTTTTCTCATCGAATTTCGCTAAGCATTCGACAATTTGATTCATTGGCTCGTTTCTCACATAATTTGAATGATTGTTTGTCACAAACTCATATCTTTTATGCAAATCATAAAAAATTCACCCAGCTACTGCAAAACTTAAATATGAAAATTTATCATTTTTAACGAAAAAGCACATTAGGAGAGGTCTTGGATTAGCTAAAACAACTAAGTCTTTCCTTGATCAAGAGATACATTGCAGGGGCTAAATGAGCCCATGCGTCGACCCATCCACTTGTTATGATTACGCCCACAGATGAGGGTGGAAAAAATAGACATTTGAGGCCGCAAGAGTAGAACTGAGAAGTACAGCTAGAGAGAGAGCTAAAGAATGAAACGAAACGAAATGTGAGAAATTTAGAAGTCTACAAAGACTGTAATAGTTTTCCGGGACTGTCCGAAGCATAGCTGTAACTTTTAGATTACCGATAAAAATGAACTCCCAAGAATGGTATGTGACTAAAGTAAATTAAAGTGCAACGACTTAGACAATATTTTCTCTCAAAAACGATTTTTTTATTCAAAAACCAACTTAAAATTATCGATTTGGATCTCATCTCTTCACCGATAAGAGACGAAAGAAGAAATCGACCTAACTCGAAAGGTGATGATCTGCTGAGTAGTTTCGACGTATTTTCGTCGAGTGCGCTACGATTCAGTTCATTATCTCTGGTTGCACCCTAATCATGGCTTCAGGAATCAAAACGGACTCGGAATGAACGATTTCGTCATCGCAGGTGATCGAATTCCATCACTGCCGGCAGATGGAACGCCTTCTCCCTTAAGTGATAAACCCCGTGACATTAACGGCACGGACGTTCTTTAGCCGAAGACGGCCTTGGAACCAAGCACCACGCGTGGCATTGTCAAGGAGCGACATCCAAAGCCGGGGCTAATCAACGATGATGGCCCTGTCAACGTTTTACTCCTGGTCTCACTGATTACCAAGCGCCCGTATTCTTCAAGAGACCTCGGATATGCACGGTACACGAAGTGGTGTCCGCGGGACTTCTCAAGAAAAAAATATGCTCTTAAACTTTGAGTTGCGATGCCAGGCCAAGACGATCGTGCCTCCATGTCAAGTAAAATTTTCGATAGATCCATTCCAGGTCTTTCGAAATGACAGTTTCAACGTGGTTCATCTTGGTCTCTATGAACAATTTCTATTGTCGGGTAGCTCACAATACCCATACGAGAACGTACGCAAGAACAACTTAACCGCTATAAGGCATGGATAAACTGTGTTGATCATGAAAATTATGAACCATATACAGAAGAGCTTCAACTAATTTCCTTGATGATTTCATATGGTAAACGTCGCTATAGATCGAGTTAAGAAATATTTGATGATCTAAGTAAGCCCTAAAACAGTTGGTAAATTAAAGTCATCCAGAAATAAACACGTATCGACGAATTCTATTGCAGACCCTTCCCCCTTAATATAGCAGAAAAACGTACTTCTTCATTTAAGCACTAGAATGACTATTTCTGCTATTTATTCCAAAATACATGAGGTCCTCATAACTCGTTATGCTGAATTACACCAGCCTTTCTTATTTCATCGAACTATTCCAATACGTTCTGCAAAACAAAAGAACAAAACAAAAGAAATTTTGTAAAAAATAATCCATTTCCCTACTAATTAAATTAAGTGCCCGACGGTGAGAACTCGCGCGATGGGTTCCAGAGAAAAAAGGGTACTGATGCACGAAGTGCACATACTTATTTCATGTAAGAGTTCGGTGAAAACGCTCCGTAATCTGGCTCAAAGATCTACTATCGATTAAAATGAAAAATAATTATAGAGCTTGTTATCTTAACCAGTCCTCTATCGTTCGAACTCAAAGGCGATCAAAAAGATCATAAAGCCAGGAATAGTTTCGGCAAATACAAGCGTATCTGTAGGGGTATCAAGACAATACATAGATAAAAGTGGGGAAAAAAAGAACAGGTCTATCTTTCGACCCATCTATTTATCGACAACTCTCGAATTTTCGAAGAATCTCGAGTCTCCGAGGCGAACTCAAGTGACTCGCCGGCCACAGGAACGTGCCTTGCACAAATGTTGGCATAGACGAGCATTATCAGAGTTCGTTTACGATAGATAAGCCGCGGGCACGATGGGCGAGGCGTGATGCAACTTCGGCTGCCCACTGACCGCAAACAGAAAAGGTCGAAACCAACTAAATTAAAAAAAAATAATATCCATAACGAAATAGGTTCACGGCGGTGGCAGGAATCTTCATAAGTATCCCCGAGCCCTATTTGGGAAGCCAGTGGAGTACGTCGTCCTTCTGCTGCGGGATGATTAAAATGTGGAATAGGCTAACGCCGAGTTTTTCCCAATCTTTTAATCCCTCCAATTCCCTGAACATCTTACCGCTAACAATGCACCCTCCTACCCTTAATGGGACAAATGACCTCGAATGCCGTTCACCACCTCTAATAACTGCAACCGGAAACAGACAGTAAATACAGCAAAAACTGCCAAAAGCGGGAGAACCCACGATTTTTACCGGGAAGTGCACGTTTTCCATCTCAGAAAGATTGAATCAATGTACGAAGACGCTCTTGCGAAAATTATAAAAAATGAAAGATACGAAGACATTTTTAAATTTAATTATGAAAAGAGAAAGTCCAGAAAAAGACATAATTTAAAAAGGTTTACGATCACATTTGGTATTGAAACGCGTTTTTAAAAAACAATGCCAGGAGGAGCAGACAGCTGAAAAAGCCTGAAAAAATGTATTTCGCCTTTATCAGATACAAAATGCAACTGATTCATAGATATGATAGAGGCTACGTTGAATGTTTTACATCCCCAAGTCTCACGGATTTCGTCTTTCAGAGGTTTCTTTATGCTTATCTGAAAATAAAACATTCATCATTTATTTTGGTTCCTAAACTTCCGGTTCTGGAAACTTCCCATCCGAGGAAGATTCCGCCTCATAAAGGTTGCACTATATTTCTTTCATACTTCGTCCGCCGCAGTTACCACTTTTCCGCTCATTCAGTGATTCATTACATTCGCACGTTCACATCTCAACTCCCCCATCAATGTGGTGATCCTACGTACTTACGCATTGGTGATCACGAAGAACCGACATAGAGGGTGGGGGGAGGAGAGAGAGAGAGAGTAAGATCACCTTGGGAGAGGATCTCGGCATCTTTCGTAGACATAAACACCTGCTCTCGAGTTACAGCGAGCGCCATGGTGGACTCGCCCACGGGGTATAGATGCCCTTGTTAGTCATAATCCGGTGGTTTAACCCATCCCCCACACCCACGGGCGGCTGCGATAAATCTACTTCCCAGAGTGTTGATGACTATAAACTATTATCCTCAACAAACAAAGTTGTTCTTTTCTGCATTTATTTTTTCACGGGAAAATGTTCGTTCGAACATGAAATTAAAAACCTACCCATACGTTTTTTTAGTAGCATTTACCAATTTCAAAACTAAATTCATTTGTCATACCAGGCACGGCCAGGCCGAATCCGATAACGGGATAAGTAAGGAGTTTTCAGAGAGTCTCAATCATGAAGTGTAAATTCAACTGCAATGTATGTATAACACGTGGTTGATATTTCTTCAAAACTTTTATGCATTTTGCTTCAGAACCTAACCATTAAATCACAACGAAGCACATTCATTGGTTAATCACCGCGTGTTTATTTCGTCTTAAATATTCGTTCTTGCTCATGATTTTCTATTTTATCTACGAGTCCATAAATAAAGGTTATTGAATTGCATTTTTAAGAACAAAAAATAGTAATATGGTTAAAATACTCTATAATTCGATCAAAACTATACTTTTAACCTAAAGTAATAAAACTGCATCAGGCTCCGCTTTAACAAAGTAAAAAGTAATGTCTCATTGAACGAGGTAAGAAATGTATCAATACGCCCATTCAATTACCGATAATTATACCCGTAATATCCAATCTGATATGCGATATAATGATAGTATTAGGCAGACAATAACTTTCAGGCAAAATAAAACTATCGAACAAATAGAATAATTATTGTCAACTTTTAGGATCTTGTTCATATGGTTATGTTCGCGAAGTAGACTTATTTATGAATTTATAATAATGTACAACTGTACATAAATGCAATGAAAAATCTCAACATTGAAAATACACCTGCAGCAATAAAGTACAATAATAATTTAATCAATACTAGATATCATCTGCATCTAGGAGACGGGGGTGTTTCAACATTTCAACTCTCAGGAATTCAATTCTCAAAGCGCTGGAGGATATTCGTTTAGACACATAAAATACATGCGATTTTCCATTTGGCAAAAAACATATTGGTCACGATACGGATGTGTCATGGAGATGATGGTGCAAAGTATCGCGTGCATCAAGACGAATGAGAGGAAAATAAGACGCTTGAAAATACAATGATGGGGAGCAGAATCAAGAACATATAAAAAAAGGAGTTCCATTTCACAATGTCTATCTTACGAATTTTGTGGAAATAATCACAACGACAAAAACCATACTATAACCATTGAAAAGCAAAATGCATGCAGGATCATTTTATGGTATCCATTGACTTTATAGTATGCCTGCGTAGGGTAATAGTTCAATCGCTATTTTCTGTGCTTCTCACGACATCGTTTGGCAGTTCATACATTCACTGTCGTTTTTTCACTAACGAGCTTTCCTGTGATACGACCGGTATCTAACTGGTAATGCATAAATCATTACTTCGTTTGGCCGATATCAAGCGAAGATTAGCTCAAGGTAAGAAGGCGTTCAAAAAAAAAAGAATAAACTACTATGTTCAAAGAGCTTTGTGTCGCAAACAAGGATGCGGTTCGTCAAAACGCTTGTATGGAGTTATAGCTTGTATACACACTATACGGATCAGAGGCAAATGGACATTAGCGAAGTGGACCAGCGGAGAATAGAAACATTTGAAAATGGTGCTGGAGGAGGATGCTGAAGAAGAAATTGACCGACAGAGTGGAGTATAAAAAAGAGCAGAAGGGGAAAGGACCAAACAGAGAGAACTCTACAGCAAAGAAGAACTTGATGAATTGTACAAAAATCATTGCAAAATGGATTAATTAGAAACATAATAGAAGGGTAAATTGAAGGGAAGGTCCCGTGAGGAACACCAAGAGACAAGTACATAGGACAAATTAAGAACGAAAAACACAGATGCCATCAGGCAGGGTGAGGGAATTAACGCTGAATATAGAAGAATGAAGGGCCGCAGTAAACCGATCATAATGATGAAATACTGATTATGACGTCATCATTACTTTGCGAATCACTGCAAATAGTGATTTTCGCTGAATGTGACGGACAAAGGCGCCTTAGAGTAAGTTTAAAATGGTGCATGTAGCTCGGAAATCATTAATACAAAAAAGAACACTTATTAAAAAATCTAAAATGTATCAAGATACAATTATATTGGAATTTAATTGTTTTATCTGCGCATTCACGCAACAAAAGCAAACGCGTTCACATCAGAATGGCATAGTATTTCCAAGGGGAGAAAATTCAGAAGAAATCGCTATTTAAAGGAGCAATACAAGTGCTTTCAAGTACAATAATTGTACTTTTACACTCTATAGAAAAACTCTGGGAAGCATCAATCCATCCCCCTTGCTGAGAGACCCAATTATATCAAATCTTTCTAAAACAAATTCAGTTCAACAAGAATTTTCACATAAAACCTTATGAAACGCACTTGATATCAATTCATTTGCAACTTACCTACCTGAAGTGGAATTTCAGTGTGTATGCCACAGAGGTGGGTTTCGTTGGCATCTTGAAGCACAAGACACAAAAGCGGTAATCACGATTAGGGAAGCCACTACAGGAGTCAAGTATCAATAGTTGAAAAAATGAATGCCGCCTTTAAACGGGTGTTTCCTAGCATGGCTCCTCGGACCTTCATTTATTATTATTTATTAGGTAATCTACCGGTTAAGGTAGGTTTTTGGATGGACACAACTATCAATTAAATATTTTGTAACTCCAAACAAAAACCAATCCGGCAACCCAAACTACATCAGGTCCCTCTTCATCTCTGTGTACTTCCTTCATCCCTTCATCCCATCCAACATCCCTATCCTGTTCCTACCCTTTCCTCGCTTGCCCAACATTCTCCCCTCTATTACCTTCTTCAACATTCCACTACCGCTCAATGCGCCTTTCATCCATCTTTCCTGCCTCCATAGGATTTCTCTCAACAAACCCCTCTCCTCACCCACCATCTCCAGTACTTCCTCATTTGTTTTCCTTTCGGTCCATTTCACCTTCTCCATTTTTCTCCACACCCACATTTCAAAAGCCTCCAATCTACGTCTATCCTCCTGCTTCAGCGACCACGTTTCCGCGCCGTACGTAGCTACGCTCCATATCAGAGTTTTTACGAGTCTTGTCTTAACATCTCTACTCAACGTCCCCGTCATCAACTCCCTCCTCCTTGAGAAAGCCTCCTTGCCTAGCGCAATTCTTTGCGAGTTTAATTCTCTCCGCGCTCCTTCCAGGGCACCAATGTTCCCTAATGCAACAAAGAAGCTAAGCGAGAACGCTGCCTCTTGTAATTCGAAGCAACGAACAAATTAATTGCAACTGAACGCATTTAGTCCTCGATTGGCGCTGTCGAGAGAGCCAACGAGATGAAAGAGAAACGGAGCCCCGTTTATCCGCTGGGGACCAATTAAAATTCATTCCTTTTAGCGACGATTGCGACATTTTACGCGAGTGGCACAGCGTTTGTTACCTTAACTCAGGCTTACAAATCTTATGCAACCGATGTCTTACGGGAACGAAAAAATTAAAATGGTGAAGTCGACACTGGGAAAGGTTTGTGAAATGAAAGAGTGGGCAATGGGGTTAAAAAATATGACCATAAAATTTTGATTACGTTTCTGACATACGCCAGCACGCATGCAGAGTCCTAAAAAAACAATACGCCCAACGAAGACGATATGATTGGGAGGAGGCGGGCATAACATTATAAAAATTGAGCGTGAGAAAGATCAGGGTTGTAATACCGATTCTTATCGAACACTCCGCTTAACCTCATCGCTGAAGCAGGGATGCCCGTTAATTTGTCATGAAGGATTTCGGCTAAATCCGTCATCTTCTCCAATACTTTCGCATATTAGACTTGATATCGAAGATCGGATTTAGGAAAATGAAGATAAAAAATAAAAGGAAGTCCTGTTGTGTGATAGATTATAAATTTCAGAATCAAAATTAACTTAACGACAATTCTCTGACAATTCAATTCCTGGTGAGGGAATAATTTGATTTTTTTCATAGAATTGGCTACTAGTTGGTAAAAATTGCTATGAGTAAAAATTGGTGCATGAGTACCCAACAAATAAGACCTTCCTGAAGTATGTGTAAGAGTACATATTTTTTACGGCTTTCCTCATGGTTAGAGACTGATCTCCAATTTGTTTTTTGTGGATTTTTCTCCGACATTTTACAAAGGAATTCATGTCTCGACTCCATAGAATTTTCCCATTAAGTTCTCTACATTCTCCCTTCTCTCTCTTTTGTCCAAAAACTCTATTATGTATAAATATGCATACTTACAGTTCTCCCAAACCTATGTGTGTTCCTTTTCATATTTTCTCTAAATATTTTCATAGGTTAGTTTGTAGAAAATCGACGAAGCATCATGAATCTTATGGAATTTGTTTTATCAAAAGAAGCATTTACAAATAGAATGACGACGAAACGTGTGACAGGGACTACTGCTGTCCGATTTATAAGTCGTCTCTTCGAATTCCGCTCTCACACTGCCGGTCATGTTGCCATTCATGAGTATTCTCAGACACCATGTGATTTCCATGACCCTTCCAAAGTCAACTCCTCTTGGAAGAATATTTGTCGTTTATCGTCACCAGAAGCAATGCCTACCGAGTCTTTCGTATGAAATATGCTCTGCAAATGAAATAATTTTAGGAGTGGCAATGTAATTCGGACTGATGACTTTGGTAAGGAGACGTAAAACTAATATTGGCAAATAATCATATGGAACTTGGCGTTGCATCAAATCAACACTCATTTGAGACGGTCTCGCTCTATAAAAATGGAAAATATTACAAAGTTCTTATTCCAAAAAGGTTATCGTTGTCTGTATGTATCGTCCACTTGGTAAAGAGAATATAACGTGAATTGGAGAATTTCGGCATGAGGAGAGAATGGAGATAATGAATTTAGGGGAAAGGAGTTCCAACGAGAAAACGCAAAGCATGACAGGAAAAGATATCATGTTTCTGGGAGAAATATGAAGAAGTAAAAAAATCGGACGGAGAGAATATTGGCAGGTTACAATTATGCTGAAATGGCAATAGAAAGAAGAACATTAGTTAAATGAGCTCAAGTGAAGAGATGCGAAGACATTTTGGACGACGTGAAGAGGACCATAAAGTACGAGAGTCTGAAGAATGAATTCGTGTCAATAAATCACCTTTATAATGCAAGGTGTTTTTTAGAACAATTCATTGAAATACTGAATTCTTTGTGAACTCACGGCAGTGCAGAGGAAGTGGGATGAGGGGTAGACGATGCGAAATTCAATGCGAAAACAAGAGAAGGTAGGAAAAAGTAAGATGAAAAAGAAGAGAAAGATAAATGGACACGTGTTTGATAGGCTTTGGGAAGTTTCTGAGGGAAATCTGATGAAGGCAGAAATTGTATATGGAGGCGATGCTGTAGGAAATGAACAAACTGGAAAAGAGTGAATACTATGAATAACTGGGAAGCCAATGACGTTTGGAGGGTGTTACATTGTACAGAAATCTTTCAGTAGTCCAAAAGAAAGCAACACAGAAACTTTTCAACGGCTGTTCAAAAAATATTTAAGAGACTAAATAAATAAGCCATTCAGCTTATTTAGTGGCACTTTGGTCCTGAGGGCAGACCATTCGGTTATGACCCGGATTCAAGTCGTGAAAATGGACTTAGGCAAAACTCCACCTTAATTCCCTGCGGTGGGATTCCCTGATTTCTCGAACTTGGAAATGAAAAACCAAACGGTGCTATAGGGAAAGTAACCAAGCCCCTGCCATGAATTAGTAAATTCCACAGCGTTAGCGTCTTTGGGCTTAAGTTCTCCCCTAACCTATCAAAATTTACTACGGCGACTTAATTACTCGTAAAATTCAGACTCGTGGCGCGTGCCCTTATTCGGCCAATCACTTCCGACGTTAAGACTTAATGCTCATACTATAAATGTATCATAAACTTAGTGCGTTTAGAAATTCAAAGTTAAATCAATAAATTAGTCCCAAATGCCCGAGAGACAAACGCAAGAGCTATTACGATCATTTCATTGGGGACATTTGGGATATTCACCGTTCAGTCCCCACTTAGCACCCAGTGATTTTTATCTGTGTGGACCCCTTAAAAAAATCATCTGGAAGGCCGACGTTATGAAAATGACGACACCGTAGGCCGTAGAGGTTACATGTTGGCTGCGACAGCAAACAAAACACTTATTTACTGAGGGCTTATCAAGCAAAGAGATAGAAGAAATCATGCGAATAAATTTGGAGAGATTAAGTGTAGAACAGATAGATTTAAGATGTCATTTTTTCCACGAACGATAGGGGATCATAATAACATTGTTCGACCGCGGTATGGTCATGTTCGGGTAAAATTATTCTTGTGTGTATTCACCCCCTGCCACACACCCTAACGGTGGCTTGCAGGGAATATATAAGTAAAATAAAATAAGAGGTAGGATTTAGGTCTGAATGCATAGGGTGACTATGTAAAAAAGTGAAATAAATTTCAGAATGTTACTTTGATTATAATTGCCTCTATCCAGTTTTGCGAGTTATTTATTGACTTACCCTCGTATTTAATAGTAAGAGCCCATTTTTCCCAGGGGATAGAGAGGGAGAAGAATGACGCGCGCAAGGGGAATTCTCGCATCGTGCTCGACGTTCTCCACAAAACTGCAAAATGTTTCTGGTCGAGGGAGGTGAGATTAGACAACGTTACGTGGAACCAGGAAAGGGTGAAGTCAAATCTTTTGGAAGAACGGCTCACTCCACCCAGCTCACCTCCCAAGGAGACAGCCTGATGACACACCTGCCCCACGCTTGCATCAGTGAATGAGGAGCTGTGAGATGGGAGAGCCGGAGGGAAAGGACTAGAACGCAATCCGCAAGGTTTCCGCAGAAAATGATGTCATCAGTGAGGGGATTCCGTTCCCCGAAGGGACAACGAATAATTTTTCTTTCGCCGTTTTAAATACTAGTCTTATTTCAATTATTCTTACTTCTTTTCCCCCTACTAGTCTTCCCGCACTCAGATTTATACCTGAAAGTGTGTGCATGCCCCCTTGAGAGAGGTTGACGGAAGAGGACGTCATGGCCGATACAATGCCAAACCAGAGGAGCTTATGCTGAGCATTAAAAAAATGAAGCAAAATTTTCACATTTCCACTAATTATTAAAAAGAATTAATTGTTAAGGGCGAATTTTTCATCCAGCCGTCACCTGGTACGAAATCAAGCAGGGTCGTTTTATCGTATACCATATGATAGCTCAGTGTGCTGAAACCCTTCTAGCTGTGGTCTTTATGGTATTTACGTAAAATTGTTGATTTCATTCATATTCCAGCGTGTAATTCCACCACATCACGTCGAAATTAATTAAAATTATCTCAAAGTGATCTCGATCACCCTTGGTAACACAGCCAACTAATAGTTTAGACTAGGCATATCACTAACAAAAGGTGAACTCCACAAGGTCGGCTACGGTGTTGTGCCCCAAGTTGATCGTGCTCTTTAATCTAGAGTTTTAGGCAGCGCGGCACGCTGCCGCCGCCAGAACAATAGACGATCGCGCGGAAAGGATGTGATTCCACTGAAACGACCTGCGAGTGATAATGAACGGTTGGGAGCGGAAGGCGGAGCAAAGGTGCAATGAGTAATCTTTCCGGTTGGGAAAGGGCGAGACGAGGGCTTTTGAAAAGAACGGCGGAGAAACGGAGGCGGAATCATCACAAAGGCGAGTGCGATAAATGCCAATGACCGGGTACTTGGTACCTACGAGATCTGTTCAAAAATGTCTCGAACTTTTTTATTACAAACAATGCTTCACTGGCAAATTATTAAACAGGGTCCCCTTCAAAGTAGTCTCTTCCCCAACGTATATACTTATCTCAACGGTGTTTTCACTTTTTGAAACAGTCTTTGAAAGCTTCTTCCAGAATGCTCATAAGTTCCTCCGTCGAAATTTTCTCTATCTCTGGAATGGTGGCAATTTTTATTTCCTTTGAGCGGGGTTAATAGTTCGGGGAAAAATTCACATGGGACCAGGTCTGGTGAGTAGGTTGGGTGGGGAACCACAGCGGTCTTACTTTTGGCTTAAAACTCACTAGTTCTAATAGAGGGATGACCCAGCACCGGACTTTCGTGGTAAAAAACCACTCACTGCTCCTACAAAATGTGGGACGTTTTCGCCTGATTCTTTCTCTTACGCGTTTCATAACCCCCAGTTAGTATTCCGTGTTGACATTTTGACATTTAGGTGGGTATTCGTGATGCACAACCCCCTTTGCATCGAAAAAGCAGTCAAAATTGCCTTGAAATTTGAGCGAATTGGTCGAGTTTCACCAATCCATTCTGAAGGTTCACATTAGTTTCGATGTCATACCCAAAAACTCATGATCTTTTATGATCATGGACAAGAAGGTTTCATCCTCTTCAGCTTGATCAAACAGTTCCTGACAGACTTGAACTCGACGTTGTTTCTGGCCTGCTGTCATCAGGGGAATGCATGAATTTGGTGGATACTCGATGCACACTTAATTTTTCAGACAGGATATCTTATAATGAACCAATCTAGATGCCATACTCTTCTGCAAGTTCCCTGACAGTCAAACATCGATTTTGTAGGAACGAGATCGACCACGTTCTCGATGTGATTTCGTAGTAGGTCTTCCTAGAGTTGATTACGTAGATGGTCTCCCGAAACGCTCGTCGTCTTACACTTATTGCCGCCCCTTTTTGAACCGGGTAAACCACTCATAACGCGTGGTACGTTTCATAGCATCCTCTCAATAAGCCTTGGCGATGATGCTATAATCAACTCAACTAACTAACTCAAAAGTTTCCGTGATAGATTTGCTGAGTTTCACGCAGAATTTCACAGAACAACGCTGCTCCTTCAAAGAGCTCATTTCCGCGGATCTGATTTTTCACCGCACTCCACGAACACACAAAGGCCCGTAACTAATCAACATAACAAGATATCAACAAAGTGGCTAAAGGCGGTGATTTTGGAAGTTTCCGAGGACACAACGCCCCCAAGCGGATTAAAAAATAACCCACTGGAGGCGCGTCGCGTTATAGAATAGTTCGGGAACCCTTTGAACAGAACTTGCACACTCGGATTTTCTTCTCCCTGAATCCAGAGTGAAGCGATTTCGATAAGGTCTTCGTTTTGGGGAAACATTATATTTTTCAGCTGCGAAATGTTATTACAGAACGCGGAAGTTTTACGACGATTTTCTTCATCACATGCTGGGGTAGTGATTATCTCATTACCATAGGACACACTTCATGAAAATCTTCCATGATGAATTAACCGAAAATTATGCAATATAGCACATTGAAATTAATTCCCCAAATGGCGATCCGCGTGCATTTTGGGTAATTTACAAGGAAAACGTAAAATGACACAACGTTGTAGCCATCCGGCTTGGAGAGTTCGATTGATGGCTTGGGAATTTCCGAATAAATTCAAGCTACAATTTTTTTAATGGGCATTTCAGGTTCAGGAGCTATCTCCTCAAACCACGTATTTTTGAAGGTCACATGACGTTGGAATTAGTAAGAGGTGAGTTATTCCGTCAACTGTCAAACCGAACTTCAGGCATAAGTCTAGCTCCTTATTCGTGCTTTTTGCAAAACTGGTGGTCGGAGTTTCATGTTAAGCTTCGCATTAAACGAAGATACGAGGCGTATTCTTAAAGTAAGTACCGTTTGCTTATATTTAAATATTGGCGCTTCAGAACACAGTTTTGCACCTGCAGCGCCATCTACTGATTCAATGAGAAGCTATAGCGGCATTTGTTTTGTTTCAGAAGTAGTTTGCTTATCCGTGCATGCAAACAACAATGTCCGCGACAATCGTTGATCCCGCCATGCTGTGAAGTGCGTTCTGTCCTACGATTCTTGTATGCAAAAGGATTGTCGGCTCCTGAAATTCATCGGGAATTACGCCTAGTTTATAAACCTACAGTTATGAGTGAAGGAAAGGTTAGACAATGGTGCTGTGATTTTAAAAATGGACGAACAAATGTCCATGACGAAGAGCTAAGTGGTAGGCCCGGTATTCTGACCGATGAAATTGTTTCGCAAGTGGAAAAAAAAACTGCGATGTGATCGTCGATTGACAATTAATGGCCTGGCTGAAACAATTTCCTCAACTTGGACGCACTACTGTCTACAATATTGTTACGGAAAACCTCGGATACCACACATTGCGTGCAAGGTGGGTACCGAAAATGCTCACCGACCACCACAAAGAGCAAAGAATGTCCAGTGGACGAGAGTTTTTGGGTCGTTGGGAACTCTTTAAACCACCCACCGTACAGTCCTGACCTTACACCCAGCGACTACTTCCTCTTCTTGCACTTGAAACAGTGCTTCGGTGGACAACGTTTCGAAACCGAAGAGGAACTCAAGAATGGCGTTGTCGATTGGTTCAACCCTCAGGCGGCGAGTTTCTATGCAGAGGGGGTTAAAGAAGCTGGTGCAGCGGTACGAAAAATGCTTAGAAGTGAACGGCGATTATGTAGATACTAATTGAAGTAGGTTTGTAGCTGACTAAAAGTGCCAATAAAATGTGTTTCGTATGAGTATATTTTTTCCTATGACCAAACGGGCCTTACTTTATGAACACGCTTCGTACGTCGCGCAATCACATCAAGATAAAAATGCACGGGCGATCCCATTATTTTATACTCTACAATAATAAAAGTGATAATTTAACGATTTGAAGGGTGGAACTTTACTCATGCCTTTCGCAACATTAGCGGAAAGGTTATCGTTCTGACACTAAGGAATACGTCGCTCGGACTCATCCAGAGAAAACAATAGCTGATCTCTTTATGTTATTTTGCAGCGATGCTAAAATTAGGGACTTGAAAAAACTAGAATATTTTCATCTGTGTCTCTTTCCCCTAACCAAATGTCTGCATGCGCGCAGGGGAAGACGCCTTTATTTTTTAAATTTAAATGTTAGGATAAATTTGGCCTTATATTCAGACGTACGCAATATCTAGGGCCTTCATCTCAATGGAAGCTTCAACCAGAAAGAGTGCGATCTTCAGGTGATTTCCTACCAATTCCAACGGAATGTGTCCCGAAAGAGTTACCGCCATTTTTCAGGAATACTGGTCTGTTCTGGTTTTTCATTAAAGAGTCATAGATGAAAATTAACATTTGAATAAAACATGAGCTGAGTTTTAGGAGTTTATTTAAAAAAAAACAGACTAGTAGTGGACCAGAAATTTGAAACTTTGCCCTCTCGATCGCCGATCGGAGTGTATTTTTCCTGCCTTCATATTCCATCTGTTTTATCTGCTTCAATCTCTTTTACCGAATGTTTTTTTAGTTACTGTTTGTTTTTGAACACTGTGGTCATAAAATTCTTTGCTTGTTCGAAGGAATACTTAAGAAATGAAGCCAATGTTCTGGGGATTTGTGCGAACTTCCAGTAGCTGTCGCCACGTCATTTTAAACTTCACATTCACGACGACACCCGTCTTACAAATTACTTCCTGAGCAATCAAATCGGCGCTTGAAAACAAAAAAATCCGAATGAGAAATATCCAAACGATTAGCGAGGGCGTTTCAATCAAGTTTGATTCAGTGATTATATTAAAACTCAATCATTATTCCTAATACGTGACTACTAAAAATCATAGTAGTGAATTTTCATGAATGTCTTTCCTGGCGATTAAGGATATTTTTATTCGATATTCGGATTCGCTGGTGGGTAATTCCATCTAAATTATTGTGAGAGACAGATGAGGTCGATACTTTAAATATTCCACACATAATGATTGAAAATTAGCACAATAAACAGGCTTTGCGTTCCGCAGAAAATAATATTAAATCCAACTTGTTCCACTAAACTATAGGATTTTCATGGATAATCATTCCTGAAATATTTCACAAAATATTTTTTTATTAGCTTAAGTGAGAAATTAGGCTGAATCAATCAAAAATCAATTGGATTAGGTTTAGTTTTTTTGGAGCGTCATTCGGTGAGCTAAATCTTTCTTTTCTCTTTTCACTGGATTTCTTGCTCCTCCACTATTATCCATGGCGATAAAAGTCACGCCCTTGGGCCAAAGCTAATCCCAATCGTACTACGGCATAGGCTCGTTACATTCAAAAGAACCTACGATAGTTTCGTTTAGCCTTTAAATTGAGAGCAGTATTACTGAAAAAAGTTATTTCACGCCAAAGAAAATGCTTGTAAATGGAGGTCCAGATTTAACAGTGTTTGACTTATTTGATAGCTCAATTTTCAGGGTGGATCGCTCGAATTTAATGTTAACCATTACGACAACCCCAATAATATTGAAACATAAGACTTTTAACTTCAGCCCCACCACTCATTCACGGGAAACTAAACAGGATGTTTTCCTGCACAAAATAATGGCACACTTTAAAGGAGCCCAATAGTGAAATCATTTCCGGTGTGACAATAGAGCTATTTGCCTTACATTTTGCAAGATTGGAGCAATTTTGAACATTGTAATCATAAAAAAAAGAGCCCGGGCAATTCTCTGGTATTCAAATGTAAAAACAGTACATGTTGCTTCCGACCTGGCGATGCAGTCTGAGTGAAATGATTAAAAGACGCCGAATGCCCTTTTATGTGTAGTATGAGAGGATTCCATACGATAGAACAAAGGCAGATGAAATAGTGAAAACGAATTCTGAGAGAGGAAACGATGCCAGAGGTTATCGTAAAAAGAAATTATCAGAGGGCTGAGGCGGCGAGGACAGAAATATGATTTCTAAATAATGTATCATCAACCGAAGGAGCATGTCATCCAGACCAAACAAACAAAATTCACGAAAAAAAGAAGTCATGGGTGCATCTCTGACACAGAATCACAGAAATTAACTCAAGAATAGTGTAAGAACGTTTAATGGTAACGGATACTTATAAATCTTAATTATTTTTTTATAGTTAACTCAATTGAAGCGTTCATTTCCATGAGGGTATCTCATCAAAAATTGATATTTTAATCATTTTAAAACGAAATTATTCCCAGGCAGTGACGAAATAAGTTTTGTATCCTCGTGATTTATGTACGGGATTAATTAAAAAATTTCTGACAAACACCAGCATGCAACATGTAAACACAATTCCACAAACAAGTGCATGGACTGGCTATTTTAAATAAGCTTTCAGGATTAATACTTTATGCTTGATGTATTGTAATTAATGTCAAATCTCTCGGGAAATAGCGCAAAAGCACGAATTCCACGATGTCAATCGGACTGGAGTGACGCTGGAGCTGAGCGCTTCAATTGAAGGGAAGGAAATATCGCGGGGCCACGTAAAACTACAGCACCATCGCATGCATCGCATCGTCCGCTTCCGCGGACGGGCTGGTTTCCCCCACCAACAGACCACCTACTCTCTTTTTCAGTTTCATTCAGCTTCCTTGATCCGTCCAAAGGGGTGAAGAAAACAGGAGATCTCCGGGAAGACCGGTGCGTTTGCTCAAAATCTCAAGGCGAGATCCGCCAAAACGTCCGCGGGACGGGTTACGCCCCCTCCCCGCTCTCCTCTTCTCTCAGCCCAGGAGGCGAGGGTTCCTCAGCGACGGCGACTTTGAGCCGCTTTTCCTCCTCAGTCGGTCCCTCCGTCCGTTTCCTCGCCAGATGACCGCTCTGCTCCCCGCGGATCTGCGCGTAGCACGCTGGAGCGACGACGGTGGCCCCAAGCCGCAGGACCAACGGTAGGCGCGGAGGTTCGTCCTGGGGCACCTCTGGTCCACCGCGACAACACAGGTGTCTATTCGTCCGACTCCTTTCCCGCGAATCCTCTGGAAGCGACTCGGACTGACGGTGTCGCGCCACGCGGCTTCACCGTCTTCGGCTCTATACATGCGAGACGGGCTTCACCGTTAGGGAGATTTCAGGAGGCGGCTGGAGGCGCCCGAAAGGAATACACGGTCTTCTCCTCTCGTCCCTAATGCTGCCGCCGGTCCTCCTCCGCAGACTCCTTCTTCTCCTCCTCCCCCCTCCGCTTTCCACGCCTGCCCGCGCCTACCGCGCAGCAAACTCGCGCCTGTCTCACACGACTCGTGGCTCACGCGACCCGAAAAACTCCGGAAGGAAAGAAGTTTGGTCGGAGGCAGTGCGCGTTACTCACTGCTGGTCCTGGGACTTCAAACAGGAGCTCCTCCCTCGTTTCTCCGCTCTCCTCTGCCTATTTTCCCTCCCCGATCCCCCTACTACATCTGGGAGAAAACACACAGATAAAAACAGTCAGTCGCCTCTATCTCCTCCTCGTCGGGTGGGAATAAAAGGAACGCGAGACAGTCCTCTCAGACGGAAGTGATAGAGACGGGGACGTTGAGGTCGTTGGCGTAAAGGTACCAGCTTCCCTTACTTCAACCTCCTATCCCAATTCTTCCTCAAAAGGGTCCGCTCTCCTTCCTTCGAGATGCCCTATGTACGTGACGCGAGCAGCGTGGAGGATCATCCGTCTTCTTGCTTTGACTCACTCCACTCTCTCTCGCCCTTCGTCGACTTCTCTCCACACAACCAGACACTCCCCCTTCTTGTTTACTTCTCGAAACTCTTCCTCCACAGTCGGAAGGTGTGGTAGTGTGGAGTAAGTAATTAACGCCTCGGATTATCTCCGCACGTATGCACACGTCCACACTCCGCGCAACAACCTTCCTCTTCCTCCCGCCGGAGACTACCCGGTAATGACCCGGTGACACCTCCAGACGAACCGGCCCTGCTCCCAGGAACCGCGTAGCCACACGAGCCGAAACGGGCGTAGCGGACGAGGTCCACGTGGTGACGCTGAGGCTCCGGTCGGGACGGGAGGGAACCACACTCGAGGGATAAAACACACACGCACACCACACAAAGGGCGGTGGGAGAGGGGAAGAGCCCGTCAGGTGTCCTCGCCGTCGACGGTTTGTTGGCGGAGATTCCAAGGGCCGGGCGGGGGCGCGCAAGGGATTTTTCGGCTCACCGACACTCCACGAACCGCTGCCTTGGCCGGCTGCCCGATGCGCCACTCGCTCCCCCAACGATGACAACAACAACAAACAAAATGGCGACAGAACCAAACAAAACACCTCTCGAAGCCGGAGACCGAAGTGCAGAGAAGAGTCTCTGGGCGAAACGGCCTAATCACCTCCCTCTCGACGAGACAAGGGAAAGGTGAGGAGGAGAGATTGTGCGGATGAGGGAAAGAGAGGAGCTATTTCCGTGGGCGTGAATTCCACGTGGACTAGGACTAAAAATAAAACGCCCTATTCCGAACGCGCTAACGGGACACACAAACACTGAAGGGGGAGACGGAGGGGACTAGGGGAGTGGAGGGCCATAAAAACCAAACCTCTCTCTCTCTCCGTGCTCTTTTATCTCTCGCTTTCTCACTCACGCACTCTATCTCTCTCTTGCCAGCACCTACTTCGCTCTGGCTGCGACGGCGAATGCAAGCAACGTACTGCGCGAGGGAGAGAGGGCGGCGAAGAGCGTGCCATCCATCGCACGCCCCGCTTCCCCCACCGCGCCGAGATCCCGCCTCCCCCTCCCGACCACCACCCCCCTCCCGCTACCTCCCCCGTCCGCCTCGACCGACCTCCACGCCCCTTCCACCCAATCACCCCAATCCCCCTTGCCCCCTCCCCCAGACAATCCCGCTCTGTGACCTCCCCTCCTCCTCCACTCCTCTCCCCCCGAGCCACCGCAACACATTTACTCACACATGCGTTCCCCATACCCCACCCTCTTCTTCCGCCCCGACCCACCCAACCTCCCCCCTTCGAAACAGACGACGAAAGACCTTAGAAGCTTGTTGGAAGTAGGAAGAAGAAAGAGTAGGAGAGGAAAAAAAAGAGTACTGGAGAGAGATAAACTGTAGGGGGAAGAGAGTGAGGGAAGAAGGGAGAGGAGACGGCGCTGAGCTCAAGAAGATGGTTTTCTCCCCATCGGATGTTGATCCCGGTGGGAAGGAAATCTTAAAACTTTTAAGGAAAATATGTCCTCCGGGAATTTCATCGAAATTTTCTTTTTCCATCTCTCTCCCCGGGAGTGTCCCGATCTCGCTCCGCGTGAGTTGTCGTTGCCCGAGGGTCGTCGTCGCTCGCCACAGTAATTCGAATCCGAGTGAGCACGCCGCGCTTCCCAAACTTGGGAGGAACCTTCACTGGACGTCCCGTCCTGGCCGCCCGCGAGACCCAGTGCTCCGTGGCCCCGGCAGCCACGCACACGCTGCAAGGTCCAACCAAGTTCGCTGCCCGAGTCAATAGTTTCCCTGAAACGCTCCTGGCCACGCGGCTGACGAGAACATTTTTGTTTTTTGAGAGCCGCTCTTTCTCTCTCTCGACTCTCCGCTGAAGAGTAACCAACCGTGAATTGGGAAACGCTTGGGTTCACTTCAATTACTTTTTTTCTTCGGAGGGAGAAGCTCTATCAAGATGATCCATTCCTTTGACTGACAATGGGAGACAATAGATTACGAATGGGTCAACAGACTCCGTTCGGAAAGTGGACAATTCGACTACAGGTTAGGGATTTCTCGAAGCTGAAGAAATCATTGCATCGCTCTGAACTGACAGGCCATCATTTGAATAATCGCTGTTGGGCAACTCCCATCTCATCTCTGCGAAAATTATGCAGAGTCAATCTCAGACCAAGAGATGAAATTGATTCCTATGAAGACTGATTCCCAGGGGCAGCTATGCGTATCATTCGGGCTCAATTCATGCACATCGCGATTAAACTGTAGATTTGCAATTTTGAATTCATGTGAGAATTTATTGGAGGGCACTACAAGCTGCTGTTTAATATAGGTGTGTAGTAATGCGTATGAAGTTCGGCCTTTTGAGGAAGTACCACATGTGACATGTTATAAAGACTATCGTTAGAAACAAAAGAATTCATGTTCTCCAGCTAAACAGAGCCTACATGTTTTGGTTGGAATGACCTTGAGTTTCGTACTGATAAATTTCAGTGCACAGTATGTGACAGACTGGAAAACAAACGAAGAAGTGTTAGATATGATGAGGGAATGAAGGAAAGTTGAAGGGGGAAATCGTAAGAAGGCAGGCAACGAGTATACAGGGGATTTTGAATGACAATGGAATATTGATAAATGGGAGAATGTTGGGTAAGTGAGGTTGGTGGAGGGAAATATGGCATTAAGGGAGGTAGAAAATACCTGGTGCTGAAAAATGGTTTACTTTAATTTAGGGGGCCACGTATCAGGCGAAGTTTAGTAATGCAATATTGCTTATTTAATGGGCTCATTATCATTAAATATAACGTAGCGTAGTAGCATACTCACCCTCCTGGGTGAGTATGCTACGCTACTTGAGTGTTCACCATCCACGAGTAGAACAAAAATGTACCTTCATGGAAATTAGGCTTCTGAACAGCCATTCAAGAGAATTTCAAAAGGTAGATATGTAAAAACTACTTAAGAACAAAGGCCTAGAACTGAAATATAGTATGTTTTCTTTTAAATATAGCTTCTTGACAAAATCGCAACATGGCGTTGAATAAATTGTAATTTCTATTGTACTCTCGCATGACATCAATACATGCGATTACAACGATGTGTACAACGAATATACAAGTTTCCAAATTAAAAGAATTTTCACAGAATTTTTTAACAAATTTATTTCAATTTTTACTTATTAATGAAAATATTAGTATTATTTCATAAAAAACAATATTATTATTTTATTAATATATAGGGTTGCGGTGGTCTAGAGGGTAGAGCGTTGGACTACTGACCGGAGGGTCCCTGGTTCGACTCCCGGGCAAGGTTCTTTGGGCACCTGCAGCTGCACCCAAGCTAGTTGATTTTTCGGGTACCAGGTCTTCCTGGGAAACCATAACCGGCAAAGGGAAAGGAACTGGCCCCCCTACCCTGATGTGTGAATATTCACACGCCGTCGGGCTTGGCACACGGGTGAGCTCTACCATCACCTACTAAACCGACCTTCGGGTTGATTACTGTGTTTATGGTTTTTTTTATTAATATATAATATTTATAAATTTATATGTATTTTTAAATTCTGTGGAGAAGTAAAAATAGCTTTTAATTTGGATACTTAATACTTCCACGAAGTGTTTAGTTACTTCGTGAAACATTTAAAACCGTAGAGTATATTACACATTCATTAGTTCGTAACATTCAGGAAGTGACAATTACTGATTACTGTTTTGCATGAAACATGCAGAAGCGGCATGTCAAATGCCGCAGGAAAAAAGTATCCAAATCAAAGATAATTTAAATTTATTCATGCAAACATAGTCATAAGTACTTAATTTGTCATTTTTTAGAAAATAATACTGTTACTGTACGCATGGAAAGATTTTTACAAAAAAATACGCATCTCTTCTTTATTTGCTTTGTCCTCACAAAGAGTTTTATCAAAAACAAGAACATTATTAATTACCTCTGTAATAAAACTATACGTGAAACTATCAATTTGAACTAGAAGCAAGACGATAATCCATTTGCATTTTTTCATGCATATAGATCCAATGAAATCGAGTGAACTACATGTGGGTGACTTTCCACAAAAATTAACTATATTTTAAAACCCCTTTAGGAACGAAATTGATAACTAGTTATGCATTTCGATGTGCAACATTTTCCTACGCGAGCACGAACTTTTCAACAAGTGGTGTGGTATACTATTACTACCAATGAAGTCTAATCCGGGAAAATATCCAATATGCCAGTTATTTTCAGCATGACATGAACCATTAGTGCCATTTTCCAGCTATTTGTCATGTCTACATATTACCTGGAATGCGTGCTCCTAATTTTTGTGTCGTTTCAGTAACCAGGGAAATCTAAAGCTTACCTTCCTTAACCCGATCGAAAGCCTTCAAGGAACTGTCAACAATGAACGTTTTAAAAGAGCGCCACGAGTCACGCAAAACTTCTGTCGCTCCCACACCATTGCACACCTTGTCGTGACTTTCTAGGTGGTCAATGATAATTTGTTTCAAAGTGAACTTGTTGTGAAATAAATCTCGTTTACTTGTGGTACTGTTTAAGAATGCATTAAACAAATTCATTTACTTCTACTGCTTAGCGGGTTTGATGACAGCTTCTATTGTTAAAATAATTAAATTTTAATTATCCTTATAGATGTAAACCTAGCGGTAGGATTAATACCTCTTTCAGTCAGCAGAAAACGCTACACATCTCCGGAAATTTTAGTGCACGTTTTCGTAAAAAAATCCTAACAAGAACGGCTGTAAAATCAAGGTTAGTCGAACAATTAAATGAATTCTTTTACTCTAATCATTTGATTGATAGGAAAATTCATTGTCGCAGAAAACAAAAAAATTACCAGCTATCATGTCCAGATAAGAAATGTGTCTTATCCGTAACCTTGCAAATATTTCATTGATCAAGATTTCTCCGTAATCTGGAATTTAAAAATTCAAGGAAGAAGAGTAATCAATGGGCTTGGAAAACTTGCAGTAAATCATCCAAAATCTCGAACATAAATTACCAATGAAGGATTCTGCATTTTCGGGTTTCACCGCGTAGTTGTTTAAAGCTGACAACAGTTTCGCCAAAGTTGCATTCGGTGTCTTCAGGTCAAAGAACATCTACGCAGCCATAAATTACCAATGTAATGCCATTCAATGAGAAAATCAATTAAAACTAACAAGAGTTTTTAGGAAGACGGCTTAAATTCCAGTATTTCGATCGACGTCAGGCCATCTATTGTGAGGATGAGAACTTTTAACTGCACACTTAGATTACATCAACTTCGAGAAGTTTTTCCTTGTGCAACTACCCGATAACAGTCATTTTTTGCCATTTAAGTAGATGAGCAGAAAAGTAGTTTCTAAACTTCGAAATATTGATAGTTGAGTGACTCCATCAAAACCTTGAATTCTCTTCTCAGACAGAAAATTGGTGACCGAGAGAAAAAACGCTTGATTGCTTCAAATTTATGACGATTTTGTGGCATTGCTAGCATTACAACGCGCATCGATAATATAATGGCTACAAATATGGTATCGTTCCTAACGTAAGTCACACTTTTCGTGAATTGAGTGATTGGACAAACCTTAATGCTCCGTGACGAGAAGAAAGGAGGGGGTGGAGCGAAGCACATACCCATGATTCTATGGTCCGTGCCATAAGACTAAACTAAATAAAACAAGGATGCTCATCCACCACATTAACTCATCTTGCCATCGAAACCTTAATGTAATGGATAAAACAATGAGATGGGAATCACAGAAATAGATAACGTGGTAGATTGTACACTCTGATTCGAAAGTTTTGTTCTTAATGATTTTATTTTTAATTAAATTTTCAAAACTTACGCAAGTGACATGCTCACAAAAATATTTTCGAGTGAATATTGACGATCTCCTAACGGTCATGGATTCCCTGAAAACTAATTAACATGGACAGTTAATGAAAATAGCGTGACCTAGTACAGCGGGATATTCGCCGTAGCGCAACGATGTGTGATATTGGGGTAGGTGAACATCAGAAATGACCATAAAGAGTATAACGTAATTTATGGACGGAACCATAACATGAAATTCCGCGGTCTGTCAAATAACAATCCGCCCCCGGGGCCTGCAGACTGATTACAACCAGATTTAATGCCAAACAATAATCTCTTACCCTGAGCATGAAAATTGCAGCTGTGCTTCTCAAACTCAACCAACCACAGTAACCAACCAGGTTGGTTCGATAGGAGATGGTAGAGCTCACCCAACATTAAGCCCAGCCGGATGTGATAGTATACACACATCAGGGTAGGAGGACCAATTCCTTTCATGTGCCGTCAGCGGTTGCTCGGGAAAACCTGGCCCCCGGAAAGCCACTAGGCATTGGTGAAGTACACCAAAACAAGGAACCAACTCGACGCCCCTTCAAAAACCATATACATAATGATAATTCCACATTAACACATTTCTATTCTCAATCTCACTCGCCATTCTATGTTATAAAAAATTGTCAAATCACATAAGAAATGTGAAATTTCTTGTATACAGAATTGGAAGAGGTTTAAAAATTTGGAGATAGGTTTAAAAATTTTTGTATCGACTTTTAATAATCAAACCACTTTACTTTTCCACATAAGTAAAGTGGTTTGATTATTAAAAGTCAGTATGAATATTTTCCAGCAAGTTACGCCAGAAACTGTTTTATTTTAATTTTTGTATCGTACATTTTTAAGCAACTTTCTAATCATGCCCGCTGATTTTTTTTCTGTAGAGAAATTCTATGCATATGGCACAATTTTATATAATGGTAATTAACATCTCGGAAACATTAGCGGTAAAAAGACATGATGACCATCTACTCTGGTGCCACATGAAGACATGATGATCATCAAAATGATTTACCACTGGTGCCACAGAATTCATCTCTCTTCCAGTGCCTCGACGTGATTCTTTCGCGGTTACCACACGCGAATCTTTTGACTGAGAAAAATACTGCCTGTGAAATGTTCTCAGTGGAATTAGACCGAGATGCATGGAGTAATCATAAATGTTTCCTTCGTCGAATTCATTCAGATTATAATTTCCGCCGAAAATTTATCAACAAATCACCTCCTGAAATTAAGATGTCTGATTGCTTAAAATATTTCTAAATAGTTAAGCACAGTTCGCAAATAGAGTTGATAACAAAATAACTAGGCAAGTGATGAAATATTTTTAATGAAAGTAAATGGCACCCATCGCGTTATCAATTTAACAAAATATTTAAGGACCTGTAGAGATGGACCCCAAGAAATATACGGTCTACAATTTATGGCAGAACTACCACTACTTTCTTAACCACTTCTGAATTAAAACGGCGGTATCCCTCGCGAAGAAAAAGTAACGGAAGCCCCACCTAACCCTATCTTTCATGATCTACACATACTCAGGCGGAACGGTGAAGGCCCTTGCTCTAAAATTGAAACTTCGCAACACGCCAAATCTGTAGACGAAAACCGGTTATTACGAGATTTTTACTGTTTTCATTTAATCTATATCTGGCGATATCACTATATAGTCGTAAATATAATGAAAGTAGTCTAGAACTAGTTCTGTAACTCCATCAGAGGCCAATAAAAGTGTTCCTTGACGTTAAAAATGTAGGAATAAAACTTTGACAGCAATTGGCTTTATAATAAATTGTAAACCGGTTGCTAATGAGTAAAATTATTAGTTTTACACCAAAATAGTATGGTTAAAAGAAACTATCAGCGATTTAGTAAAAGAAAATCAACTGCCAGGTTATTCCAAGATTATTAGCAAATAATTTCAAACAGAACATGAGCGTCCCAACCTAGAGCTCTGCTGTAAAGGAGGCTTCTAAACTTCAATTGTTACCACAATTCAGTTAACTAATTATTGGTATATGCACATTTTCTTTTCTTTCTTGGTAGATATTGCTAAAAAAACATGAAACAAATATTTCCTACAAGATAATTTGGGCAGGAACAGGATAGGGATGTTGGACGGGATGAAGGGAGGAAAGAAGTACACAGAGATGAAGAGGGACCTGATGTAGATTGTTGTTGGATTGGGTTTTGTTTGGAGTTACAAAGTGTTTATTTGATAGTTGCGTCCATCCAAAAATCTACCTTAACCGGTAAAGTACCTAATAAAAAATATAAATTTAGGCCTAACTTATTGCCTACTTAGCGTATTATATTTTTAGAAAGTGCAAAATTTACTGAAAATTTCAAAATAAAGGTAAATAGTTTGCTTTAAAATGGAAATTAGATGGTGCTTATGACAAAATTTAGTGAAATGATAGTAAATCCTCGGATAAGCACACCGTCACCGTCGCAACACTCACTCCATATCGTATCTCCGCTATACGATATATGAAGATATGGGTACGTTGAGAAAACAAAATTCCATTGCATTGTTTATGGTAAATTAATTTATATATAACTGTTAATTCCACTCGTAAAGTACGAAAATACGAGTCTCTCCTTTCCTCAAGAGACAGAATCATAAACGAAAATTGTCCATATCCTTACGCATAAATGAAGTACATCTGCTCTTTAGGAGTTGTGCTTCAATTAAAAAAATTATGACTTCGCCCAATTTATAACAAAATTTAGTAATGCTTTCGGATAAAAAATTTGAGAAAAACATTTTTAATCAGAGTTAAAGACAACGCGTTTTGTGTTATTCGCCCTTTCGATTCTAAGGCTTACGAATGTCTGTGTCCAAGGCACCAGAGTCGTCCGTTAACCTCTACCACTATTCATTGGGAAACCACACGTCACATTCGGGACCGAGGACCTTTCCACACACTCAACCCCACATGGTGATGAAACCGCGGGGCCCGGGAGCATCATTCAAAAAGCGAATGCGGCGCGAAGCCTCACCGTGCGAAAATTCACCATTGGGGACTGAGAAGAGTTTAATGCGGGTGGCACACGATGTGATGAGAGATTTTCCCGTTGGCATCTGAGTCATTGATCGCGGATATCGGGGAAGGCCTACCTCGGCGTCTGGATGGGGAGAGAAAGCGGAATGGAAGCGGGGGAAGGAGGAAGGGAAGGTTGAAATATGCGGGAGGGTGTACGTGATGGAAGTCATGCCGCGTGCATCCGACCACCAGCCGCGAGGGGCTTCCTGGCATCCGGCGGCGGCCCAAGGTACCTCATTCACAACCCTGGTCATCATGCGGTGGTCCTCCTCCCATACACGCCTCTGTCTCCCTCCACAACCTTTCCCTTTTAACTACGGTACTACTACAGTCATGGGAAACGTGACGTGAGTCACTCACCCCTCCGACTACTCTTGGAAAACGCACGTAAGAAGAATTTGAGGCTCGTCCTCAAATAGACGACTATATTGGAAGTGTGGTAGCTAAACATATAAAAGAGGTATTTGGCGTTAATATTTCAAGGAATTGGGAGGGTAAGTTAAGCATCAACGTCGAAGGGTAATTGTTATAGTAGGTAGAAAACATCACCTATTTGGAAGGTAGGTATTTTTGAAGTGAATGGACGTAGTATTAAGAGAATCAGAAGGAGATATGTTAAAGAAGCTATCTAGAGAAGTTTTACAAAGTAGGTAGGAATTAGTGATGAAAACCTCGATCAAAGAGTAGAGACAATCAGGCGAAAACTTCGATATCGATATGGAGTTAAAGTACAAACGAAACTTGGTCGTTCACAAGATAACCTTAGACAAGCAGTTGGACTTTCGAGATATCGATATGAAGAAATATAAAGTAAGCGAAGATTGAATTGAGCGGAAAGGAAATTTAACGAATAAGTGATAGGCAGGTTAATCAGAGAAGGGAGGTTGTCGAGTATATCAGAGGAAGATAGGAAAATACTTGTAGGTTGAAGAAGATAATGAAAGGGATGGTGGAGGATTGGTCAAAAGAGGCAGGTGCAAATTTAGACATTCCAGACAGCATCAAGTGGGTTAGAAAATATATGGAGCTAAAAAATGTTTATTCGAAGCAATATTTTTTGGTACTTAGGGTAATGTTAAGCAAAACTTGAAGTACAACGGTGCCTAGTTCCTCAGAGAATCACAAATTGTGTAATGTTGGATCGTAGATTTTCGCGGCGTTCAGATGAATGGCTCTCCATTCTCGGGATGTCACCGCGTAGGTTGTTTTTCTGAACCCAGTTTCGCCCTTGTGTCAACGTGTTTCAAAGTCATTCAATTATGTAATAGTTTTTTTGGTCTAATAAAAATAATCCTTTCACTCCGGTGGACTACAACTAATATTGTTTATACTCAGCCGTTTCTTCAGGAACGTAGGGGAAAAACCGAAATGACCACTCCCGGATTGAGCGCTGACGTCTTCTGATATGCTCGGAAAAACCATTGAGGTGTTATTTTGGCGTGAAACACCCATTGCAGCGAAAGAGTCATCTGTGATGACGGATAACGTACTGTAAACGTAATTTGACATTATTTTACAAACCACCATTAAAAAGTATGCATTAACAAGCCTTGGCACACCTTTTTAACATGCGCTAGGGTTAAATATTATCCTGTTCACAACAAGTTACCCATTCGGTTGCCATCGTTCCATTCCCCTACACGATGACTTTCGCTCGTGGAGAATTATGGTGTCTTATGACCGCAGCCGAGAGAAGAACTACATCCTTAAAAACGGCACAGTTCATGTAGGTTTGCGAACAGTGAAAAGTTTCTTCACAGGAGATCATTCTCTAGAGAAAAGACGTAGGATATCTGACCAGAATGCGGTTGGCCGACACCTTGAGAACGAGTCCGATTCTCTCAGCCCTGTGGAGACTCGAACGCTGGAGTGTGCCCTCCTTCCTGTGACTACCTCGCTCACCTTGACGACACACAACTCCGAGTTCCGTTCGTAAACCTCACTTCCGCCGATACGACGGCCAAGAGCCTGCAGAAAAAAAATCATTCTCTTCAAGGTTAATTGAGGCAATGATTAGTCCTAATCTATAGACTGATATACACAATTTTTTTAATATGAAATCTCATCGTTAAGTCCAGCAAGGAAGGAATACGATATAACTCGACATTGTTTAGTCTCACGCCTCATTTAAATCATTCATGGGTGAATATCACGTACATAAATATCCTAAATGTGCCTATGGCGCGGTAGCCCAGTGTATATAGTATCCATTTACTGGCAATAGAGCCCGGATCCGAATCCTGGTGAACTTGGGAACACTCGCGTTAAACCAAACTGTGCGATTTTCGTGTCATCAGATATTGCTCGGAGAACTTCGCGAGAAAGGAACTGGCTCCCATACCATACTATATGTTGTGGCTTTAAAACGTCGTCGAGCTTGTAAGTACGGGGCGGGCTTGACACCTCTCAAAACAACTCCATCAGGTTGATTACTTTATTAATTATATACCTACCTTCGACCGTAGTCCATATAGGTTAGAAATATGTAAAGCAAATTTCAATTTTATCTTGAAATTGAAGTACGCACACCATAAATCACATAGTCTTCAAATAAATGCGATGCATAACGAGCTCAATTTCACTTGAATCGTTATAAATATGCGCGAAAGGAAACTTCTGAGCGATTTTCATTCGACACCGCACAGCTACAGCCACAGCTCTATGCTGGAGCGAGTGGAAAACCATTCAGGGGATTCGGCTTCCAAAAACTAAAGTAAGGTTCACACGGTATTCACGACTCGAGTCCATTCAACATGGATTTCTCTGGAAACGGCCAATCCCCAGAATCGTAAATTAAAACAAGTTTCCGGCGTGCGTGTAGTCTCTCACGTTAACCCCGAATGAACGCATATCCCATCCCAATTGCATCATGACGTTCCAAAGTCGAGTGGGCTTGCGGCAAGGGAAGTTGGGACACAAGCTTAATTAATTATGCCACTGTAGTGAGTTATTATGTGTTAAAATAAGGGGAGGCAGGTATTGGCAACGCTTTTCATAAAAATGTCGGAGTTCATAGCATTGAATTCGGAGGTTGTGAGGGGGAAAATACGGGCATCAAAATCAGGGCGGGAGTCGATTTCTCTTTTTTCACCTTTCGATAGAGCATCGGGGATTTTATAATTCCTTCGGTGTTAGACATAAATCGCGAGTGTCTTGTGCCTTTCTAAAAGTTTCAGTCCGATTTGTTGCCTTCGTAACATAAGACGTTCCTTCCTAGATTTCCCGACAACCCTTTAAAACACTTTCTTTTCACCACATCTCGGGCATACTATATTTCTTGAGATCGGTACTAATTTAGCTCTGAATTATTTTATTCTAGATAGCCTTCGAGTAATTTCAGCGTCAGTAGCTCGCAATCTCATAATTTCAATGCGAGGAATGCTCTCTGCGCTTATTTTTAACTAAGCTGAGTCATGGGTCTTAACGCCAAACGGACGCACTTCATCGATTCACCAACCAAAGACGTTTATTCATTCATTAGTCTCTCAATCCGGGATCGATTGACTTCAGACTTTCTTTCTTGAATTCTCCTTAGGCAATGTTAATTCTCTCACGCTCTCATAACTTCTCTCTACTGTATAACCTTTGAATGGTTCTATGTATATTTTTGTTGGTCTTCTTCATCTCTCTGTTTGCGCTTCCTTCATCTAAACAATTCATTGCTTCTATGGTATCCTCAAAGCATCCGTCTTCCTTATCATAGAGTGAATGCTCTATATAGCTTTTTCCTATTAAACTCGTCTCCGTGCTTCCTCATTTTTCACATTACCTGGCCATTTTATCTTTAGTATCTTCCCTAACACCAGGCTTATAAAGGCATCAATTTTATTTTGGTCTGCTTTAGCTTTGACCCATATTTCAGATCCATGGGAATCCAACGTATCCGATCAACACAAAAGTTAACACCTCTGCTTCCTTGTTTTGTAATCGCTGGCTTATTGAGCACTCCACCCGCTTCTTCCAAACGCCTTATAATTTGAGCTACTCTGTGTATAATGCCTATCGACCTTATTAGTTTTTACAGCTTCGGCAGAAGGTGAAAGACTTCATTCGATTTCTCTATTCGCAATGAAACGTATCCCAACGGCCATCATGCTACATACTTAATGTCTAAAATTGCCGTCATCAACAATAAGTTGCCGTCATAACAACAAAATCGCCTTGGTCAGGCCCCACCTAGAGTATGCTGCCAGTATATGGGATCCTCACAACATAAATTTGGTTTCGGAATTAGATCGAGTTCAGCGGAGGGGGGCTAGATTTGTCAAACATTGTTATGACCAACTCAGCAGCGTATCCACTTTGTTAGACAGTTTAGGTTGGGATTCTCTTACACAGCGGCGTTTCCAATATAGATTAAACTTATTAAAAACATTTAAAGATGGGCCCTTTTCCGATGACATCAAGGATATAATACGAACCCCAACGTATTACGGTCGAAGGGATCACGAATATAAGACTAGAGAGATAGACTGCAAGACTGACAGGTTTAAAATGTCATTTTTTCCAAGAACGATAAGGGAACAGAATGCTCGTAGTCGAAATTCCCCAGGACTTAGTTCATTACAATAAGTATTAACGTACAGGTTAGGGACTTCGCGAGGATGTGTATACATGTGTGTATGTATGTATGTATATGTATGTGTGTATATATACATATATATATATATATGTATATATATTTTTTTTTCTCCTACAGATTCCCCCCACCTTTCCTCACCTAACTCCCAACCCCCTCAACCCTTACCCTTCCCTCATGGTGCTACACCCCCTGCCACACACCTTTTTGGTGGCTCGCAGGGTACTTATGTAGATGTAGATGTAGATGTAAGTTATTCTGACATAAAATTGAAGGTCACAGGTCTACTTTACTCCTTGAGTTAAGGCCGGTAGCAAACAAAAAACAAAGAAAGCACCTAAGCATTCATAAGAAACTACAAAACTGAAATTATATTTTTTATGGTGATTCAAACAAATATGTATATGCATATAAAAAAAATATATATATATATTCTTATATAACTTTTGGACAGCACAATAGAACACAGAATAAAACAGATAACACGTGAAAGGACACTCACACTGTAGATGATTTAAGCTTTCGGCCTACTCTGAGGCCTTCTTCAGGTCAGACTCATATAGGTATATTCTTATATATATGTATATATATATTCTTTATGTTTATATATATATATATATATATATATATATATATATATATATATATATATATATAGTATATTGAAATATATCATTATAACCAATAAATAGTGGATATTTAACGGAAAACTAACAAGAAGTTATAATGTTTGCGAGAAATAATGTTTTTCAATTTGAAGGAAGCGGAAAGAGATACCCTGTATGATAAGCCTATTGTGGAGTGTCCACGCCAATGAATTTGAAGGTCATGACTAATCTCGCGTAAACCACGGTTATCATATTCTGATAGTAAGCTTCCCGTATAACACAAAACGCTCACGGGGGGATTGTTTCCAAGTACTGTGATCCAAGATCCATCCATATCTAACAATAATTTGTGAAAATTGGATATTATGGCTCAATATCAATTAGCTTGCGTTAAATTTAAGATAATCTTCAAAAAGACTGATAGTTCTCATCCGGAGAGGATAGATTGGATGGATTTATTGGATTGGGTGCAAAAGATTTTGAGGCTGAGTCCCAGAAAGGGAAAGGCAGTTAAAAATGGATTTCAGGGCTCAGGCACAAACCGGCAATCGTTGTCCATCATCAGAAAAATGAAACCAAAACATCTCAGTTCTTAGGAGAAAACTCTTGGTTCACTTAAGTTAATAATTCAAAAACCCAATCAAGAAAGAATAGAAATACTAGAATTCTCCGTTGTTATTGTATGCAAAGGTCGGGGCAGATAAATTAGCAGTTACACCAGTTCGGAATTTAACATTCATATAAGACTTATTTCCTTCAAAACAGGTCATCTAGAAACCCTGTCACCGTAAAGAACGACTTTTACCAGTAATTTTGGCATACACTATAGAATAGTTTGGTATACTCTGTTTCGCAGTGACCGTATGAACTAAATATTGGATGTTGGCGTTTGCGAAGGCCAACAGGGATTTCTGCAAGCTTCCTACAATCAGGACAAGGGCATTCATTCTATAGGGAGCAAAGTAAAGATTGGAAAACTTCGTAAAGTTAAAGTAATCTAAATTCCTGTGGCGAAGAGCAGAATATAAAACATCGATAATACGTTGATCAAAGCAGATCTAATGAAGATTCACTTCAATTATGCATCATTTAGTGCTGAAGAAATTGAAAATATCATTAAATCATGAAATAAGTCCTGGCCAAAGTTTTGTATTTAAAAATGTATAGGAAAACTACATCAAGATATATGTCGTATTCATTTATAAGGCAATGTAAAAGCTCACGTACGTATAATTCTCTCAACACGTGCATAAGGCTTGATGAGGTTTGGTCTCATTGTCAAACACCAATTTTTTTGAAAAAAAAAGGCCATGATTATTTGAAATATGCATAAAACTACGATTTAAGACAATTTGACTTAAATAAGGGTCAAAGAAAGTCTTGCTTCCTGCAAAACTTCTTTTGGCTTACATACCCATTTGAGGAAAAAATTATGTACCTGACTAATGCCCCAGATGCATGCAGGAGTTGACTCGTTAATGATTGCCTTCTATGCAATTGAATACCAAATGACTTAACTTGGATAGTTTTCGCGCGTTTAAAATTCTTATAAACGGCGATTCCGCTGCAAAAAAAATTGAAATCTGATGCAAAACCTTGATAATTAAAGTTTAAAAAACCATAAACTCTGTTATCAACCCGAAGGTCAGTTTAGTACGTGATGGTAAAGTTCACCCATTACTAAGCCCGACGGCGTGTGAATTATCAGGGTAGGGGGGCCAGTTCCTTTTCCTGTGCCGGTTGTGGTTTCCCAGGAAGAACCGGTACCCAAAAAATCACATAGCTTGGGTGCAGCTCTAGGTGCCCAGAGTGCCTTGCCCGGGAATCGAACCCGAGACCCTCCCGTCAGTAGTCCAACGCTCTAACCCCTGGACTGCCGCGACCCACGATAATTAAATAAAGTATTATAATTAACAAAAGTATTGATAATTTGATAAATAAAATATGGTAGTCGAAACCAAGAAACAACAATATTGCTCTTCACTCATAATTTTGATCTAACCCGAGCGGTTTGATCGAAATTATTGAACTAACTACAAAACAGGACGTCTGCTCTTCGAGAATCGAATTCCACCATGAACGATACTGAACTCTTACAGGATTGGATAGAATTTACGATATAGTTGACCTTCCAAGAGGAGTCAACCCCTGTGTTTAATCGATACTTAAAGACTTCAATATCAAACATTTTGCTGCTCGGTTTAATTGCTTTGAAACTACCGGCTTCACATAACCTTTAATAGCATAGGCAACGAGCACTCAGAAATAGATAAAAGAAAATACGACTCGTATGTTCAGAGCTACTCCAAACGAAGGCAAATTTCTACTGAAATCTCGAAGTGATCTTTCTTATCATTAATAATTATTTATCCTCCAATAGCATAAATACAAAGAGAAAAATTTGAATTAATTGCTCCATAGTCTCACAAATCGTATTTTAACTCCTTTTGTGCGTCAAGCTACCCATATTGAGGCAATTTTTTCATATTTATCTTATCTATTCCCCTCATCGCAAAATTCGGTTTTTTTGTTTCAACTCAAAATTTCCTCTTCAGCAGTTACATCCCGACGTATCTAAGAGTTATTTTCTACACCTGCACAATACCCTGCATGATGTTGCTTTGGAATTGTGGTAGGGGTTATAGTAAACCAGAGATCGTGCATAAAGGTATCGTGTGATTGTGTTGAGCAATCATATCGAGAGAAGGGGACGATCGATGGTTCAATAAATTCTACCACCACGGGCGGTTAGATTACAAAAGAGTACGCGTAACCCGATCTCGAGGAAAGGGCGGGAATACGCAGGCAACCGACGACGGAGGGATGGCCGACGGAACTGAAACTTGTGACTCTCCAAACGCCCCACTTACCCTTGAGGCCCGGTAGTGGGGGACCGGAGTCGCTCGCTCAGGGTGGAAGGCGCGTGTCGTGCACTTGCATGTCCGGTTCGCAAAACTGCGAGACTTGCTTTCCGCGTGGACAAAAACCTGCTCTCAGCTGTTGCCCGTCCTGGATTCCCCCTACTTCCTCCCGAAGGCATTTGATCAAGCGTTTCAGTACGAACTGACAATTCTGGTTTCCACTTTTAATTAAAACATTACCCTCCGTCTATAATACCCGCATGACAAGAATGCACTTTCTTCAGCCTCAGTGCAATCATCGTCATAGTGTAGCGAAACAAATTGATGGCGTTATAGTTCGTGATTTTCGATTATATCGTTGGGCACATAGAGAGAGTTTCGTTATCACCATGCAGAGAAAGAAAATTCACTCCCTGGAGGCCTAGTACTATATGGAGTCACAAAAATTATTTTTATGTTTTGGTTTCGTGAGAAATGGATCCCATGGATGACACCTCTGTTGTAAAAACTAATTTCCTGCTCGAATCAAAAACAATAGGCTGCGGGATTTGAGCAAAAAAATACATTTTCACTCAAAATTTATCGATCGCAATCCCTTGATAAATAATCTGGTATTCAGTTATACTATTACAGGAGAAAAATATTGATGTTAATTGGTCGAAAACTTCCACCGGGATAAAATTACTTCCATCGGTTCGTTTCTACTCACTTTTCCGAAAAGAGAAATTACTTTCGTGGGTTGAATACACTTTCTAAAGCTATCAAGTGGCATGGAAACCAGGGAAAATCACGATTCCCTCATATTCGCCCATAACAAGGGCGACCAACTACTAGAAATCATTTATGTTATTCCTCCAAACTGAATAGTTCACTTCCGCGTCATTTTAAACAACTTCCTTAGCTAATTGGGATATTATTATTGTTAAATTCACTAACTAGTCAGAAAACGATGCGATATAAAGTAATATTTTGTTTTATATAGTATTCATACTGCATGATCAATTTAAAGTGAGTCTTGTAGTGGGTCAAATAAGCCTTGATTCGAACATTATCAATTGTTTGTAGTCAGTTACTGTGAGTGTGTGGTCACGTATGACTTAGTATTGCACGTGATACGGTTAACCTTGGTGGCAGAGGCTAATGTCATGAAAATGTCAGGACAGGTCCGGGATACTGAACGACTTGTGCGTATATAGGGCAGTGTTAGATACTCACATGATTGTTCCTTCTATTGATGAACGATTTCATTATTTTCGTATTCCAAACCTTAACACAATTGACAATGGCATGTGCTTGGAGGAAAGAGCAGAGAAACGGGCACTCCCGTTATTCCTCAAATCGGATAATTGTACGGTCATATCATTGAAATAGAATGAGGCCCTCTTGCTAAGGACATTAAATCGAAAATTAAAATGTTCTTTGAACAATCCCTTTATTTCTATGACTAATCGTATTCCACATTCATGGGATGGTGACGTGGAAATCAACGGGAAAACAATGCTCTCTATCCCATCATTAAAAGACCTACAGGTTGCTGCTGGTCTCTTCCGGAATCGCCTTACGGTACTGGCATCAACCAGATATTTAAACTAGCGTGCATTCTCCCCGCTCACCATCCTTTTTTCTATAAAGCAGGCCATGGCATTCGCTCAGATTAAACTACTATCATAGATATGTTTTCAATATTCATCAAATGTAGATGCCATTATCACGCAGTCCATAATTGTTGACTTCAACTCTGCTATACGTGCTTCTTGTACATGGCCTGCTCAAAAGCTACATGGCCAACGTTTCATCCAAAGGAGATGGGAGAAAAGTTATCAATGAAAAAATAAAGCATTTCACAGTTATTTAGCCAATTCATATTTTTATCACATAAAGAATATGCGCTAGAAATTTATAACAAAAAGCTCACGTTGAATCATTCTTCGCTGAATGGCGAAACATGTGAAAATACGTTTACAGAAATAGAATATTCATTCATTGGTTTAATTGGGCAAGATTGAGACTTATAGTCCCTTCTTCCACCTAACCCTTACACATTATATTGAAGACAACTATATACACCCAACATTGTTGTAGTCTTGAGTAAATGTTACCAAAACCTAGTCGACAGCTTTCATTCGGTACCATAGATTAATTAAAATTAGCAATTTTCCACAAGATTTTTGTGGAAAAATGCTAATTTTAATTAATCATGTTATTCCACCATTCCATCCCGCCTGAAACGTCTCTTTTTATTCTGTACCATAGATATTTCTATTTCTGTGAAGCATATTTCAAGAATCATGCTCACGAATGTAAATGATGTCACAGATCCAAAAAAGAAATAACTGTTCCGACATAAGCTCTACATTCACAACACCAGAGAAGAGATTTGAGGAAAGGTGATTTTTTTTTCAAAAATCAGATTTTTCTCGGGGCGGATGGAGAATACATCCAAGTATTTATCGCCCCAGGACTCCTTCGTGCGGACCCCCTTCTCTCTCGACTCTCTCCCAGTTCGTTCATAGACCTTCACCCCCCCCCCCCCGTTCCTCCACATCGCTCCCTCCCACGCCACAATCCGGGCATTCTTCAACCGGCGAACCGAACTTCCGCCGTACTGCGCGTTCCCGTGATGTGGCCTCAAGTTCACGGTCATAGAGTCATCAAGGTCTTCCTAGAACAACCTACCTTGGGCGGAAACGCTACGCTTGCTTCTCGGCGAGCGATAACATTGATGTCCAACGAAATGGGAGTTTTGCCCGAGAGACTGCAACGCTTGCGCCGAAGATTGGCGAAAGTGGCATTGGCGTGCATTGCGGCGAAAGGGTAGCAAGGGTTGAATGGATAATGACACAAACAGCAGATCAGCTAAATGCTTATGAATTATAATAATCAAAAGACGTCGCACATGTTTCCATCGCTCCAAATATTATAACAAACTGTATAATGGGACGTTAAATTCGGGTAATTAGGGGGAATCTCCAGTATTTACGCTAATAGAAGATACCACTAACTCACCATAAAGTTAGATAAATTCTCAAGTAATAGTATTCCTTCCAAATGTACTGATGATTAACTTCGATTCTTATTTAGACATAGGGATCTCAACAAATTAAAGCTATATTTCGTCACAGTCAAACATACTCACTGATGACCGTCACGGTCGAGCCGAAATTAATGTCTGAGTTTTTTGATACGTAAACATTGGATTGAAACTACGTTGCAATTATATTGATATACTACCATATTGACTACAATCTTGACACAGTGGAAGGGTTTGTGCCAGTTAGCCATCACCCAAGCCAGTTAGGTCGAAAGAATAGAAACCAGACGAAAGATAGTCCCCGCAGCGTCTGTTCTTCGGTGATGCGGCTGCAAACGTGTCTGACCCCAGTGATATGATAGTGCCACATTAAAACACTATTGTGTAAGGTGATGAAACCGCCTCAATTTTTTATTCCAAATAATGAATATATTCCGGTATTTAAGTAATTCTAAAGTAGATTCCACGTAATTTCCATACTAATTGAATTACAATGCAACAATTTCAGAAAGTAAAAATCATTCGCCTTGACCGGGATTGATTTTTACACTCTGAAATTGTTGCATTAAAATGCATATTAGCGGATGACTCCGGTTACAGTTACGGTTGCGGTATCTCCCGCAATTTCTTGGAATTTGCTAATTGTAGTACTTCAACGGACACAATTATAGAAATGAGTACAAAGTCAAATGTAAAATTTCAGTGTAAGTTTAGAATGGGTAGCCTTATTGGCTAAAACACTCTGCCTGATATCGAGGCATCCGGGTTCGAATCCAGGACAAATCCCGGGCTGATTGATTTATTAATGTTTGTTACACTTTGCAATTGTTGCATTCGAATGCATATTCGCGGATGACCCCGTTAAAGTAACTTTCGATGAATCTCCAGCTATTATTTGAATTTGTATGAGATAAACACCTTCGTGTTTAAATTTTGGCTTCACACTCGTGTGCTTCGGCGCAGTACATACGACTACGAATATTCATGCACTGTATTTCGTTATAACATCTTCCCCCTTTAGATTGCCTAAAATTTCAGAGTTTAAGAGATGACCACGGTAGCTTGATTGGCTAAAGCACTCGGCTGGAGATCATGGGATTCATGTTCGAATCCCGGTCCAAGCGAATGATTTTTACTCTTTGTTGAATTGTTGAATAGTAACTACAGGACTTGACCCACTCGGCCGTGTGTCGTCCTCGGCATCAACAGAGGTAAGACTTCCGCAGTCGTCATCACACGAAATCCTTGCAAAGCGGATTCGACAGCAGCAGCGAAGAAGGCACAGAAGAGCACCGAACCAAATAGAATTGGGACTTGGAATGAAGGGAGGTAGAAATTATACGGAATTGAAGAACAATTTAGTGCAGTGTGGGGTGTCATGCTGTCTAGTTAGACGAAGCTAAGAGAAATAGCGATGTTCTGTCTTTATTCCTCCAAAGTCTACCATAAAATGCTGAAAACGAGTTAATGTATTCATGTAAATACATTAGTTTAATGATACTTGGCTATCAGGATCATTGGCATCATAGTGCTATGAATTCCATAATGTACAATGAAAAAAGAGTAGCCAATAGATAATAAATGTATTACAAGATATTCACATCTTTTTGCCCACTTGCACACCTATCTAAAATATATTTTTTAACAATTCCCACGTAATAGTCGGGTAGGGATAGTGGAAGTTCCGCTCGTCTGGTCATATAAAGTTCAAGGTTTTTAACTACAGATTTGATCCTGATTGCTCTCTAAGTGTAGACAGCGTGGAGAGGATCAAAATAATTATCTGAACCCAGTCAACACGAGCATCCAGAAGTACACAGGAAACTGAAAAAGAACGTGGTATTCGTTCGTGCCAGAGCGTCCGTTGCGGGAAAAAACAGTCGGACGGAAAAGGGTAAATGAATAAAATCGAAGTATTTTACGATGTGCGAACAGCTGAGCATTCCGATATACTGTCAATGCATGAAGAAGTCGTGTCAGAGAACTAAAACGGATTTTTGCTCAAATTTCCACGAATGATGGGAGCTTTCGCCACGCATACTAATTAAAACGTTTGTTAATATTTTATGCAGATGAAACTGTGAACAACTAATTCTCTGAACCAGGTGGACATTTGCCGCGTGGAGCAAACACACGAGCAAGCAATACTTAAAAAGTCTGTAAACAAACTTTGAGGTTCACCTTCATCTACTCGTATATCCCAATATTGACCACACTTAACTGTTTTCAATTTCTGCATCTAATGCAAAGAAGATCGAAACTCACTGATTTCAAATTCTAATTAGTTGAGGTAATTGTACCCACCTGACAATTAAGGTGCACGGCATTAAAGGCTAGAGAATTCCGAAAAAAGTTGACCAACATGAATACAAAAAAGTAGCTCTCATCCATCTAATTTTAGAGTTCCAGATTTTATCAATTAACTCTAATTTGTAACGGCTGAGAGATAATATGGAGGGCATTATGTCAGAAGGGTGCGCACACCAAAATAGAGATTTTAAAGAATGAAATTGAGTTTTACCATGTGTCAATTTTTCTGATATTTAAACAAAAAACTTAAGAATACCAGAAAAGCTTATGCTTATAGATCCATCGAGGCCTAAGTACGACTGCCACAACATCACGGAAAACATATATACCAAAGGTCAATTATGAAATTGATATTGTAACACAAACCATTCTGGCATGATGCTCTACATTTGTTATCCATTTCAAGATATGTCTTTAAAAGACTGCTCACCATAAATCTACAATTTAATTTAAAACACAGGGCATTCTGTTAAAAAAATGAATTTTCATTTTTTGAAGTGACCGAAAAACCTTTTCCATGATGAAATATTAGAGACTTCATTCTTGAAATATTATGTAAACGAAGTTAAACCACGAAATATTATTTTGATCATAGTAAAATCTTTTGAATAATGCCTTGAAAAAAATATAAAGGGCTTAGATTCCCAATTGGATTAGGGAAAAGGTTGTTAGAATGATTATAGGACGTGGAGCATTTCATTATGTTTCGCAGAAAAGAAGAGGTGGCATCTCAATAGACAACTTGCAATATCATTGTTGAAACAAATGATCTTGGACGTAATATCCACGTACCGTGGATGATATTCAAGTCAAAGGTACGCAAGAATTTGATTATATTACGCGAACTGAAAAAATAATGCATTCATGTTATCATCGATACAAGACTCAGAAAAACATTGTTACAAAATAAGAGCAATGAAAATTCTTCTCCATATTACCTATTTTTTTAAGATTCCGAAGGTTTAATTGTGTCATCCTATGCTATGGTGCCGCAAGGCACATGAAAAACTAGCAATGAATTACACATAAGCGTGTTTCTTGCTGCATGCAGATTAACATTTCCTTCAGTCGTCAAGGAACTTGCTGGACAAGAACTGTGTGGAAGGGATTGGTGAGGTCACCGTTGATATCACCAATATCTCAATCCGAGGCCAAAGGTTCGAATTGGATAGAGTGAGGTGGATCCCTTTTGAAAAACCATTATCCATCGAAGAAGTAATAAAGCGGTTGTTAGCGAAGTTTAAATAGCTGAAAACAAAAACATAAGCTTTAATTTTAGTACCAATTTGCCTTCCTTCTGTATTTGCTACGCTGACTTAACTAAACCTTAGAGCAGTTGAAAGAGATACATAAGCCCATAAATGTATAAATCAAACATGATATGATAGCATTTTAGTTTAGTGAGTTTGATTATTCGATTTTGATGGCATTATTTTGCCTATTTTTTTATTTCTTCGAACAGAATGAACGAATGAATTAAAAATTGGCAATTTTCCATAAAATAATTTTTCTATACAAATTTTTGGTGTAAAATTGCCAATTTTTAATTAATCATGATATCCCACCATATCACATCTGAAACGTCTCTTTTTATAGAATGAACGAAGACTGCAAGTGAGGAGATTTTTCTAAAACCGCGTTGACTTGCGTGAAGAATTCTCATCCTTGCCACATTTACTCATTGACTCCCGGTTTGTTCTTGTTACAAATCTAACGTTTTTACATATCAATTTCTAGTAACAACGAGATGTTCACCTCGGGCGATTTTCCCCTGCCGTTTTGTCTCCGCGATTTAATTTTTTCGCATTCGAGAACTCCTCCTCCCTTCTGGAAATTGCTTCTTGACGCAGTTCGTTGTTTCACTTCCGTTTGAGCGAGGAACAGCACGCATCACACTTCCACACGCCAATAAAAATCTTCCATTCGTGTATGAATATACTTAGCGGGAAACCTCGGCTCGAGGCGTTCTCAGAATGAGGGAAGAGATAATGTCGTGTGGAGTGATGAGTAGAGAATAAACATAGCATCAGGAGGAGAGCGGATGAGGGGGCGAAGGGTGAACACGGAAACCAGTCGCTTCAAATCAGCAGTGAATGCAGTTGAAACTAGCTAACCGCACATTCAAAAACATGCCGCAAATCGTCCCCACTCTGCAGGCGTACGAGGAACAAACATCCGCCGTCCTGCACACATTCGAAGAGTTCACCCATCATCCATTATCTCACCATTCTTCTATCACTTTCTATTTGATTAGATCTAGAAAAGGTAATAGAGGCTTGTCATACACAATTGTTGACGTGCTTGCGCTCTTAAATGTGTGCCGATAAATTCGAAGAATTCATTTTTTTCAAATGGTAATCGGAATTTCTCGAGTATCTGAGGAATTATATCTACCATGCATACCTGCTTACTAATCTGGTCAAATGATCATTTAATGACAATCCCTATTCGTTTCTTAGAGAGAATAAAACGGTTCAAGCAAATTGATATAGGATCTTTAGCATTTCCATCGGCATGTTACAATTTTATTTATTTAAAGATTTTATTGGACTGAGATTGAGGCGTTGCAGTCCCTTCTTCCACCTAACCTCTAACAATTACATTAAGGTTACAAACATCCACGCCCTAGGTGGAGGTAATTAAACACACCTAGGCGGTAATCGGGTCCGCGACCCTTGGGTTGGTAGTATAGGATGCTACCCCGCCGCCACCGGGGCCGGCAATCGTACACACATATGGAATATCTGGCGATTTATCAATTTAGAGAAAATAATTTGTCAAGTTCGTAGTGTATTTTAATAATTCCACGCCATGTTTAGATCAGAAGATTGGACACCCAGTTGAACTTATGAAACAGGGGAACAGATTGGTGGTGTTTAACTGCTAGGCTCGATCTGGAGATATGCGCGAAAGATAGCAAGTGCAGAGACAATCGAATGGCGTCATTATGCGTGAATACCTGGACTAAAGCAATCTATATTCGCATAAAATTATGATGTCGGGAAACTTTTTCTACAAAACAGGGATGAAGGAAGAGAATTTCGAGAAACCCGAATTTTCATTGCATATACATGTATTTAAGACTTTTTGGGACGAAGTTGCAGAGTAGTTGGAATTCAATCGTAAATTACGACTTTGGAAATTTAAAAAAAAAATTGAAAATCGTCTGGTTTCGTACCAGTGTTAAAAGGCCCAACGGAACTGAAACTTGTGAATCGCGAAACGCCCCAGTTACCCATAAAGACTGACAGTGCGGAGTCGATCGCCCCCAAGGGAAAGAGGCACGTGTGCCGCGCACTTAATACGTCCGACTCGCGAAACGGCGAGACTCTCGCTTCCCATGTGGAACAAAAACCAGCTCTCAGCTGTTGCCCGACCTTGTGCTCCGCTTTAACCTAATGAGAATACGATTTGGCGTCTTAGTACGTACCAACATTTCTGTTACACACTAATTAAAACCTTGCCGCCTATCTAGCACCGCTTGACAAGAATACACTTTACAAGAATTCAGCATCCTTCGATTACCGTCATAGCGATGATAGCTTCGGGGGAGGCTCAAGAATTGTTGTAGGTATTATCACGAACGAGCAGTGAGTTTCGCTATCACTCGCTAATGAAAGGAGAATACATTATTGAAATTGGTGTCAGTTAAACTGGTGTCCAATGTCGTAGTAATTCTGTTGTATTTAATATGAATATGGGAACAAAGGCAATAATTTGCGAAATTCAAGACAAATCCTCATTTGCAATCGGAATGCCTAAATGAAAAATTTCTCTGACACACGCCCTGACCTACTCTTAAAATGACATTACAATGGAACAGTCTTCAATTTACGTTTGTTTTAACAAAATGAAGTGAGTCAGTTACTCGGGCAGCCAATGAGGGCGACTGAATGATATATAACTTATATTCACTCGTGCTAATTGGCGTCACATATTTCTTCCTTCATTTTCTTTCGAGTGTCATTGTAACAAGAAAATAACTCCTCAAAGAAGAACACCCTATTACTGAAATCATTTACTGTTCTTTCTAACAGTATGTGGAAATCCCAAGCATCAGATTTTCAAAATGTCTGCTATTCAAATGCTGCAGATAGGTACGAAGAGGAAATAATGTTGATTTTGGTAGAGAGACATCTCAGCATGATATTTTACTAAATACCACACATTAAGTTATTCGACGTTTGTGACTGTTATAAGATATTTTAAATCCTCTTCTTGATTTCTAAAACCAATTGTTTGTGAAGGTTTTGAACTATTCACATCGGAATTATATTACAAATAGTAGTTTTATTAAGGAAGGCGACCGGTATCTAAGATCATTTGGGGCATTAGGGATTGGTGAATAATATGGTAAAGTTAGGATGAGCAGGGAATGGAGAAAGGGTGCAGAGAAACCCGGCGTCGGCATTACTTAACTACTTTTTAAAGTAATCATCGCTAAACGAAAATGTGTTCATCATATGTTTTTCACGCGGAAATTACTAAGGGGCAATAGATGTTTGTCTTAATGTCTTTTTGTCCTCCTAGGAAACTCTTTCTGTCCCTCACCCTAGAAATAAACGGTGAGCCACGCTCTATTTATCGTAAATACGTTAAGTAAATGCTAGGAGGTGTGTCAAGGAGATTGAATTTCTACAATGTCACCTCTTTGCAGTAATTTTGGTCGATGCAAATTGCATCTGGAACGAACAATGAGCGAGGGTGGTTAATAAATTGGTTTTTGAACCATTAAATGAATTCTGTGTGTACACTTTTACATGGATATCACTTTTCTTTGATGCGCGGAATACTTTCGGAAACAAAAGAAACACGATAAAAACAGAGTAAACATGTTCTTTTATTCTGATGAAGACGAAAGGCGCGGGCTTAGTGGCAAAAGAATTAGTTCGAAGAATAGGTGGAACAGGAGGACACAAAAGAGGAAAACTACATTGACATACTCCGGGGTACAACCGTTAATGAAGGCCATAAAGAAAGGAATTGTGGACTGGGAAGGACTAAAGCGGGAGGCCAAGGCCTAATATGAAGAAAGAGTGAAAGAAGACGCTAACGGTCCAAATTAATGAAGGAACGAAAAGAGGACAAATCGTAAAGAGAGCTGACAAATAAAAACAACACTGACATTGTTTCCTGCAGAAGATAATAAAAATGTTCCTTAATTGTACACAACACATGAAATTATATATGTTGAAATAGCATTTGATTTTAGGTCATCAGCCATCAAGTTGACGCTAATTAGTGACATGACACATTACAATGGATTCACAGCTTGTTGCCCTAAATCAGCTACAGTGTTGTAGTTATATCGTGAGCCGAAAAAATCACATATATTTCGTGAAGATGCTGTAGTTTGTTTAAATTCATGACCTTGCGGTCGGCCGACGACTACTCCCAACCGTATTCAGCTCAATACGTAACAGCTTGCATGTACGATGCGATATTTATTGATAATAATAATGAGCACCATTTTAAGGATAATCTACCTTGAATCACAACACACCAAAAGAAAACCTTTATTATTGTAAATGGGACGAATTCTGTTAATTCGTTAACCTAATTCGTCTAAGTTCGAATGCACATTTGTTGTGAGCTATCGTAGAAGGGTGGCGTGACAAACAAGTAAGGAATCTCCGGAGATCTGTTTGTCCATTGAAACGACCGACGCAGTGAAAACTATTAGAATGCAATACTCGCAGTCTACACCCCACGAAAGTCTTCGAAAGAATTGGTTACTGACCGAAGACCCAAACTCAAATACTGGGGATTCCGGGTACCCTCAACTTCATTCAACTTGATACTTTTTTGTACCTAATTTACCTTGGTGACCAATGTTGGAAAGAGGTCCAGTGATATGAGAGAGTTGATTTATTTACGTGTTAATTTCGCGCCCCATAGGGCTCAGTCCGATCTCTCCCCTCATAAATCAAACCAAATTTAAGATTGATTACCGTGGTATCTAGCATAAGGGTCACAATTGAAGTCATTATTCCCTTTGATTATCCCGCTCCACCATGAAACATCCAAATGTTACTCCCCTCCCGTTTCCTCTAATTTTCTCCATTCCCTCGCCCAGTTCTCCTTCGCGCCATCCCATCGCCTGGCACAAAATACGCGCAGGTTTGTCCGAGGTTGTCCACTACATACCAGAGGGAAACAGACAGGCAGGCGTGGCTTGTTGCAGATCAAAACGTCGATAGTCCACCAACACCTTTCACTGACACCAGCGTAATCTCCGCATTGCTTGGCCGTGACGGGAAAAACGTGTTTGTGGGTGAATTCCGGAGACTTTTGCGAAGAATTTGACTGACCAATGGATTATCGTGTTGTCAACACGCCAATTTCCAGATCTGGTATTCCAGACGGATGTGCATCGCCACCAAACAATGAGGTATGTGAGTACCCTCCGGGGACATCAAGTGTTTCTTCACTTTTTACATGTAGTACCATTTACTATGTTCTTAAAAGTTCAAGTACCACCATTAACTAAAAAGGAAGGAAAATCATATCAAATTAAATGGCGAAAAACTTTATCACGCTTAAATCAGAATGCATATTAGGTTATATCATATTAGGAACCTCAAAGTCCATGCAGCTACCATTGGGTGTTAGGATCTTTTAATGTTTTGAAATCTTTGACCTCTTTGTCGCAAATCACAAAAGAACACCTCACGTAACACTCACTGATGGTAAGCGAACCTCCGGTTAAAAAGCACTGATATAAATCATTCCCAATTCCAGAAAACATGACTGTTAACTAGGTTCATTCCTTTACAGCACAATATGGAAATCTACGCTGTATTAGATTCATTCCAAAGAGATAAGATGTCTTCTTTAAAAAAATCAGGACAATCAGCTAAAATACACATCAACTTAATAAAAGATGCACGGCTACATGAGGCGACACGACTTATTTGAATGTTTCCTATGACAGCATTCCGACCGAGCGGGTACGTATTTAACTTTAGGAACAAGGACTATCTTGCCTCTTCCTCACATTTAAGTGGAGAGGTGAAGAGCACCCAAGGAGGCCTTCAACTCTTGGGTGTCGTATTCCCTAAAGGGAATACGAAGGATACGCTACTTTGCCGCCTACACCTCTCCTGATAAAATTATTGGATATTTTCCTGCGATCACGAAATGTCACCAGTACTTCCCGATCATGTCAAAACCGGCGACTATGTGACAGTTTTCTCAAAGTTTAGAAGAAGAAGGACAATTCTCTTGTCGTAAAATGAGCATTTGTAAGTAATCGAACGCAAAAACACACTCGTGACACTACACAGATTTTTGTCGGGTCGACGAAAAACCAGAGAGACGGTTCCATTGACACGGAGATATTTCCCGTTGACTGAATTAGTGGCAGCTCAAGCCCGTCAACAACCCCGTGCGTGAATTTCTATTCTCTTGTCTCACTAGAATCATATTTTCCCACACCTCTTTGAAAGGTAACTAGTGGTATTCGTGCATGCACTCAGAAGCACGAGAAAAGGTTGCCGTCAGGACGTAAGCCCCACTGCCTGGAGGAATTTCTAGGTGGTGTGATTTCCGAGTGCGTCTCGATTGGAACAAAATAAAAGAATTTATACTCTGTATTGGGTGAATTAAAAATAAAGAAAAAGTGAGATATTTTCCTCGGACTTAATCAGACATGTCATAACAATCATAGTGGTCGTCCATAAATTTCTTATCGAGAGTTGCAAACGCTTTGCCCCACTGAACCCCGAGTTCTAACGGTATAATTACTCTTGGCGGAAAGCCACACCCTAGGCTAAATTTAACAGACGAAAAGTTTTTGCCCATTTGAATCCAACGACCTTGATAACAGCCGATATGAATGAACTTGACGCACAAATGCCCTCCTTAGTTATGGCTGAGAAACGTCCAACCACCGAAACAGTTCTAATCACATGCATTTTGGTTCAGCATTTAGAGCATCAAAAAACAAAATGTGGCCTCGCGTTGCGTCACGCCGATTAGCATTCGCATAGCAACAAAAAAAACGGCGCGGGCACAAACCGCTGCGTGACGAAATGAAGACCCCAGTCACGCTGAGTAACCTACCCCCGATGCGCTCATGTGCTTCGGTTTCATAATAATTTCAACGTGTCTTAGATCACAAATTTTGGGCTCGACCGACCCGGACATTTTTCCCGTTGCAAGATAGCTGTTCGGCCGGCTGGAACTCTCCTGGGTCATCCAGAACACGCTATCTCTATTGCACTGCTGACTAGGAAGGCAGAGAGAGAGAGAGAAAGAAAGAGAACAGCATAGGGGAGCGCATAGGGAGAGTGAGAGGTCGAAGTTAATCGGGGGGCCGGAGCGCAGACTCTCTTAACCACGGCAGACAGTTTTATCCTGCCACGGGAGAACACATAATCCCTTTCAAAGCCCCCCATTCCCCCGACCTCTACTTCTCCCCTTCTTGTGTCGTCATCAGGTGAACTCCTTATCACCGCGAATGAGAAAACGCAGTCGCCTGAGGAGAGGAAGATACGGGGTGGGGAGGACGTGAGGAGTGGGCGGGTTTGGGTCAGAAGCGGCAGCGACGTGAGAGGTGTGAGACAAGCTGTTGCTGCTCCCGCGGTTGCACTTCCCCTCCGCCCCCGCACGGCGGCGGTGGCGGTCCGACCCCGTCCCTCCAACCCCTAGTCCCTCCCCCGTCCTCACACTCGCCCTCCGCCATCACACAGACAGTTCTCTCTACCCCGCGAGCCCCGGGCCGGTCGGATGCTTTTCCCTGTTTGCTGAGTCTCCTCGTCACGGGAGACACACTTTGCCCCCGTCCGCGTCTGGGCACACGCTCACCACATCCCTCGCCATCTCCCTGCTCCTTCCCCCTTCCTCCCTTCCTCCACCCTCCCCCCTTCCATTCCACTCCCTCCTCTCGGGATTTTTTAGTCATTCCTTTCCCTCGCAGATAAATGTGGCGTGTCATGCCTCATGACTTCGGCGTGTCTATCTGTATGCGATCTTCGATTTCTCTTGGAGTGAACGAGATGGAGGCGTGTAAATTTGACATGACAATTCAAGCCAGGAACTTCGAAATTTTAAAATAAGGGAGGTGCGAGAGAGTAACCCTGAGATGAAAGATTCGGTTCCAGGAAAGATGATTTCTTGCCCTATGAGCAAAAAGTGTGTGTCGGTGAGGGAGAGGTGCGTAGTTCGCCTTTACGCTCACTATTCTATTGATACTATACGAGTATTATCTGACCATGGTACTATTTCCGTATTGGCACGCTACAGATAGCAAAAGGGAGCCTATTTTTAATTATCGTATTCCATCCTTAGCCTTGATAGCCATTAATTTAAGCTTGAATGTGAATTATTAGTCATAGATACGAATCAACGACGAGTGACTCAGATGTTTTCTCAAGAAGCACATTATCCTGGTGCGAAAGTGTTTGAATGCTGGTCGGTGGTTCAGGGTTCGATTTCCCGAACTTGGAACATCCTCAGCTTCATGCGGACTGTGACTTTTCAGGCTCTAGATTTTCATGGGTAACCGGAAGCGCATAGATAAACCAACTACTATCCTGAAACGTATCCGTGCGATTTTAAATATCCAATGGTAATTACAGTATTCCACATTCAATAGTATTCAAGATAAGAGGAATATCAAGATAATGATGATGAATCTCTGAACAATGTTATATTTATGGATTTTATATATTATGGACGCTAGTAAGTTTTTGGACGAAATGTAGCTAGAAATTTTCATTTTGTTTCTAATGGTGTAGCTGCTGAATTTTTGGACGAGCAGCTGAAAAGTGAACAGCTATAAATTTTTTTTGCAATTTTCCCAGCTCTTCTGGTTTTTATAAAATTATTTAAGGATGGTAGTAGCATTTGGGAGTGTTTGTCTCAACGACAGATGTCATAACAGAGCAAAGCTCCATGCACGTAAGAAAAAGGTCATCTGACGACATAACTTATATGCCCATGGTAGGATTCCGATGAGGCCGTCCAGACAATTCATGTTAAGTTCAGAGCCCTGTAGCTATCGGGAGGTTAGGGGATCGTTCCGCCCTGGAATTAAGAGTTTTTGGCTCGAGAGCAGTTGCGTGCGGAGTTTCAGATTTGATCTTCAAAAATGGCATGAAAAACAGGGCACCGAATACAAAGGGCATTCATAACTGACACGAGCAATGGAATCTTTTCAAGGTCACGATTCCGAACGGCAATTTTTCTGAGATGAATTAACTTAAAATTCTGAAAAAAAAAAGATGTAGGGCTTGGCAATGCATTATTCTTCCAATCACCAAAAATTCGTGTCATGTAGTTCCCGAAAACGTGAGGACAACGTGTAGCAGATAAACAGACAAGTTGGGACCATCACACGCCACAGCGGTGGCTTTCAGGGTACCATGTAGATGTAAATAAAGATGCCGCGTTGCCACTGAAGCTGAGATTATTTATAGGATATGTTGGAATGCAGTATTTACAGTGGAAAAATCGCAGGAAGGACATACCGAAAACCGAATATAAAAAATGTTTCGAGGATTGGATCAAGCGCTGGCATAAGTGTGTTGCAGTCGATGGGGATTACTTTGAAGGGGACAATATAGATTTAGATGAATAAACTTGTATTTTTAATTTTCTGAATAAATTCCGGGAACTTTTTGATCAAGGTAGTATTTCTAGGCGGGAGATAATCATTACCGTTAGAACGCACAATGCCATTGATTTTCTCGCTGCTACTACCACTAATTGATTCTCTTTGATTTCGTGTTTCCATCACATCCATCGATGAAGACTCCGCCAAATGTTAGCAAATTGATGATCTAGAAAATATGGTATATTCAAGCACCACTATAGCCATACCAATAGGTAACCAGCCAAGTTTCCTTAAAACAATTAATTGTGAAATTTAGATAATTTATTTTATTTGTCTACCTAACCTTAGATCCCTGAACACTTAAAGCAGTTTTTTTTTCACTTCGCCAACTCCGAAAGAGAAAGTCGTAAAGTATATCAATGCAGGAATATACTGGCTATTAATGTTTCACACTAAATGTTTTTCTCACATGACTTCTTATAGGTTACAATCATGATTCAATAGGTAGAAAAATATTTCCCTAAGGCTTTCACAGCTTTCACATATCAACTTGTATGAGGATCCGGTCGATGGGGTGAAATTAACAGACCCATGATGAATCTAGGTGATTACGTACTTCCTTACGTGGCTTTTGGGTGTTTACTCGAGAAATATACTCCGTCGATTAGATGAAAAAACCTGTTGTAAAGCAGTAGAAGGCAATATTAATGGTACGTCGGAATAAGAAAGCATAATGCCTACCTACACCTTCTTGGGGGGCATCGCAGTGTTCAAGGTGGAACCTGATAAGCAAGTACACTTTGCTGAGTGCCGTGATCATCTCTTCACGCTTAGGTGCATGGGAGATGGGAACGATAAAATTGCAATCATGTGAATCACTGGGAATCGCCGAGATTCGGGAGTTTCGCACCTCATCTGATCGAGAATCACACCAAGCGGATACGGAGAGATGGAACACCAGATCCCTACACGGACTGATCCGCGAAAGGTTCTCAAATTATCTCACAAAAACCAATATCAGAGTTATGATTGCTTCGGATTTACTCGTGACATTTAAAGGAGGAAGTGAAAGACTTCTTTTCTTCTCCCTCAATCTCCCCTCATCAATGTGGCATGGCTGACATGATGGAATATTCCAAGTTAACGATTTTGTGTGCAACGCGACGGAGTTTTGGCGGCACCTCAGGTCCACAAACTCCATATTTCGTTACAATTTTTGGATTCTAAGTCGTCTCGATGAGAATAAATAAGAGGATGTATGTCTCCAGGTTCCAGTGAAGTTGTGAAGTTCGTCCGGTCGAATGCATAAAATAAATGACAATTTGTGAATACGAAACTCGTGGAGTCCATGACGAAATTGTGGTGGTGGAGGGCAATTTCACCCCAAGTTAAGGGCACATTAAGGGATTCATTCGTTTGTTTGCCCCCCGCACAGCTGTTTTTAGAGTAACATTTAAATCGAATCGAATTTCTCGACCGCGAATAATTTTTGTGAAATCTAGAAAGTTTTCATTTTGTTTTACAAGATAAGATTTCAAAAATTTGAGCATAGAACCGCTGAACCTGTTCTCTTTTTGAAGGGATAGTTGTTTGCGGTCTTTGAAGTAAGTACTGCTTTATTTTTTTTTTAAATACTTGTAGGTTGAAATTCGTCTCAATGCTTAATTATTGAATTGCCTCATACATTTTCAATTTTAAATTGGGAGATAGTTTCTAAAGAAAGAAGGATCAAAAACTGGGTCGGAGGTTACGAAAATGAAGGGGGAATAATTGGTATAAGGTAAATCAGGAAAACCAGATCAGCAAGGCTACATCTGAAAGGGGAATGATACGCTATCGACCCAGATTACCGTTATAGGGTGGTTTAAAAAGTCATTCGGGCTATTGCGTTTGACTTTGTGTAGTGGAGGAGCGTTTACGGTAAAAATAAAAGACCTAGGGTTGGCAATGAAGAGGGTATGAAAAATATGCATTGAACAATCGGTTAATAGATAAGAGCGAAAGAAATGTGGTACGAAGGGTTAGTGATGTTCAGAAGACGGAAGAGAGTGGAATCACTAAACAGATATAATATAATAGTAAATGTATTCGTAAGTAATAATAAATATACTCAGGGAACAATTCCCATCAGAAAAAAGTGCAAGATGGGATATGCATACAGTTGTGATCGTCCGCATGTGTGCAAAGTTAAGTTCACACTGTCCTGGTCGAACACACTCTAGACAATTATAGCAATTAAATAAGAGAGAAAATATAGTCGATAGAGAAAATAATAATCTGAATAAAGTCTAATTGAAAGCGCAATGGGATAAACATTCGTATTATTGATGAAATAATTTTAATTAAATGACAGATTTACTCTAGTATTTTTTTAAAAAAGAGAATGTAAGCTACGTATATCATGGTTGCACTAAAAGTATACATTAATATATCTTGAAAAAATTCACAACTAATGTTTCATTGGGGTTGTTACGTAGCAAGTAGTTACAGTTTTACCTGTAATATGCGAGATAAGAATGACTGATTTCAGAGGAAGGATGGGTAAAAATTTGAACGAAGAGACTCTCACATCCAAGAATATTAGAAATCTCAGGAACAGAAGCATGTACGTAGGAAACAGTATATTATTGTAACAGAGGAAGAAGAAGGAAAAGAGCAATATGGAGGAATACGGTTTAACGGAGTAAGTTTGTTGAAATATCTTAAAATCTGATTCAGTTTTACTTTGTGTATCCCGACAGTGAGCGGCGTGAAGGGCATGTGGTAAATATGTCAGCCGCTCAGGCGAATACGAGTGATACTCGTATGTGAGTGCCCACGTCGTATCTTCGCGTCAATTTACACGCTGTCGTCTGATTCTATTCGAACGATCGATCATGTTATGCGATACGGGAACAGATGCGCTTAGTATAAATCAATTTCCTTCCAAAGTACAACTAAGGGAATATATAAATTTGCTTTAAAAAATGATCTCCGAACCAAAAATACGCGGGAATTTTAGGTACCGTTGTAGGTAGGACATAATGGTATTCATGCAGGACGGATACCATAAATCCAACCTTATTCGGACGACCTGCCACATTCAAAAACCAAAGTGTGCCTCATATATAGTATGCATGTATATATGATAAAATTATAAAGTAAACTCCCGAGCATATTCTGAAATAAGAACTCATGCGTCTCACATCCGTTTCACAAATTCAAATGGCAGTGGCGGTTCGATAATCCTATAGCGCTATGACTTAGGGTAACTCGGGATCTGAGGTGAGTCCCTTTGGGAAATTGGTGGAGATATTTCCTTAGGGATTTGGAAAGGCCCAATTAGATTGTAACTACCCAAGATTAGCTGTCATGATGATGCATTGCTCTTATTGGGGCCTGTCTCGTGCCATTGGGGCTGTTGAGTGAGCGTTCCCCGACCCGTCACGTGCACCGCAGGTGCCGGGTACTGATATTTGAGTGTAATTACCCTGCATAGCAATAAATAATGTATTTTTTGTCCCACACCCGAAACAATATATACCGTCTCAAAAATTTGGCTCGCCAAACAAAATAAATAATAAATGAATGAACAAAAAAGAAAATAACTCATTTTTTATATATTTCGGTGATCCTTGCTACATGTATGAGTTTGAAAGGAATGGCTGACGGGATGAGAATGGAAGGAAAAGATGGGGTGGACTAAAATGTAATATCATTTCCTCCCTTTCCACAACAGTCACAGCATCCAAATAAAAATAATTGAGAAGTTATTAGTAAAGCTATTTATAAATCCTACCAACTTCCCCGAGTAAGTATTGCTCATTTTCAATATCACCCTCTTGCTCCTTCACAATCCGTTCAGCCATCACTCACCCCCTCTCTACATCCTTCTCTTCCCACTTTCGCTCCAAATTTCGCCTCTACTACTTCCTCATTCATCCCGTCAGTCACTCCCCCTCACGCTGATGAAGGTGCTGGGACCAACGAAACAGATAATGAGATAATTTCTTTTGTGAGTTTCATATTCATGTTTACATGTTTGAAGTGTCACATTACTTTGAGGATACACACTTCGCCATTTTAGTGAAATTTCTTACATATTTTTCTACTCATCTTTCTTAGTTACATTTATAATCTATTTTGATCAAATTATTTGGACCAATGAGCGGTAATCCTCGAGAATTCCATTTTCTTTTCTGGAGCATACATTAACGATAGCACGTAACCGTGTCTTTTGGAGTGGAACGAATTGAGGTCAACCTAAAGTAACAGGAATAAAGGTGTTCCGGGTTAAGGAGAAAGGAACCTGAAACACATCAACATTAATGCCAGCAAGATATTGACCAATGATCACAACCAGAGATTCACAAATAAGGCGAAGTAAACGGAGCGAGAGGATGGCCTTTGAAATAAGCATAGCGTTCCTCAAGGACAATGGAGCGTTAAGGTATGGCTCGGGTGGTCACTGATAGAATTAAAATTCACACACAGTTTAGCATCCAAGGTTCTTTGCAACGGATTTTGCAGCACTATCAAGATTGAGAAGAATGCGTTTATTATCGAGAGAGAAATGCGCGGGCATATTCCGTGTAAATCCGATCCGAGGGTATTTACTTGTACTGTGCTTCTTTAGGTGAAAGATGGCACGCTATTGCGCAGAAACTAAGAATCTCTACGTTTTCCGCCGATGATCCGTTTTATTTCTTGATACCAGACCATCTAGATAGAGCATGTAAATAAAACGCTTGGAAGCAACAGTTCACGCAGATATTAATAATTTACCTTCTTTTCATTTGACTTTAATTGGTTTTTAGGGGTGAGGAATGGTGGTGCAGCCCTGTGACATTTCAGCGAACACCTTCAACCGAATCCAGGAAGTTACGTAGTTGGCAAGGACGATAAACCTAATGCGTTAATTTCCATGGAAAGGGAGCTTGTATCTGTGCTTTTGTATTATTAAGTGAGGGATATGAGTTGGAGATACCTCGGGTATGACGTACATATAATGTTACGTTGATAACTTAATAGGATGACACATTAGTATCATACTTTTTACGAAGTTGAAGGATTAATTGGCAATGTTTCACACTGAAGTAATCAACGCTTAAACACGAATGGAGTTAGCCGCGCTTTGACGAGTGCACGGCCTAAACATTTCGGGCAAGAAATTAACTTACCGGGAGTGGGGGAAGGAATTTTGTCAGGGGAGCGGTTTCATCGCAAGGGATTTTTTTCCCTAAAATGCCCCGCCGTTCACTTCGTGAAACGTCATCCACTTATTTCACCAGATAAACGAGACTTGAAAACCTAAAAGTGGTGGACTGGGATTATTTTTCCCAAAAGGAAAACCTGCTTGCGTGGCGTGAAAAAGAAAATCTTTCCGTTTGCCAATTTTTAAAACACTATTCCCCGCGCTTCCAAGGATTTGCAAATACGGGGAATGGTGGGACGGACATTTGCTTAGCACCGAAAAGGAAAACAAGGAAAAAAAATCCATCCACTGACATGAGCGAACACTCTTTGGCGGATCCGTCGAGGTAGGATGGGTGAGTAAACATCTTCGAGAAACAAACGCGAAAGGAAGTCCTTCTTTGGAGCGGAAAGTGTCGCGTCTAAATACGACGCACTTGCACGTGTTGCGAGGTTTCGAATGGCGCATTTGCACTTCAGACGGCGTCATCCACACCACGGCCCCAAAAGGATACGATAAGAATGACAACTGGCTTTGAAAAGTGTCCAGGGTATCGCGTGTTTGTCATGCATCAAATGTTTCACGGGTAAAAATGCGAAGTAGAAATGGGTGCATTTCCTCTTCTTGAAATTAAAATTCAACGTGTGATGAAAATTAGCACTGTCGTCACGTGCCCAGTCATAACGAGATGCCTAAACATCGGAAGCTGAGCATTCGACCTCGAAGCTCCTCTCAATGGGACCTGGTCAGGGCAGGAGTCCTTTTGGGTCCTTAGGGTCATTGTTCCAAAAAAAACGTTATAAGTCTTCATCACTCGATAAGGATTACTATATCGTTTACCACCATGCTAGGAATTTTGGTAATCCAACAGAATCATTAGTTAATGAGTTCGGAGACGATATGAGTGTGCCTATGCTATTTCCGGCACATGTGTTAAGTAAAAACAGCATTCCGACCTTCCCACACTTAGCACCCTCCTGTCAAAGTTTCCGCAAAAGGATTTTTATCAATGCCATCACGCAGGACCTGACGTCAGCAGATTTTGTGTAAAAGATCCAGCGTCTATAATTTTAATTCGGGGTAATAAAAGATGGGAATATCCTATGCAAGATAAAGAATAAAAATGTTTCATTTAATGCGCATAGACAGATCCAATTACGCACAATTTAATAATGGTTTTTTATCGACAGGAAATGGGAACGAACAGAGATATTCGTGCCCTAAGTGAAGCGACGTCACCTTTGCGGGAGTAAAAGTATTCGCGATGCGGTGGGGCGATTCGTTTTTTTTTTTTTAAACTACCCATGGTCGAAAGCTAATTGTAAACAGACTCACGTACGAAACATAGCCAAAACCCTTTGACGTAAACATTGAACCATAGGTCACAGGTCAAAAGTATCCAACATTTATTCGCGCAACACCTGGTCCAGATATACTCTCGCAGCCTACGCAATATTTTATTTAGAAACCCGTTTATTTATAATCTGTAACAACAATTTTGAGAGGAAGGGATAACCAAGAAAGTCATTGTGAGACCAAGAGGAGAAGGATTATTAGAAGGTTCAATCGAAAAACGGCATAAACGAAGTAAAATATAACCATGGGAGAACTAAAAATTATACAGAAAGGGAGAAGCATGAAAGGCATTAAAATGCAGTCAGCTCTACAAAATAATGAGTTATTAAATTCTTTGCCTGTGGTCTATACCTGAAGTTAAGCGTTTGAATGTGCGTTATAATATCTTGTTCAAACATTAAAACAAAATAATTCTTTCTGATCAAACACGAGCTTTTTTTTAATCTCAGGTTGTGTGTACATCACCAACACCACAATTTGATCATGATTTATAACCCATGGCGAAAAGAATTCTCTCACTTAATCAACAAATGGTTGGAGATGGGGAGTTGTTGTAAAACTACAACAATCAATTGATACCCATGAGTTCAGAATTACAAAAATTAATAGCATCTGTAGTAGTGGTTGTTACGAATGGGTGCGACCGACAGCTGAAGTAATTTGCAACATTAGAGATTAGAGTACCTTGGTAGGGGTAGAATGCTCAGAGAATGGGAGAAGGGTGGAGAGAAACCAGGTGTCGGCATTGGCCTGCTCATAACGAAATACGTCAAGGGCTCCACCCAACCCAATCTTGATATCAGGATTTGCCTTTTGCAAATTTTTCACGCTCAGCATTATTAATTGAAATCGCTCGGTAATTTTACACACTTCATTTATTTAAACGGCCACTGTGTGTCATTATAAACCTTGGCATGCGTGCCGTAATCAAGGTTGATACACATACATAAATAACTTGTGCAGTAAATCCACCGATTATCATTTATCTAAAAGAGCAAATCAACTAATTTCCGTTTTCGAATGGGATGGCGCCCTCGGTGAGTCAAAGCATAATTCGTGACGAGGCGTCCGGTGTGTCATGATTTGGTCGAAGAACCGCGATGCACTCGCTCGCACTCTCGCTTTTAACCTCGTCCCTGGGCGCTCCTCGCCACCTCCGACACGGAAAAAGAGGGCCTCGAAGAACACAATGGACTCGACCGCAGCGCCTCAATTACACAGTCCCAAGGCCGGGTGCGCAGCTGCTGAGTCGTTTTTAAGTTCACTGCTCCCGCTGCGACGCCAACAGAGAGCCGGGGAAGCTTGGGCGGGAAGCACAAGATGCTAAGAATGAGGGAGGAAAGGGAAGGTTGCCGAGGACTGACTTGAGAGCTCCCACCACTCGTCATTAACCGAAGAAAGGCAGTGTGTTAGCAGTGCGTCGAATTCGCGCCTCCCTCGAGGCGTTGGCATGGAAACGCGGAATTGAGTCCCGGCTGGGGAAGGACGTTGATGACGCATGCTGCTTGCGCGCGGAACTTTTGAAAGGGACGTCTAGACGGTGGCACGGCTGTGCGATATTCATTGGCCAATAAGGAAAGTAGATTGAAAATAAATATCGGGGTGGCGACGATACATCGATGTGGAAATGAATTTGAAAGATATCGGGTGATAAACGATATGGGGGAAAATCCATTATTGACCATAATGGAAAAACAGAATGTTATCGTTTCTAACGAGATATCGAATATATCGTCCGTGTCGATGGAACCACTAGAACACCTATTCTCATTCCCACTACACCTGTAGTAATTTCAGTGATGATTAATTACAATACTATATACATACCAGCTCCAAATAAATTATCCATATCAATCTCTTCGATATAAAATATATCGACACGGTGTCTATATATCGTCATTTTGCACAGATATGATCACACACAAGGAAGAGATAAGAGCAAAACGTCGCCGAGTAAAGAATTTTCTAGAAAAAACTACAATTTAATGCATATCATTAAAGAGACGAAATGTCAAAGCCACAGGTCAGAAGAGAATTCTTTTTCCCCGCGAAATGTAAGGTAACAGAGTTAGAATCACGAAAAAAGTAGCGCACGCATATTCCATAATGTGTTGGACAGGAAGAATCCGATCACAATTATTCAGATTTTACAGGGTTCGTCCGGAAAATAAGTTTATGATGCTCATTGTCTTTTTTGACAAAAGGGGAGTCGTCCACTACGAATTTGTACCTGAACGACAAACTGTAAATGCTGCATTTTACGTCCAAGTGCTCGACAGGCTTCGAAAACGAGTCGCCCGCGTCCGGCCAGCGATCAAAAACATCTGGCGGCTGCTTCACGACAATGCGCCGTCTCACACCGCGCTTGTCGTGTCGGACTTCTTGGCCAAGCACGGCGTGGCAACGCTGCCGCACCCGCCCTACAGCCCGGACTTGGCACCACCGGACTTCTTTCTGTTCCCGAAGATCAAATCAAAAAAGATCAAAGGAACGCGATACGGGACTTTGGACGCCGTCAAAGAGGCCGTGACGACGTGTCTTCGAGAGGTTCCCGATGATGCCTTCGCGGGAGCGTTCCAGGAATGGGAACGCCGCTGAAACAAGTGTATCGACTCACAAGGGTCCTATTTTGAGGAATATTAGCTTAAGATATGTAAAAGTATAATAATTTTTTTTCCTGAGCTCAGTACACTTATTTTCCGGACGAACCCTGTAAGTGATATGCACCCATTAAGACTGCGTAGGATTGAAAACATACGCTACTGAGACAATTATTCGGTAGAAACAGTGACTTAATGAAATGGTCCATTATCGAGGTCCATTGTGTTTTTCATCGTATTCGCCAAAAAAATAATTTCTATAGGGGAACCCCTTCACAACATACCCAATCTTCACTAACTCCGTACCTGTCAGTTCAGTCTATTGGCTCCCGTCCTTTTCAACCTTTCCCCACATCTCACACTATACTCGTATATTCTTCGGATACCCTTAAACCATTCTCACTTCAACTTGTGCTGTCGTGACGATTTACCTTCAGTACGCTAAAGAGGGCTACTTTGTGGCCGAAATACGAACATTCGTATTCACCTTTCTCAACCCTTTCCTTATTTACCCTTTACCCTATCATTTGACTCGTGGCGTTTGCCAACTTTTCTCAATTGTACCCTGTTTTGAAAGGTAAACTATTTAGAGCTATTGGAGTTTTTTTTTCAAATATTCAAGAATGTAGAAGTAGCAGCTTATTTTAAAATCGCTTTTTTTGCGAAACTGTCCACATGAAAAAACGAATCCCAAACAACTACCTCAATCATATCTCAGAAAAATAATATTTTCCTCCGATTAACGCACTTGTCAATCGTCACCATCACTAAGCGAGAGGACTGAGGTTCTTTATCGCTGTTGGTGAAAAAAGGGAGCATTGCAAGGTTACCTCTCAAGTTGTGATAATAGAAGGAGATTTTCAGTATTTTTTTAGGGTCACACACTCGTGAGATGGGTAGAAGACTCGGGTACCCACCGCGAGGATCCCGCTTTAAATTCGAGGATCGGTCTTGGAGACCGTCACACGAACCCGGGCAATATGATTTATACGTGAGCGGGGGTTGTATGGGGAATTACATCCGGTATGAGGAAGAGTATGCATTCACGCCCTGATCTAAATGCGTACATTTGTACGCGGTTCCGATCTCCTGAGGCGACGGCTATCGAAGCAGCCTTGATTTGATGAAGTGTTTGGTTTATTCAGTGATTCGAGTGGTGGTTTCGGCAATAGGAAATTCTGATTTTTGTATGTATTTAACTTAGCTCCAAAGGAGGGATGAATCCTAAGCGAGGGGGGAGGGGGAGCAGGAGGAAGAGATCAAGGATGGCATGGCTCCCCCGAGACGACTTCCACAGTAAAATATTTCTTTTCTTCAGTTCAAGTTATTTGCGTAAAATTATCAAGAACCAAAAGAACGAATAAATTTAACTGTAACAAAACTGCTTTATTTCAATTCTTATCGTCTTCGGACTGCCCCCCTGCTCAAATGTTGTGGTCCCCCAGCAAAAATTGACCTTGTATATCCACCTCTGCCTTACAGGGAACGTTCATACATGAACAAACATTACTTGTGGTCTTTAGAAGAATCGTAACTAATAAACACATATTCTTAATTGATAGTGTAATTTGTTTATAATGCATTACGGTGAGTAATAATAATTATAATTGAATTTAAGTTACATCCAGCGCAAAGAACTTATTGTAAATTTCATTTTTAATCTGTGTATGAGATTCGTATAAAACCCTAAAGAAAGGAATTTCCTTAGAATCAGTAATTTTCTTGCAGCGTTATTTATGTGAGGGTAAGTAGAAATTCATTGCTCTGTTATGCTGACGGTAACAAAAATGTCCCGGTAGAAGTTGTTGACATTGCCTTAGATAATACGCCATGTTATTAAGACCAGTTAATATTTATTTTATTTATTATATAGAATATTAATATTTTAAAACTGAATTTTATAATTAACAATTTTATTTTGTAATTAATTAAGCGAAAGATTCGGAAAAGCGTTTCACTTACAAAGCTCGGTATGGGCACGCTTAATATTGAGAAGAGTGGAGAGAAACCCGGTGTCTAGAATAGCCTACTCTTAAAGAGAGGCACCCAATGGTCCACAATTTAACGCACCTCATGACGAGTGGAAAGCACTCCACTTGGGAGTGCTTTCCACTTGGCACACCAAATAAGGGACGTATTACCTCCGGAAAAAAACCTACGACCGGCAAGATTTGAACCCGGATCCTCTGGGTGGGAAGCCATTATGCTAACAACCCGACCCTCACGTAAAAGTTTCATTTTCTAAAGACTTTCATGTGTACATTTTAAGCTTAAATAAAAGTATGATCACTGCAAAGAACCTTTGAGGAATCAATGTAATTTGCGATTCGAAACCAAGGCAAGATTAATTTACAATAACCTGCATGTTACGCGATACCCACCACACCCAAGGTACGTTGTTCTGCATCGTCACGGAATCGCCACCAATGGACAAGGCCGGCGCAGAAGTCATTTGATATGCTAGTCGTTTCGTACGCCATTGTGAATTCAGAGGAGCGGGAGAGAGAGAGAGAGAGAGAGAGGGGTGTAAATAGCAGCGCACTCCAAAGGGGTTTATGTAATGTTAAAACAGTACTTGCTGATCAAATCAATTTTCACTTCAAAATCCGTTACATCCTTTTTTTTGCCTTAATTTAGTTCACACGCCTCGTCATTATTAAGAAACGAGGGAAAAACAAAAACTCAAAGAGGCATTTCTAAAAATCTCACGTGCAAATTCATAACAAAATAAATGCCGAAGCTTTGATGTTTTAGAAACGGATAGAAATGATATATTTTACAAGTTTCTACGTTCATAGGACAAGTTTCCTGCCTTTGCACCAGTCGTAACTAATCAGCAAAAAAAAATGGAGGGCTTGATAAAATTGTCTCGTACCTATGTCATACATTAGAATTAGAAACCAGTTGGAATAATTTTCGAATTAACAATCTCGGTATTGAAAATGAGTCCCATTTATTTTTTCTTCGCAGATTTTCATTCTTAAAAGCGCTAGCAAAATATTAAAATAGCAACATTTTGCTATATACTGGCATTTTAACAGGATTTTGCATGACCAAGGATATTCTCTCTTATCTTAATTTTAAACTTTGAATATGAACTTCTGTAACCATTACGTTAAAATAACAACAGAATTTATATTACCTGTGTACAACGCTGGATGTTCTTTGTCCTTGTTATCGACTAAGATCAACTTATATACCTTCTTTGGGCACTGAAAAAAATTTTATACTACTACCGGTTTCGACGCATATACGAGTACTTATTAGAGTATACGAGTATGTATGAGATGACACCAGATGATGTCGCCTGTTCGTCGAAACCGATAGTAACATAATTAAGTTTTTTGCATGAAAAAATACTAAGTATATTTACACAGCAATAAATTTTTTTGCATAGTAGAGCCTCTAGCCATCGAATTGAAAAAATGTTACTTTGTTCATTATCTATCGTCAAGAAGATTTTAGCGTCTCACTTTAATCTTTAATTTTACCCACTAAAAACTAGTGGTACTTCTTTTCTGTTGGTGAAATTGTACGCCACAGAGACGACTGTAATTATTAGATGCTCCTATGTTATTAAACATTTTTCCCTCTCTTTCATTCGAAGAAATGATGACGCGACACGTTTTCGAGCAAAGTGGTCATTTCATCTAGTTTAGGAACCAACGAGAAGCCTTTCACAACAGTTCCACTTCCTCCTCGACGAAATATTTCTCTGCCCTTCCGAATAGCAGAGACGTGCAGCCCCATCACCCCCATACTATTTTTCCCCACCCAGAGGGACGGGGTCCTTGAAAAGTCACGCACTCGAAAATTTATTGCTTCCAGATACAACGTCGTGTGAGCCAGCTGACGGGAGGGTCCTTGGAAATTGATTCCCCGGAGCAATAAGAAATCTTGAGACTCGCCCGTGGGGTGATGTAAAGGAGACTTCTGTCGCCGGAAGAAGAGAGAAGGACCGAGTCTTAATATGATAACTACGAAAACCTTAGAGTCAAAATTGAAAATACTACTGGCGTCGTGCGGCATAAAGAAAATTCACTTTTCCTTTGTCTCAAATTTTATCGTTAAGTAATATTTAATGTTCAAACTTATACTTTTTGAACATACCTTAACAGTTCGTAACGGCTCTCGGAAATGAACGTTCAAAAAAACCATTCACGTTGAATAAAATTATACGGCTATTAGTACGTACGCCTTTGAATCGAAAAATTAAGTTAAAGTTGCATAATTATCGTTAGTTCTACGCATGTTCGTTACAGAATGTAACATGAATTTATTTAATAAAAAGAGAGGTTTCAGGCGTGATATGGTGGAATAACATGATTAAATAAAATTGGCAATTTTCCACAAAAATAAAAAAATTATTAATACGACCGGTTTCTATGCAACTACATCATCTTCTGAGAAGATGATGTAGTTGCCATAAGATGATGGAGAAATACCACAAGATGATGTAGTTGCATCGAAACCGGTCGTATTAATACATTTTTTATTTTTGTGGAAAATTGCCAATTTAATTTAATTTAATGAATTTATTTGCCTAAGTGAAACATGTTCTTGCTCAATCTAACTCCCTTTAGGTGAAACCCGGTCAAAGCAGCAGATTTTTCTCCATCGGGATTTTTCTCCTCCTCCAAGGTAGATCAGATAGAGTCAGTGGTCAATATGCCCATCAGTATTATGTCATCCCATCCATCAGCCCATCAGTCAATATGAACATCAGTGGTTAATATGCCCTCCTCCGCATTCATGACGTATCGTAGGATAGTACTCATTAAATACCACCGGAATATATACCAAAAATAGTGCCTTACGATCCCCGTGTGGGTGAGACCAGGTACTGTAAAATTGTAAAATAAACGCTGTGTGGAAGTAACGACGTGTTTAATTTGACAATAATTATTCTGCCCTTCCACATTATCACGCCTTAGTCCATCAACCTCATAAGCATCATACTTTTTTCGGTAAATAAATAATGAAAAATACACTGAGGAAATAAGACGGAAGAAAGAACAGAGAAGTGGTTATTGCTAAGCACGGTATTAGCAATCGATAAACCAGGGGAGAAGATGACTTTATCATTTTCCGTATATTAGACAAGATAACGCATTCCATGAATTTAATATGTGGTGTTATAATTTACTATCAATTAAAAATAAAATTTATTCAGTCAAAATGAAATGCATAAATGTTGAAATGTAGACTGTAGTCAAATAATTGGAGTTAAAAATGATTTATTTCGAAAAGGTTTTCCAAGGAATAAATGTTTTATATTGGAAGATTTCATCAAACCAAAACTACGTAAAGATGAAATGCAACCAGAATAAACTTCCCGTGGATGTTCAGTTGGGTTGATTAAAAAAAATCATCTACGAAGTAAAATGGCATTCCTACCGCCGAGTATTCCCCTTTCCCCCAGTTTCTCTCCGGCACACCCCTCTATCCCTACACGCTACCATGGAGTGTGTGCAAATGAAACCACGATCAATTGGGACCAAAATAGAGATTTAACTTCGTTCCGGTTAAAATCCCAAAATATGTGCAGCGTATTCCACGTTCACACTTCTTAATCCCAGAGGGCCGATTTACGAATATAATTTTTTGATTGATAACAATATAAATGTAAAATATCATAAACTTTGAGCATCAATTGTAAATCTTTCACTTGGTATCTCAGACGGACACTGAATTGCGTCTGGATTTATTTTATTGGAACTGTGTCGTACGTAAGCTTCCAGGTGGAAGAGAAATCTCTAGAAACAACGAGTCGAGTGAGGTACCGGATTCGATTCGGCAAGGACATAAGCAGAAGCGTAATCGTCAGCAGATCATAAAGTCAAGCTAATCTAAAGCATTCAATCCGAATCAAGGTCTCGCACGTTGATGGGAAAGAAAGTGACTTCAGACGGTGACTCGGAGATGCTGTGAGTTGTGTATACGTCGGCATGACGTGACGAAGAACGGCCGACGAGCAGTGAAGGATCTGTGATTTCATTGCTGCGCAGAAGCGAAACGCGTGAGGTATGGAATTATATCTTCGCGAATGAGACCGCACCGCATGAAAGTTTCTTATGCTAAATGTAGACAATGCACAACAGTGACAAAAAAGCCTAAAAGGATTTGTTGCATAACGTTTTTCATATATGCTTGATCCCGAGAAATAACGACTCAATTAGGAACAACAATTCACACAATCCATCCACTTCTTCAAATTATCGTGGGTCTCTCTCTTTCTACCTGACGTTTTCTCAAAAACGCAACTTCTATGGGTTTTCCCATTTCAAGGTTTTCATGTAAGCATTTAATTATATTCGCTTGCGTGGGGTCGAGGGGGCAGATTTATACGAGCGTATATGTGCGTACATTGTCAACTTAGACTGGGCACAAAATCGAAGAAATACCGACTGCGTAAGGGTAGCTTCCTTCTGAATAAGCATAAAGCAGTAAATAAGAAGTCTCGTAAAGAATTTTCTGGAGGAGTAAAACTAATATGGTATGTCTTCTTCCTTCAATAAAGCCTTAACACTTAAAGGGTGCATAGTACAGAAGTAGGGGTGTCTGTCAAAATTCTCTTACGCCACACCACCCGCTGTTCTACCTCGGAAACAGAATATCCAAATCAATGCTAGGTTTGTTGGCCCACTTTTTCCAGTATCTTTTGAAAATAAATAAGTGAGAATTCACCTAGCCAACGTGGATTATGGTTCTAATTGCTCCAAACCAATACCTATATATTTTTGGAAACACAAAGCTTGAAATAAAAAAATAATACGTGTGGAAAGAATACTTGAATATATGTGACCATTTTTTTTCTAAATTATGAACGTAACGTATAGTATTTCCTATATTATGCCTATGTCCACAATAAAATTTCATGCATATAAAATATGCAATAAAAACTCAAAATGGAAAGTTGGACAAACATTATAGTGCCATCAAGTGTCATCTTCATAAGCATCAGGTTAGACGGTTCGGTTAGTCATCACGGACTATCACTCCAAAGATTGGTTGGCATCAGCTTTCCGAAATATCATTTTCCGATCAGTTTATCTCTTCATTCTCGCCGAGCTTCTTACGACATATTCAATCGCCAGCTTTGTGTAGTTCATCTTAAGAATACTTCTGTTATTCCACCCTATTGTCTTAAATTTTGATATTCAGTAAGCTATTCTGCCTCTGATCAAATTAGTTTCCCTCTTCTTTAAGGTGCCCTCCATAAACTTCTCTTTCCATAAACATTCTAAACTTCTCTTTAGATGCCGCAACAGTAACTTTTAACGGAGCCATCCGATAATATGCATTTCAATACAACAATTATCCCGGTCAAGGCGAATGACTTTTATGTTCTGAGATTGCTGCATTGAGGGGTGCTGGGCTGCTACGGCATTTTAACACATACAAAGCTCAATAATGGGCATGGGAACCTGATATTCAGGGGTTATAGTGGTGGCCTACTCACCGGAGGGCCCAAGTTCCGTCTCTGAGGACGCTCAGGTTCCCCAAGCTGTGTGACTTTTCGAGTATCAGATTTTCCTACGAAGCCATTGGTGGAAAAGGGAAAGGAACTGGCCCTCTTACCTTGATGTGTGAATTTCACACGCCAATGGGCGTGTACTGGGCGAGCTCTTCCATTACCTATTAAACCAACCTCCTGGCTGATAACTGTGGTTTAACAATGGGCATGGAATCCTCTAGGCATTATAATTTTTCTTGCTGCCATCAGAGACTATTCCCATTTTTGGAATATGTCATAATTGTTTATTCTGATAGAAAGCCTATTTTTCCATCCACGTTCTACTTATTATATTACCTATTACACCTACCACCGTTAATGACTTTACTAACAGCACTAGCACTTCCTATGGGTCAACACTTGTATTCTTAGCGTAAAATGATTTTTAATTATGCGACCTAGGTTTCTTGAGTTACTACGTCATTAATAAGGTCCCTGAATAAGA